>OY757941.1:41456226-41741226 GCA_963585895.1 Sepioteuthis lessoniana
AGAAATGGTGTTTTGGGGAATGCCAAGTACCCCTTCTTTGCCATCACTCCCAGGTCCACTCTGGCCCAGAGAGGTAGCACCTGACAGGATCCTCTCTATGGGTCAAATAGAACTAAACTGTGTACCTATGCTAAACTGAATTGTTTGAAGCAGAACTGTTGTGACATTTAACTGTGTGTAAACAAAAAACTGTACTTATGCTAAACTGTATTATTTGAAATAAAACTGTTTTTGACATTTAAACTGTGTCTGGAACGAGCAGCCGCCGGCATGGGCCTCCATGTCAATGCACACAAGACAGAATATATGTGCTTTAATCAAAGAGGCAACATCTCCACACTAAACGGTAGCTCTCTGAAACTAGTAAACAAGTTCACCTACCTAGGAAGCAGTGTCTCATCAACCAAGACTGACATCAACATGCGACTAGCAAAGGCATGAACAGCTATCGATGGGTTATCGGTCATATAGAAGTCAGACCTGGCCAATAAAATAAAACACAGTTTCTTCCAAGCAGTGGTCATGTCGGTACTGCTATATGGATGCACTACATGGATGCTAACTAAACGAATGGAGAAAAAGCTTGATGGCAACTACACAAGAATGCTGCGAGCAATATTGAACAGGTCATGGAGGCAGCACCCCACAAAGCAGTAGCTGTACGGCCACCTACCACTCATCACGAAAACTATCAAAGTTAGACGAACCAGACATGTGGAACACTGCTGGAGAAATAGAGACAAGCTCATAAGTGATGTATTCCTGTGGACCCCTTCACATGGACAAGCAAAGGCAGTACGACGAGCTACAACATACATACAGCAGCTCTGTGCTGATACAGGATGTAACCCTGAAGACCTGAAAGAGGCAATGGACGATAAGGAGGGGTGGCAAGAGAGGGTCAAGGATATCCATGTTGATGGCACAAATGATGATGATGATGAAATATATCTTCTGACAGGTCATCATAAAAGTAAAAAATAACTGAAGTAATTATATCATTAGGGTGCCAACAAACCAGTAAGTGCTCAATACTTCTTGCCTAGTGCCAAACTGTACTAGCTTAGTAAATGTTAACAAAAGGTTCTTCTTCATTGAACGTTGTTTACTGTTGGTTTCTCCATTTTTGTTAATTCAAATGTTGATACGGCATGTTCTGGTTAATAGAGTTTCACCAGCATTGTCTTGGTCAGCTATTGGGGAGTTCCTCTCAAGTTTCTCGTCCAAAGTTGTCTATTAGATGTTTGAATCATTTCAGCCGATTTCTGAACAAATAGTGTCATTCTTTATGAACCGATGCTATTTGACATGAAGAAAGATCAAGTGATTGTTGAAAAAAAAGTTTATTCTCTTTTTTTAAATTCATTTTATTAACTTGGTTTACTGAACAATATCTTTTCTATTTCTGCAATACATTAGGCTTCATTGTAGAGGTGACCCTATTGTTACTGGCACCCTGGGTAAGCAGATGTTCAATGCCTTTTTTAAGTACAATTAAATAAACACACTCACTCTCTTACTCTCTCTCTCTATATATATATATGTGTATATATATAGACTCGAGGCCGTAAGGCTCCCAGTTTCTGCTGGGCTACCTCCGGTTGAGCGAGCTGCAACACTGGCTCTTTGTCCTCCATGTATAGCACTAGACCTTGCTGTTTAGTTCAAGCTATAACCTGGCATACATGCCCGGACCCACATTTGGGTTCGTGGAACTGCTTGCCTCATTAGACCCACATTGCACTAAGTGGGTCAATGAGCAGCACAGACCAGCAGGGTTTGAGCCTCAGCTCGTTCCTGACCTTCCCCTCCCCTTTATCCCCACTTTAATTGGCCTTCGGGCTTTTGACCTTGTGTCAAGCCTTGTCTGGTGGGAGATATTGGCAAATAGTCTCCTTTCTTTATCAAAGAGTTCACAATTTGAACATCAGTTGGTATCCAAGAGATCTCTGCAATTTTCTTTTCTCTCGATCATTTCTCTCAAAATAGCCATCTCTATGCGAAGTCTCTTATCCAAAATTTGGGTTGAGGAATGTACTGAATCATAAAGACAGGAATTGTCTGTTTTGCTGAAGATTTTGATGTTATCACAATTGTATTTCAATTGCAGTATCTCTAATAAGAATTTTCTATAAAAAATACAGACATCTGCCAGGTCAACCACGGCAAAAGTTTCTGCAGCTAGAATACTTTTGACAACTCTTCTAATACGCTTGGATTGGCAGGCAATGGGCATATACTTGTCATTGCTTCCAAACCCAAAAAAGTATATAGCCTCCTTGTGAACCTCCATCAGTTAAATTGCCAAAAGAGGCATCACTATAGGCAACAATTTTTAGTTGCTCAAAATTTCCTAAATCTGGAATATCTATTTGAGATTTTTCATTTTTTGCTTTTTTGCCACCCTGTTAGCCTGTTTTAAGCATTCAACATTTTCCTGCTTTAGCATTGAACAACTCACTAATGTCATAACTAAGATCAAGTCTGGTGTGAGGGGCTAGTCAATTAAGTTGGCCAATCAATTGTCTGGTTTGGTTTGGTTTGTTGGGTTTTACGGCATATCAACCTTTGTAGGTTATTTAACACCAAATCCATTTTTATGTAAATAATCAGTTCTATTTAAAACAATTCAGTTTAGCATAAGTACACAGTTTAATGGTCAAAAACATTTCCATTTTTAACTATTCAAGCAGTTATATATAATAATTCAGTTTAGAGAAAATACAGTTTTAATGTCGAAAAACAGTTCTATTTCAAATAATTCAGTTAAGCATAAGCACGCAGTTTAAATGTAAGTACGGTTTAATTGTAAAAATCATTTCTATTTCAAACTATTCAGTTTTACTCAAACAATTCATTTTAGCATAAGTATGCTGTTAATTCTATTTAACCCATAGATAGGACCCTTATCAGGTGCTACCACTCCAGGCCAGAGTGGACCTGGGAGCAATGGCAATGAATGGGTACTCGGCATTCCCCAAAGCTCCAGCACTGCTGGAACCTCACCATCAGATTGTTTAGTGTCATATCCAGGACACTCGTTAGGGGGTGTCTTACCCCTCTGCAGAGGTGAAGTCAGTGTATTCTACAGCCCCAGCTGACTGGGCAATCAATTGTCTGGTTTCAGTTACTTCTGTTGCAGATATTCTATCTTACAAATTTCTGCCTCCTTCTACTAGGATACTTTAAAAAAATTTTTATATTCATTCAGTCCAAGCTTAACATTATCCTTGTTCTTCTTTATGTTCAATCCTATGTATAGGAACTCTGCAACTTCTTCAGATTTAATTTTAAACAAGTGACGAAGCCTGTCCATGACTCTACTCTGGAAGATCTCCGACCCTACAAAGCAAAAACCATTGACATTAGTGATTACACCATGCAATTTGTTTCTAAAATACCATGTAAATATAGCTTGATCATATTTTGAGACTACTGCTCCAGATTTCAATAATTCCTCCTTGAGTGTCAGGTACCAGGATCTTGATGCATCAATTAAGCCATATACACACTCAGAGAGCTTCCAAATATACCCTAGAAGCACATTGGATTCTTTAAGAGGATCCAAATAGACTAAACTGTCTAACTCCTAGTTCAGCAGAAATGTTGTTTTTATGTCCATTGACTGGCACATCCAATGGTTAGATGCCATTATGGCCAAGGCTATACATAGACCTTCTTTAGAGCATGTGGGAGAATCGTTTCTTATATTGCCCACATCCTTGTCCTGAAAGCCTCTTACCACAAGTCTGACTGTTACGGTAGCACCTTGAGGCAAAAAATGAGGTAAAAGGCTCGACTGGTAAAGAAGTTGTCTATTCGCAATGGGTCTTTGTTCCTTCTTTAAACCCTTCTTTGACCCTTCTTTCACCGTGAAACTAAAAACAAAATAGAAAACAACTTCTGTAATCCCTTTCACACAGATCAATAATTCGGGCAAATACAGATACAGTGTGTGATTCTTACCTCTGTTCGCCTCAAAGAATGCCCCCTTCGCAAAGTCTAAAATCGCAGCTGTCAGGCAACCCTTGTGTTCTGCTGGGAGAAATGGTAATAAAATGCTCGACCCCTTCTGACCGTGTCACGTGTGTGACTGGTCGGTGTATAATGATAATATGTCCCAACTCTAAGGACGCCCATACCAAACAAGGGGGAGAGCTCCCTCATTTTCACTGACTTTACAGACTTGTTTGTCATAGAGATTTTTATAAGTAAAAACCCATCTTGTAGATATCCTGGGTTGGCCTTGGTCAAATACTTGGGTGTAAACTTTATTTTTGACCCAGCTTTGGAGTTTTTCTTTTTTTGTTGTTTCCAGGTTATGATCAGAGGAGGAAATAATTATGTTTTCCTCATCACCAAAGGTGTGTTCATCATCACTTATTGGTCTGATTTCACTTGCTTTCTATTCTAATACTCCATGCTCAAAGTCTAGCCAAAATGGTTCACCTTGTTCCAAAGCTACATTCATAAAATGTTTGTTTTTGCCTGTAGCTTTGCCTGGCCTGCTTATGACATTCATTTTTCTCCATTCTGAATCATCATCATTGGCAAGCTTACATTCAATAGTTTGTCCTGGTTTAGGAAGCTCAATTGTCTTTCAAATAGGGTTTTGTTTAGTTGGTCCATCTCTCAGTTTGATGTTGTTCAACAAAATCACTTGGGGTCCCTAATTCTTCTTCCACATTGTTCTCTTCAGAAATTGATATGTTTGCAGTTTCTTTAGGCCTACTTGGTGAAGTGGTGGGTTTAATTATTGATTCATTTTCAGAGGAACTTTGATGTTTTTCTGGGTGAGGCACTAGATGACAGGGGTACACTGTTACATATGTGCCTCCATGTTTAACAAGATCCTGTTTATTCTCCCACCTTATGACAGTTCCTGGACCAAGCTATGTATTACAAAGATTTCTCTTATAAAAGACAACATCACCATTTTTGGATGATTGTGTTATACCAGTTCTATCTAGATGACGAAGTGCACATCTTAATTTTTCCAAAGACACTTTATAAACTGTTTTCTAGCTGCATGCATGGCATTGAGGTTACTGGCAACAACTTCACTGGTAGAGACATCTTCTAATGCAGGAAAGGAGAGAAGGTTGGGATTCCTATTGAAAACAAGTTGGTTGGGACTAAATCCGTGAACACTGTGAAGTGTGTTTTTAGCACTTATAGCCCATGCTAGTGCTATTTCAAGACTGCAATGTGTGTCCTCCAGGGTCTTCTTTACCATTTCTCCCAATATCCCATTATGTCATTCATTTAACCCATTACTCCATGGACTTTCAGCAGGAGTAGTATGCACAGTGATATTCTAATTTTGTGCCATATCCTGAAATGACTGGTTATTGAATTATCAGTTAGGATAGATCCTGGAAACCCAAAATATGTTATCCAGTCTTTAAATATAGCATTGATGATGTCAGAATTTTCTTTACTAGGAATCCTGACTCCAACACTGTATCTAGTAGCATGGTTCATCAGGTAAAGTACTTTGTTGCTATTTATTTCTTTGATATCCATGGCAATATTTTCATTAAAATATGATCCTAATATGAATCCAACAATAGACCTAGGTTCAGCCTTTTTGTAGTGAACACATACTTCACAGGAATTTGGAAGTACTTGCAAAATTCTAATAAATTCAGGATCTCTTATTTCTGCATTTTTAACTAAATCACATAATTTCTTACAACTAGGATGACTAAATTGTTTATGTAACTTTGTTACAATTTAAATTTTTTCTGACTTGTTCTTAGAGGAGATTTCTTTAATGAAAAATGTGTGTTTGAACTTACTTTTGTCTGGTAAAGGTTTGGTGATAGACGATGTGTATCTCAATGGAATGTTCTTTTTCAACATCGTATCGCTGTCATTTTCAATGTTGAGACAAGTCCCGGCTCTTTTAATGGAGTCTTTGCTCAAGAGAAGTGGAATACCAGAGCCTACAACATCAGTGACGATATTGACTTTGATGTCTGAGATGACATATGGTAGAGTAAGCTTGTAGAGTGAGTGCAGCTTATTCCCATTACTGAATTTAAAGGTTCTCACTCCTTCTTTAACAATTTATTTTTTTCTTTGTATGTTGGTTAATGTTTCAAGAAAACATTCATACCATTTTGTTCTGCAAGTGGTACCAGATGCACCACTAGGTTGTATAGCCACATAATACAACTATACACATATACATGCAGAATACATATTGACGCAATAATAAAGACGAGCGACACTTCTTTAAAAAATATACCGCTCACTTTATTTGAAAGGTTTGTGTGTGAGAGGGAGTTGGAGACCAAACAGAACTGCAATATATTGACCACCACTCTTATGGCCATCAGTGTTGTGTCTTTCTCGTTCTCCAGGGGTGCTCAACCGGAGGCCTGGGAGCCCACTCTCTGCTGGATGCTGGCTTCCTCTACCACATCTTGTCACCAACAGTTCTGATCTACAAAACTAACTGACTTCCTGTCTTCACCGAGTTATATAATAGTTCAATCGCCCACTCAATCTTTGGAATGGCATGTTTGATCATCATCAAGTGGAAATAACTGTCATACAGTTCACAGGTTACTCTCTTCCGGTACATCAGTCTATGAGTGTACCATGGGATTTTACTTTGTCCCATATCGCCAGCCAAGCCTGCCTACACAATTTCTTCTCATAACTGCCATTGGAATGTGTCACTTCCTTCCGGTGCATTACTTTGGAATGGCATGCTTGGCCGGGTCGAAGGTCAATATACAACAACTATTCAGAACAGCAGAACCAAGTGTCTCATCCAAAAAGATGTCGTCGTTTTCCTCCTGTTTTGTGAGTTGACTCATCATTACGTTGTTAGACAAGGAAATATAACTCTCGTTTTTGCTGTCCTTGTGTTTATCTTTGGTATCTTCAATGTAAGGGCAGTCATAAGACCAGTGGAATTTGCAGCCACGCTTAAAACATACAGTGGTGTTGCCTTAAGGTCCCTGTGGGTTTATTTTTGTTTTTTTTTGTCAGCAGAGCATATTTTGTTATTGTTGTGTCGTCTTCCATTTTATTTTCCCTTGCTGACCATTAAAATGGGAATCCTGTTGGTCCAAAGAGTGACCATAATATACCTCACTGGGGTCTGTCTGGTTATTTTCAACATAGGCAATAACTCCTACTTCATTCTTCATCATGATGGGTGGAGTGTTGGTGTTGTATTGTCATCTACTGCATCACAATGACACAATAATTAAGACGCAGTGACAAAGACAGACGCAGGAAGACTTCTTTAACAATATTTACCTCTCACTTTATTGCAAGGGTTCGAAAGGGTTGTTCAGGGTTTGCATGTGAGAGGGAGCTGGAGATCGAACATAACTGCAATATTTTGACCCCACTGTTATGACCGTCACGTTGTTTCTTTCTTGTTCTCTTGATGCTTAACCGGAGGCCTAGGGGCTCACTCTGCTGGGTGATGGCTTTCTTTATTGCATCTTATCAGCATCTTCTCCAGACCTCAGCTCATCAGGGCCCCAGGCCCTTTCGGCCTGGTGTGGCTTTCCCTACCACATCACGTCTCCACTGGAACTCGAACTCAACTGGCTCGTCGAACCCAACTGCCCCTGCCACTGCCAACTCCTCAACTTCCATCTTGACTGCATTATATAATAGTTCAACGCCTACACGATCACCCACTCGATCTTTGAAATCGAATGTTTAATCGTCATTAAGCAGAAATAACTGTCATGCAGTTCACAGGTCACTTTCTTCCGGTGCATCAGTCTATGAGTGTATCATGGGCTTTACCTTGTCCCATTTCATCAGCCAATTTCCGCCCACGTGATTTCCTCTCATAACTGCCATTAGAATGTGTCACCTCCTTCCGGTGCATCACCTTGGAATGGCATTTTTGGCCGGGTCAAAAGGCCAAAATATAACATTGGGAGACGAAGTGTCAGAAGACATATACATAATCTTCCATAATTGTCCTGACATGGAAGATAGTGTCAACTCACTGATAGTAGCCTAGACTAACCTTTCATTTTCCAGGGTGAGATTAGCACTCTTTAATGCTCTAAAGGCAAGTACAGGTTCCGGTAAAAGAATATTAAAGTCTTTTAATTTGGTGACATGTTGCCTGAAGTTGATAAGAGAGTCCTCTATTAATGTGTCAGGTTGTCTCCGAAATCCTTTGAAAGTTTTGTAGGCCAAAAAAGCAGACTGATTTATGTCTTCTAAAAAGAGTATGTCAAGTTTCTCATACACATTTTCCATCCCATCTTCAGAATTAAGGGCCGCAATATCTAATTCTAAAACAGCTTGTCTGGCTTCTTTTCCAGGAAAAGAAACACTATGAGAGTTCGTTTTGCCTTCTTGATACATGTGGCCGTTTCCCAAATTTGCATTTCCTTCTTCCATGTGTTTATTTGTCTGTAAGTAAGACTGTATTTTGAAGCCATAGTACTGTTTAACTCTGCTACCAATGTTAATTTAAAAATAATGGAGCATAATATAAATTACGAAACCACGAAATGGATATACGGAGAGAATATTTTATTCGTCCTCCTCTAACGACTAATGTATTTACAATAATGGTGGTCTCACAACTTCTGGTTAGAAGCCGCCTCACTGGCGGGAGAGAATTCAAGGGGGATTACTCGATTGGATTAACAATTTTATTTATTATTTACACTTTTTCTTTTAATTTAAGATCCTTGATGGCGTACCTAAGCTTATGTTAAACTCTGGGTAACTGCCTGACTCACTGGTACATTGAGCTGGTACTGCATCATTGTTGGGCCTTAATGCAAACCTTGGGATCTAGAGCTGTAATGGTTAACAAGCTAATCTTGAGGATCAATAATTAATTTATTTGATATTTATTAGGTGCTCCATACTTGTGCCAGATCTAAGCTACATTTATTGTTTTGGACACTTTTTGATTTGGTTTCTTTGTTTAATGGCCTCTCAACCTTTGTGGGTTATTTAATACTAAAGGTATCCGAGTGGAAGAACAGCAGTGATATTATTTTAAACCATAGCTGGGGTGAGGGTAAGGGAGTTCATACCAAAAGTGGTTGTAATCGCATGACTGGAGTTTGAACTTGCTTACTTCGAGGCCAAAGGCCATTGCTTTAACTGTTACACCACAGGGACTCCCACCACTTTTTCGTACAGTAAGCTCGTCCCAGAAGCTATAACTACTGAGTAATGAGTTTGATCCTTACTTGCTGCTCCATTCATATAGCCTTGTGCCATATTGTTGTAGTTTGGTTAATGCACTAAAGAACACAAACAGTCCAGAGAACGAATGTACACTGTGAGAAGTAATCACTTCTGCCTTTTATATCCATAACTCAAAAGATGGCCGAAACAGTGCTTCCGTTTCTTACTAACCAATATACTACACATATCTAACCAACATTTATTGTAAGGAGGTGTGCTTTGTCTAATCCTATTTACCAACCCCTCCGCTTGGGCAGGATATGACACAAGGTCAATTTTTAAGTGGAGTTTAACAGGTTTGAATTCAGAGTTTTCCTTCTCCTAGACTAGTTGCCTCTCCAAGGCTGAAGAACCCAGTCTGTCCTACTATTTACTCATAGCTGGAGGATTGGATTCATACCTTTCCCAAGGGTATTAGTGCTATGTGAAATGCAATCATTCTCGTCCAAGATTTGAACTCGTGTTGCCGTGTCCATTTCCTACGACGCTAACCATTACACCATGGGTTTTGTCTAATGGTTATTGTAATAGGAAATGCAATTGGCAACTCAGTTTCAAATCTAGAATGAGGCAGTTTGTGTTTCACTTTGCACTAATGCCCTTGAGAAAGGCATCAATCCAGTAGAGTAGACAGGGTTTTTCTAGCTTTAGTAAGGAAAACTCTGAATTCAAATCTGCTGTATTCTACTTACAGGCTCATCGGCCTAGTGGGTAGAGTGTTCGCCAATGGTCTGGGAGATCTGGGTTCAAGCCCAGGTCGCATCATACCAAAGACTTTAAAAATGGTCCTTGATACCTCCTTGCTTAATACTCAGCAATATAAGGTATGTATCAAGGGTAAAGTGGAGCAATTCAGGGAAAGGAGTAGTGCACTCCCCTACACTTTGGTGTAGTAGCTATCAAAAAGGGAGCCTTCTGATCAACTCCGACTAAGGACTGCGGTATTCTACTTAACAGTTTTTAAGCTTTGTATTACATCCTTCTCGTAGGTTTGGGTCACTGTGTGTTTTGGGTGGTTGTCAGAATGAGAGGGATTCTTATCTTTAACATCTTTGGATGGCATCAGACTGTCTGGAAGGCCTTCCTTTGTCTGTCTATTTTGGCATGAAGACCACACAAAGAACTGAGCTTGTGTGAATCTGCAGGACCAGAAGTAGGAAGCAGCAAGGACCAAGGACATAAAAAGCACAGAAGGGTGTCGAGCAGTCAGAGGGTAGCATGGAGTCAGAATTGCAAGGTTGAGCAAAGATGATGACCAGAGATGACCCAGCATTTTTGGTAGGTGTGTAGGTTATTTGCTAAGTTCTCATGATAATACACATAAATACATAGAGAGTGCCAGACCTCGCCTTATGTTTTTCTGTCCTCAAATCCATGTTTTTTCTTTTCTTCCTTCCTCAATCTATATTTTTGTTATTTTTTTTAATTTTTATTTATATTTATTTTTGAACACTTTTTGCTGTAGCAAGTGGGCCCTGCAGACCATATACAAAGTAGAATATTTGCAGCTTTGTGTCAAATCAATCCTTTGATTCATACTAACACCTTATCAGTGTAATGGCTAGCAAGGCAGTCTTGGAAATCAGTATCTACTTAGTAGTAAATTTGATTTTCACTAAGTGTCTTATAGTTACGTACCAAAAATAAGCTTATTAAATAACTGATATAAGCCAGACACATTTGATGTTAATTAGATTTAATGCAAGTCCATCTCTTCTCTTAACAGTGATAAGTAAATAGTAGGGCAGACAAGGCTTTTTAGTTTTGGTTAGGCAACCAATCTAGGAAAAGGTAAACACTGAATTCAAACATGCTGTACTCCGCTCAAAAATTGATCTTGTCTTATATGCTGACACCCACTACAAATATGATTTAGCCCAGTCAGCTGAAGCTGTAGAATACACTGACTGCATACCCCTCCACAGAGATGCAGTCAGTGTATTCTACAGCCCAGGAGAACGGGAAAGAAATGCTGTTATGGCCATAAGAGTGGGGGTCAATATGTTGCAGTTCTGTTCAGTCTCCAATTCACCTCTCACACAGTAAAACATTTAGTAACCCTTTTGAACCCTTTCAAATAAAGTGAGAGGTATATTTTTCTAAAGAAGTGTCCGCTTGTCTTCATTGCATCGTTATGTTTCTGCATGCATCTGTTCAGTTCTGTTCAGTCTCAACTCACCTCTCACACAGTAAAACCTTTAGTAACCCTTTCGAACCCTTTCAAATAAAGTGAGAGGTATATTTTTCTAAAGAACTGTGTCTTTGCTCGTCCTTATTGTGTGGAATATGTTTCTGCATGCATTTGCATATGAGTATGCAACAGAATCAACAAATGGAGTTCAAATCCTGGATGAAGCTGTCTTTCACTTTGTGCTAATGCCCTTGGGAAAGGTATGAATCCATCTGTTATCAACTCGAGCTATGATTAAATGTAAAATTGATTGGATTTTTAAACCTTGATATGGCAGTCTATGAAAAGGTAAACCATGAATTCATCAAACCAGCTGTACTCAACTTAAAAATTTATCCTATATTGTATCCTACCTGTGACAGAGGGGTTGGGTAAATACAAACCCATGTTTTATCATCAATGCTTTTCAGTTTTTCTTTACTAAGTGCATCTTTGACTGACATATCCAAAAAGGAACCTTGTGAACGACTTTCAAGAATTGTCACTTTCATTAAATTGTCCATATTCTACCAGTTGCTTCTGTTTTCTTAGTCATAAAATTCAGATTTATATAAGACAATGAACTTTTGTATGAATAGGTTTACTATACTCATTCTGATTCTAAGTTTTCTCTTAAGGTTATTTGGTAGTTCTTTACAGACTATCTTTATTCAAAGGATTTATTTAAATTTTTTTCAGCTGACAATGAAAAGAACACAACAATTTTAGTATCAACCTCAAGTTTGTATCATTTCATTTATACAAGACTAAACTTCCCTGTTTTTGATCATTTTTTATATGGCTCAGATAAAGGGTAAGTTCAAGATAAGAATCACTCTCATTCTGGCAACTACCCACACCTATATATATATATATATATATATATATATAAATAAATATGCATTATTGTGCTATAAGTGTTGGCACCCTGCTCTAGAAGACCCAGTCCTGAAGAAGTTTGAGTAGACCCATGTAGATTGAACCAATCAACAGTCTTGGTCAGATGTTTCTCCTCAAACTTCTTCAGGACTGGGTCTTCTAGAGCAGGGTGCCAACACTTGTAGCACTATAATGCACATATATATATATATATATATATATATATATATAGGTGAGGGTCACTGTGTGTTTTGGGTGGTTGCCAGATTGAGAGGGATTCTTATCTTTGACATCTTTGGATGGCATCAGACTGTCTGGAAGGTCTTCCTTTGTCTATTTTGGTATGAAGACCACACAAAGAACTGGGCTTGTGTGAATCTGCAGGACCAGAAGTAGGAAGCAGCAAGGACCAAGGACATTGGGCAGTCAAGAAAAAGCACAGAAGGGTGACGAGCAGTCAGAGGGTAGCATGGAATCAGAATTGCCAGGTTAAGCAAAGATGACAACCAGAGATGACCCAGCATTTTTGGTAGCTGTGTAGGATATTTGCTAAGTTCTCGTGATAGCCACACATAACGCGCATGAATACGTACAGAGTGCTAGACATCACCTTATGTTTTTCTGTCCTCAAATCCATGTTTTTTCTTTTCTTCCTTCCTGTCTTTTTGTTAGCTTTTTTTTTTCAACTTGTGAAATGCCCACTTGGCAGAGTGTAAGAAATAAATAAAGGGGTCCTCAACTAGACAAACGAACTATTGAATACCAACCTGACCTAGTGGGTTATTTCATAGATTTTTTCAGCTTGCAGGTTAATTTTAAAATGACCGATATAGAAATCTGATCTCTCTGATAAAATAAAATTGGAAGTATTAGAATATTGAATCACCACTTGAATGCTAACAAAATTCACAGTGAAAAATCTAGACGAGAACTACACAAGAATGTTATGCACTAATTTGAATAAATTCTGGAAGCAATACCCCACAAAACTGCAGTTGTACGGCCACTTACCTCCCATCTCACAAGTAAGATGAATAAATCATGTGGAGCACTGCTGGTGAAGTAAGGATGAACCCATAAGCAATTTTCTCCTTTGGACTCCTAGATATGGACATGTCAACCAGTAATGACCAGGTCAAAAGGGTCTACCTGGCCAAGTGGGTAGAGTGTTTGCCAATGGTCCGGGAGACCGGGGTTAAATCCCAGGTCAAGTCATACCAAAGACTCAAAAAATGGTACTTGATACTTCCTTGCTTAACACTCAGCAGTATAATGTACATATCAAGGGTAAAGTGGAGCAATCCAGGGAAAGGAGTAGCGCCCTCCCCTACACCTCAGTGTAGTAGCAATTGAAAAGGGAGCCTTCAGGTCGCCCTCAACTACAGTCACCAACTTTATTTACTTATACATGTACCAAGTATATTTTACATCTACAATGAAAAAATTAAAAATCTTGAGGCAACACTATTCTTAGCAGATTTCTTCAAAGTATTTGATTCCATACACAGAGAAAAGATGGAACAAGTACTAATAACATATGGTTTCTCCCCACCAAAAAAACTGTTACTGCTATAATGATGCTTTACAAAAACATAAAACTAATGCTTTGTTCACCGGATCATGACACAAACTTCTTCAACATTCTTGCTGGATTGGTTTGGTCTGGTCTTATGGCATATCAACCAATGTAAGTTATTTAATGTCACGTTTGGTTTATACATATATATCAGATATATATGATTTGTAAACATAAGTCAACAAAGTTAAATGGTTTCTAGTATTGCTATACATTACTAACAATTCAATTAAACATCAGTCATTTGTTTAAACACAGTTAAATGATCAAACAGTTCAATTTCAAGCAATTCAATTTAGCACAAGTCATTTGTTTGCACTCGGTTTAAATGTGAAACAGTTGTATTTGACTCACTGATAGGACCCTTGCAGGCGCTACCACTCCGAGCCATTATGTTTTCAAGTATTTCAAGCAATTAATCATCTTTTATAAACAATTACTGCCTTAAGCAATGATTCTATAATAGAAGTAATCTATCTAATATAAATAATTTTCCAATTTATCATCTAACCCAAAGATAGGAACCCAATACCAGGACAGAGTGGACCTGGGAGTAATGGCAACAAAGAGGTGACTTCATACTCCTCAGAGCTTTTGTCTTGTTTAATGGCATGTCAATTCCTTATGGGTCATTTAATGCTGAAATTTGATTTATTTGTAAATATCTGTCGTCATAATTATATTTTTAATGTTCTATTGCATTTAAAAAAAAAAATTCCATTTTGTCCAAAAGGATTTTTTTCACAGTTAAAAAGATATATATTCCTATCAAGTAGAAATAATATTCAGACACATCTTTTTGACAAGTTGGGACCCGAACTGGGTCAGAGTGGAACTGGGTGTAATGGTAACAAAAATGTGATTCCATGTTCACCAAAGTTCTAGAAGTGAAGACTTACCACTGGATATTGTTTGGTTTGAAGGATTTGTTTAATGGGATATGAACTCCTTATGGGTTATTCAAAGCCAAAAATTTGACTTATTTTCAATGTTTCATTGTGTTTGATTTTTAGACTTTCACTTTGTTTGTAATCATTTCTTTTTGCATTGTTATATGACATCAAGTATTGCTGTTAAATACAAACATAACAGTACGTGGTAGTAGGAAAGTGACAGGGTGACCCAGGTTCAAATCCTCAAAGAGGCTATTTGCATACATTGCTCCACTTTACCCTTGATCCTTACCTTATAATACTGAGTGTTAAGCAAAGCAGCATCAAGTACCATTTTTTGAGTCTTTGGTATGACGTTTGTACATAATAATATGGTTTCAAATTATAAATAATAATCCTTAGTAAACAATTATAGCTTCAAGTAATTACTCTTAAAAAACAATTTATATTTATATGATATCAAGAATTCCAATCAAATATAGATAATTTGCACACTGTTGAATGGTTTCCAGCATTCATATCTAATACCAATACCTATATTGTGGGCGACCTTAATCGAGGGTGACCCGAAGGCTCCCTTTTCAATAGCTACTACACCGAGGTATAGGGGAGGCCACTACTCCATTCCTTGGATTGCTCCACTTTACCCTTGATCCTTACCTTATAATACTGAGTGTTAAGCAAAGCGGCATCAAGTACCATTTTTTGAGTCTTTGGTATGACATTTGTTTGTACAAAATTATATGGTTTCAAATGATAAATAACAATCCTTAGTAAACAATTACAGCTTTAAGTACCAACTCTTAAAGGAAAAAAATTACGACATCAAAAATTCCTTTTGAATACAAATTTTTAAACAAATCTATTTGATGGGACCTAAACAAGTACTAACACTCTGGGTCAGAGTGGACCTGGGAGTAATGTGGGGTACTCCACACTATCTAGAATTGGAGTTTTTAGTTAATTTTTCATTTTTATGGAATTTTTTAAAACTAGGTTATCACCAGCTCTTTGGCCGAGTGGGTAGAGTGTTCACAAATGGTCCGGGAGACTGAGGTTCAATTCCAGATTGAGTCATACCAAAGACTTAAAAAATGGTACTTGATACCTCCTTGCTTAACACTCAGTATTATAAGGTATGTATCAAGGGTAAAGTGGAGCAATCCTGGAAATAGAGTAGCGCCCTCCCCTACACCTCTGTGTAGTAGCTATTGAAAAGGGAGCCTTCGGGTCACTTGTGACTACAGTGGCCAACAAAAGTAGGTTTTAATAAACAATAATCTTCATAATATATAAGCAATTTTTTTTGGCTAATAATCTTTGTAATAAAAGCCACCATTTTCATTCTGCCTTCTCATTTAAACTTTACTTGTCAAGGAGACAAAATTTTTGTCATTTACATTTATCATAACATTATTGGAACAAAGGGGGAAATTTCAATTTATAAATATTCATTGTATATATTACGCTATAAATTTATGTCTATTTTTATTGGAAAAATATCTGTCTTCATCCTCTATCATCTAGAACAGGCATGAGCAATCTTTTTTGAAAAGTGGGTCACATGAGACATGGCTTATCAAAAAAAATTCAAGGTCATTTTATGTTGTAGGTACCTCAACCATTTTCACAACAGAAGACCATATGTGTAAGTACTACTAAAAAAATTCAAGGTCATTTTATGTTGTCGGTACCTCAACCATTTTCACAACAGAAGACCATATGTGCAAGTACTACAAAAAAAATTCAAGGTCATTTTATGTTGTAGGTACCTCAACCATTTTCACAACAGAAGACCATATGTGTAAGTACTACTAAAAAAATTTAAGGTCATTTTATGTTGTAGGTATGTCAACTATTTTTACTACAGAAGACCATGTGTGTAAACATTTGTTTTAGAAATCGGGAAAAGTTGATTTTTTTCCCTCTTCAGTTAAAATATCTGTTCTATGAAAAATCTCAAGTCTTAGGCTGGCCAATCAGAAAGTCCTGTGGCCTGCAATTTGCTCATGACTGAGACCAAAACAGTCTACATTTTTAATATGTGATAAAAAAAAAATCTATATGAAAAAGAAAAACTGTGTAATGAAGAAAAACATTTAATATGTAATGAAACAAAAAAATTTAATATGTAATAAAAAAATTAAATATATAATGAAAAAATCTAAGATAAAAAACCCATTTATAATGTAATGAAAAAAAAAAGTTTAATAAGTAAGGAAAAAGCAAAATTGAATATGTAATTAAAAAAAAAAAAAAATCAGGATATGTTCAAAGAAAGTTGGAGATTCAAGTGAACTTAGCATAATGACAATAAGAAATATAGAAAAATATTTTGTAGAAAATATTTGGTATACAGAAATCATGTAGAGGTAAGAAAACTTTTATTTCAACTTAATTTTCTCATGTATTCAGCACATTTTTTTTTTTTTTCGTTTTTATTTTATTCAAGTTCTTGAAATTTAACACAGAAAAATTAGAATTTTTTAAAAAGTTTACATAAAATCTGTAAACAAAAAGGTGTTAGATTTTAGAATGAGATTCTTCGAAACAATATATTCTTATTGTGTATGTTTACCTAAAAAGCTTTTCTTTCTTGTTTTTTTTTTCCTTTTTTTTTTTTTGTAAAGAAAAAATAAATATATGAGTAAATAAAACCATTCACACTTCCTTTCTTTCACACAGCCATCATTCTCTTCCTTCTAGTTTCATTCACTTCCAAAAATGATTTTTTATGTGATTAACCATCCATTAATTTAAATTAAAATAATTCCACTGAAAACTAAATTTATTTTATCAATGTTTCACTGCATAAAGATAAGTAATAACATTTTTATGACAATGCCGATAAATTACTTACCAGAATATCGGAAGATTGAGCACATTCATTTTTTCTTGTTTTGATGAATATGTAATATTACGGATGGGCACCATCATTGAGTTGCAGTGGCCTCAGGGTTGGAGAACACACGAGCACATCAGCCATCATCAGCCATTGGGTACATGGGTCTGACAATCAATAATGTCATGAACCTCACTCATGCAGGCAGAGTGACCTGTAGAGTTCAAGCGTGATTTTAATATAAACACGCGTAAACTTTCACATGCTACACTACTGTTTTCACTGGTGATCATCGAACCTTCGAATTGATTTATCAAATCACTCTATAAGGAAACCAAGTAGCAAGATTTTGGCAGTTTGAGGCAGGTTTCTAAACAGGTTCAACAGAAGTCCATGACGCCCCGACCCATGTCATACCCAGCCTGTCAGCAATTCGACTGATATGAAAGTATCAACAAGCCAACGATAACGCTGCTGCCGTCATCGCCAAGAAAAGAAGGAAGGAAGAACGCTATAAAACAAACTTTTTTTAACTACAGTCCGCTGTAGTCCCTAAGAATAAAAGCGACTACTATTTTCTTCCTTAAAATTCAAGTTTTGAGTTTTTCTTTTCTGCGAACTTCTTTCTTTTAGACAATGTATTTTGGTCCTATGCTACAAATAGACCTTCGGTTTCAATACTTTCTGAATATCTCACACCTTAGAGTTTTATGTAATAACAGTGTAGGGAAACAACAGATAATTATCTTTCTTAGATAATTTATATTCTCCAATACGAGCGTCATATGGTTGATCACATAACAGTCTCAAGAACACACCCTTGACTTCTTGATAGGTATTTGTTCTGTAAAGACGTCATGCGAGCCCTTACTTTAACGAGCCTTTTTTAAAAACCATTTTTATTTCATACTCCTTTCACGTATTGCTTGCTCATGGAACAATATCTAAATAATTCTTGCTGTTGGGACACATTTTTGTATTCTTTCCTTTTTACACCACTTGTACGTATATATATATATATATATCTCGTAAATAAAATGTTAAATATCCTTGGTATGTACAAATGAGTTTTTTGTATTTCCTTCTGTTGAGTTCAGTGTTAGTATATCATGAATATACTAATGTTAATATTGGTCCTTGGTGAGTGGTGACTTGACTTAAACACCTCATCACCAAGCATTCAAATAACAGCATTATCAAGATAGATAATATTAAAAGCAAGATTAACTTGAAATAATAAATTCCATTCATATTTCCTGTTGAGCTTTGGTTAACGACTACTTTTTGATATCCTTGTATGTAATTCCTTGATATAATACTAAGTTAATTCACTCTTAGTTAATTTATCATATAATGTATTATGTTCAAGAATATAAGAAGATGTTTCTGTATTTTCAACTCTTTATTTATCTTACTTTGATGAAGCTGTTAGGTATTGAAAAATAGGAAAAAAAAAAAAATTTAAAGTATTCAGTGGACTTATTTGTTTAATGGCATATAAACCTTCATGGGTTATTTAATGCCCAAGCCATACTTAAAGAAGAACAGCAGTGGTGCTATTTAACCCATAACTGGGAAGATTAGGGGGTTCATACCTTTCCCAAGGGTATTTGTCTGAAAGTGAACGTAATAGCATGACTGGAGTCCGAACTCACTTACTATGATTCTTCGGACCAGCGCTTTAACCATTACACCATGAGAGCAACCCCCTATTTTGTTTAAATTTGTTTATATTAAAAAGGGGGTCTGCTTCCAAGTCCAATGACAGTTCTTAGATCATCCGCAAGATTTCTCATCATTTATGTACCTTACAGCTTAAAAAAAAAAAAAAAAAAAAAAAAAAATCACACCACTATTGTTTAAAAGATCATTTTCTATCAAAGTTCTTTCATTTTTGGGTTTTTTTTTTTTTAATTTTGAGGGGAAACCATTTTGTGTCTTAATTTTCCCAAACCTTTAATCAGTACCTGGTATTCTTAATTCCAAACATCTCGTAAAGAGTTTCCTAAACTAAGAATAACTGAGAACAAAAGGCAAAAATCAGTGGTTTGTTTAAATTAATGATTCTTAAATGTTTTTTGTCTTGTACACCCTTTTCACTACATCAAAATGTAGAAATGAATTATGTACACAAATATAAGAAGGTCTCACTGTATTTTCAACCATTAGTTATCTTAACTTGATAAAGCTGTAGAGGAAAACAATGAATATACAGTTTTCAGTGGAATCATTTTAATCAATTTGTTTATATTGAAAAAGGGTTTGCTTACAAGTTTAATGACAGTCCTTTGATCATTTGCGAAATTTCCCATTATTCTTTCACATTCTAGACATCTTTTAAAAAAAATAATTCCACAAGAATATAAAGATCATTTTCAATCAAAGTTGTTATTTTTTTTTGAGGAAGTCATTTCAGGCTTGAAGTTTTCAAAACTTAATCAGCACCCCATATTCTGAACAAAGACATCTCTAAACTAAGAAAAATTTTGAGAATGAAGACAAAAATCAGTGGTTTGTTTAAATCAATGATTCTCAAACATTTTTTTTTTTTTTTGCCCTATGAAACTTTTTCACCATATGTCATAATGTCATTCCCGCAATGTTCAAGACTATCCAAATAAAAAAAATTCTTACCAAATCCTATGTATACAATATTGGGCAGATCCTAGACATGTTAAAGAGATGATTAGTATCTATTATAGGTATGTAGTGTAGATAGTTCAAAAAGAGGCTAATCATTAACATGTTACTCGGTGTAATTGACAGTTTGAAATCCGTTTGAAAGCTTGGCTTTCATTGGACGAGAAAGTCATGTGATCAAGTGCCGTTAGAAGTTAGTAACTTTTAATCAGTTATTTGGAAAGCAGCTGAAGGCTTCACATTGAGTTTCCACCTGTGGTCCTATGACTAGCTCCTTAGTATTTACGAGCAGGGTTATGACAGATATGATCGTGTTATTCACCATCTAAGTAGAGACTTGTGACAATGAGACATAATGAGAAGAGGACAAACCGAAGAACAAGATGGTGGCATGAGAGAGACACAGCTGGCAACAGATGACAAAGAGGAGTAATGGTCCAAAGGAAAGGAGATGTAACAGATACTTTAAAATATGAAATTTCATGTTTAAATATTAAATGTACTCTTTTTGCATTCTGGCACTTGGTGTCTTTGTAAACATGAAAATAACTGCAGTTTTAGATATTTTTTTTTTTGGAGGAGGAGGGGATTAGTTACTTGCATGGCGTAATGTTAGAGAGCAAAACTAACAGAACATCATTAGTAAGTTTGATTCTTACCAAAAGCCTCATACTTCTGGACTTGTGCCAAACTAAGCTAACCTTAGTAAATAACAACAGTAGTTTTAAATTTGTAAACATGAAAATGACTGCAGTTTTAGTTATTAGTTTATAACTGCTTCTGAGAAAGGACTGGGGGAAAAATATCTAATTTTTGAGTCCAAACAGTTTGCTTGAGTAAATATTTGTTAATTTTTAGCTCATTCTCGCATTTATTACTACCAAACAAATTGTGATTAATGTTTGTTGTCCCTATGAACAATATATACGTCATGACGTATCAATATCTCACAACTGTTCTGGATTTGCTTATTCATAAGTATAAATATCAATTCTAAATGGATGAACCCAAGATTATTTTTAATGTAAAATTTTATATTTAAATGTTAAATGTACTCTTCTGAATTCTGGTACAAAATGTTTGAAAACATTAGACAAACTTCCCATAGCAACTTTAAGTGAATGATTATAAAATATAGATTATGGGAAAAAATCAATGAAATGCTGAGTTTTTAATTTTTCAATTTACTGATATAAATCCAATTGGATTTTTATTGAATTGTTCATACAGATATTTAAGCGCATAAAACCTAACAAAAACTGTTGTTAGTAGCAAGCAAGATGAGAATACAAGATGTGTTCAAAAGGTATCAAAGACTGAAGCACAATTTACCAACACACTGAGACTTAATTTTTAACTTGAAATTTTACAAAATTTTTTTTTACGTGTGTGTACACTTAAGCAACTTTTATAATAAATTAATGTTTGTCTGTCTAAGTAGTGTTCTTTTTTTGCCCCATGCACCCACTGAGCCATATGTCAGAATGTCAAGCCACTCCCTCAGACTTCCAAAGATGTCCAACTAAAAAAAAAAAAAAAAAAAAAAAAAAAAAAAAAAAGGTTTTCAAAATATGATGCATACAATATTAAAAATCTTTTATTCTTTCAATATTAGTACAAAGATTTACTTTCTTTTTGTTCAATGCACCCTTTTCACCATATGTCAGAATGTCACCTCCCTGACTTACAAGATTGTCTGACTTAAAAGACCTTTCTAAATATTAAGCATGAAATATTGAATATCTTTTATACTTTCTTCATTTGTGCATAAAAATTTACTTGGATTATTTTTATAGTTAAGTTTCACAAGTTTAGAACTTTACAATAGAAAATTTCGATGGATTTTAAAATTTGAATTCAGTTCAGGAAATTGTTTTGTCTAGTCTGAGAAGCTGCTCATCTCTAACCCTGCCACCAAAAACTTTGAAAACCTCTACCCCAGAAAAGAAATAAACAACACAGCTTCATACCTTATCAAAGAGGAGTATCAGATGCGTTAATAAAAAACAAACAACAAACAAACAAAAAAAAAAAAAGCCGAAATGAAAAAAACCCAAGACTGAAGTTGTATTGACCAATACAAAAAGGAACAAATAAAACATTTTCTTGAGAATTGTTCTCACCATACAGTTGAGTAACTTATATGATAAATTGATGTTTAGAGGAGTTCTTTTTTTTTTTTACCCCATGCTAGAATGTTATCCCCTACCCCCGACTTCAAAGATTGTCTGACTTAAAAGATGCTTTCTATATACTAAGCACACAATAATGAAAATCTTTTATTATATATATATATATATATGTTTACTTGGATTATTTTTATGGTAGAGTTTTACAAATTCAATAATAGAAAATTCTGATGGATTATAAAATTTTAAGTACAGAGAGGATGTCTGAAGAATTCTCATACCAGAGAAATCAGCTATTTTGAATCACAAGGTACAGGAGATTATTGCAGAGTCTAATAGATTGCTAATCCTGAGTCCCAAACCCCACTAGAAACTTGGAAATTCCTCCACAATTAAGAATCTCTGATTTAAAATGGTGTATATAATGCCATTATTATTACCGCCGCTACTACAACTACTTTAAAGTGATCAATATTTGAAATGTACCGAGAATGAAATGCTGTTTCATGCTGCATAGGAAAATTAACAATTTTAATGTCACGATACCCTTGAAGATTATCAGTAAAATACTGAAGAGTCATTAAATAGTTTGAAAAGCACAGGTTTTTCCACTAGATCTCCAAAATTAAGTGGTGATGAGCCATTGTAGGTTTGGTTTGGTTTCTTTGTTTAATGGCACATCAACCGTTGTAGGTTATTTAATGCCAAAGCTATTCTCCTAGAAGAACAGTAGTGTTACTATTTACCCCATAGCTTGGAAGATAAAGGGGTTCATACCTTTCCCAAGGGTATTTGCCCGAAAGTGAATGTAATAGAACGACTGGAGTACGAACTCACTTACTATGATTCCGCAGTCCATCGCTTTAACCATTACACCACGAGGACACCCCCTGAGCCAGTGTAGTAACAAAAGGTAATATAAATGACCTAAAAGCCAAGGTAGCTAGATTAAGCAAAGTTTAGTGAATAACTATTTAAGCAATACTGATATTTCCTGTTGAGCTTTAGTAAATAACACAATGACTAGTAAAAGTAAGTAAAGTTGTCTCCCTTTAGTCGAGGGTGACCCGAAGGCTCCCTTTTCCATAGCTACTACACCAAGGTGTATGAGAGGGCGCTACTCCTTTCCCTGGATTGCTCCATTTACCCTTGATCCGCACCTTATAATGCTGAGTGTTAAGCAAGGAGGCATCAAGTACCATTTTTTGAGTCTTTGGTATAACTTGACCTGGGATTGAGCCTAGGTCTCCCGGGCCATTGACGAACACTCTAACCATTAGGCCAATGACTACTTTCTAATATCCTTGTACATAATTCATTGCTAAAATACAAAGTTAATTCATTACAAGATAAATTAGATAAGAGTGAATTATGTACATGAATATAAGAAGATCTTGCAGTATTTTCAGTTGTTATATATATATATATATATATATATGTTAGTTTGATAAAGCTGTTCGGTGATGAAAAATAGGAAAAAAAAAAAAAAAAATTACAGTTTTAAATAGACTGAGCCAAGTCAGTTTTTAAATTAATGACCACAAAGTAAGTCGGTACTGAAAGCAACCTTTATGTTAGACTAAGAAAAATTTAGTAAATAACACAATGGATCACCAAAGTTAAGCAATAATGAATATTCAGTACTTAGATGGGTGACCACTGAATAACAGTATGTAGAGTAAACAAACCGAGTCCAGCTTAGAAAATAAAAACTTCCTGTAAAGAATTTCTAAAATAAGGAGTTTGAGGACAAAAATAGTTGGATTGTTTAAAACTGTTTATAATGTCCATTATGACTTCAAAGAGAAGCATATCTCATTGATCAATTACTGAGTAACAGGTTCAATCCTCACACTTATGGTTAGCAAGACAGACTAGCAGGCTATTTTTGTGAGTTTGTTTCTCACTGGGTACCTTATTCTCTTGGCCTTGTGCTAAATTAAGCCAAGCTTTGTAAATGATAATTTGATATATGATCAAGAGTGCTAGTTAGAGAGCTAGGCTAGGAGAACAACTTAGTGAGTTTAATTCTCACTGGGTGCCCCATTCCTTTGGCCTTGCACAACAAGCTAAGCAAATGATTACTTTAAAGAGGAGAATATTAGAAAAGTATTAATCCTGGGTTTTTATCATCAGGATAAATGTATGGAAAATGTGGTAGCAGGATGTGATACAAGTTTAATTCAGGACCCATCAGGAGCTGGTGATACAAATTGTCCAGCTGGATTAACACTTCATTTTGTGGGACATCTCATACATCAAGGATTGATCTTCATCCTAACCTGAACGGGAGGTTTATAAAACAACTAATATTCTATTATTTTTTATGTCCAAAAGTGAATTGTATTTACTTGCTTCCCCCACAGTTACAAGATCTAACATAGGACCAAATTAAAATTGGCCTGCCCCACTTGTTTCAGTGGTCTGGAGACAAAAATTGTTGAGCATTCTCCATTATGGAACACCTCAAACATTAGGATTGACTCTGGCCCTAAGCCTTTGCTTAGACTGGACTTCAGGTCAATTTGCACTTCCCAGCCACAAAGGCAGAGGAAGAAAGAACATTGCATGATGATTTTTTCTGGGATATAGTATGTGACATTTAGTCAGTTTAACAAAGGAGCCTATGGGTATACATAAGAGTAAGGCCAAAAATAGCTCCAGTCTCTCAGATCATTGCCATGGAGATGAAAAACACAGCAGAAGGAGATAAACAGATACTACCCTTTATCCCCAAAATGAAAACTGGGATAAAATAGGTTAACTGTCAGTTGTCAAATTTGGAGCCCTCTTAAGAGAGTTTGTGATGTTGAGCCTCACCAACTCAAACTTCTTGGCTGCCATAGCATAGTATTCTAACTACTGAATCATCTAGACATTAAAACCTGTTTCTTGATCTAATAAAGTCTTCGAAAATAAACATTCAGAATTTAACTGCTCTGCTCTGCCCGAAAAGAATGAATATCTATGCAATTTTGAAGCAGTGGATTTTACAAGTAAATAAATACAGTAACTGAATGAAAGACTTGTTCAAGGTTAAGATCCTTGTATACAGGTGCTCAGAGTGTAATGGTTATTGTATAGGAAACAGACACTGTAATCAGTTTGAATTCTGAATGACGTTCGTATTTCACTTTACAGTGATGCCCAAGGGAAAGGCATGAATCCATCTATTCTTCATCCAGCTATGGGTAAACCAGTCTAGAAGAAGAAAAAATTTGAATTCAAACCAGCTTTACTCCACATATAAATTGACCTTGTGTCACACTGTGCCCATGCGTGAATACATGTATTCAGGCTTGAAATTGATGTGTATATATATATATATATATATATATATATAAAAAGTTGTTGGCGACCATAGTCAAGGGTGACCCGAAGGCTCCCTTTTTGATAGCTACTACACCAAGGTGTAGAGGAGGGTGCTACTCCTTTCCCTGGATTGCTCCACTTTACCCTTGATCCGTACCTTATAATGCTGAATGTTAAGCAAGGAGGCATCAAGTACCATTTTTAAAGTCTTTGGTATGGCTCGACCTAGGATTGAACCCAGGTCTCCCGGGCCATAGGTGAACACTAACCATTATGCCAATACTAGTTATAAAATAGCCATACTTGTCAAGGAGTAGCTTTCTTTGGATTCTCCAGGTTTCTTATAGGTTTAAACCAATGACAAAAGTGTGAAGCAAGGGTTCAGATTTTCATTGGAATTAAAAAAAAAAAAAAAAAAAAAAAAAAAATTTTTTTTTTTTGAATTAGAACATACTTAAATCTTTGATATGCAATCTAGTAGGTTTTATGGCATGTCAACCCTTGTTGACTAATTATAAGCTTTCAAGTATATTTTTTGTAAATATTTATAACTTCAAATAATCATTCTTAATACCAATCATCATCATCATGTCGTGCTGGTAGCACGGATATCCCTGACCCTCTCTCGCCACTTTTCCCTATCGTTCATCGCCTCAGGCAGGTCTTCTGGACAACATCCTGTATCCTCACATAGTTGCTGAATGTATGTTCGTGCTGGTCGTCCTGCTTTTGCACGGCCATGTGTGGGGGTCCATAAGAGTACATCACTTTTAATACCAATAATTTTCAGTTATATTGTTAAAAGTACTCTTATCTGATACTTATAATTTTCCAACAGATTTATTTGACCACTTATTGGACCCTAAGAGGTATTCTAACTCGGGGTCAGAGTGGACCTAAGTGGAATGGCAACAAGAGGGTGACTCCATAATCCCCAGAACCAAAGACTTACCACTGGACACCGTTGTGTTTCATTTAATTGTTTAACAGTATATCAACTCCTTATGGGTAATTTAATATCAAAATATGATTGCAATCACCATTATATTTTCAATGTTTCATTGCATTTTATTTGTTTATAATCCTTTATTTTCATGTAGCTGTATGGTATTAAGTATTCCTATCTAATACAAATAATTTGCACACAGTTTTATAGTTTCAATGTTTCTTGTCTGATACTAATAATTCATACAAAATTATATGCTTCGTATTAACTATTCTTACTTAATCATTTGTCTGCACAGTTATATGGTTTCAAGTATTCCTATCAATTACTAATAATTTTCAAAAATATTAGACCCATGAACAGGTACTACCACTCTAATTTGGTTGTGTTTCATAGCATTAACTCTTGCGGGTTATCTAACGTCAAATTCTATTATATAAGTGTGTGTATATGTATTTATATATATATATATATATATATATATATATATATATATGATTTGTAAGTGAATAGTTTTTAAGTAACATTACTTTTAAATGAGCCAGAAGTCACTTTTTCCAACAACTTTGGATCAGAGTGGACCTGAGGGTAATGGCAAAGAAATCATGAGTACACACTTACCAAAACTGCAGATCTGGGGCCCTCACTACTAAATTCAGTTTAGTGTCATATCCAAGATACCTTTTTTTTTTGCTAGGTGGGGTGGAGGGGAATCTTATCCCTCAGCATGCAGAGGATGCAGTCAGTGTATTCTAAGCCCAGCCAACAGGGGTGTGGATGCAATGTGTCTTTGTAAACATGAAAATAACTGCAGTTTTAGATATTTTTTTTTTTGGAGGAGGAGGGGATTAGTTACTTGCATGGCGTAATGTTAGAGAGCAAAACTAACAGAACATCATTAGTAAGTTTGATTCTTACCAAAAGCCTCATACTTCTGGACTTGTGCCAAACTAAGCTAACCTTAGTAAATAACAACAGTAGTTTTAAATTTGTAAACATGAAAATGACTGCAGTTTTAGTTATTAGTTTATAACTGCTTCTGAGAAAGGACTGGGGGAAAAATATCTAATTTTTGAGTCCAAACAGTTTGCTTGAGTAAATATTTGTTAATTTTTAGCTCATTCTCGCATTTATTACTACCAAACAAATTGTGATTAATGTTTGTTGTCCCTATGAACAATATATACGTCATGACGTATCAATATCTCACAACTGTTCTGGATTTGCTTATTCATAAGTATAAATATCAATTCTAAATGGATGAACCCAAGATTATTTTTAATGTAAAATTTTATATTTAAATGTTAAATGTACTCTTCTGAATTCTGGTACAAAATGTTTGAAAACATTAGACAAACTTCCCATAGCAACTTTAAGTGAATGATTATAAAATATAGATTATGGGAAAAAATCAATGAAATGCTGAGTTTTTAATTTTTCAATTTACTGATATAAATCCAATTGGATTTTTATTGAATTGTTCATACAGATATTTAAGCGCATAAAACCTAACAAAAACTGTTGTTAGTAGCAAGCAAGATGAGAATACAAGATGTGTTCAAAAGGTATCAAAGACTGAAGCACAATTTACCAACACACTGAGACTTAATTTTTAACTTGAAATTTTACAAAATTTTTTTTTACGTGTGTGTACACTTAAGCAACTTTTATAATAAATTAATGTTTGTCTGTCTAAGTAGTGTTCTTTTTTTGCCCCATGCACCCACTGAGCCATATGTCAGAATGTCAAGCCACTCCCTCAGACTTCCAAAGATGTCCAACTAAAAAAAAAAAAAAAAAAAAAAAAAAAAAAAAAGGTTTTCAAAATATGATGCATACAATATTAAAAATCTTTTATTCTTTCAATATTAGTACAAAGATTTACTTTCTTTTTGTTCAATGCACCCTTTTCACCATATGTCAGAATGTCACCTCCCTGACTTACAAGATTGTCTGACTTAAAAGACCTTTCTAAATATTAAGCATGAAATATTGAATATCTTTTATACTTTCTTCATTTGTGCATAAAAATTTACTTGGATTATTTTTATAGTTAAGTTTCACAAGTTTAGAACTTTACAATAGAAAATTTCGATGGATTTTAAAATTTGAATTCAGTTCAGGAAATTGTTTTGTCTAGTCTGAGAAGCTGCTCATCTCTAACCCTGCCACCAAAAACTTTGAAAACCTCTACCCCAGAAAAGAAATAAACAACACAGCTTCATACCTTATCAAAGAGGAGTATCAGATGCGTTAATAAAAAACAAACAACAAACAAACAAAAAAAAAAAAAGCCGAAATGAAAAAAACCCAAGACTGAAGTTGTATTGACCAATACAAAAAGGAACAAATAAAACATTTTCTTGAGAATTGTTCTCACCATACAGTTGAGTAACTTATATGATAAATTGATGTTTAGAGGAGTTCTTTTTTTTTTTTACCCCATGCTAGAATGTTATCCCCTACCCCCGACTTCAAAGATTGTCTGACTTAAAAGATGCTTTCTATATACTAAGCACACAATAATGAAAATCTTTTATTATATATATATATATATATATATATATGTTTACTTGGATTATTTTTATGGTAGAGTTTTACAAATTCAATAATAGAAAATTCTGATGGATTATAAAATTTTAAGTACAGAGAGGATGTCTGAAGAATTCTCATACCAGAGAAATCAGCTATTTTGAATCACAAGGTACAGGAGATTATTGCAGAGTCTAATAGATTGCTAATCCTGAGTCCCAAACCCCACTAGAAACTTGGAAATTCCTCCACAATTAAGAATCTCTGATTTAAAATGGTGTATATAATGCCATTATTATTACCGCCGCTACTACAACTACTTTAAAGTGATCAATATTTGAAATGTACCGAGAATGAAATGCTGTTTCATGCTGCATAGGAAAATTAACAATTTTAATGTCACGATACCCTTGAAGATTATCAGTAAAATACTGAAGAGTCATTAAATAGTTTGAAAAGCACAGGTTTTTCCACTAGATCTCCAAAATTAAGTGGTGATGAGCCATTGTAGGTTTGGTTTGGTTTCTTTGTTTAATGGCACATCAACCGTTGTAGGTTATTTAATGCCAAAGCTATTCTCCTAGAAGAACAGTAGTGTTACTATTTACCCCATAGCTTGGAAGATAAAGGGGTTCATACCTTTCCCAAGGGTATTTGCCCGAAAGTGAATGTAATAGAACGACTGGAGTACGAACTCACTTACTATGATTCCGCAGTCCATCGCTTTAACCATTACACCACGAGGACACCCCCTGAGCCAGTGTAGTAACAAAAGGTAATATAAATGACCTAAAAGCCAAGGTAGCTAGATTAAGCAAAGTTTAGTGAATAACTATTTAAGCAATACTGATATTTCCTGTTGAGCTTTAGTAAATAACACAATGACTAGTAAAAGTAAGTAAAGTTGTCTCCCTTTAGTCGAGGGTGACCCGAAGGCTCCCTTTTCCATAGCTACTACACCAAGGTGTATGAGAGGGCGCTACTCCTTTCCCTGGATTGCTCCATTTACCCTTGATCCGTACCTTATAATGCTGAGTGTTAAGCAAGGAGGCATCAGGTACCATTTTTTGAGTCTTTGGTATAACTTGACCTGGGATTGAGCCCAGGTCTCCCGGGCCATTGACGAACACTCTAACCATTAGGCCAATGACTACTTTCTAATATCCTTGTACATAATTCATTGCTAAAATACAAAGTTAATTCATTACAAGATAAATTAGATAAGAGTGAATTATGTACATGAATATAAGAAGATCTTGCAGTATTTTCAGTTGTTATATATATATATATATATATATATGTTAGTTTGATAAAGCTGTTCGGTGATGAAAAATAGGAAAAAAAAAAAAAAAAATTACAGTTTTAAATAGACTGAGCCAAGTCAGTTTTTAAATTAATGACCACAAAGTAAGTCGGTACTGAAAGCAACCTTTATGTTAGACTAAGAAAAATTTAGTAAATAACACAATGGATCACCAAAGTTAAGCAATAATGAATATTCAGTACTTAGATGGGTGACCACTGAATAACAGTATGTAGAGTAAACAAACCGAGTCCAGCTTAGAAAATAAAAACTTCCTGTAAAGAATTTCTAAAATAAGGAGTTTGAGGACAAAAATAGTTGGATTGTTTAAAACTGTTTATAATGTCCATTATGACTTCAAAGAGAAGCATATCTCATTGATCAATTACTGAGTAACAGGTTCAATCCTCACACTTATGGTTAGCAAGACAGACTAGCAGGCTATTTTTGTGAGTTTGTTTCTCACTGGGTACCTTATTCTCTTGGCCTTGTGCTAAATTAAGCCAAGCTTTGTAAATGATAATTTGATATATGATCAAGAGTGCTAGTTAGAGAGCTAGGCTAGGAGAACAACTTAGTGAGTTTAATTCTCACTGGGTGCCCCATTCCTTTGGCCTTGCACAACAAGCTAAGCAAATGATTACTTTAAAGAGGAGAATATTAGAAAAGTATTAATCCTGGGTTTTTATCATCAGGATAAATGTATGGAAAATGTGGTAGCAGGATGTGATACAAGTTTAATTCAGGACCCATCAGGAGCTGGTGATACAAATTGTCCAGCTGGATTAACACTTCATTTTGTGGGACATCTCATACATCAAGGATTGATCTTCATCCTAACCTGAACGGGAGGTTTATAAAACAACTAATATTCTATTATTTTTTATGTCCAAAAGTGAATTGTATTTACTTGCTTCCCCCACAGTTACAAGATCTAACATAGGACCAAATTAAAATTGGCCTGCCCCACTTGTTTCAGTGGTCTGGAGACAAAAATTGTTGAGCATTCTCCATTATGGAACACCTCAAACATTAGGATTGACTCTGGCCCTAAGCCTTTGCTTAGACTGGACTTCAGGTCAATTTGCACTTCCCAGCCACAAAGGCAGAGGAAGAAAGAACATTGCATGATGATTTTTTCTGGGATATAGTATGTGACATTTAGTCAGTTTAACAAAGGAGCCTATGGGTATACATAAGAGTAAGGCCAAAAATAGCTCCAGTCTCTCAGATCATTGCCATGGAGATGAAAAACACAGCAGAAGGAGATAAACAGATACTACCCTTTATCCCCAAAATGAAAACTGGGATAAAATAGGTTAACTGTCAGTTGTCAAATTTGGAGCCCTCTTAAGAGAGTTTGTGATGTTGAGCCTCACCAACTCAAACTTCTTGGCTGCCATAGCATAGTATTCTAACTACTGAATCATCCAGACATTAAAACCTGTTTCTTGATCTAATAAAGTCTTCGAAAATAAACATTCAGAATTTAACTGCTCTGCTCTGCCCGAAAAGAATGAATATCTATGCAATTTTGAAGCAGTGGATTTTACAAGTAAATAAATACAGTAACTGAATGAAAGACTTGTTCAAGGTTAAGATCCTTGTATACAGGTGCTCAGAGTGTAATGGTTATTGTATAGGAAACAGACACTGTAATCAGTTTGAATTCTGAATGACGTTCGTATTTCACTTTACAGTGATGCCCAAGGGAAAGGCATGAATCCATCTATTCTTCATCCAGCTATGGGTAAACCAGTCTAGAAGAAGAAAAAATTTGAATTCAAACCAGCTTTACTCCACATATAAATTGACCTTGTGTCACACTGTGCCCATGCGTGAATACATGTATTCAGGCTTGAAATTGATGTGTATATATATATATATATATATATATATATATAAAGTTGTTGGCGACCATAGTCAAGGGTGACCCGAAGGCTCCCTTTTTGATAGCTACTACACCAAGGTGTAGAGGAGGGTGCTACTCCTTTCCCTGGATTGCTCCACTTTACCCTTGATCCGTACCTTATAATGCTGAATGTTAAGCAAGGAGGCATCAAGTACCATTTTTAAAGTCTTTGGTATGGCTCGACCTAGGATTGAACCCAGGTCTCCCGGGCCATAGGTGAACACTAACCATTATGCCAATACTAGTTATAAAATAGCCATATTTGTCAAGGAGTAGCTTTCTTTGGATTCTCCAGGTTTCTTATAGGTTTAAACCAATGACAAAAGTGTGAAGCAAGGGTTCAGATTTTCATTGGAATTAAAAAAAAAAAAAAAAATTTTTTTTTTTTAAATTAGAACATACTTAAATCTTTGATATGCAATCTAGTAGGTTTTATGGCATGTCAACCCTTGTTGACTAATTATAAGCTTTCAAGTATATTTTTTGTAAATATTTATAACTTCAAATAATCATTCTTAATACCAATCATCATCATCATGTCGTGCTGGTAGCACGGATATCCCTGACCCTCTCTCGCCACTTTTCCCTATCGTTCATCGCCTCAGGCAGGTCTTCTGGACAACATCCTGTATCCTCACATAGTTGCTGAATGTATGTTCGTGCTGGTCGTCCTGCTTTTGCACGGCCATGTGTGGGGGTCCATAAGAGTACATCACTTTTAATACCAATAATTTTCAGTTATATTGTTAAAAGTACTCTTATCTGATACTTATAATTTTCCAACAGATTTATTTGACCACTGATTGGACCCTAAGAGGTATTCTAACTCGGGGTCAGAGTGGACCTAAGTGGAATGGCAACAAGAGGGTGACTCCATAATCCCCAGAACCAAAGACTTACCACTGGACACCGTTGTGTTTCATTTAATTGTTTAACAGTATATCAACTCCTTATGGGTAATTTAATATCAAAATATGATTGCAATCACCATTATATTTTCAATGTTTCATTGCATTTTATTTGTTTATAATCCTTTATTTTCATGTAGCTGTATGGTATTAAGTATTCCTATCTAATACAAATAATTTGCACACAGTTTTATAGTTTCAATGTTTCTTGTCTGATACTAATAATTCATACAAAATTATATGCTTCGTATTAACTATTCTTACTTAATCATTTGTCTGCACAGTTATATGGTTTCAAGTATTCCTATCAATTACTAATAATTTTCAAAAATATTAGACCCATGAACAGGTACTACCACTCTAATTTGGTTGTGTTTCATAGCATTAACTCTTGCGGGTTATCTAACGTCAAATTCTATTATATAAGTGTGTGTATATGTATTTATATATATATGATTTGTAAGTGAATAGTTTTTAAGTAACATTACTTTTAAATGAGCCAGAAGTCACTTTTTCCAACAACTCTGGATCAGAGTGGACCTGAGGGTAATGGCAAAGAAATCATGAGTACACACTTACCAAAACTGCAGATCTGGGGCCCTCACTACTAAATTCAGTTTAGTGTCATATCCAAGATACCTTTTTTTTTTGTTAGGTGGGGTGGAGGGGAATCTTATCCCTCAGCATGCAGAGGATGCAGTCAGTGTATTCTAAGCCCAGCCAACAGGGGTGTGGATGCAATGTGGTGACATACCCAGGATATCATTTGGAGGCGGGGGGGGGGGGAGATTACCCCTTGGCAGAGAATACCACCTGGTGTATTCTAAGCCTCACTAAAAAGGTAGTAAATGCAGTTTAATGGTATACTCGAGGCATATTGGATATGTGTTGTGGTGTCCATTCATCTTACATAAACCTGGATACATTATTGTATGGAAAACTGACAATTGACCGTACAGCACATTTCACTCTCTCTCTCATATATGCCACCTCAAAGACATTTGAAGGAAGGGTGGTGGATCCAGCTCAGGATGGTTATAAAAGATGCCAGAATGAGATTTGGTTACCTTATAGATTCCAGCTCCTTATTAGATACACAGGATTTGGAGGTGCCCATGGTGTAATGGTTATCGTCGCAGGATATGGACACGGCGACATGAGTTCAAATCCTGGACCTGACTGATTGCATTTCACATAGCACTAATACCCTTGGGAAAGGTATGAATCCAAATATTCTCCCTCCAGCTATGGGTAAATAGTAGGGAAGACTAGGTTCTTCAGCCTTGGTGAGGCAACTAGTCTAGGAGAAAGAAAACTCTGAATTCAAACCTGTTAAACTCCGCTTAAAAATTGACCTTGTGTCGGAGGGGTTGGGTAAATATGATTAGATACACAGGATTTAAGTAAACATACAAATGGACTGTACGAGGATCATTGAATAAATAAGGTGAAATATTGCATAAGGAGTTTGCAGTAGGATGCACTGTTTACAGCTGTACATTTATCAAGGAAATCAATAGTGACAAGTCCTTTTGTGTCCCAGCATAACCTTCTTGACTGACTGCTGCGACTGGAACTTTTTCTTTACCAGAGAGTGCATTTCTATGCCATGGATTGTCTTTTTGACTCAACCTTACAGGGACAAACTTGTGTTTAGACTATTTGTAAACATTTTTTGGACTAAAGTAAATTTCACATGTTTTGCATTTCTCAGTTAGCAAAAATTTGATTACATCTATTCAAGACTGGAGCACTGTTTGATTTGCTGCCTTTTTGAATAGCCTCAAAACATATTTTTTCCAAGATTGAAATAATTTTTGCTCTAAACCAATTCTAAACAATGCAGAGTTTATATTTATAGAAAAAAAAATTCTGGAAAAAAGATTTATTTTGCTTTTTTAAAAAATTTCATTAATTGAATGACCTTTATATAAAGTTTAAAATTACTTGAATCGGAAGTAAAGCAGCTCTTTCTATCATTAGTTAAAAAACTTTTTATAATGCAAAATAAGACCTATTTTGTCTTTAATTGGAATCATTTTGAGATGAGGCTTCTTAATCTGAGAACTAATTTTTTTATTTATTGCGGACTTTTTGTCCTCATCTTGGTAGTTTTTGTGTTGTTTCTTCTTCACTATGTTTCGGCCAAATTACTGGGGATACGGTTACAAGACTCAGTATTCCTATCTGAGGTCGCAGTTAATCCCCCGAAGAAGGCCAGAGGTGAAATTTGGCCGAATTTTCCTTGAATATCAAGTTTTTTTGTTTTTTTTTAATAGGCAAATGAATTTGTAATAGTTTCTTATACAAATACTGAGCCAATGGTCAACAAAAATAACACTCCACCTTCAACTGAAGACGTATTAGATATTTATCAATAAAATAATATTCAAACAGACAGTTTACAGTATAAGGCATAAAACACTTTCCCCAAAAGAGACTTTTTTTCTTTTGGATAAGCCCAAGCTGCTAATTTCCTGGAGGAGCCTCCCCTCACATACTCTTGGACAACACCCAAGCTGTTGACTCCCCCAGGGAGACACTTTTTTTCTTTTGGACAAGAGTAAGCTGTAAACTTCCTTGGGGGTGGACACTTTTTTCATCTCAGAAAAACCCTGACTCAACTACCAAGGGAGATATTTTTCCTCTTTGAACAAGCCCAAGCTGTTAACTCCCCAGAGGAGACATTTTTTTTCTTCGGACAAACCCAAGCTGTTAACTCCTGGGGGGAGATATTTTTTCCTTTGAACAAGCCAAAGTTGTGAACTCTGTAGGAGACTTTTTCATCTTAGCACAAGCCGAAGGAGTTAACTCCCTCTAGGAGACACTTTTTTTCCTTAGGACAAGCTCAAGCTGTTAACTCCCTTGAGGAAACACTTTTTCCTCTTGGAAAACTCCAAGAGAGAGAGAGAGTTTTGTCCTCTTGGAAAAAGCCCAAATTGTTAACTCACTGTGGGAGACACTTTTTCCCCCTTCTGGCAAGCCCAAGTTGTTAACTCCCTGAGAGAGAGAGAGAGTTTTTTCCTCTTGGAAAAAGCCCAAGCAGTTAACTCCCAGAGGGAGACTTTTCTTTGGTAGGGTTGAAGACAAAGCCATCCTACTCAAACTGACATCAACTGATTGAAAGAGACTAACCTAAGATATGAAGTGTTCTGGCAGATCTTCAGAATTTATAATGGTCTGATATTGCTCAAGCCATAAAGTAAATCAACATTATTCACCATGATATCCACTTGCAACATATTTATTTTACATTTAGAAGATGACCCTTGTTACATTAAAAAGAAATTAATATGTTAGTTTAAGCAGGTGAAAAGCTGTTATGGGGTTAATATCCATCTTTCTTCCTCCAATTTTGTTAAGGTTATCTGGGTTATCAGTTGACTATTCTATTTAACAGGAAGAACAGAGATAAAAATAAGAATTTTAAAACAATTTGAATATTCCAAATTCTTGGCAGAGATAAATCTTTCTTCTTTTAAAGTGTGCAAAATAAAACAAGAAAAGAATTTATATTGTCTGTATAAAAGAAAAGAAAAAAACAAAACAAAATAAAACCCATCCACAAATATGACTTAATGGTTATCATCACAGGAAATGGACAAGATAATCAGAGTTCCATTCCTGGATGAAACCATTTGTATTTCACTTCATAATTACACCCTAGAGAAAGGTATAAATCCATCTCTTCTCTCTCCTCTTGGATAAAACCAGTCAGAAGTGTTATTTAGAGCATTGTCTTCATCTTTATTATTATTTTCCCAATGTTTTGGCCAATATGTCCTCCGGCCTTCTTCAAGTGTTTGTTGAACTTGGGAACCTACATGGAACTTTGAACTACATCCTTTATTGAATCCACAGAGGTCACCTGCTCTGATTCTGTTAACCATAACCGGGTACAAGTGTAAAGAATTCCAGTATTGTTACTTGTCTGCGGTTAGGATTGAACCTGAAACCTCCAGATGATTGTCTCCTTAGAAGCTTAGGGAACCAATGGCTATAACCATTACGCCACGTGTCCTGCTGGAATCAGAACAGGCAACTCCTGTGGATTCAATAAAGGATGTAGTTTGAAGTTTCGTGTAGCTTCCTGGGTTCAACAAACACCTGAAGAAGGCCGGAGGACATATCGACTGAAACGTTGTGGAAATAATAAAGATGAAGACAATAATCTGTGAACCCTTAATGATAAAAATCATCAAGTTTTGTCTAAGAAATTCAGACAACTGCTATTTAGAGATTCTGTGGCACATTAGTGCACCATTCTTCTGTTATCAGCTCATCCAAAAAGTGTAGATGGTCCTTTACAAGCCACCACCACTATAAGTAAAAAGTAAGTAAAGTTGGTGACCTTAGTTGATGGTGACCCAAAGGCTCCTCTTTAAGAGGAGGGTGCTACTCCTTCCCTGGATTGCTCCACTTTACCCTTGATGCTTACCTTATAATGCTGAGTGTTAAGCAAGGCGGCATCAAGTACCATTTTTTGAGTCTTTGGTATGACTCGACCTGGGATTGAACCCTGGTCTCCCAGACCATTGGCACCACTATAAACTAAAATAACTTGTGTAAGCAGTCTGGTGGTTTGCATCTTCACCTGAATTCTTGGAAACTGAAACTAATTAACAACATTTAAAGAAAAAAAAATTACAAAGAATAAATATTTCTATTTGTCTTATTACCTTTGTTTATATATATATATATATATATATATGTAGAAAATAGAAAAACAAAGTAATGACTTTATTATAAAGGAAAGTCAATGTTAAAATGAAGGATGCTTCATTAAAACATCCACTGTTGTTCTCACAACACTCGTTTCACCATCTTAAAGTCCTGATTAAGGTTCACTAAAACTGAACTGTTTAACATTGACTTTAATCACTTTGGGATTACTTTGTTTTTCTCTTTCCTTCATACTGTTGAATTCATTTTCATTATTCACTTATATATATATATATATATATATATATATATATATATATATATATATACACACACACACACACACACACACCCGAGTACAGGCATAGACACACACATCTCAGCATATGCATGCACACATCCACACACATTTCACAAAGATTAATTACAACTAAGTTTAAAGATTGACCACTGACCAAGCATTATTAAATTTGTGATTTTGGACCTCCTTTTGGTCATATTTAATGCATAAGGAGATGTATAGGCATTGAAACCACAGGATATAAGATATTTATATCTTTTAATCTATGGTCACTTAAGTACTATCATCTTAAAAAAAAAAAAAAAAAAGGGGGTGGATTTTGAAGCTTAACGCCAAGAAAACTTTACAGTTATCTCTTAGCAGTAATTGGGATAAGCATTTTCAAAACAATTTAATCAAAGATAAAGTGGGTATAAAGACTTATCAAAAATTGTTTAGAGGGGTGGAAATAGGGACAGTTGATAATCTTCAAAGTTATTCTGTTTTTTTTTTTAAATATTAATTTCTGACCAGTGAAGTAGTAAAGTGATTTTTTTAAACAATAGGATTATAATCGAAGAAGGAAAGAGAGAGTGAAGAAGGAAAGAGAGAGAGTGAAGAAGGAAAGAGAGAGAGAGAGTGAAGAAGGAAAGTAAAATTGAAGGGGAGATTAAAAAGATGAAGGAAAAAGATGAAGAAAAAGAGAAAAGATGAAGAAAAAATGAAAAAAGATGAAAAAAGAGAAAAGATGAAAAAAGAGAAAAGATGAAAAAAAAAAGAAAGAAAAAATGAAGAAAAAAAAAGACAGAAAAAAGATAGTAAAATATGAAAAAAATAAAGATAAAGGAAAAAGGAAATTTAGAAAAAAGAATAAGAGAAAGAAAAAAAATTCCAAGAAAAAAAAAAAAGAAAAGAAAAATACAGAGAAAAAAAAAGAGAAAAAAAGGGAAAATATTCCCAATGTATTTAATCCATATTTAAAAAAGAAAAGAAAAAAACAAAAACATTTCAAAATTTATCACCATATTCTCCTTTTATCTCAGTCTCTCACATCAAATTTAAATTAAGAGAGAAAAAATCCTTCACACAATTGCAGCAGCTTTCAGCATGACAACAGCATAGAACAATAAAATTAAAATTAAATAAAAATTTACTTCTTGACTGATGAAGCAGGTAAATATTGAGGAGGAAAATGAAAAAGATCAGAGAAAATTCTATTTCATCTACAAACACAACAAACCAACACTTTGATGTAAAATATTTTTTTTATTTTTTTTTTTTATTGTTGTTGGCAAATTCCTAATATTTAGGGCTTTATTGCTTTAAATTAGCATCATAAATGTCCAAATTTCAAACTAGAATAAGTTATAAATGAAAAACTGAATTTCATATTTCTTTCTGTCTCTCATTCCCGGGTTACAGTTTATTTCAATGATTTTTGGAAAATATTTTAGATAATTTTCTTTCTAAACCAAAGTGCGTGTGTGAATATATATATCCTAATAAAATTTTAGATTTACAATGTAGGAAATGGAAAACTGAAATGTCTGCCTCTATTAAAAAAAATTACAACTCAGTTTTTGATAAAGACAAATGTTTTATATATATATATATATATATATATATACACACACATACACACACACTACACACACACATTATATATAAATAAGATTTGTCTTTATTTTCGTAGACAAATCATAACAATGATAGAATTAGAAAAATTATCTAAATGAATAAATAAAATATTAAAATACGAGCTTATAGTAGAAAAAAAAAAGAAAAAAGAAAGAGACATATATATATATATATATATATATATATATATACCTCACACATACACAGAGTAGACAATACAAAAAATCTTACAACCTGATAATAATAATGAGAGAGATGTGCAAGACGATTTTACCTTAACAGTCATTTTTTTTTTCCCTTAAATCATAGCTTTGGCAAAAATTTTCTGTTAAGACAAAATAAATAAAACATAATAAAAGAATAAATAAATAAAATAAAAAATAAAAATGGTGAAGAAATGCATTAAAGAAAAACTCAAGACATACACAATTCACACAGAGAACAGAAGCTATTTTGTATCATGTCTGTCAGATTACATTCTTTGAATAAGTTCCAAAGAAAAGGAAAGCAAAAAAAAAAAAAAAAACAAAAAAAAAAAAAAAAAACACAAAACAACTAAGACAATATAAATTAAAAACTTAAACTATCTCTTAACTGGGAAAGCAACTAAGTGCAAAAAAATACTTTTATAAATTAGAATAATATTTTCTACTTATACATACATAAATATTTGTGTGTTGGAATCCCCCCCCCTTTTTTAAATCTTTATTGGTTAATGTCCAGAGAGAAAAATACATATTACCAGGAAATATTTGACAGTTATACTTAGTTCCTAGTCATTTATTTATTTCTTTTTTTTTTTCAAACTCTTGTCATCTCAAATTTACATCAGATAAAATTAATTAATCAACTTCACCGGAACGTTTAAGTGGAGGAGGAAAAATAGACAGAAAACAAAGACCTTTTACATAAATTGCATCCATAATTATTATTATTATCATTATTATTATTATTGTTCATTCATTATATGTGAAAATGTTTAATATTTTTCTTCGATATTAAGCTAGAAAAAAAAATTCCATTTCTTTGAATACAAATACTTTTGTGTGTGTTTTGCATGTGTGAAAATGTGAATATTCATGTCTATGTGTGTGTGTGTGTGTGTTCAAATGTAACTTTATGTATGTGTGTAAAGGTCTATGTATATGAATGTATGCAAATGTGTGTATTCATGTGTATGTATGTATGTATGTGTTCAAATGTGTATATTTATGTGTATGCTATTGTGCAAATGTGTCAGTGCATGTGTACAAATGTCTATATTTGTGTGTGTGTGTGAATACGTCAGTGTATGCATGTGTGCAAATGTGTCTATATGTATATATGTACAGAGGTGTCTCTTTATATGTGCAAGTGTGTGTGAATGTGTATGCCCGTGAACATGTGTACATAATAGATTCTTTTTACCAACTAGCTGGGTGTTACATTTGACAATTATGTTAGTTTTTTTTTTATATAATCACTTTTAAAAAGAGAGAGAAAAGAAAAAAAAAAAAAAAAAAGGAAAAAAAAAAAAAAAGAACCCCAAAATCCCACCCCCAAAGTTATTTTTCTTATAACATATGTAATGTATGCATACACATTTGTTTCGCAGCTGAATTGGTGGTGGTTGTTATTTGAAGTAATTGATGATGATGATGACACCTTTTGGCCACTGAACTGCTGCTGCTGCTGCTGCTACTGGGACTGAGCAAGAGAACTAGACTTGAACTGAGTCAAGCTGAGCAGTGCTGAGCAGTAAACCATTTGACCCGCCAGAGCTTTGACTCTTTCAATGCTAGGACTTCTGAGCCAGAAAAGCTCCCAATGTTAAAAATCCCAACGCCCCAGTAGCAAGCACACAGATCTTCCCTATGGACGGCCATGCTTCCGCTTGGTTGTCACGCCCATTTTCATAAAATTCTACGAAACCATTCTGAAAAAGACAAGACAAAAAAGAAAAAAAAAAAGATTAAAATCATTTGAAGAAAAAGATGATATATATGATGTGTTCAAAAATAAAGTTAAAACAAAACAGAAATACTGAAATGCAAATTAGAAAATTTGTTTTTGGTATTAAAAGTTAAAAAAAAAACAAACAAACTTCATGTTGGTTTGTATTCATATTTACCCAATCCCTCTGCTCGGGTAGAATATGACACAAGGTCAATTTTTAAGCGGAGTTTAACAGGTTTAAATTCAGAGTTTTCCTTCTCCGAGACTAGTTGCCTCACCAAGGCTGAAGGACCCAGTCTGTTCTATTTACCCACAGCTGGAGGGAGAATAATTGGATTCATACCTTTCCCAAGGGTATTAGTGCTATGTGAAATGCAATTAGGCTGGTCAAGGATTAGAACTCGTGTTGCAGTGTCCAGGATTTGAATTCATGTCACCGTGTCCATTTCCTACGACGATAACCATTACACCATGGGCACCTCCCCATATGTTGGTTTGTATGAGAGCAACACATGGAAGGATAAACATATGGAGTGTACTTAGCCATCCCACCCCCCGGCAAAAAAAAAAAAAAAAAAAAAAAAAGGATTGAACAATGAAGGATCTACACCAAGGATCCCCAACCATGGTCCTTGTGTTGTCCTACACACACAAAATTTTTTCTCTGCTTTTGCTTCTTTTTTTTTTTGAATTACAACTTTTTAGCTTTTCAGATTTTATTTCACCACTTTTATCCTTCATTATAAAACAATCAGTTCTACAGATTGTATTCTTTTATTTATACTACATTATTCTCTTTCTTATATATAAGTTATCTACAATATTTTTAAGCTAATTTGTGACACAAGGCCAGAAGTATAAGGCATTCAATCAAACTCACTCACAATGGTCTGCTAACTGAGCTTGAACACTGTTACATTACATTCACTTTCGGACAAATACCCTTGGGAAAGGTATGAACCCCCTTATCCTCCCAGCTATGGGTTAAATAGTACCACTACTGTTCTTCTAGGAGAATGGCTTTGGCATTAAATAACCTAAAAAGAGTTGATATGCCATTAAACAAAGAAACCAAACCAAACTGTTACATTAGACATATGAGAGAGAGAGATGTTGATCTGTAGATATTGTTAGTGGCGAAATGTTCTTGACTTGCTAGGCTACATCAAAAGTGCTCATTATCAAGGGATAGAGTTACGATGCCTTTTTTTAAAAGTCCAATTGAAAAAAAGAAAGAAAAAAAAGAAAAAAAAAAAAAAAAAAAAGGACAGTCATCACTAAAAGTTTCATGCAAGTGATAACAATCCTCATATAATGAAAAGAATGTCAAATAATTATAAAACATTATTGAAACAGAGACACGGAGAAAAAAGATCCCATAGACACAGACACACAGGAAAATCCCATAATGAGACACACACAAAGATCCTAGATAGAGAGAGAGAAAGAGAGAGAAGTGGGGGAGACGTGCACACAAAGGTCCCAGAGAGACACACGCGCACACAAAATGATCGCATAGAGACAGACAGACGCAAAATGAGACCATAGGCAAACACACATGCAAAATCATCCCAGAGACACACACAAAACTAATAGAAATAAATATATACAAAAAAGAATCTAAAACAGAAAATCATGGCTAGATATATGACAATCAACAAGATGAAGTTACAGAATCTCATGGGGTGGGGGTGGGGGTGAGAGTTTCACTTTCAGATTCAAAATAAACCTGAAACTGTTTTTGTGAAATACTTCAATGAGCAATTGGCTTGGTTGAAGGGCAAATTAAAAGAGAAAAAACCCACATGAATAATACAAATACAATATTTTTGCAAATGAATTTGATGGAAGATGGTGTGTATAGGACTAAAAGAATCCATGCCAAATCATGAGCAACATCTTGAAAAGAAAGTGGTAGAGGCATATCAACCATCAATAGTTCTGCATCTAATCAATCACTGGATCAATAATAAAAGAGAATTTAGATCAAATATTAAAAAAAGATGAATATATAAAACAAGTACAAGAAATTGAGAGAGGATATTTCATGACTCAGCAGACAATTATTTATTTTCCACTATATTTAATTTAGAACAGAAGGTAAGTGAAATAGATGCAAGCACACATAATAAGATATTGAATAAATCATAGGTAGGATAGATTGACAGACAGACAGAGAGAGATTAGTAACAAGGATGTAGGGATATTTATCTGCACCTCTCACCAGGCAGGATCTGACATGAGGTCTTTTTTTATACAGGGGATTTAGGGAAGGGATAAGGTCGAACACTAGCCAAAACTCATGCCCTGCTGGTTAATGCTGGTCATTGATACTGAGACTAAGTGGCCCAGCCAAAGTCAGGTATCTTCAGAGCAAGCTCTGAAGGTATATTCAGACTTTTCTTTTTTAGAGAGAAGTTGAAGAAGCATGAAGTAGAGAAAGAGAAAGGAAGAAGAAGGAAGAGGTATAGAAAAGAGAGAAGTAGTATCAGGAAGGGACACAAAAAAAAAAAAAAAAAAAAGAGAGAGGGGAAAAAGAGAGAGAGAAGCAGAAGAGAGATGAAGAGAAAGGAAAAAGCAGCAAGTTGCACAGAAGAGAGGGAGAGAGAAGAAAGAAAGAAGCAGAAGTTGCAGAGAGAGAGAGAGAGAGAGAGAGAGAAGCAAGAAGTTGCACAGAAGAGAGATAGAGAGAAAAAAAGCAGGAAGTAGCATAAGAATGAGAGGCAGAAAGTCACACAGAAGAGAGAGAAAGAAAGAAGCAAGAAATCTTACGAGAGAGAGAGAGAAAAGAAAAAAAAGCAGGAAGTCACAAAGAGAGAAAGAAAATCAGTAAATTGCACAGTGGAAAAAGAAAGCAAGAAGTCACATAGCAGCAGGAAGTCGCTAAGGAGAGAGAGAGAGAGAGAGAAAGAAAGTAGTAAGAAATTGAACAAGAGAGAGGGAAAGAGAGAGAAGTAGGAAGTTACACAGGAGAGAGTGGGAGAGGGGGGGGAAAAGCAGGAAGTTCCACAGAAGAGAGAGGAGAGAGAGAGAAAAAAAAAGAAAGCTAGAAGTCACAGAGAGAAAAAGAAAGAATTGGGAAGTTATACAAGGGAGAAAGAAAGAAAGCAGGAAATTGTATAGAAGAGAGAGAAAGTTTTACTTGTATTTATTTATTGTTAAGTCTGCCAATAAATTTGTCTACAGAATTGACACAGAGCTTTTAACAATTGATTCTTCATCTATTTCCTGTTCATTTTTTTGTGGAGATGAAAGCCAGTTTCAATTTCATCGAGCAACAGGGAATTGTAATGGAGTTGAAATATCAACAAGAAAAAGATGGCTTCTGTCACAAAATAAATGCATCTTTCTTTTCACACAACATTTACCTAAAAGAAACGTTGGCTTAATTGAGAGTCTCATTGAAGCTGGCAATAATCGAGCGGAAACCTCACATGATTGATCTTTCGATTGCCAATTAGAAAGCAAAGAGGAAATGGAGGAGAGGGGACTGGCTGCTGCTGCTGTTGTTTCTTCTTCATCTGACAACTGTTATGTTGAAATGTATGGTGAAGGAAATGAGAGGAAAAGAAAGAAATCCAATATAATTATTGTTGCTTTTTCAGGACAGATATTCATACATTTTAATGATGCAAAATTTTCAGCACATTATCATTGCCAGATTTATAATAGAACCTGAGTGTACAAGTCGTCACCAAAATTTTTATCTATATTTTTTCATTCATTATTAATTTTTTTTGGGGGGAGGGGTGAAAATTAGAAAGGACCCTTGAACTAGATAATAGAATATATACTGGATGAGCCAAAGGTAGGTGGACTGTAAATTATTTTAAAATTCAAATTTGATATAATTCATAGTGAGGTGATTGGTGTTTTATGACATTAACCCTTGTGGGTTATTCAATGCCATATATGTGTGCGTGTGCGTGTATTTGTGATTTGTGAGTGAATAGTTTGCAAGTAATTTTATTTTCAAACAAGCTGTTAGACCTCATTTGTTCACACACTAATTCTATTTAATATTAATCATTTGTTTGTATACAGTTAAACAATTACAAGTATGCCTGTCTAACACAAATACTTCTATTCAGTATTGATCATTTGTTTGCACATAGGAATAGATGAAAACATTTAAACTATCTAACGCTTATAATTCTATTTAATATTAATCATTTGTTTACATACAGTTAAATGGATGCAAGCATTCCGATCTAACACTACTAATTCTGTTTAAGAAGTATTCTCACGTAATATAAATAATTTGCACACAGCTGCAGAGTTTCAAATCATAAATCCTTTGTAATGATTTAATGATTCTATTTGACCCATATATGGTACCCTAACAGGTACTATAACTTGGGATCAGTAATGGCAATGAAGAGGTACTCCACATTCCCCAAAGTTCCAGGACGTGTGAGTTATTCAATACTGAAGCCATCCTTGTAGAAGAACAGTAGTGATACTATTTAACCCTCCATAGCAGGGGGGAAGGGTATAAAGGGGTTCACATAACTTTCCCAAAAGTATTCATCTGAAAGTGAATGTAAAAGATTGGAGTTCAAACCTTTGGAGCTACAGTCGAAGACTTCAACTATTATGCCATAGAGACTTCCCACCCAACAAAGTAGATGTATAAATGAGTGTCCTAGAAATGACACAAAACTATCTGATTGGGAGTCCAGTTCTTGAGCTTTGGTACTGCCTATAAAAGACAGTTTTGAAATCTACAGAGAAGGCCACCCTTAATTATTAACACATTAATAAACAGGTTAACTAAACTCTAAATGTACATTTACTTATTTCTTTTATCATCAAGATCAAGTGACAACCTCTGTCACCTCAAATTTTCAAATTTATAACAAAACAGTCACCAATGACTGCTATGTTAGTTTTCCTAAAGTGTTACAACCTCTGTTGTTTTCTTCTCTCTAGTTAGTTTCTGAAGCCATGGAGGCCTGTGGAAATAGATAATGTATACAATGGATGAGATAGATTATTCATTCTAGTAGGAACCAGCCCTTCTCATATCTTGGAATGGTTAAATCACTCTCTGTTCACATTACAGCTTGTCTCACTTGTGCTTCCAGCCACCAAAGAGAGTGAATTGCCTGTCTCACTTGTGCCCCCAGCAACCAAAGAGAGTGAATTCAGAGATCACCAAACCCTCATTTCCACTATCAAGGGCATCACTACCCCAACAGCCACCACCACCCCATAAATGGTTGTATCAGATGATTTTTGGTTAATTGCTGTTTTTATTATTAAAGAAAGCGTATCTTGTTATATCAAGCCTACAGGATGAGATTTGGAATTTTGTCAGCTCTGTCAGGCTGAAGAATACACAGATTGCATCTATTCAAAGAGGGTAAAAAACCCTCTCCCTAAACGAATGTCCTAGATATGATTGGGAGTCCAGTTCTTGAGCTTTGGGAATGTGGAGTATCCCTTCATAGCTATTACTCTCAGTTCCACTAACCTGAAGTACTAGTACCTACAAGGGTCCCATCTATGTGTCAAATAGAACACATGTTCTGGGTATGACATTAAACTGTATTTGAGAGAGAGCTTCCAGTTCTGGAGCTTTGGGGAATGTGGAGTACACCCAGGTTTTCTCTGACCCAAAGTAGTAGTAGTACCTGTTAGGGTTCCATCAATGTGTCAAATAGAAATATATACTTTAAACCATTTAACTGTATGCAAATGAATGTTGAATTAAATTATATAGAATTACTTAGAACCAATTAACTGTGTGCAAGCAAATAATGTTGAACAGAATTACTAATGTTGAATAGCAATACTTGAAACTATTTAATTCTGAGCAAATAAAAATATTAGAGTTAGCTAGCAATAGTTGAAACTATTTAACTCTGTGCAAAGAAATGAACTTTGGCTCATTTAAAAATTGTTACCTAAAAATTATTTGTTTACAAATTATACATATTTAATATATAGGTATAAACATGGTGTAATGGTTATCGTCGCAGGAATTTGACACGGCAACACGAGTTCAAATCCTAGACGTGACTGATTGCATTTCACATAGCACTAATACTCTTGGGAAAGGTATGAATCCAATTATTCTCCCTCCAGCTATGGGTAAATAGTAGGACAGACTAGGTTCTTCTGCCTTGGTGAGGCAACTAGTCTAGAAGAAGGAAAACTCTGAATTCAAACCTGTTAAACTCCGCTTAAAAAATTGACCTTGTGTCATATCCTGCCCGAGCGGAGGGGTTGGGTAAATATGATAAACATGAATTGACATTAAATACCCAGCAAGGGTTGATAAGCGGTAAAATACAACAAACCAACTTTGAATTCTGTCAACATGTCTCTCTTCAGTCTGCTAACTTTTTTAATAGCTTATCTATTTGCACCCAGGTACTACTCATATACAATATTACACATCTCTAAAAAGATGCTAACCAATGAGCTTGTCTTGATTTAAAAATAGCCTTCACTTAGATTTTCAGGATGTGCTCTTCAATAAACAGTCTTTCATCCCACTAAAACTACATTTTTCTTGTATTAGTAGTAGTAATTTCCCAAGCTTTGGTGAATTTGGCACAAGGCCAAAAATAAAGGGGGATTTAGATAGTAGTAATACAGCTCACCTTAGCAGGTTTAGAATCTTCCATATCCATTTTTTTCTTCCACTGAATGAACTCTTCATTTATTGACACCCCCATCTCACCTTAACTCCTAACCTATACCAACCTCATAGATTGCCTGCTTACATCCCCCACTTCCTATGGCCTCAACCATGGACCACCTCTTGGCTAAGTAGGTAGATGGAGATGAAATGAGAGAGAGAGAGAGAGAGAGATGTATACTTGAGTGAAAGGTGACTCACACTAACAGTTGATTGGATGAAAATTGGTCAGGATGTCAGGTCAGCTTTTTAAATGAATGGTTAGTAATTACATGAATGGAGAGAGAGAAAGAAAACAAGTATATTACTATTTTTCCTTCTTTTCTTCAAGGGATCCTGGGTATTTTCTACAAGGTCATGTCATACCTACCATGTTAAAATTACTAGAAATTTTACACATTAATACAAAAAAGTTGTAAAATAATTATATTTCTCAGTTATATATAGCAATATCTCTGCAACCCAATAAATAAGTCAATCATGAAAAGGGAAAAGTGAAAGATTTGAGAGAATTACAAAACATAATTAAAACCAAGATCTTATGAGGGAATGGGGTGAATTTTAGAAATATGTTCAGCATGTGTTTAGATCTTAATTCTAAGGACACCTGATAGTTTCTAATAATATGTCCAGTTAAAAAAAACAAACAAACTTACAAGTAGAAAATAAAGTATAAAGTGACCAAGAAAGAGGAAGGCCAAACAGAGTTAGGGAGAGAAAACATACAGTGAGTGAGAAAAGAGGGAAGACATACAATAGTGAGTGAGATAGAGAATACAGAGAGAGAGAGAGAGAGAGAGAGAGAGAGAGAGAGAGAGACAGAGAGAGCGAGTAGAGGAAAACCAGAGAGAGAAAGTCCATACAGAGAGAGAGAGAGAGGAGGGAGGGAAGACCAGAGAGAATGCAGAGAGAGATGATACAGAGTTAAAGATAGAGAAGACAAAGATCATATAGATAGAGAAAAGGGAGAGACTTAGAGAGAGAGAGAGATGGAGGGAAGACTATAGAGCAAGAGAAAGAGGAGAGGAAAGCTATACAGAGATAGAGGAAGGAGGATGTTGCTTGGTTGATGTTTTATGGCATATGAACCATTGTGGGTTATTTAATGCCAAATCATTAAATACACACACATGGATGAAAAAATGCAAGGTCTTCAGAGGATAATCTTATTTGCAGGAATATTTGCCAAAATCATCCACTGAAGAACTTGTATTTTTTCATCTCTGTACATTTTCATACCATCAGATTTATTTCATATATATATATATATATATATATATATATATATATATATATATATATATATAAGGGACTAGTTTGTACATAACATTATTTTTAAATGAGCCAGGGCTCACTTGTTTGCACTTAGTTGAGGTGAAGGAAGAGACCCTACGAAGCTAAAAAGTGAGTGAAGACAGGCCAGAGAGAGAAGTGGGGAGGTCATACCAAGTCAGAGAATACAAAAAGACTAGCATAAAGGAAACTCCAGATTCCATACATGTTAGCTTAATTAATAAGGGAGAAAACTCTTACTGAGAGCAATGAACTGGGGATTGTGATAAAAAAAAAATATCACTCCTACATTCAATTAATGTATTTTTAATGAAACAGCCAGTTCCCCAAAGTTTCTATGCTAATAACAAATGTATACATTTCAATAGAGAAAGAGATAACCTGAATGGAGAGTCATGGATGGATAAATCACTTCCCTGAAACTCATTAGATGGTTTAGGTGCCATGCCAACTATTTTATTTCACAGCATCAGTAAGGGTGATGGTGGTTATATGACAATACCAACATCTCCTCCAATATTCAACAGATTGCATTAGGTTGCAGCTAGGAATAATCCTTAAATCGATCTATTAAATGTTCATGATAGACTTCCTTTTAACACACACACACACACACAGAAGGTGATGATGTAAAGCTCTTAATCAATGAATGGAATTTTTTTTTTTTTTAAATGATTACAAATAGTCCTTGTACCTTTTATGGTTCAACATTGAAAGATTTCTTTGATGAATGAGCATTCTTCATATTGACATCTCTTCTCTCTTAGCTAGAGGTAAATAGTAGAGCAAATTGGTTGTCTTGGTTTATTTGTTTAACTGCATATCAACTTCTTATGGGTTACTTAATGCCAAAATTTGAACTATTCCTAAGTGCTTAGTGTGGTTTCTTTATTTAATGGTATATCAACATATGTAGGTTATTCAATGCCAAAGCCATCCTAGTAGAATAATAGTAGTGGTACTAAGGTTTGGTTGGTTGGATTGGGTTTTATGGCATATCAACCCTGATAGGTTATTTAAGGCTAAATCTGGATTATACATGTATATTATAAATAGGATTTGCAAGTGAATAGTCTATAGGTAAAGTTATTTTTAAACAAGCCAGACCTCATTTGTTTGCACACAGTTAAAAGGTTTCAAGTATTGCTATATAACACTAATAATTTCATTTAATAGTAGTCATTTATTTGCACACAGTGGTTTCACATTACTCACAGTAATAGTTTTATTTGCACATAGTTAAATGGTTTCAAGCTTTGCTATTCAACACTATTCATTCATTTGCACACAGTCAAATAGTTCCAAGTACTGCTATGTAATACCACAAATTCAATTTTTACGCATAGTTCAATAGTTTCAAGCATTCCAATCCAACACAAATAATTCTATTTGTCATTCACATTTGTGCAGAGTTAAATGGTTCCAATTATTACTATTTATCAAAAACTCCAGTCATTTGTTTGCACACAGTTAAATGGTCAACTTATTCTATTTCTAACAATTCAATTTAACATAAGTCATTTGTTTGCACACAGTTTAAATGTCAAACTTTATAGGACCCTATCAGGCATAACACTACTACTCTGAGCCAGAGTGAACCTGGGAGCAATGGCAAAGAAGGGATATTCCAGGACTGGAGCCTCACCATTAGATAGTTTAATGTCATATCAAAGACACTCAATGGGGAAGTCTTACCCCTCTGCAGAAATGCAATTAGTGTATTCTACTGCCCCATCCAACTGGGCAAGGAGGATAAGAGGGTTCATATCTTTCCTAAGGGTATTAGTCCAAAAGTGAATGAAATAATGTAACTTGAGTTTGAACTTGCTTACTTTGAGGCTACAGTCCAGCACTTTAACCACTACGTTAAAGGGGGATTCCCTTTCTAAATGCTTGATTTTACAATCATAATATTTTCTATGTTCCATTGTAATTTTATTTGTCTATAATCATTTGTTTGCACACAGTTGTAGGGTTGAAAATATTCTTATCTAATACCAATAAGTTGCAAGCAATTGTATGGTTTCAATTAACTAATAATAAGAGTAATAATCCTTAGTAAATAATTATAGCTGCAATTAACAAATATTAATACAAGTATTCCTCTACAGAGAATACAGTGAGTGCATTCTAAGCCCTACTGACCACCAGTCTCAGAGAAAGAAAAGTTTGAATTTAAACTGGCCTTACTCCATGTCGTGTAATAATTACTGTTGTTGGAAATGGACATGGCAAACTAAGTTCAAACCCTGGATGAGGCTGTTTGCATTTCACAAAGCACTAATACCCTTTTCCCTCTAGCTATGGGCAAATAGTTGGACAGACAGGGCTCTCTAACCTTGGTATGACAGCTGGTCTAGGAGAAGGAAAACTCTAAATTTGAACCTGTTAAATTTCACTTAAAAACTAGCCTTGTGTCATATCCTGGTAATAGGGGAGGCATTGGGTAAATGAATACTTTATATTGATAAATGTTTAAAAAAATTTAAATTAAAAAACAACAAAAACAAACAAACAAAAACAAAATGGATTTAATTTGTCTATGAAAGAATTCAAGGATGAGCTTTGGGGGAGGGGGAAATATCTTTAAAAATATTTCTTTCTAAAGAAACGAAAACAATGATTAAAAGAATTTCTAAGAAGCTGAGACCAATTTACAAGCATTAAAAGGCACACCCAAACGATTCACTTAATAATGCAATTAATCAACAAGTACAAATGATAATGAAGAGAATCAAAATAACATACAAGGAGGTTGATTTTCAGATTAATTAACCATAATAAAGAGGCTTGTAAAAACTAAAAAAAAGCAGCAGCTATGTTATTGATTATAATTGGAAAACACATTTTAAAAAATCAGAAATTCTTTGTACTTGGAAAAAACAGACTGAATATCAATTATCACTGGTTATTTTGACATTGTAAGACTTGGAATTAATTTAAGTAGGACTATCAGAAAAAAACTATCAGATTTGCATGTAAATCTATCTAGGCCTATGGAGAGGGTATAAAATCTATCAGCTTTGCTCTTTTCTCTCTCATCATGAGGATTTAACCCCCCCCCAGTAAATTGGCAACCCAAGTTCAAATCCCAGACAAGGCTGTTTTTGTTTCACTTTGAGCTAATACCCTTGAGAAAAGCAAAAATCCATCTCTCCTCACAGTAAGGCAAATTGTGTTCTTTAACTTTGGTTAGACAACCAGTCTAGGTGAAAGAAAACTGAATTCAAACCAGGATCACTCAGCTTAAAAATTGACCTTGTGTCACATCCTGTCTGTCGTGGAGCAGTTGAGTAAATAAATACCATCACTGTGATGATTAAAAAGAATATAAATCTATGTGGGCACATCAGAGGAGGTTCAAAGTTTATCAGCTTGGTATTTTTTTTATCTTGATTATGAGTGTGGCGATTAAAAAACGTCAAACAGTGTGGGCCTAAAAAAAGTCTATCACTGCTTAACTTCAGTGACCTGGTGGACACTTGTCCTTTCAACAACAGCTGATTAACGGGGAAAAAAAAAAAAAAAAAAAAAAATCAGACTTTACATACCGAAAATATCCTTTGAAAAGGTATTAATCAAACCCTTCTCCCCTACAGTTATCTGTAAATAGTAGGGTAGACTGGGCTCTTTAATCTTGCTATGGCAACCAGTTTGGAAAAAGGAAAACTGAATTCAAACCAGTTAAACTTCACTTAAAATTGACCTTGTGTCATAGCCTATTTATGGTAGATTTGTTTAGTTTGGTTTAATGGCTTATCAACCATTGTGGGTTATTTAATGCTAAATTCTTATACATACATATTAAATATAGGATTTCTCAACACATTTTGTAGATGACATTTTTAAATGAGCCTGGGTTCATTTTTTTTTTTTTTGCACACAGTTAAATGGTTTCACTTATCTTAAACACAATTAATTCTATTTACTTTTAATCGTTTGTTTGCACACAGTTAAATGTTTTCAAGTATTACTATTTAGCACTAACAATTCAATTAAACATCAGTCATTTGCCTACAAACAGTTCTATTTCAAACAATTTAATTTAGCATGTCGCCAAAGCTAAATAGTTCTATGTATTGCTATGTACCACTAACAATTCAATTAAACAGTCATTTATTTACACACAGTTAAATGATTAAACAGTTCTATTTCAAGCAATTCAATTTAACATGAGTTATATGTTTAAGTTATAAAATACACAGTTTGAATGTCAAACTTCTATTTGACCCATAAATAGGACCCTTTCAGGTGCTACCACTCCAGGGCAGAGTGGACCTAGGAGTAATGGCAATGAACTGGGTACTCTGCATTCCTTAAAGCAATACTGAAACCTCACCATCAGATGATTTAGTGTCATATCCAGGACACTCGTTGGGAAAGGGGGTCTTAACCCTACTGCAGAGATGCAGTCGGTGTATTCTACAGCCCCAGATTGGTAGTTGAGAGGTTGGATAAATACGTACTTCTCTGAAATCTATGTTATAGAGCATGTAATTTTTATTATTTTGAAAGTTCTCAAGGGACAAAATACAAGCTCTGGTAAGTTATGCATAGCCGTATGTTGGGGAGGACTGGGTAAATCATTTATTCGAGATTTCTTTTTAATTATATAATGATACCTGTATCTGTCCAGATATCCATCTACATCTGCTATCAGCTGAATATCAAAATCTATATTCAATATATCATAATTATAAAAAAAAAACAAAAAACAAAAAGAATCTGGGAATATTTGTACACATCAAATAAAATGACATCAGAATTACTCTAAATTTATTTGTGACAAGCACAAAAAACAAAAGGTAATGCTGTTTGGCAGAATAAGAAAAAAGTGACTGATGAACTTTTAATGTTATTCATTAGTAAATTTAGCAGACTTTCTGTCTCTGTCGGATACAATCAATTTCTAATGATTCATCTTTACTTTGAAAGTGAACAAATACCATCTCCCCCACCCACCACATTTCTGCTAAATTTATTCGATCTTCATTGTTAGTCCTGTTTCAACTTTTATCTAAAGTATTTTAATGTTTTACATTTTTTTAAAATCATTAAAATCTTTGCTATTTTTCATAAACTAAGAAAGAAAAAAAACTAATTGAAACTAAAAAAAAAAGATTCAAGTAAAATTTATAAAATGACTGCCTTAATAAAATAAAAAGGGATAAAAAAAAATGTTCAAAATCACATGAATATGAACAATGACCAAAACTGCTTTTAACTCTTGTTACAGAGAGCAACTTGAACTGACCATATCTAGGAGGATCATTAAATAAACAAGGGCAATTATTAAAAAAAAAAAAATAAATAAAATAAAAAAAATTAATTTTTTCCTTTACAAATGTAAATTTTGCATCATTTGAAATTTATATATGGCAAAAATATTTTTGAGGCTATTCAAAATGGTGGAAAATCAAACCAAGGCTTCCAGGCTAGAACAGAGGTCTGTCATCAAATTTTTGGTGGCAGAGATATGCAAACCATATGAAATTTACAGAAGAATGTTAGATACATATCTTATTCCAAAATAACTTTAGAAATGAGCTAAAAATTAGTTCATAATTATGAGCAGTAGTTAAAAAGACAGTCCATGTGTTACATAGTAGATTGAGGAGATCTATTTTTGACATAGTGTAACATTTGAATTAAGTTCTGGAACTGTTAAACTAAGGAAAATTACAGTAAGTTCAACCAGTTTGACTGACAGCTGTTGAACTCCGAGACCACATCTCTCATTGGGTGGTTTCAGTCAGGTGACCAAAATGCTTCTAAAGTTAGAAATTATTTGTGATAAACATTCAAAGTGAGCTGAGTGGTTGAATGCTCTATTTCCACTCTTCCCTTCAAGTCCTCATTTAAGCCAATCATGAATAAATGAAGAGATAAGTTATCAATAAATAAGGTAATATGAGCCCATGAAATGGTGGTTGTCATTCCTCATCAACAAATAAGAATGGCAACATCAGAGCAACTGAGACTACAAGATGACTGACCAGAGAAGAGATGAAGTAAGGTCAGGAAATAAGAGCTGACCAATTGTAGCACAAGATATATATATATATATATATATATATATATATATATATATATATATATATATATAAAAAGGAGTTCTATCCATTTTGGTAAGTATGTCTTCTTATAACTAAGAAAAGAGATGTTATTGAGTTTTTAAATTGCACATACGGTTCAATATGTTTATAAAAAGGAGAAGTACAAAATTCAGTTTTTGATTTCAAGTAATTTAAAGAAATAATTCAATAATTAAAATATTAATCAAATCATGGAACTCTTCACAGTCTTTCATAGGAGAGTTAAAAAAAAACCCAAAAAACTTTTCTAGTTTTCTTAAGACCCACCATGTTGAGCATTACAAATTCCATCAGTGAAATTTGAATTTAATGTTTTTTCAAAAATCATTGTTTTGTAATTTAGTACTAATTGTAAAAAAAAATCTTAATTCTTTTACCAAAAAGAATTAAGATTAAGAATTGAAAAAAAAATCATGAAAATGTTTTAAACCAAGGGATATATTTTTTAAAATACTATTTTAAATGTAAAACAAAAAAAGAAATTGTAATACAAAATTTTAACATTTTTAAATCTTAGTTTCATTTTATTATACCAATAGATGCTACATTTTTAGAGAGTACAAAAGAAAAAAATATTACATTTTACACTTATGATTCTTAGATTACTCTCCTCTTTCTATCTCAATCACTGGTGTTTCTAAAACTTAGTTTTGTCACAGACTAGATACCTCTACTAGTATCCATATAATACAGAACAAATGATCATAGAGTAAAAAGCCGATGCTCCACATAGAAGTGGCAGATCATATTGAAAGTCTTCCCGGACATGAAAGGACCCATCATGATTGATTTTCTTGAAAAAAAATCCAACTGTTAATAGTTTTTCCTATTGCTAATTCCTTAAGCAAAATTCCCCTCATTTATTGAATGACCCTTGTATTTAATGTGTCAGGAGGAGATGCAACTTTAGTTCACATTACTTAAAATTTTGGATCTTGTGCAATATACCCCCCCCAAATTGCCTTGTTTGATATACTCCTTAAGAAAAGAAAAAAAAAAACCCAAAAACTTTATTAAAACAGTCATGTTTAATCCTTAGAAACAGAATTTATCCTTATTCTGATACTCTCCCATAATACGGAGGTATTGTAGGATTTTAGGCATTCAGAGTCAAAGAGTTAAAAGTATCCATGAATAAAAAATTCTTTGATAAACAATTGTGTGATAGAACCCTGACGCCATTAGTGTATTGTAGTATAGAAATTGGGAAACTCCAATAAATTTCTTTTATTTGCAAGTTTTTCTTTTATTTTATGATCATAATTAAATTCCCGCCATGAAATTTGTTGCCAAATGCACCATACCAAAAGAGGTTAACAATTGAAAAACAAAGGATTTGGAAGATAGAAAAAAAAATGCAATTGAAACTAGCTCCACAAGTTCCCAAATTAAATCAGACTGATATGCGATCATTAGGAGACAGAACTAATTAATGACAAATGGCATTTAGAGTGATGTCTATAATCACTGGTATTTCGAAATTGTCATCTTAAAAAAAAAAAAAAAAAAAAAAAAAAAAAAAGTGTCAGAGAGTACCCCTCCCACTCTTTTTTTTGAAAGAGCAAAAAAAGCAATTAATGGGGTGAGTCAAAAGTTTTGCAATATCTTCGTACATGCTAGTTTGTGGTGTTCAGATCATGTGAACAAAGCAGTGGGAAGGTACCTGCTGTTGTTGGTAGTATTGGGGTAGTTGGTGTGCTTACATGCTGTGCATTGCTTCACTCCATGAGTGATTTGAAAGTGCACAGATGAATATGCAACAGTTTTTATGTTTTATGAGTTCAAACTGAGCCATACTGACATGAAGCAACCAAAAACATTTGCTGTACAAAAAGTGGAGACACAGGCGATCACAATACGGTAACCAGATGGTTTAAGAAATTTAACTCGGGTTATAAGAATCTCAAAGGCAAGGTTAGGCAGACTTAAAACTGTGGATTCCTTAGCCAAGCTCCAAGTCATAGATGCAAATACAGCAAGAAGCAATTGGAGAGTATCAGGCAAGCTCGGCATCTCACAGTCCAGTGTGGTTCATTTCCTTCATGACTTTGGCAAAAGTATCTGGAGCTGCCAAATTATGCCTCATGTACAACCAAAATATTGCAAAACTTTTGACTCACCCAAGTATATTGACAGGATGAATGTCAAGATATATTAAGGGTTAGTTAATCATTAACTTCAAAGAGCAAAATTTCACCCAAAGAGAGAAAAATCTTTTATATTCCTGCTGGGATGTGTGAAACGTTACCCCCTCACCCCCCCACATTTTCTCAGTCTTCTAACCATGTCTTCTTCTTAGCCGGCCGGTGATCAACTAGTGGCTGAGGGGGCAACGCACATTTCTTGTCACCACACAAGAATACGATCGAGGGAAACAGGAGAAAACAAAACAGACGAACAAAGCTTGGGGTTACCAAGAGCAGAGGAAGGTATGCAACACTACATGCATGTGCATTCCTGATAGTAGATATATGGACTATCGCTAGCGTGGGTTACTAGCGAAAATTCCACAATGCTACTGGAATCAGACATCTTGAGACTCTTCTTCACTGGACCCTTTTTGTCTCCTCGCTTCTCTGTTCCGGTGTCTGGTGTTGACTGCCCCTCCGCTCTTCCACGCCAACTTCTCTGTTCGCCTCTCTCTTGTCCAGTCTCAACTGCCTTCTTTCTGCTCTCCTGTCCAACTACCAACTGCTTCTCTACTGGGTCGCGTCGTCAACTCTCATTCGCCTCCCCGTACCACTTCCGGGTACGGCGAGATTTCATGTCCAAGAATCCTTTGTCTGGTTTCGCGCCAAAACAGACAATTGAATCGTATGCTTTGGCAGCCTACCCCCATAGTGCTACAGATGGACTTTACAAATGAGCTAAATATCATTGATTAAAGCTAATTATAATTTTCTTTTATAATCAGCAGAGCTTTTCAACTGAGCTTTTTGCAGGTTTGGGAGTGAAAATTGACCCAAGTCCCTAAGTGCTATTCCCACTCCACAGCTGAACGTATCCATTGTACTAAAAAAGGAATGTGGGTCAAGGTCAAACCCTAATGTTCGAAGTGCCTCTCCAAATAGACAGCAATTTCACATTCTTATGGAGTCAAGGTCAATCCTTCACACCTTACAAAGAGAGATATTGATCATTTTTGTCACCAAACACACTTTCTCATTAGAGGTCTCATAACAAACTTTAACTCTTGTCAGGTTCTACCTTTGCATGCAGTGGAGGTAGCGTTCAGGCCATTACTGTCAGCAGTATTCTTGCTAGGCTATAAAATTCAACTGCAGCTAATTGTTTATGTAACCAGTGATATTATGGAAAGGAGTTAAGTAGTGACACAGAAAATACTAACATATCATATGCAAGCAGATATAAAAATCTTCATAGTAAATTGTATTATCCAGGTTTGTTGATGTCAGCATTAAATAACCTAACATGGTCTGACATACCATAAAACCAGGCTTGATTTGGTTTTTTGTTTAAGGCATATCAACATTTGTGGGTTATTTAATGCCAAAACTATTCTTGTAGAAGAACAAAAGTGGTACTATTTAACCCACATCTGGGGGAATAAGGGGGTTCATACTTGCCCCCAAGAGTATTAGTCTGAAAGTGAATGTAATGCAACTGGAATCTGAACTCACTATGTCATCACACTCCACAGAGACTCCCCCCATCAGCCAGGTGTGTGAGCACCAGTAAAACCCATATTTAGCCGACTATAGCTTTTGGCTTTTTACAAAGCAAAAAAATTATTGGAAAGGAAGGTTTCAGACCCCAGATGAGATTAAGGAGAAAATGCAAAGGGAGCTGAAGTAATCCCTAAAATGGGCTATGCAGAATGCTTAAAAAAAAAAAAAAAAAAAAAAAAAATGGAAGGGATAATCAGATAAGAGCATGAGATTCCAAATACAGTTCTTTGAGGGTGACCAAAGTGTCATTGCTCTAAATAAGCAACTTTTTTATCACTATCAGATGGATTGGCACATTTGGGTTGGTTGGATTTTATGGCATATCAACCTTTGTAGGTTATTTAATGCCAAATCCATTTTTATACAAATAATCAGTTCTATTTCAAACAATTCAGTTTAGCAAGAGTACAATTTGTCAAAAACATTTCTATTTAAAGCTATTCAGTTTAGTCAAACAGTTCCAATTCAAACAATTCACTTTAGTATAAGTATAGATTTTGTTTACACACCATTTAATGTCAAAACAGTTCTATTTGAAAAAAAATTCAGTTTAACGTAAGTACTATTTCAATGTCAAAAACACTACTATTCAAGTAATTCAGTTTAGCATAAGTATGCTGTTTAGTTCTATTTGACCCATAGATAGGACCCTATCAGGTGTTACCATTCCGGTTAGAGTGGACCTGGGAGTAATGGCAATGTAGGGGCGCTCCACATTCCCCAAAGCTCCATCATTACTGGAATCTCAATCATCAGATTGCTTAGTGTTATATTGAGGACGCTCATTTGGAGGGGGGGGTCATACCCCTCTGCAGAGATGCAGTCGGTGTATTCTACAGACCCAACCAATTGGGTAATACACAGAGTTCAATGTAAAAACAGTTTTATTTCAAATAATTCAGTTTAGCATAAGTACGCAGTTTAAATGCAAAAACAGTAAATGCTTGAAACCATGGTTTAGTTCTATTTAACCCATTGATAGGTCCCTATCAGGTGCTATCACTCCAGACCAGAGTGGACCTGGGAACAATGGCAATGAAAGGGTACTCTGCATTCCCCAAAACTCCTCACCATCAGATTGTTCAGCGTTATATCCAGGACACATGTTGGCGGGGGGGTCTTATCCCTCTACAGAGGTACAGTCAGTGTATTCTACAGCCCCAGCCAACTGGGCAAACATTTGGGTTAACTATTTAATAAATAGTTAACCCAAATGTTTGCCCAGTTGGCCTCTTAATAAGAGGCAGAAAAGAAACATAGTATATTGAAACTACCGAAGGATACATTGACTGCATCCCCTGCAGAAGGATAAGATCTCCCCAACCTAATACACACAAAAAGGGTTTCTTGAGACAGGTATGACACTAAAATGCGTTCAGTGGTAAGGCTCCAATTCTGTAGCTTTGGGAAATGTGAAGTCATTTGTTTGTTGTAGATCAGGGTCTAATCTATGGATCTAACAGATCTGTTTAGAATGATTTTATACTTCATTAATTCATTGACTCTTAAAACACTGATATTGGAACTAAGTATCATATTTACCAACCCCTCCGCTCGGGCAGGATATGACACAAGGTCAATTTTTTAAGTGAAGTTTAACAGGTTTGAATTCAGAGTTTTCCTTCTCCTAGACTAGTTGCCTCACCAAGGCTGAAGAACCTAGTCTGCCCTACTATTTACCCATAGCTGGAGGGAGAATAATTGGATTCATACCTTTCCCAAGAGTATTAGTGCTATGTGAAATACAATCAGTCTCGTCCAGAATTTGAATTTGTGTCGCCATGTCCATTTCCTGCGACGATAACCATTACACCACGGGCACTAAGTATATGTCTTACCAGTTTAAAAGGATTTTGAATTTTATTAGTTACTTGAAACCATGCATTTGCTACATTTTCACCCTTTCATGGCCATTACTCCCAGGTCCACTCTAGGAATGGTAGTAAGTGTTAGAGTCCTCTCAATAGGTCAAATATATCTGTATAAGATAATATTTAAAATCATTATGAAATGAAAAAAAATAAGGGGGGTTCCTTTACCCCTGAACTTTCCATATCAACACACACCTCACTTGGAATATGGGTAACTAAAAGATTTTGTGATACAGGATTGAAAAAAGGAAAGAGGCAAAAGATATATTGCTTGGGTTGCAGCACCAGCAGGTGCTATAATTTCTCAGTTCACCTGTACTTTGAAAGTGAGTAGATAATTAATGATCAAATCCTGAAAGTCTATAATATAAGGAAAAGCGAGACATGTATAAGAGTCTAAACATGTTCTATCAGAAAAAAAGTTGTGTGCACACAGGCAGACTAATTGAGACGACGTCTAAGTATCAATTTTCACAAGTTTTCACTCTTCCTTCATCTAGAACGTTTAATCAATGCTTAGGCTTGATCAGTTCAAAGTGTGAGAGACGAGAAAAAAACTTTAACATTAGACTTAAGATCTTATAATGAATGTTAGAATGATGTTGGTTGATTTACCGCATATTAAACCTTGTTGGGTTATTTTATGCTAAAATTAGTTTGACAATTATTGGTTTCCCATTATATAAGGTATAAAAAATATATAGTCCCAATCATTTTAAACAGGTAAACACTTGATTATCACCCAGAGATGGAATCCTAAAAGTTATCAGATATAAAAAAAAAATTTCAAGATGAAAAACATTTTTAGAATTGAAAAAAAAAAAAAAAAAAAAAAAAAAAGAGAAAGAAGTTAAATATATATAAATGTTAAAAAATTATGTGAATTAAAAAAAATAATAATAAAATAAAGAGAAAGAAAAATCTGAACATTTGTGTCAACTGCTGTTATTTCAATGTTTTTTGGATATGGTGCATCAGCATTGTTTTTACATAAAGAAATATGATCATATAGAATGTCTCACTTTGAATTTTTAATGACATCTGCTGAGATTATTTTCAGGTAATTCTTTTAGGGAGGTGCAGGTTTAACAGATACTGAAGAGGGATTGTGCCTGGTTTGAGATTCAAAGAGACTACTGTCTTAGACTCAAGTTTCCAAGAGGCCATCTTGGACATGAGGTTCCAAGAGACTGTTTTGGACTCATGGGTCCAAGTAGCCAGCTGGGATTGAAAGTTCCAAGAAGCTGTCTTGGACTCGAGGTTTCAAGAGGCTGTCTTGGACATGAGGTCCCAAGAGGCTGTTCTGGACATGAGGTTCCAAGAAGCCAGCAGGGATTTAAAGTTCCAAGAGGCTGTCTTAGACTCAAGGGTTTAGATTTGAGGCTCAATGAGTGTCTTGGATTCAAGATCCCAAAAGACTGTTTTAGATTTGAGGTTCCAAGAGTATCTTGGATATGAAGTTTCAAGAGGTGAATCAAAATGGAGATGAGAAATTTTTCGAGTAATACGAGTAGCCTTGGTAAATTGAGTAAATGAATCTATTGATTTGTTGATAGCAGCCAAAGTTTGTGCGATATCAGAAATTGTTAAATAAAATCAGAAAAAATAAATAGATAAAACAAAAACAAGGGAATAAGTGACAACAAGTATCGTGAAGTAGACTTTCTATGATTGACTTCAGGACATAATGGTTTTCTCTTGCATGATCTGTTTCTGTGTAACTTTCGATGTTAGATATTTTAAAATCTGTATATTAATGACATGTGAAGATATTGTTATCTTGAGACATGGAAGGCGAGGATGATTCTGACTCCATAGGAAACGATTAATATAAGCATAGGTGAAACAGATTAGCATTCAAATCTTCTAAAAAGTTATGAATTTTAAAATAAGATGCTTTTTTCTTTATGTTTTAAGATATACCAACCCTTGTAGGTTATTTAATGCCAAATCCTGCTTATATATAATCTGAGGGAATTAGTCAAAGTATTAAACTATTCAGTAATATTTGAAGAGGAATAGGAATATCCAATTGTGCTCAATGTTAACGGCTATTGAATTTTTTTCATATTATATATATATATATATATATATACACACACACACACACACACACATACACACGGGTACGCATGCACACACAAGGATTTGTAAGCAAATAGTTTGTAGGTCACATTATTTTAAAACAATTTAGGGCTTATTTTTTGCATAGTTAAATGGTTTCAAGTATTATTATTTAACATTAGTAATTCTTTTTATCAATTATTCTTATCTAATACAAACAATTTGCAAACAGTTGTATGGTTTCAAATAACTACTACTACTACTAATCCTTAGTAAATGACTAAATAGTTCTATTTGACCCATAGATGGGACTAACAAAGTGGACCTGAGAGTAATGGTAATGAAGGGGTAATCCATATTCCTCCAACTCCAAGACACTCAAAGTCTTGTTTCTTCCAATGCTATTGACCCTCAGCCACCACCTTATAGCATCTTTATGATAAAAAGAGTTGGGTGTTTTTTCTTTTTTTTTTTTTAAATCACAAGAGCAATTTAAAGAATACATTTAGGACGATCATACAGGAGCAAAGCCTTGACATAATCAAGTGATTGATTGGATTGAACCAACCCAACCATCTAATTTACTAGCCCAGTTGAGTGTTGCAGGTCACATGCCCATTTAGGCTGCGAGGTCACAGACTGTTTAATCACCAAAATCTCATCCTCAAGCATCACTACACATGACCACAGCTATCTTCATTGAGGAGAGGAGATCTTACCCTTCTGTAAAGATGCAGTCTCGGCTTAAAACTAGATTATATATATAAGTTGGTGACCATAGTCAAGGGTGACCTGAAGGGTTCCTTTTCAATAGCGACTACACCAAGGTGTAGGGGAGGGTGCTACTCTTTTCCCTGGATTGCTCCACTTTACCCTTGATACATACCTTATAATGCTTAGTGTTAAGCAAGGAAGTATCAAGTACCATTTTTTGAGTCTTAGGTATGATTTGACCTGGGATTGAACCTCAGTCTCCCAGGCCATTGGCGAACACTCTACCAATGGCACATGAAGACCTGCAAATGTCTCCAAGTATACAAAGTAATGGAAGAGTAAATCTCATTGGAAAACATCTGCACAGTTGTAAGCTTAACAGATATCACCCCAACACTAGAAGCTGTGTACCATAAATATGGCATACACGCACTAAGACGAGTGATCAATGCACAGATAGATGGGAGATAAGGTTTGGTTGGATTTTATGGTATATCAACAATCACAGGTTATTTAATGCCAAATCCAGTTTATGCATATGATTTGTAAACACATTTTGTTGATATTTTTAAATGAATCTAAGCTCAGTTTTTTGCATTAGGTTAAATGGTTTCAAGTATTGCTATATGTCACTAACACTTCAATTAAAAATCAATCACTTGTTTACAAACAGTTAAATGATAAAACAGTTCTATTTCTAACAATTCAATTTAGCATTTTTGCGCACAGTTTTCAGGTCAAGCAGTTCTATTTGACCCATAGATAAGACCCTATCAGGTGCTACCATTCCAGGTCAGAGTGGACCTGGGAGCAATGGCAATGAAGGAGTATTCCACATCCCCCTAAGCTAGAACACAGGAGCCTCCCCATCAGATTATTTTGTGTCATATCCTGGATACCCATTGGGGAAGTCTTACCCCTCTACAGAGGTGCAGTCAGTGTATTTTACAGCCCCCAACCAACTGAGCACTGATGGGAGATAAGGTTGCCTTCCCAGGAGAGAGTGAAATTAAAGATGTGTTGAAAATATGTTCTATTCTGTTAATGATTAACAACAATTTCCTCGTCTTTGACAATTGGCTTCTAAACCCAAGACATATTTCAGTGTTGGCATCCAAAAGTAATAGTCATATCTATCATCGTACGAAATGGACATGGCGACAAGAGTTCAAATCCTGGACGAGACTGATAGCATTTCACATAGCACTAATACCTTTGGGAAAGGTATGAATCCAATTATTCTCCCTCCAGCTATGGGTAAATAGTAGGGCAGACTAGGTTCTTCAGCCTTGGTGAGGCAACTAGTCTAGGAGAAGGAAAACTCTGAATTCAAACCTGTTAAACTCTGCTTAAAAATTGACCTGGTGTCATATCCTGCCCGAGCGGAGGGGTTGGTAAATATGATCCAAAAGTGATAATAAAGGTTATATACAGTAAAGATTTAACTGGTCCATTGGCCTAATGAGTCGAGTGTTTGTCAATGGTCCAGAAGACCGGAGTTCAATCCCAGGTTGAGTCATAACAAAGACTAAAAAAAATGGTACTTGAGGCTGCCTTGCTTAGCACTATAAGGTAAGGGTAATCAAGGGTAAAGTGGAGCAGTCCAGGGAATGGAGTAGCACCCTCCCTTACACCTCGGTGTAGTAGCTGTTGAAAAGGGAGCCTTTGGGTCAACCTCAACTAAGGTCACCAATTTTACTTTACTTACAGTTAAGATTTAGTGCTTGCTCCTTTTCTTACGACTAGACTACCATCTCAGTACAAGAGTTTGGTAGCAGACAATGTAAGATTTATTCTGAGTAAGAATAAAACAACTCAAGGAGTTCCTAATTATGGTAGACAATATTTCTTCTTGAACTGGAAATTTTTTGTCAAGACAGATTTCAAAAACAGTCTACTAACTAATTGGATTTTTTTTGCTAATAGAGTAATATATTTTTAGAACAAAAAGTCTTTTCAGATCTAAAATAGCAATAATGTAAAAATATAATGTCCATATTAAATTGGATAATTTCAGAAATAATGGTAAGAAAAAGAATTTTAAGAGGGAATTTTTGGGAACTATCAGATGTATGAATAAAATTTGATTTTATATAGAGTGTATAAATAGTGCATATGTTCTGTTGAAAGATTTTTTTTTAAAGGTTGATGTGAGAAAATAGTAAAAAGAGAAGATGCCCAAGGAGGTATAACAAAGAAATTAATAAAAGCATTTAAATAATATTGCTTATAGGTTGATATGAGAAAATAGTAAAAAGAGAAGATGCCCAAGGAGGTATAACAAATGAATCAATAAGAGTATCTTAATGATATCGCTTTAGCAAAAGTTTTATGACAATGTCTAATTTTTTCTATTTTATTGTAATATACAGCAAACAGCTCCTAATGTAGATGAAGAATAAAAAGTATTATTACTCAATGAGGTATCTAAACTGGAGTCCTCATTTTGATTTTGAATGTGCTTATTTAATTGCTGGTGGTAAAGCATAGAAAATGGCCATTATTTCAGCCAAACTTTCCTTTTGTGACTTGAATAATGAAATTTAGAAATTAACCTATTTTCTATGCAAAAAAAATTTGCACATCTTCATTTACTGAATGAAACAACATAAATATAAAATTAGATGCTAAAGTAGAAAAAATGTTTAGTAACTGCAAGACAATTCTGTATCAACTACTCAGCACTGAACCTACCTGGAATGTTAAAAAAAAAAAGAAAAAAAGAAAAAAAAAAAAGAAAATTTGTTGAATTTGAAAATTTCATTACCCAGGACACAACAGCAAAATTTGAATAAAAAAAAATAAAAAAGATCTTTTCTTTTTACTTTAAGGTATAAGCAATTTGGAAATTAAACTTTGAGCCCAGGAACAAAAAAAAATTAAAAAATCTTGTTATATGATGACTTCAACATCTTGACAGATGATAGCAGTCTTTACCATCTAAATTACAATTCAAAGGAAAAGGATTTGAGAAAAATATACAAGTAGGTAAAACAACCACACATCACTGGATTATAGTGACATAATTGTATGAGACTTATGCTAATCTGAGTCTACATAGCTACAGCCCAGTGACAAGAATAACAAGATAACTGGTGACTTTGCAAACTGCAGGTTTTATTTCTGAGTAGCTTCCCGTAAACTTTTCCTGTCTGTTTGGGTTTTATGGCATACCAACCCTTGGAGGTTATTTAATGCCAAATCCATTTTTATATAAGAAAAAAAGTTTTTTTTCAAACAATTCAGTTGAGCACCAGTACACAGTTTAATTGTCAAAAACATTTTTATTCCAAGCTATTAAGTCAAACAGTTCTAATTCAAACAATTCAGTTTAGTATAAGTATAGTTTTTGTTTACACACAGCTAAATATCAAAACAGTTCTATTTCAAGCAATTCATAAGTATGCTGTTTAGTTCTATTTGATTTATAGATAGGAGCCTATCAGGTGCTACCATTCTAAGCCAGAGTGAACCTGGAAGCAATGAAGGAGCACTCCACATTCCCCCAAAGCTCCAGCATTACTGGAATCTCATCATCAGATTGTTTAGTGTCACATCCAGGATACTCATCATGTGCATGGGGGTCTAACCCCTCAGCAGAGGTACAGTCAGTGTATTCTACAACCCCAGTTGACTGGGCAATTTTCCTGTCTTGTATGTATTCTTATGCCTACAAGTCAGCAGAAGTTTGATATTATTCAATAGACATAACTTGCCCAACATCATTTATTAGTTTCAAAAGCTTTGATTTAAAGAGGATGTATCGCCTTAAGATGAGAACAAACACCATAAAACTAGAGTCAATAACTTGCCTAAGAATATAAATATCACTGAACACTAACAATACGCCGAGTCATATTTTTTTAAAAGAATAATAAACCCAACACAACTATGAAATACATTTTTTAATTTTTTTGTGTAAATATTTTTATTTTACTTTACATAAATCTTTTTTAATGTGTCCAATCTTGCTCATGGCAGAGGGGTTGGGTAAGTTTTTAAATGTTTTTATTATATTTTAAATTCTTTTGAGCTTACTTTTTCGAGTTAATTTTTATGTATTTTTAATACTTAATATATTTTTTAAAGAAAAATTTATTCATTTCAAATCCTTTTATTATGACAGAGGTGATGTCATGTGTCTACATTTTTAAGATGAGGTGTTGTCATTATTCTATATACATTGCAGACTGCTATAGCAATAAAGATGAGTCCAGCAGTGCACAATGTGTAGAGAATGGTAGCCGATGATGTTGCGGAGTGATGTAACATAGGTTAAAATGATAAAGCAGGGTAATACTGTACAAGGTCATGTGTTTCAAAGGACAATATGTTGATGGTAACTGAGAAAACTTAACCCTTAGAAACTGAGTGGGCAGGATTTGTGTTGCTATCTAGAAGTACATACACCAGAGCAGTCCAGATTCCAGCTGGAGAATCCTTTTTTCTATATCACGATTGCCTAAGAACAATGCAGAACAATCAAGCTGTTAAATTACAGATTTCAACATTTCACATTTTCAGCAATTTTCTAACCAGGAGTCATGGATGAAAAGCTCACAGGCATGAGGGGAGGTCAGGATTAGATAGGTCATTTATCTGCTTCTTCAAGTGAACAAGAAGTGTCTTGCTGCACTATTAAAAATATAATTAGATGAGAGAAAATCCAAGATAAAACAATCAATTAAATTATACTTATATAAAGAGAAATAAGCATAATGTATATGTACGACCAGAGTAGAGAGTTTGACTCTCACCCTTATGACCCTGTGCTCAGTAGTGACGGCCTGCTAGCCTTGCTTGTTAATCATACCATGCATTTGCTAAAATTAAGTATATGAGTCACCTAGTTGGAATTGAACTTGCAATTCAGTTGTAATTGGTCTCATGAGGAGCTTGTTAACCATTACACCACAATGAAATGTTTAAATGTATGTCAACTATTTTTGTGGAATTATTATTCCTGATTGCAGGTTTATCAGAACTGTTAGCTTTTGGCAATAGTACGAGTTTTAGAGTCAGTTAATGACCAAAATAAAATGAAAGCGAAAGAAAAGAAAAAAAATTACCACTCAAATGAGGAATTCTCTATGACTCATGATAGAATTGGAATGTTAGAATGTCTTTTTTTCTTTTTGTCTTCTTTTTTGTTATAAATTCTACGTATTTAAATTGATAAACAAAAAAAAAAATTCTTTTTAGAGTGTAATGCAAATACCAAATTATCTAACCCTGTTGGTGGAACTTAGAACAGACCAATTGCAACCCATACACCCCACCGCAAAAAAAAACTGGGTACTGAGTATGACAGTAAAATGCATCTGGTGGTTAGGCTTAAGTTCTGAACCTCTGGTGAGTGAGGAGTCACCTTTTTGGTTTTTTAGGGGTAAGGTGGGTGGTGGAACCCAAGGGAAAAGTACAACCCCCATCCAGCTGTAGGTTACAGGGTATCACTGCTGTTCTTTTACAAGGCTGATTTTGTTTAGTTTGATGGCATATCAACTTTTGTTGGTTATTTAATGCCACAACCATTCATTAACCCCCAACCAAAAAAAAAAAAACACCTGCAGTACTACCATTTAACTTATAGCTGGAGGTGGGGTAAGGATGTTCATACTGTTCCCAAACGAATTAGTCCAAAGTGAATATAATAGCACAAGTGGAATCCCTTTGTTATCATTATTCCTAGGTCAACTGACAATGATCATACCTTTTAGTGTCCATCTATGACTTTGCATTGAATAGGAATAATTGAAAATGACTTTGTGTAAACATTATTATTCAATAGGAATAGTCACTCGAAACCATATAATTCTTAATAAATTGTTAGTATTAGGAATACTTGAAACCATATAACTGTGTTTAGATAGTGGTATTAAGAGTAATTACTTGAAGCCATATTTGAAAGAAAAAATTACAAAACAAAAACTACAAAAACCTTCAGCATTAAATAACAAAATAAGGGTTGATATGCCATAAAACTAACCAAATGATAACTTAGCGGAAAAAAAAAAAAAAAAAAAATTAAATTGGAAAGGAAAAATAAGATATTAAAAGAAAAAGTGTAAAATGTTAAAAATCCAAGAAATTTTTTTCCTTTTATTTAGACTAAAGAAAAAACTGGAAAATTCAAACAGGATATTTTTGTTATTATTCCAGTTAAATGAACAATAGGACTAAACTAAATGTAATTATATGACCATGGGAATTTTATTTAGTTCATCCAGAGGGATGTGTAAAATATGATTGTAAGTTCAACTTACCCTACCTACCCTACACAATTTGAAGTCAGTTGTTGGGAAAACATTGTATCCATTAAGTTCCTTCTATCACATACCAACAGTTTTTTTTTTTTTTTTTTTTTTTTAAATGATATGAAAGGAAAACAAAATAAAATGAAACAATGAGAATTGGCAAAAATGGACAACTGAAAAGATTAAAAAGGGAAAAATCATGTTAACTGTTTGAAAGTAGATGTTTACCCAACCCCTTCACATAAGATTGATTTTTAAGCAGAGTAAAGCTTGTTTTGAATTCAAAGTTTTCTTTCTCTTAGACTAGTTGCCTAACCAATGTTTAAAAAAAAATACTTTAATGAATAAATAAATAGATAAGATGAATAAATATAATCTAGTATTTTCCAACCTTTTTGCATGAGTATGTAAAGTTGGCGATCGTAGTCAAGGGCGACCTGAAGGATGCTTTTTCAATAGCTACTACACCAAGGAGTAGGGGAGGGTGCTAATTCTTTCCTTAGATTGCTCCACTTTACCCTTGATCTGTACCTTATAAGGCTGAGTGTCAAGCAAGGTGGCATCAAGTACCATTTTTTTTTAGTCTTTGGTATGACTTGACCTGGTATTGAACCCTGGTCTCCTGGGCCATTGGCAAACACTCTACCAAATAGTCCAAAAAACTGAGATGGCTTTGAATGCACCCCAAATTCTACCCTTATGCAAATAACTGGATCAGCTTCAATATATTTGTTAAAAAAAAAAAAAAAAAAAAAGGTTGCAGTTAGACTTTTCATAAATCTTGTATTAATATATTCAGCAGTTGTCAGACAGAGACAAAGATTTTTTTTTTCAAGTTGACCAAAACAACCCCCACCCCACATCAAATTTTAGCTCCTCTAAGGATCATAAGAGAACCAGCTGGGGAACACTGGTGCAATGCTTTCAACCCATAAAACAAATATTTCAGACTTGAGTACTGTTTTACAACACAAGTTCAGGGGAAATCATATCAGATACGAATAATAAAATTTTAATACAGTCATCATTCACTGACTTGTAATGGAATTATGGGATAGTTTTTAGCAAAAATGTCTGCAACCTAATGCAAAATTTGATGTTTTGTGCTAGACACTATTATTATCATTTTCTTTTTAAAGGGAGAAATTGACCAATCATAGCCTTTCTTTTAACTGAATTAGGGGAGTTTTGATTTCTGCATATTAGGAGTTAGCAAAAAAAAAAAAAAAAAAAAAAAAATTCAACCGATAAAAGCTGAAGTGTTCCTAATACAAGTCATGAAAACGATAGTAGATTGATTTTATTAACTGAATAAGATCTGAAAGTGTTGGCTAGTTGGTATTTTACTGAGCTATTGCAAAGAAACAGCACAAAGCTGTGTGGATGGGGGACCCAAAGAGACTCAAACTGACTCATGACAGTTTGCTACTCTAGCTTGCTAACCATTACACTACCCAAGGTGGCTTGAAAGCATTGGCTATTTGATTGATTGGTATTATGGCATGTCATCCTTTGTGTTATTTCATGTCCAAATCAGTTTTATTTTTTTGCAAGCAATTATAGTTTCAAGAAACTATTTTGATTTAATAATAATTATTTGTTTGTACATAGTTATACAGTCTCAAGTATTCCTACTGGGTTATTTAATGTCAAAGTAATTCTTACTTTTTGCAAAAAAATATATGCTTTCAAGTAAGTAAGGATAATAATTTGTCAACAATTATAGCTTCAACTAACTATCCTTAAAACAAATGAATTGTTGTTACATGATTCTTCAAGTATTTCTGTAGGGTTATTAAATATCAAAGTCTTATTTTTGCAAGTTATTCTTATCTAATAATTTATACACAATTATATACTTTCAAGTAATTATTCTTATCAAATAATAATTCACTTATCAAGTTGTATAGTTTCAAGTATTCTTGTCTAATACTAATAATATATACATAATTATAGGGTTTCAACAAACTTATTTAATAATTTACACTGTTATAGGGTTTCAAATATTGCTCTCTAATACAAATAATTAAAGTATTCCTATCTAGTACTAATAATTTGGAAGCAAATTTCACTCTAAGAGGTACTTTCACACCAGGTCATAGTGAATTTGAGAACAATAGCAATAAAGGAGTGACTCCTTGCTCCCCAGAACTGGAGTCTCACCACCAGATGCAATTTAGTACCCATGATACCTTTCTGTAGAGAAAATTGTGACAAATGAAACTTTTTTTTTATCATGAATATTTGTTAGATAAACTGCTCTTGCTGTTGGCAAATATACATCGACCATTAACTTCTCTTTTTTTCATAAAAGAAAAGTTAGACATATGAAGGAAAAAATAGATTATTCTAAATATTAGTTGAAAAACTTGTTTGATATTTGAGTTTTTATAAATTCTGTATAAGCAGAAAAGATTCAGTCACAACAGAATAGGTCGTTAACCCGTTTCATACTGGATTTTCCAATTTTTGTTGTCTTTTAGTGCTGTTTGTATCAGCAAAGAAAAGAATGGAGGGGGTGGAAGAGTACTACCCAAAAGTGATGAATTCTGATTCAAGATGGAACTGGAATGTTAAAAATATGGTCTTTTTCAGTTTTTTTTTGTTTTTTTTCATTTTTGTTGTAAATTTTATGCATTGAAATCTATAATTTTTATTAAAAGTGCGATGCAAATACCAAATTACAATTCATTGTATGTATTTACCCAATCCCTCCCCAATGAGCAGGAAGTGACACAATGTTAGTTTTTGAATGGAGATTAACAGGCTTGGCTTCAAAATTTTCCTTCTCCTGGACTGGTTGCTAAACCAAGGTTAAAGAGCCCAGTCTGTCCTACTTTTTACCCATAGCCATGGGAAAAATAATTAAATTCATACTTTCCCAAAGGTATTAGCTCTATGTGAAAAGTAAACAGGATTTGAACCCTAGTTGTTGTGTTCATTTCCTACAAAGATAAATGTTACATCACAACCATCTTGAATAATGTATTATAATCTGGATATTAGTTGTCGGAATTTTTGATGATTTTTATCGTTCAGGGTTCTCAGACTATTGTCTTCATTTCTACTATCTCTATTCACAACATTTGGGCCAATATTTCATCTGGTGTTCATTGAACTCGGGAGCCTACACAGAACTTCAAACCGTTAACCATAACCGGGTATAAGTGCCAAGTATTCCTGTATTGTTACTCGCCTGCAGTCAGGATTGAACCTGCAACCTCCAGATGATTGTCTCTTTTAGAAGCTTAGGGAACCAATGCTTATAACTGTTACTCTATGTGTCCTGCTGGAGAAATTCAGAGTGAATTTTTGGGACTTATAAACTTAATGTTCTCTCATCACTGATTATTACAACTACGTATGATTTTTTTTTACCTGAGCTACCTGGTTATGGTTAACAGAATCAAAGCAAGTGACCGATGTGAATTAAATAAAGGATGTAGTTTGAAGTTCTGCGTAGGCTACTGAATTTGACAAACATCCGAAGAAGGCCAGAGGACATATCAGCTGAAACATTGTGAATATAACAATAAAGATGAAGACAATAGTCCTAAAACATTGAATGATAAAAATATTAAAATTTATTGGTAAAAAAAATTTAATAAGTGAGAAAATTTTTTTTTAACTGTAAAAGGGGTAAAAAAAAACCCAAATAACAACTGACCCAAACAATTAGGTAGTTTCCTGTGCAGTACATTTCATTAAATTTTTTTTTTTTAAAATTAAAAACTTCCTAAAATGTTACTTCAAAATTTGATATATTTTACCCCTTTATTTGTTGACCTGGCTTCGAGAAAAGAAAAAAGAAAAAAAAAAAGTTTCTCAATTGGATAAGTAAATTGTATCTAGCTGAGGTTCCAGTTCAGTAGTTCTAAAAAAAAAAAAGTCTGACCTCCTAGGATTCTTATCTGTGGCAACATCTCCCCCACTGCAACCAAAGGAAAAGTTTATGATAGTCTGACACCTATATGACACTGATCACAAAAACTAGGATTATTTTTTAAAATTAAATTCATCATGTGTTAAATATTATACTTTGGATGGGGCGAGCAATAGTTAGATACTGACCACTTAACTGTTGCAAATTTTACACTCATACCAATGAATGATGATAGAGGACTTCATTCAAGAAAACATTTCCTTATAGGTCAATACTCTACACTCCTTTGCAAAAAAAAAAAAAAAAAAAAAAAAAAACTGGCCTATTTTCAAACTAATTTTTCTTTTTATTAGAGTTTGTCAGGAATATTCCAACCACACCCAGATGCTAAATAAATAAAACTATCTTGCATTTTGGGTGCAGCTGATGATAAATTCTTTGAATATTAAAAAGATTGGTCACTGACTGGAGGCTGAGAAAAACGCAAGAGAATTTACTATTTTAATTGGGCAACAAGTGGAGAAACTACTAGTTTGTAAGTTCAACTTGACTGAATGAGTCTAGTGGTACATTCTTTTTTCTTTTTAAAGAACCAAGTAGGAGGCATTACTAATATCAATATTTCAGTCCACACATGAATAAGATAGACACTTTTTATCATTAAGGGTTTTTGGACTATTGTCTTCATCTTTATTGTTATTTCCACAACGTTTCAGCCGATATGTCTTCCAGCCTTCTTCAGGTGTTTGTTGAACTCAGGAATCTACATGGAACTTCTAAATACGTTCTTTATTGAATCCACAGGGTTCGCCTGCTCTGTTCCAGCAGCACACATAGTGTAAAGGTTATAGGTGTTAGTTCCCTAAGCTTCTAAGGAGACAATCATCTGGAGGTTGGAGGTTCAATCCTGACTGCAGGCAAGTAACAATACAGGAATATTTAACACTCGTACCTGGTTATGACTTATGGAATCAATTATAGTTTCAAGTATTGACAATAATTTGTAAACAATTATAGCTTCAAGTAACTATTCTAAGAATACAGCATGTCAACCCTTGTTGGGTTATTTTAAGCTAAAGTCAGTTAATTATTGTCTCCAATTATAAACAGTACAAAAATGTATTTTCACAATCATTTAAACACAAACACTTAATTATCTCAAACAAATTTATTTCACTCAGAAATGGAACCCTAATAGTGACTACCAGTCCTGGTCAGACAGTATAAGGAGTAATAGCAATGAAAGGAGGACTTCACAATCCTCATAGCTCTATAACCGGAGTCTTACCACTAGATATAGTTTAGTATGACTAGGACATCCTTTTTAATGGTGTGAGGGGGTCTAACTTCTCTAAAGGGTGATGCAATCAGCATATTCTAGATCCTGCCAAGAGGTAAATTGTCATAAGAAATGGACTCAGCTACCAGAGTTCAAATCCTGAAAAAGGCAGTTTGAGAAAGATACAAATCACACTATTGTCCATTGAATTATGGATAAAATAGTAGGGTCAACAGGGCTCTTTAACCATAGTATAGCAACCAGTCAAGTAAAAGGAAAACTAAATTCCAACTACTTGTATGTGAGTGGGTGAAAAAGTTTATGATGATGATGTATTATCTGCTGTTGATGAATTTTTTTTACCCATGAGATTCAAGCATGGCAACACCGATGGAAGAAATGTGTGGACTGCAAGAGAGACTATGTTCAAAAATAATTCTCATTTGGTCACTTTCCATGAAAGTATCTTGGTTAGTTTACAAGCTTTCAGCTGACCCTCATAGATCTGGAGAGGGTTGGGCTCTGCCAGGCTATTCTAGCTGAAGACACAGTACATGGGTAGTGCAACTACAACCGAACAAGATGATGGGACTAGTGAGAGTACATTACAGTAAGACACAAACACAAGTCCTTAAACAAACAGTGTATATTGACAGAGCCAATGAATCAATTCATTCATAGAAATGAATATATGAAAACACCTAAACAATTCAGGGATGGGAAAAACTATATCAAAATACCCTTTTTTAGAGTGTTTGCCAATGGTCCAAGAGCCCGGGAGTCAATCCCAGGTCAAGTCATACCAAAAAGAAAGAAAAGAAAAGAAAAAAAAGAGAAAAAAGTTACTTGATGCCACCTTACTTAACACTCAGCATTATAAGGTAAGGATCAAGGGTAAAGTGGAGCAATCCAGGAAAAGGAGTAGTGCTCTCCCCTGCACCTCAGGGTAGTAGCAATTGAAAAGGGAGCCTTTGGATCACCCTCAACTAAGGCCGTCAAATTTACTTTTTGCTATTTGTATGTATCAAATGACTTACTTTGATAACTATATTGTCATATCAACCTATATATGACAGAAATCTGGTATAAAAAAAAAATCAATATTTTAACCCCTTTTCATCTTCAACCAATCAATCATAATCTGTAAAAGTTTGCAATGTGAAGGCTACACTTAATGGCTTAAAAAGCCATTTTTGGCTTTAACTCTTTTGCAGATAGAATGACATTTCTGGTTTGGTTTGGTGGCATATCAACCATTGTATGTAATTCAATGCCAAATTCTTTTTATACATATATGTTAAATATATGATTTCTCAACACATTTTGTAATAACATTTTTAACACGCCTGAGCTCATTTTTTCCCCACAGTTAAATGGTTTTACACACAGTCAAATGATCAAACAGTTCTATATCAAACAATTCAGTTTTGCATAATATTTGTTTGTTTTTATATTTGGGTTTTATGGCATATCAACCTTTGTAGGTTATTTAATGCCAAAGCCATTTTTATACAAATAATCAGTTCTATTTCAAACAATTCAGCTTAGTACAAGTACACAGTTTAATTGTCAAAAACGTTTTTATTTCAAGCTATTCAATTTAGTCAAACAGTTCTATTTCAAACAACTCAGTTTAGTATAAGTATAGTTTTTTGTTTACACACAGTATGCAGTTTAAATGCCAAAACATTTCTATTTCAAGCAATTCAGTTTAGCATAAGTATGCAGTTTAGTTCTATTTGACCCATAGATAGGACCCTATCAGGTGCTACCACTCTGGGCCAAAGTGGACCGAGGCGCAATGGCAATGAAGGGGGACTCCGCATCCATCAGATTGTTTAGTGTCATATCAAGAACACTCATTGCAAAGGGGAGGGAGCTTACCCCTCTGCAGAGATGCAGTTGGTGTATTCTATAGCCCCAGTCCAGTTTTGCATTAGTACAGAGTTTAAATGAAGAACAGTTCTATTTGACCTATAGATAGGACCCTAACAGATACTACCACTCTGGGCCAGAGTGGAGTGGGAGTGATGGCAGTGAAGGGGTGATCCAGCATTACTCAAGCCTCACCATTAGATTGTTTAGTGTGATATCAAGGACACTCATTGGGGTGTCTTACCCCTCTGCAGAGATGCAGTTGATGTATTCTACAGCCCCAGCCAACTAGGCCAGCAAATATTTGTATCCCTTTTAGTAGTTCAATGTAAGGCATTTTCCTATTAGCTGCTTGTAGACCAATTCAGTGTATAGAAACATTACTGTGGTGTAGGATAGTGTAAAGGTAGTTTGAAAATAATATAATTAAAAGGGAGTGCTTTATTGTTTTCATGCCATTGTTTGGTTTATTTGTTCAATGGCATATCAACCTTTCTGGGTCATTTAATATCAAGGCCATCCTCACAGAAGAAAAGTAGTTGTACTATTTAACCAGTAGCAGGGGGTGATGAGGTATTAGTCTGAAAGTGAATACAATAGCACAGTTGGTGGAGTTTGAACTCACTATGATTTGGCAATCCAACATGTTAACCACTACACCATTACAACTCTCCCTTATGCTATTGTACTATAATACACAATTGGTGATTATGTTTTGTTTGTATATGATTGATTTGTTTGAAAATACCCTCAACTGAAAATTCTGAAAAAAAAAAAAAAAAAAAAAAAAAAAAAAAAAAAACCGGGGGGGACTATCTGACACCCAAAGAGTCCTGAGTTATACTAATATTTACAATAATCCATTTTTTTTTTTGACATTTTTCTTTTATGACAAAAACCACTGGTATAAGAGAAGTGACTAGGTACAACCCATTACCAACAATTGACCGAGAATGTAGAAGGATTGGAGTGTTAACTTTCAAATGGTATGCACATTCAATCTCTTCATATTCTGTATATGAAAGAGAAAATCGATTGACTTGCACCTCATGGCTATATTACCTTACAGATATGAATAGAAGTCAAGATTTTATGGAACAGTGAGTTTTGTTCCATATTAAGGTGGGTGACCACTTAGTATTAAGCAAGCATTGTAAGCAATCTGACGCCCGAGAGCCAAAGCAAAGCACCCTTTGGAAAGGTATGAAGCTTCTTATACCTCCAGCTAAGGGTTAAATTGTACTACTACTGTACAAGAATGGCTTTGACATTAAATAACCCATGAAGGTTGATAGGCCATAAAACAAAGAAAAGCCAAGTAAATCCTGGTTTAACAAACATTAAAAATTGACAACATATTTTCAAAATTTTGAAGTTTGTTAAGAGATTAAAGCTGTTTATTTTCTCAAAAAACTAATTTATTCAAACTACTTTTCTTATCCTGATTGTCACGTGTTATGAAATAAATATTGGTTTGGTTTCTTGATTTAATGGCATCAACCTTACTGGGTTATTTAATGCCAAAGCCATTCTTAAAGAACAACCACATTATTTAACCCATAGCTGGGAGATAAGCGAGTTTGTTATTTTGGGAAACTGGGGTTCAATCCCAGTTCGAGTCATACTAAAGACTCAAAAAAGTGGTCCTTGATGCTGCCTTGCTTAACACTCAGTATTATAAGGTAAGGATCTTGAGTAAAGTGGAGCAATCCAGGGAAAGGAGTAGTACCCTCCCCTACACCTAGGTGTGGTAGCTATTGAAAAGGGATCCTTTGGGTTACTCTTAACTAAGGTCGCCAACTTTATTATTTGCCAAGGGTATTAGTCTGAAAGTGAATATATTAGTGTGACTAGAATTTGAACTCGCTTACTACGATGTTGCAGTCCTGCACATTAACCACTGTTCCCAGGAGATTCCCTTCTCATGCTGGAAGGTACAAAAAACCTAGAAAACTTGAAATTTGAACTTGGTATGCTGAGTTATTTCTCAAAAAAATGTATCTTATTACTGACTATTGTTATTTTGTTAGTGACCAGCTCTTATAAAAGTCCTTCTTGTACAATTTTTTTTTTATGTTGTAGAAAAAAAAAATTCTATCAGAATTCAAAAAACAGTGCTTTGAAAGAGAAAAGTTTTCTATTAGAAGAGAAAAAAAATTTTTAATTCTTATTTATTTGAATGGTTTGAGAAGAATTCTGAGCAGCTTAAGACAAGAGCATGAAATTGTTTTGAAACATATCATTCTAAGGATTAGAAATTAGGACACAAGTGTGTAAACAGGGATGGAATGGAGGCAGAAATCTTTGCTTTCAGTCTCTCCTACTACAGCAAGAGAAGGGTGTGGATTTGATACTACTGCCCTAGATAAGGAGAAGAACTACACAGGTGTCTGACTACTATAGAAAACACTCATTCAGGCACTTTAAATTCAGAAGATGAAAAATGAGTAGGGTGGGGTGGGAGAAGAAAATCCTGCCACAACACCAGAGGGTTTGACCTCTATAATGGTTATTTCTTTGGATTAATTTACAAAGTGTGTAGTTAAAATAGTAAGTGAAAGGAAGTAGAGAGAGAGAGAGAGAGAGTTTGGTTTCTTTTTTTAATGGCATATCAACTCTGAGTAAAAAAGTGAGAGAGAGAGCGAGTAAAAAGTGAGAGAGAGAGAGAGAGAGTGAGTAAAAAGTGAGAGAGAGAGTGAGTAAAAAGTGAGAGAGAGAGTGAGTAAAAAGTGAGAGAGAGAGTGAGTAAAAAGTGAGAGAGAGAGTGAGTAAAAAGTGAGAGAGAGAGAGAGAGAGAGATCATGATAGACAGGGAATAGAAAGAGACAAACAAAGAGCAAGAGACAGAATAGATATTTAATGCATGCAAATATTTCCATTAAAAAAGAAAAAAAAAACAATTCTTTAACTATTTATCCAAGTTTCTAGTTAACAACAACAACAAAAAAAAAAAAAAAGAAAAAAAAGAAAAAAAAAAAAAAGGAACTTTTGCAGACATTTTATCAGCCAAAAACCACAAGAGACAGCTGAAGATTATGTTATATCATTTTAGATATTATATACTTTGAAAGAAAAAGTAACAAGATAAGATAATATTCAACAGGAATGAATTGCACACTTATCAGAAATGAAAATTAAAAATAAACTTCTAAGAATTTGGCTAATTTTATATCAGTTTTTAATTTTTACATATATATTTTATATATTCATAACAGTAGGAATAATGACTATACAGCTTTTGAATTTCCGTTGGAAATGTTTCAGATGGAAATATGAAACAACAATATAGGATATAAATATTTCAACTGCCTTTAAATAATAAATAAAATCTATAATATATATATAGATCTATGTCAATCTTTTTCTTTTTTAAAACAAAGATTGAAAGTAAAATACTAAAAACAAGTGTCAAAATTTGTGCAAACAAATTTTAGATTAAAAAAATAAAATATACCATGGTAAAAAATTCAGAATTGATTATTTGCTCTTGCCAGGTAAAGAATAATGGTAAAGCAGTCATTAGTCCTAACTGCAATAAACAAACACTATTGACACCTAACAAGAATTTATTCAGTTGAGTATGACATGGACAATCTAGGTATCTAGAAGGATTAATTAATACTAGTCATTTTAAAGTAGATCTATTTGACCCACAGATGGGACCTGAACAGGTATTACCACACAGGGTCACAGTGGACCTGGAAGTTATGGCAACAATGAGGTGACTTCATAGAACCCAGAGCTTTAGAACTGGAGTCTTACCACAGGATGCATACCCAGGACATCCAGTTAGAATCAAACTCACAATGGTCTGTTAATCTAGCTTAATAACTATTACATTATGTGAAACTAATGTATGTTTATATGATATTCAAATATATAAAAAATGAATGGGTAACAAAGAATGGTTGGTTGGTTGTTTTATGGTGTATCAACCCTTTTCAAGTCATTTAATGCTAAATTAAATTTCAAACAGTTCACTTTAGTATAAGCATAGTTTTTGTATACAAACAGTTAAATGCCAAAACAGTTCTATTTTAAATGATTCTATTTGACCCATAGATAGGACCCTATCAGGTGCTACCACTCCAGGGTAGAGTAGACCCGGGAGCGATGGCAATGATGGGGTACTCGCATTCCCCAAAGCTCCAGCATTACTGGAACCTCACCATCAGATTGTTTTGTGTCATATCCAGGACACTTGTTGGGGGGAGTCTTACCCCTCTGCAGAGATGCAGTCAGTGTATTTTACAGTCCCAGCTGACTTGGCCAAAGAAAGGGTAGGAGGGTTTAGGGAAAGAATGAGAAAATACAGGCTAAAGGAGAATAGAAGAGGTATGAGATAAGAGCTAATCTTAGTTATCAACGAACCCCATGAAATTTCCATGTGTCAAGTCAATTTCGGTAGTTAGGATATAGAGTGCCGTTTTGAACAAATCCTGGAATAAGCCCTCTACCAAACACCAGTTGTACAGCCAATTACCACCATTCTAAGTAAGACTACGCTGCAGGTAGATCTTGATGTGGTTAGGACAGAATCATACAGTAGCAAGAAAATACAAATTATTTGATAAGTCTGTTGTGAATAAAAAAAATAAAATAAACATTCAGCGATTTAAAATTTTTTGTCTCATTTCATATTGGCCCACCCAGTATTTCACTAAAGCAGTTTTTTTTTCAAATTTATTTCTTGAAAAAAAAAAAATCACCATATTTACACTGTAGGTGGTTGGGATGATCTAAGAAAATGAGGGAAAAAGATGAGAGTTAAATAAAAAAGAAAAAAATCTGAAGAATATTAACTACTCTTTGTCCTCATTTCTTTTCTGCATTTTCCCTTTTCATTTTTTTCTCTACTGCTTTATTGAGAGCACTATATGACCTATTTTAAAAACACCATTTACCCACACTTTCTTTGACTGCTAGTTTATAGAGAGCTAAAATTCTCATATATATATATATATATATATATATATATATATACACACACACATACACAAACAAACAAAACTAAAATTCTCATGCATATATCTATATAAATAAAAATTCTCATACATATGTATATAAATAAAATTCTCATACATATACATATACATATATATATATATATATATGCAAATTTCATTAAACATAATAGACATTTTATGCCTACATATTTTCTTCTGGATCCGTTCGAATTCCCGTATTACTTTTATCGTATTCGGGGGGAATTGATTTAGGTATTGTACATAGTTGTATGTATCCCTAGTACTTTCTGTCTGACTTTGGGCCATCATCAGGGGAGGATCTAATACAAAAGTGATGTAACTTTTGTTTTAGCAAATTACTACTGTGTAAGGATGTCTTTGCCATTGAAAATTATGGCGTTTGCTTTTAAATGTAGAGATTCTCCCCTGATGATGGCCCAAAGTTAGGCAGAAAGTACTAGGGATACATACAATTATGGACAATACCTAAATCAATTCCCCCCCCGAATACGATAAAAGTAATATGGGAATTCGAACATATCCAGAAGAAAATATGTAGGCATAAAATGTCTTATGTTTAATGAAATTTGCATTAACGAAGAAATGCTGCCTAAATATACATATATATATATATATATATATATATAAAATTCATATATATAATTCTCATTATATATATATATATATATATATATATATATATATATATATAAATATATAATTCTCATTTTATATATATATATATATATATATATATATAATTCTCATTTTATATATATATATATATATATATATATATAAAATTCTCATTTTATATATATATATATATATAATTCTCATTATATATATATATATATATATATATATATAATTCTCATTATATATATATATATATATATATATATAATTCTCATTATATATATATATATATATATATATATATATAATTCTCATTATATATATATATATATATATATATATATAATTCTCATTATATATATATATATATATATATATATAATTCTCATTATATATATATATATATATATATATATATATAATTCTCATTATATATATATATATATATATATATATATAATTCTCATTATATATATATATATATATATATATATATATATATATAATTCTCATTATATATATATATATATATATATATATATATATAATTCTCATTATATATATATATATATATATATATATATATAATTCTCATTATATATATATATATATATATATATATATATAATTCTCATTATATATATATATATATATATAATTCTCATTATATATATATATATATATATATATATATATAATTCTCATTATATATATATATATATATATATATATATAATTCTCATTATATATATATATATATATATATATATAATATATATAATTCTCATTATATATATATATATATATATATATATATATATATATATATATATATATATAGAATTAACTTAAATCGCTAGTCGAAAATCTTCTACTAAAGTTTCACCTTAACGGATCATCAGGAAGTTTCGCCTAAACTCATACAGGTTTAGGCGAAACTTCCTGATGATCCGTTAAGGTGAAACTTTAGTAGAAGATTTTCGACTAGCGATTTAAGTTAATTCTATAATTGGCTCCATTGTTTAATGTTGAGCACTTTAGTAATTATAGCATTGCAGTATTCGCGGAGGGTTTTTTGGTTTTCTTTTGGCCACTGACTAAGTACCCCTTGATTTTTTTCAAGGAGTAGGACGAGGTTGGTCTTTTCTTTCTTTTTTACCCAAAAAACTTTTTTCTTTTTCCTCTGGACCGTGATTCGAGATATTTTTTTCTCTTGTTCCTGGCCAGGGGTTTTTTGTTTTTTTCTGGTACTGTGAATACTGGTAGATAATTATTAGTAAATATATATATATATATATATATATATAAAATTCTCATTATTTATATATATATATATATATATATATATAAAATTCTCATTTTATATATATACATATATATATATATAATTCTCATTATATATATATATATATATATATATATATATATATATAAAATTCTCATTATATATATATATATACATACATATATATATAATTCTCATTATATATATATATATATATTTCTATTTCTCATTTTATATATATATATATATATATATATATATATATATATATATATATCACATTTTATATATATATATATATATATATATTTATATATCACATTTTATATATATATATATATATATATATATATATATATATATATATATATATATATATATATATATATATAGATATCACATTTTATATATATATATAAACTAAAATTTTGATAGAAATACTGTGTACCAAATTAGTAAGGTAACAATTTTCCATTTTGCCCTAAAACTAGTTTGTCGAAATTTAATAAAATTTTCATTGAATGATGTTGAGTTATATGAGGAAGTTGTGTAAAAACTAATGTTCTGCATGCATGTAAACAAACTGCAGCCATTTGTATGAGTAACATGATCCTTCAGTTTTCCAAATTATCAACAAGTGACTTCATAGTAGACCAATTATCGGTCACAAATATGGCTTGATTGCCTCTGAGAAATCTGTTATAACATCTGAACTTGCAAAAAATAAATCAACATGAGAAATATCCAAAATAATTGGAAGATATCACCCAACTATGAAAAAAATTTGCTGCAGCTATTATAAAAATAGCAAAGAGGGCTGATAAGGGTGACTTGAAGGTCGTTTCCCAATATTCTCTGTCACAAATTAAATGTCAAGTTGTGAATACCCAAGACCTGTCCAGCAGAGAACTTTTTAGGTGCACAGGAGGAACAATTATATCCAGAACTATTTGATATAGCCCTCAGAAAAAGGTTGGGGCATCAAGTGAGACTGGTGACACTGCCTTCATCGACAAAAATATACATAGAAAAGAATCTGAAATAGCTGGAAGATAACAAAGATTGACTTCTCAAAGGTTTTGCTCATGGAGAATTCTTGTGCTACGTTTGATGACTCTCAGGGTTGAGCAAAGCATGGGTTATAAATGCACAAGATTTTCATTAATATTTGTGACACCAACAAAGAGGAGGTATAATGATTTGGGCTGGTATTAGTGGAGGTATCAGGGTTATTTTGAGAAAATTGCCAGTCAGTATCAAAATAATTGCAGATGTTTATGTAGCCTTCCTTAGACAGCAACTTGAACTTTAAAAAGTAAAAGAACCACCTTTATGCAAGATACTTCCTCCTTGTATGTAGCAGATAAAACTACAGATTACCTGCAACAATCAGGCTTCTGTGGAACTCAGAAAATGATCTGGCTAGCCAATTCCCCTGACTGAAACCCAAATGAAAACTAATAGGGCATTCTGAAGTGACGAGATTACAAGAATCGATGCTAATTTAGAAACAAGGAGGACTTGTGAATGTTATCACATGGAATTACATCAGAAGAGATCCAGAAATTGACATGTTCTATGCACCAGCGCTTTATCCAAATCATTTCAATAAAAGGATCACATATCCCTTATTAACAAGTTTTACTCTGGTCAGTTGATTTCTATTTCATGTTGGTTATTGTATTTATCCATAACAATCTGTATATGAAGCAATTAAAGCACTATTTTCTTGTTTAAATGAGTTTTAATTACATTTTTCTAATAATTTAGAACATTTATAATTTAACTAAGTTGTGTAAATGACCATAATTTTTTTTTTTTCCCCCCAAAAAATAAAGCACCTCAATTTTTTTATAGCATGTACCTATAACTTTTACCATCGTTCTGTAAAAACGTTTAATTCCTACTTGTTTTGGGACAAAGTGGAAAATTGTCACCTTGTTAATAATCAGTTATGCAGTATAGAAATATAACTAAAATTCTCTCTCTCACTCACACACACACTCTCACACACTTTGATAGGGTGTTACATATTGATATTTTTGCTTACAGAGATTCTATGCTGCAGATTTTGATGATAAACATTACGTAATAATACACATTTTGATTTTATTATGTTCCATGAGGAATAATAAAACAGTAGAAATTCTGGTTTAGAAGAAAATTAACTTTTAGTGAGTAGAGTATTCGCCAGTGGTCCAGGAGACCGGGGCTCAATCCCAGGTCTCGTCATACCAAAGACTTAAAAAAATGGTACTTGATGCCTCCTTGCTTAACACTCAGCAATATAAGGTATATATTGAGGGTAAAGTAGAGCAATCCAGGGAATGGAGTGGCGCCCTCCCCAACACTTTGGTGTAGTAGCTATTGAAAAGGGTCCCTTCTGGTCGCCCTCGACTATGGTTGCCAAATTTACTTTTATAATGGTCAGGAGTGTACTTATTGCTGATACACAGTGTGTGTGTGTGTATGTATATATCATATATAGGAAAAAAAAAAAAAAAAAAAAAAAAATCACTCATATTTTTTGTGATAATATTTATTTCAGCAGACCCCATATTTTTTAAAATGTTAAATCTGCATCTTCAGTCATTTTCATTGTCTGAAGATGCAGATTTAACATTCAAGCAAAAACTTAAATGTTAAATCTGCATCTTCAGACAATGAAAATGACTGAAGATGCAGATTTAACATTTTAAAAAATATGGGGTCTGCTGAAATAAATATTATCACAAAAATATGAGTGATTTTTAAAGGTTTTTCTTTGATATGGAATTATTTGCTTTGTTTTTTAATCTATTACTATTGTACATTGAGCTCTTTATTGTATTTTGAATTACATGGATATCGTAGAAAGAAAATCCTAAATTAGAATCATTCCCACCATTGGCCGACTTGGCTTCAGAATATATAACAATAAATATGTACACTTCTGATACTATATTTAAGAAAAGTTAATTTTCTGAGAAAAAAATAAATGCACACATAAGTTTATAATGAAATATGATGGAATGAGGAGGAAAAAGTTTTGAAAATCAGACTAGCATGCGTTGCCAGATGTCTTGCATAAACAGTATGCAAAATTTACTAGACTTGTAGTGAACCATGTGAATCTAATTTTTCCAAACGGCTTTTTTTTTTCCAAGATGGGAACCTAACAGGTATTGTATGTCCTACTTTTAATATACATTTTAAAGAAAAATGAATATAAATCTGACTATATTTAACCGGGACATTGGCCCAGCGGTTAGAGTGTTCGCCAATGGCCCGGGAGACCTGGGTTCAATCCCAGGTCGAGTCATACCAAAGACTTTAAAAATGGTACTTGATACCACCTTGCTTAACACTCAGCATTATAAGGTACGGTTCAAGGGTAAAGTGGAGCAATCCTGGGAATGGAGTAGCGCCCTCCCCTACACCTTGGTGTAGTAGCTATCGAAAAGGGAGCCTTCAGGTCACCCTCGACGACTATATGCAAATATAATATCAGTAAAAATATTCCAAGGATGTATTTTTACATATGATCATGTGCCAATGTAATATTTTTTTTTGTTTAATAAACCATCTTCAGGGCATATGACATTAAATGGTTCATCCAAATATATGAAAATCTTTAGTAATATTTAGTAGTATATAGCCAGATTATGAGTGCAATATGTCAAGCCTTCTCAGCATCTTTAATTCTATTTAAATGCTATTTTAGCATTTTATTCATGCCCCACCCATTAAAAGAATCTAGTTTTGTTTTATAATGGAATGTTGTTATTACTTGATAAATATTGCAACATCTGATCAAAAATTAACTGTAATATAATTGCGGGGGGGGGGGATTTCATTTTATATATCTTGCCTTTCGGTTTAGTTAGGCTGAGACCCTTTCGCATAGTGCATGGGTTAGGTGCACACATTGAGCGCAGGTGTTCACGCGTGCACAGGGGGGGGAAGCGGATGTGACAATCAGAGATGTCACAATAAAAACCCTAGATAGGAAATAGGACCGGGGACATGAATGACATCATGCCCGGGAGCGCTGAGGATTTGAAAAAAAAAAAATAAAATAAAGCAGTTAGTTGAGATTCTAGTCTAGAGGAAGGTAGTCGATTTTTGTTGGGTCTACGAAATGTGCCGCGCGTTTGTTGAAGAAATTGTGTCTCTTTCTCCTCATGTCAAAAAACCTTAAACTCAAAAAGGTAATAAAAAGTTTCGTACCTGAAGCAATTTCAGTTTGACAAAAACATTTTTATTTCAAGCTATTCAGTTTAGTCAAACAGATCTATTTCAAACAATTCAGTATAGTTTTTGTTTACACACAGTTATATGTCACAACAGTTCTTTTTCAAACAATTCAGTTTAGCATAAATACACACTTTTAATGTTAAAACAGCTCTATTTCAAGCAACTCGGTTCAGCTTAAGTACACAGTCTAGTTCTATTTGATCCATAGATAGGACCCTATCAGGTGCTACCACACTGGGCCAGAGTGGACCTGGGTGCAATGGCAATAAAGTGGTACTCTGCATTCCCCAAAGCTCCAGCATTACTGGAGCCTCACCATCAGATTGTTTAGTGTCATATCCAGGACACTTATTGGAGGGAGGGGGTCTTACCCCTCTGCAGAGAAGCAGTCGGTGTATTCTACAGCTCCAGCCAACTATGCTATATATGTGTGTGTGTGTATATACATTCACCACATGGTGTATGTTTTATATATATATATATATATATATATATATATATATATATCTCATACAATATGTATTTACCAATGCCTCTGCATGAACAGGATGTGACAAGGTCAATTTTAACATGTTTTGAATTCAGATTTTTATTTCTCCGAGACCAATTATACCAAAGCAAAAGAGCTCAAACTGCCCTACTATTTACCCAGAGCTGGAGGGAGAATAGTTGGATGCATACTTCCCAAGAGTAATAGCTCTACGGGAAATGCAAACAGCTTTGTCCAGGATTTGAAATTAGGTTACTGTGTCCATTTTCAATGAGATAACACTACACCATGACTGCCTTTTATATATATATATATATATATATATATATATAGGCAATATCACACTAAATGGTAATTCTCAGAAACTCGTGGACAAGTTCACTTACCTAGGAAGCAGTGTCTCATCAACTGAGAAAGACATCAACACGTGACTAGCAAAAGCATGGACAGCTATTGATAAGATATAGAAGTCAGAACTGACTAATACAATAAAACGTAGTTTTTTTTCTAGCAGTGGTCGTGTTGATACTGCTACATGGATGCTAACTAAACGTATGGAGAAAAAGCTTGACGGCAATCACACAAGAATGCTTTAAGCAATATTGAACAAGCCCTGGAGGCAACATTCCATAAAACAGCAGCTTTATTTATGGGACACTCCTGGAGAAGTAAAGACGAACTCATAAGTGACATAACCCTGTGGACCCCTTCACATGGACGAGCAAAGGCATGACGACCAGCTAGAACCTATATACAACAGCTCTGTGCTGATACAGAATATACCCTTGAAGACCTCAAAAGAGCAATGGGTGATAGAGACAGATGGCGAGAGAGGGTCAGGGAGATCCGTGTTGGCAGTGTGACATGATGATTATATATATATATATATATATATATATATATATAAAGTATCCACTAAGTGTCCAAAGATTATGGGTATGAAAATACCTTTCAGGATGTATATAAGGAAACTTGTATACAGAGCAAATGGAAAAAAAACATTTTCAATTTATTTTGACAAAGAATATATATATATATATATATATATATAAAAAAAACACACAAAGATGGGTGTATGCACCTACCATATAAATATATACACTCGAATGTCAATAGATAACCTTTGTGGGCTTTTTTTTTTTTTTCATATATGTGTATGATTTGTAAGCAAATAGTTTGTTTGTAAATATTTTTTGCTTTAAAATGAATTGTTAGAGTGTGAAACAAAGGTTGTTAGACAAATCTGGCTTTGTCGGGAGACCTGGCATTCAATCCCAGGTCGCGTCATACCAAAGACTTTAAAAATGGTACTTGATACCTCCTTGCTTAACACTCAGCAATATAAGGTACGTATCGAGGGTAAAGTGGAGCAATCCAGGGAAAGGTGTAGTGCTCTCCCTTACACCTCGATGTAGTAGCTATTGAAAAGGAAGCTTTCTGGTCGCCCTCATCTACGGTCACCAACTTTACTAGATTGAGGTTTGCAATTATGTTATCAGTTTTAACATCCATACTTTCTATACAATAGAATCTATTTAGGGTTTTTGATTGATCCTTAAATGTTGCCTTTTTGTTTTTATGGTTTTTTTTTCAGTAGTCGGCTCATTAGCTTAATTGGTAGAGTGTTCGCCAATGGTCTGGGAGACCTGGGTTCAAGTCATACCAAAGACTTTAAAAATGATACTTGATACCTCCTTGCTTAACACTCAGCAATATAAGGTATGTATCAAGGGTAAAGTGGACCAATCCAGGGAAAGGAGTAGCGCCCTCCCCTACACCTTGGTGTAGTAGCTATTGAAAAGGGAGCCTTCTGGTCACCCTCAACTACGGTTGCCAACTTTACTTTTACTTATATAGCTAAGTTGTGAGTGCATATGTCAAGTCTTCTTAGCATCTATGATATTTAAATGCAATTTTAGCATTTTATTTATGTTCCACACTTCACCTTTTATTTTTTGTGATTTTCTTTGAGGGGCCTCTAGATTAAGACGATGAGGGGTTTGATATTTTCAGTCATTTTCGTTCAGTAGTTGGTTGGTTGGGTATGATTTATCTTATATTGAGGAGTGGGTGAGGTGGGAGGAGAGTTTTGAAGACGTTTTTATTTTTTCATTGCTTGCTTTGTTGTTTAATAGATAGGTAAGCAAGTACATTTAAATTAATTTGTTTGAGTGCAATAAGTAAACAATTTTATTTTTGTTAAAATCTCTCATTATTTCAACTAATTTCTAAGGTTTTATTTAGCATTTTCAATTTCCTGCATTCTTTCTCTCTCACGCATTTTTAAAAAAAATTTCTTTTATTTGCTCATTCTCTTTTTAAACTCTTCCTCATTATTTTCAAAATTTCTTTGTTTCATGTTTTCTTATTAAATTTATTTTTAATTCAATCCATCATCTTTTGGTGTAAACTGAGTGCAAAACTGAGATGAAAAGAGAAACAAAACGAGAGAAAGAAGATTACAAATTAATACAATTTGAGAACACGACCATATGAAGACATTGCATGTATATTTTACTTTGTTTAATGGCATATCAACCTTTATGGGATAATAAGTATTGAAGTCATTCTTGAAGAACAGTAATGAATCTATTTAACCCATGGTTGTGGGGATAAGGGGTTCATACCTTTCCCAAAGGTATTAGTCCAAAAGTAAACACAATAGTGTGACAAGTTTGAACTTGCTTACTATGATGCTCAGTATGTTTGCCACAATGCCATGGGAACTCTACCCAGTATAATTGAGTGCATGTGAGTGTGGTTATTAAACTACACACCCTCAGGAGTGGAGTAATGACATGGGATCTTTTTAACAAGAATTCTCATATGATTCCTATCATGCAGATGTTACAGGTTATATATATATATATATATATATATATTTATGATATATAACAAAAAAATTATTTTCAATGAATGGATTTGCTGTATTACCAATTCATTTTTCATCACTTTGTTTATAGCATATTTACTCTTGAAAACTTTTGACACTGAGCAAAAGGTTGAAACAAGCTGAGAACATTCACAAAAGTATTCCTATTTTTGTCATCATTCATTCATGTATATATTCACTCTGGCGCATTGGCATGATGGTTAGAGTATTCACTGATGGTCCAGAAGGCTGTGGTTCAACCCCAGGTTGAGTCATACCAAAGACTTTAAAAATGGTACTTGATACCTCCTTGCTTAACACTCAGCAATATAAAGTATGTATCAAGGGTAAAGTGGAGCAAAAGCAAAGCAAAGCAAAAAAAAAAAAAAGAAAAATACTTGATGCTTCCTTGCTTAACACTCAGTATTGTAAGGTACTGATCAAGGGTAAGTGGCATAATCCAGGGAAAGGAGTAGTGCCCTGCCCTCCCCTACACCTTAGTGTGACAGCTTTTGGGTCACTCTCGATTACAGCTGGCTACTAGGTCTAACGTAAAGTTGGGCGGGTTTTGATCCCAGCTTGAAGCGTCTGACATGTCTAGGCACACTGAAGAGTTGTGATACAACAAAACAGTCTGTCTATGGATGACTATATATATATATATATATATATATATATACACACACACAAAGAATTTTAGTAATATATAGCTAAATCACTTCATTAAAAAATACTTTGATAAAAATTTTGAACACAGATCCATTCAGTGTATGAATCAGTTCATTCTTTAAGTTCATATATTGCTTTAAGAAAAACCTGGTTTTGATGTTCTATCTATGCAGGTTTATAAATGTATATATGTACATACATACAGTTTCCAATATCTAAAAATAAATAATGCTCAATATCATTGATAAAGCATATGTATTGAAGTTAGAGTAGAATAGACAGAAACAATCTGTGTTCATTAGATTAAACGGTGATGAATGTGTAAGTGAGTAACAGTGTTATTAAACACCACTGACTATGTTCATTCTATCCTAGCTAATATGTATGCATGTAACTCACACACACACACACACAGCAACTGAAAAATTCCAAGGCTGACCAAGATACTCTCATAGAATGTGACCAAATGAGTTTTATTTTTCATTATGGTCCCCCTTGTGGTCCACACACTTCTTCTATCAGTGTTGCAGTGCTTGGATACCATTGGTAAAATACTCATCAATAACAGATATGACGTCAGCCTACCCTCATTATATATAAATGCACATGTACACAATGAGAATTTTAGTAACATATGAATAAATTCTGAGTTCTTCATAAAAGAAAATTAAAAAACCTATGGAAAAAGAAAAAAAAAGATTATGAAAAGAAAATCAATTTTACTGTCGGAATAATCAGTCTGAAATACAGAGAATATTCTTTTCTGGTACGAGGTAAACTGAAGAAATCAAAGTCAAAACATAAAATTATACTTTTGGTGTTCTCAGAAATGCCAAGCTAAATATTGGCAGTTAGGGGAGGAGGAGGGGGGGGGGGAATAAAAAAAAAATTTAAGATGGGAAAGCAGATTAAAAATAAAACAACTGTATGGCTGTCTGCATTCAGAAATGGAATTGGGTATTTTTGGTCAATAACTCAGTCTGGAAGAAATTAATATACTTTGGCAGATATTCTTTAAAAGTACGAAAAGAACTAAAATTATTTAAGGGGGACCCCCCCCAAAAAGTAATGACTATACATGCGAGACTAAGATAGAAATAAAAAAAATGTGTGTGTATATATATATATATATATATATATATATATATATATATATACACACACACACACACACACAGTATTGGACAAAAACAAAACAAACTGTACCATTTTTTTTATTATTGCCACAAATATCTTCTTGACCCATACCTAAGACCCTAAGTGGTACCCTATAGTTCCCCAGATCTTCAGAACGGTAACCTCACCACTGAATGAAGTTTAGGGTACTACTTATTTGGTGGGAGGGAAGGGGTCGTATGCCTCAGCAAGGGATATAGTCAGCCTATTTTAAGTCCCACTAACATAGGTGATAACTCCAAAGTGATTCTCCCTAAAGCTCACTATTTTACTACCCTGGTATTGATAGAGTTCTAGACACTTTAACATTTCTAAACTTTGTCAATAGGTGTATGTTTACCCTAGAAAAATTATTTAATTGTGTTATAGTGTTGGATGGCCATCTTTTCTTCTTCATGTTCTATTTCTCTTTGCTGGGATAAATAAATACACAGTCTTTTTTTTATGCATATACATTCTTTTACATTACCAGCCGTGTGAAACCGGGAGTTACTCTTTGAACATTGATAAACAAAATATGACTGACCACACAATTTTTGCTCATGTATGATGGTTTGGTTTCTTTGTTTAATGGCATATCAACCTTTTTGGCTTATTTAAGGAGGTATCAAGTACCATTTTTTAAAGTCTTTGGTATGATGCAACCTGGGATTGAGCCCAGGTCTCCCGGCCCACTGGCAAACACTTTACCCACTAGGTCAATGAGCCCATTAAATGATATTCACAAGAAAAGAAAAAGTGTTTATAAATGTAGAGATTTTGAATTGTTTCTACATGTGCTGGTAAAATTTTAGATCATTTGAATGAGAACTGGTCAAATTATTAGTTGGTTAGTTGAGTTTTATAGTATATCAACCCTTGCAGGTTATTTTATGCCAAATCCGGTTTATACATACATTAGATATATGATTTGTAAACAAATAGTTAGTAGGTAACACCGTAAACAAACAAGAGCTGATTTGTTTTGTAAAGTTGAATAAGTAAAAAGTAAAATTGGCAACAGTAGTCGAGGGTGACCCAAAGGCTCCCTTTTAAGTAGCTACTACACCGAGGTGTAGGGGAGGGTGCTACTCCATTCCCTGGATTGCTCTGCTTTAACCTTGATCCTTACTTTATAATGCCGAGTGTTAAACAAGGCGGTATTAAGTACCATTTTTTGATTCTTTGGTATGACTTTGCCTGGGATTGAACCCTGGTCTCCAGGACCATTGGTGAAGTTTCAAGTATTGCTATGTAATACTGACAATTTAACATCAGTCATTTGTTTGTACATAGCTAAATAGTTAAACAGTTCTATTTGACTCCTAGATTAGACCCTAATAGGCACTACCAACTCCACCTCAGAGTGGACTTGAGAGTAATAGCAATGGAAAGGTGCTCCACATTCTTTATAACTCCAGGACTGAAGCCTCACCATAAGATGCAGTTTAGTGTTATGTCTAAGACACACATTGGGAAGGGGGTCTTGCTTTTCTGCAGAGATGCAGTCTGTGTTTTCGACAGCCTCAGCCAACTGGGCTTTTAAGTTTTTACTTACACTATAGGTGTTTACATATATATACATCCTGTATGTATATAAGATAAAACAGCAAAGTTACTGAAGTCATTACATATGTTTCCATGATTATCATCTGTTTTACACACTTATCTTTGTTTGGAGTGGTTTAACCTTCCACAGACCATTAGTAGATTACAATCAACTCTCTCTCTCTACATACACACACACAGTCACCAGAAATATGATAAACTGTACTGTACAGATATCCAAAGAATTAGATTGTATTCAGGGGTAAAAAAAAACCCAGGTTGAATATCAATATGCACACAAAATCTATAATGTTGAAAGATGAAGAGGAGGACAGACTGGGTTAAACATAGAATATTGGGTCATCTCTCCAGGGGGGAGAAGGGAATGTCTACAAAAAGCACCACCTGATTGTACTTGCTACACATTTCAGACCACCATATCTATATATTTGTTGCTATGGAAACTAAATATTTTCAGTTTGGAGATGGTTGTCTCTTGGCTAATGGCCAATCATTCAGGTTGATGTTGATGGAAGAATATTTGTCCATGAGCAAATATCAGCCTTTGCAATCATGACTAGAACCATATTTGAAAAGTGATTTTTTTTTACTAATCTAAACATGAAAAGATGACAGCTACAAACACTAAATGTTATCTCATTTTCTAATGATAAAAGAGGTTTTATGACTCAGCTTAGTTCAGAATTAGTAGAGTAGGTAATTTTATTTTCATGGTTAAATTTCCTGCATTTTAGAGTATCATCTTGTATCACCTGATAAGTCATAAAACCATTCCATCCAAAATTGGTAGGTTAAGTAATTCAACAAGGAACAGCAAAAAAGTTTATAGGCTGACCATAATACTCTCACAGAATGTGACCAAATGAGGTTTATTTTTCAACATAGTTACCAGCCCAGCTATGATGAAATTGCAGGGCAGCTGGTTGAGAAGGAAGGAAGGCTGAATTCAAACCAGTAATACTGGACAAAGTTGTAAGCATTTCACTTTGTGCTAATGCCCATGGAAAATGGGCAAGTCCATCTCTTCTTCCCCCCAGCTACAAGTAAATTATAGGTCAAATCAGGCTCTCTAGCCTTGGTAGGTTAACTAATTCAGAAAGAAGGTTGACTTCAAACTCACAGTACACTGTTTAAAAATTAACTTTGTTAGAAGAGGGGTTGGGTAAATACATACCCTACTACTTAGTTTCTATTGTTTCCATCAAAGTAGCATTGGACACAAAGTTCATGACAGGACTCCCTCGTATGACATGTACATGGAGAAAAAAAAAGTTCCTCAGTATTATCATAAATTCATTAAAAGAAATACACCACAGCTTCACTCATAGTAAAATAAGCATTTCAGAAATGTTTTGAACAATGGAAAACTCAAGGCAACCAATGTGTCAAATGCCAAGAGGACTATTTTGAAGAAAATTAACATTTCATTCATTGTTCATTTCTGTCTTAGTAAAAATGGCTTCAGTCTGGATACTTTTCTTTTTAACACATCTGTATCCAGGATGGACAGTAGATTAAAGGTAGGTATGTTAAGTATTTATTTACCTACTTCCTCAACTATGGACAGGATGTGACATAAAAATCAATGAAGGGGTACTCCATATTCTCCAAAGCTCCAGGAGAAGACTTAGTGCCATATCCAGGAGTAGAGGAGAGTCTCACCCCTCTGCAGAGATGCAATCTGTGTATTCTACAGCCCCAACTGGATGCCTTGGGTGGTGTAATGGTTAGCAAGCTAGACTAGCAAACCTTTATGAGCGAGTTTGAGTCTCACCATTCATACAGACTAATGCCACATCTAAGTAAAAAAGCTTAGTAAATTACTACTACAGCTCCAGCTGACTGGACTGTCTGAATAAAGATGGGGAGGACAGAAGATGGATTCATGCCTTTCCCAAGGGCATTAACTTGGAGTGAAATGCATCAGTCTGATCCAGGATTTGCACTCAGATTGCTAAATTCATTCTTAGCACCAATAACTGTTAAGCTAAGTATCTTTTTAGATACTAAGTAAGTAGTAACATTTTGGCTAAGAAGCATCTAACCTTAACCTTGGCAGTAGGAACTCCTTCTCCAGACAACCCTTTCCGATTCGACTACACCCTTTTGCAGGCAGACTGACATATTTGTCATTTTTTGGAAAGCTCCAAGCAAGACATTTTCCTATAGGCTGTTCATTGACCAATTAAATGTTAATGAATAGAAAATAATTCACCCACTGTACAAGGATTAAAAACATTATCTGCTAGTGAAAGGCAAAAAGGAAAAGCAATTTTCAAATAAAGACTGTTGAGTTCTGAATTATAAGATAATCTTGCATCTTTGTGAGATTGCATATTTTTTTACCAGGTGTGGAGTAACAGCAGAACCTCTGCCAAAACCAGTGCAAAATCTAATAGCAAATTGAACATGAAGATCAATCAAAACCATTTTTTTTAATAACCTCATGAAAGGAAGAATTGAAATGGAATTTTAAAAAATAAATGAATAAAATAATAAATCAAGCAGATCAATACCCTGTTGAGGGGGAGAAGCTTCAGTCAATAGAGGAAAATATGGATTTCTGTTTTTCATTCAATTTTTGCACTGAGATGACATGTTACTGTCAATGGCTTGGGAGAGAGAGCTCATAACCAGAACAAAGAAAAACTTGACATTAAACACAAAAGATAAGAGCATTTTTTTCCTCTTGCAATTTTACCTTTCATAATTTTCTTTTTAACTTTTTCCCTCTACTTAAACACTTTACATGTACATTTTCAATTGATTTATTGACAGAATCTGCAATAATAATAACTAATTCCTACTGTGAGAAAAGAATGCAAAAAAGTGAACTCCCACCCCCACATTTTTTTTTTTAACTCAAAACTCAAATCCAAGTACTTGGAGAATAGTTTAACAAAAAAAAAATGTCTAACAGTAAATATAAAACCCAGTTTTGATGGTGGGGGAAAAGAATTTAGAGAGAGAGAGATAAGAAGAAAGGCTGAGAGTTGGTTGGTTGTTTGGGTTTATGGCATATCAACCTTTGTAGGTTATTTCATGCCAAATCCATTTTTATACAAATAGTTCCATTTCAAACAATTCAGTTTAGCATGAGTACACAGTTTAATCATCAAAAACATTTCTATTTCAAGCTATTCAGTTTAGTCAAACAGTTCTAATTCAGCTAATTCAGTTTAGTATAAGTATAGATTTTGTTCACACAGTTAAATTTCAAAACACTTCTATATTAAACAATTCAGTTTAATGGAAGTACAGTTTCAATGTCAAAAACAATTCAGTTTAGTGTAAGTAGAGTTTGTCAAAAACATTTCTATTTTAAGCTATTCAGTTTAGTCTAACAGTTATATTTCAAACAATTCAGTTTAGCATAAGTATGCAGTTCTATTTAACCCATAGATTGTGCCCTATCAGTTGCTACCCTTCCGGGCCAGAGTGGACCTGGGAGCGATGGCAATGAAGGGGTACTCCCCAAAGCTCCAGCATAACTAGAGCCTCACCATCAGATTGTTTAGTGTCATATCCAGGACCCTCGTTGTGTGTGTGTGTGTGTGTGGGGGGGGTCTTACCTCTCTGCAGAGAAGCAGTCAGTGTATTCTCCAGCCCAACCAACTGGGCAAGAAAGAATGAGACAGAGAGAATATGAAAGAAACAGAGAGTGAGACAGAGAGAATATGAAAGAAACAGAGAGAATATGAAAGAAACAGAGAGAATATGAAAGAAACAGAGAGTGAGACAGAGAGAATATGAAAGAAACAGAGAGTGAGACAGAGAGAATATGAAAGAAACAGAGAGTGAGACAGAGAGAATATGAAAGAAACAGAGAGTGAGACAGAGAGAATATGAAAGAAACAGAGAGTGAGACAGAGAGAATATGAAAGAAACAGAGAGTGAGACAGAGAGAATATGAAAGAAACAGAGAGTGAGACAGAGAGAATATGAAAGAAACAGAGAGTGAGACAGAGAGAATATGAAAGAAACAGAGAGTGAGACAGAGAGAATATGAAAGAAACAGAGAGTGAGACAGAGAGAATATGAAAGAAACAGAGAGTGAGACAGAGAGAATATGAAAGAAACAGAGAGTGAGACAGAGAGAATATGAAAGAAACAGAGAGTGAGACAGAGAGAATATGAAAGAAACAGAGAGTGAGACAGAGAGAATATGAAAGAAACAGGGAGAGAAAGAGAGAGAGAATATGAGAGAGTGAGTAAGAAGGCAATACTAAATCAGAGAGTGTAAGAAAGAAAGTTCAGAAAAATAAGAGAGAGAGAGAGAGAGAGAGAGAGAGAGAGAGACTAAATAGAGAGAGCATACAGTAAGAGACTAAGGCAGGGAAAAAAGACTCTAAGAGACAAACCAACAGATAAGGTGACAAAGGCAAAGCTACAAAATCGCAAAGTGTATGATAAAGTTGAATATCAGATAGAAAAAAGTGTATGAAAAAAAAATAGTTGCATATTTAAATGCCATTTTCTTTTCTTTGTATTCTTTGCCTAACATTAAATAATGGCTCATGTGGTTTTATAAATAAGAAAAGATAATGATAAAGTTACCTCATCTGATATATAATTCACAAGATCATATTCAAGCAAAGAATTTTTTAAAATTAAAAATAGGAAAAAAAAAAAAAAAAAAAAAAAAAAAAATTCCGTTTTGTTGGTTTTATGATAGAGAAACCTTTATTGAGCTATTTGTTGGTATGTTTTGTTTTTCTTTTACATCATTTGGTTTTCTACTGGGAAACTAAAGTATAGCATTCTTAAAAATTCTTACAAATGTTCTAAAAGCAAAAGTGGAACTTAAAGTGGTTGGTTGGTTTCATGGCAAGTCACACATTCTTGAGATATTTATTGCTGAAGTCAGTTTTTTTTTGTTTGTTTTTTTAAATAATAATTTGGGTTTTGTACTGACAAACATAGAAATATAATCCTTTAAAAGAAAAAAGAAAAAAAAAAGATTCTTACAAATACTCCAAATATCAAAAAACAAAATTGGTATCTAAACTTGTTGGTTGGTTTTACTACATGTTAACTGTTATTGGGCTTTTTCATGCTGAATTCAGACATCTTTTTTTTGTTAAAAATTTGTGAAAATTAGAAACAAGGATAGATATAATTGTTGATAAAAATATGGACCTTAAAAACCCCCCAAAAAACATCATTTTATACTTAGTTGCAATATTAACACTTAAGAAACCAATATATTAAGTAGATAATTGTTTTAAATAGTATAAGTAGGAATAGTTAAAAATATATTCTTGAGGTATTTATAAATATATGCATACAAATAGAAATATCTTTTTGAAGTTTGGTTTGATTGTTTGGTTTTATGGCATGTCAACCCTTGATAGGTTGTTCAATGCCAAAGATTTTTTAGTGGTTTTTGTAAGCAATTTTATGTTTTTCAGTAACTAGTGATAATCATTAGAAAAAAATTAAAGCTTAAAGTAACTATTCTTAATACAAATAATTTGTACATAGACTGTGTGAAGCATACATATTCAATACTAAAATATCTTACAAAACATAGAATTTGTTTATCTTTTGTAAATCTGACCAGGAAACAAGCAGAGTATATTTGAATCTCACTGAAATGATAGCATAAAGGACTTTGAAGAGAGAAACCAATACAGAAAAAGGTTAATATGGAGTGAGAACTTTGCTATATATATATATATATATATATATCATTTGAACCATAGATCCAAGTTAAAGCTCTGGTAAAAGTCCAACTTTCAAATGATTTTCAAAGCAGGTAGCCACTTCCATCTGAGAAAACAGTGTGGCACCAATCTCATTTTCATTTCCCTGTATTTGGCATTGTACTGTATGCTGAGTAAGGAGAGAGAGAGAGAGAGAGAGAGAGACCATCACAAAAGGGGGAGGAGGAATGAAAGAGACCACTACAAAGACAGAGCAGAAGGAAGAGGAAAAACCACAACAAAGAAAGAGAGAGAGAGAGGAAAGAGAAAAAAGTAGAGGAGAGAGACACCACAAGAATAGGAGAGAGAGAGAGAGAGAAAGAAAGAAGAGAGATCATGATATTGAGAGACTGGGGAAGGAGGAAAGCCACAACTAAGACAATGGGGTAGGAAGGAGAGAGGCTACAACAAAGAGAGATTGGTGGAAGAAGGAGAGAGATTATCACAAAGAATGGTTGAGGAAGAAGAGAAGCTACCAAGAGGAGGAAGAGAGACCCTCACAAAGAGAGGAAGAGGAAGATGGGGGCCAAGAGAAAGAGAAAGAAATTCACAAAGTGTGAAAGACATCTATGAGAAAGGAAAGAGAGAATGAAGGCAAGAGTCTACTATAAAAAGGGAGAGAGGAGAGGAAAGAGAGAGGCTAGTAGAAAGAGAAAGCGAGAGGAAGAAAAAAGGTCATGATAAAGAGCGAGGGAGAATGGAGAAGAGAGGCCATGACAAATATAGAGTGTGAAAGAAGAAAAAAACAAAACAAACAAAAAACAAAAAAACAAAATCAAAGTGAGAAAGAGATCCATGAGAAAGGAGACTACTTCAAACGTAAGAGGAGGAGGAAGAGGTATAGAGAGTTTGAGAGGGAAAGTAGCAGATGCAAGTAGGATGAACATCAAAAGGGAATTATACAATGAAAAGCAAGAAAGATGAAAGTTTGGATATGATGAACATGAAGGAATTCATTGATTTGAAGGTTAAAAGAATAATAATAATGTGAGATGAATTTTGGCTGGATCAAAAGAAAATATTTCCAATCTCTATTGAGTTGAGCCAGAATGAAGATTGAAGAAGAAAAAAAAAATTTCAGGATGAGTGGTAGTGAAAGAGAAAGGTGTGTGTATGCAATATATCAAACAGGCAACTATTACCTCACCATCCATTTTGAATAGAGGAGTTTGATATCAGGTTAACCATCATGCCCAACACACATACACACTCACAGATGATGACGGTTAGTATTTTATGGCATATTAACCATTGTGGGTTATTTACTGTCAAATCCTCTCTGTGTGTGTGTGTGTGTGTGTGTGTGTGTGTGTGTGTGTGTGTGTGTGTGCATTTGCGATTTGTAAGCAAATAGTTTGTAGTTAACTTCATTTCTAAAAGAGTTGTTAGAGCTCATTTGTTTGCACACAGTTAAATGGTTTCAAGTATTCCTATCTATCACAAATAATTCTATTTAATATTAATCATTTGTTTGCACACAGTCAAATGGTTTCAAGTATTGCTTTTGAACATTAGTAGTTCTATTTATCAAGTAAAGTATGTAAAGTTGGCATCCATAGTTGAGGGCGACCTGAAAGCTCCCTTTTCAATAGCTACCACACCGAGATGTAGAGGAGGGCACTACTCCTTTCCCTGGTTTGCTCCACTTTACCCTTGACATGTACTGTATATTGCTGAGTGTTAAGCAAGGATGTATCAAGTACCATTTTTAAAGTCTTTGGGATTGAACCCAGGTCTCCCAGACCATTACTGAACACTCTTACACACAGCTGGATGGTTTCAAATTACTAATAATAATCATCCTTTGTAAAGGATTAAACAGTTCTGTTTGATCCATAGTTAGGATCCAAACAGATACTACCACTCCGGTGGACCTGGGAGTAATGACCAGGAGTACTCCAAATTTCTTAAAGCTCCAGGACTGGAACCTCACTATCAGAGACAGTTTAGTGTCATTTTACAGTTCTGGTTTGGTTTGGTTTGGTTTCTTTGTTTAATGGCATATCAATCTTGTAGGTTATTTAATGCCAAAGCCATTCTCCTCAAAGAACACTAGTGGTACTATTTATCCCATAGCTGGGAGGATATGGGGGTTCATACCTTTCCCAAGGGTATTTGCCCGAAAGTGAACGTAATAGCGCGACTGGAGTTCGAACTTGCGTACTACGATTCCACAGTCCATCACTTTAACCATTACACCATGAGGACACCCCTTATAGTTCTGGTTGACAGAGTTCGCATATATATAATATCACATACTATGATATACATATCATGTCCATTACTTTTGGTATGATTTTTAAAGTAAGATCAAAAGGTACTGTCAATCAAAATCATGCACAAGCACAAATTAATATTTGCATAGAACTTTAATTTACTTGCACTTAATATGAGAGTCATAAAAAAGTGTTAGAAATTAGAAAAACAATTTACTAAGCTTTGGTTAATTCGGTACATTGGCCTTGGATTGCTTTTGGTCACCATTCTTACAAAGCTGCATCCTTGTGCGCAAGAAAAAAAAAATTGTCATACACAAAAAAATCATTGTAAGAAATGGATATGACGACCAGAGTTCAAATCCTGGAGGAGTCTGTTTGCATTTCATATCATGCTAATACCCTTGGGAAATGTATGCATCCACTATTCTCTCCCTAGCTATGGGTAAATAGTAGGGTAGACAGGGATCTTTAACATTGTTATGGCAACCGTTATTATTTGTTTTTTAAGCTTCTCTTTTACTATCTTTCCAAATCAATCTTAAAAGAAAAGAATCTTAGCACAGAACATATACACTATTGATATAATATTATATATAAATCAAATTCGGTTAATTCATCCAATATTCCCAAAAATATCCTCTTAAATTCTTTTTCTTACCAATATTTTTGAAATCATCCACCCAATTTAATTTTAAAATATTCTACACTATTGCTATTTTTGATCCGATTTGGCAATTTGTTCCAAAAATATTTTACTCTATTAGCAGCGAAAAAAAAAAAAAAAAAAAAAAAATCCAATTGCTAAGTAAATTTAGTTTTTGAAATTTATCTCAGTGAATTTCCTGAAGAAATATTTATTATGATTAGAAATTCCATTAATTATTTTCAAAGTTCCAATTAGATCGCCTCTCATTCATCTTTCTAGCAAGATAAAGTAAAACTGGTCACTGTAGTTGAGAGGACCTGAAGGCTCCCTTTTAAAAAGCTACTACACCAAAATGTAGGGGAGGGCGCTACTCCTTTCTTTGGATTGCTCCACTACCTTTGATCTGTACCTCATAATGCTGAGTGTTAAGCAAGGAGGCATCAAGTACCATTTTTTGAGTCTTTGGTATGACTCTACCAGGGATTGAACCCCAGTATTCTGGATACTCTACTCATTAGGCCAATGGCCTGGGAGACCGGAGTTTAATCCCAGGTCAAGTTTCAAGTATTCTATCTGATACTAATAATTTATACACAATTATAAGGTTTCAAGTAATTATTTCTATTTAATAATCATCAGTTGTTTGCACCCAGTAATATGGCTTCAATTAACTAATATGAATAATATATAGTAAACAATTATAGCTTCAACTATTTTAAATACAAATAATTTGTAGTTATATGGTAACCAGTATTCCTATCTAATACAAATAATTTTCTACCAGATCTATTTGCCCCATACATTGGACTCTAACAGTTGCTAAAACTCTTGGTTAAAGTGTAACTGGGAGTAATGTCAATGAAGAGGGACTCCACACTCCCCAGAACTGGAGCTTTGTCCTCAGATACAGTTTAGTGTCATACCGAGTTGGTGGGTTGTGTTTCATGGCATATCAACCCTTCTAGGCTATTTAATGCCAAATCCTATTTCATATATATAATTTGTAAATGAATAGTTTGTCGGTAACATTTTTAGATGAGCCAGAGCTCATGTTAGCACACAGTTAAATGGTTTCAAGTATAGAAAATGATTAAATATTCATTTTTGACCCATAGATGGGACCCTAACATGTACTTCCACTCAGGATCAGGGTGGACCAGGGAGTAATGGCAATGAAGGGGTACTCTACAAAGATTCAGGACTGAAGCTTTACCATAAGATGGTTTAGTTTCCCATCCCGGACACTTGTTGGAGAGGTCTTGCTCTTCTGCAGAGATGCAGTTGGTGTGGTTTACAGCCCCAGCCAACTGGGCTTTAAATAGTCCTAGTTTAGAACTATGTATTTTAGTAATGATATCTAAGTTACAATGAAAATTACGGGGTTACAATGGACTATTCTACTAGTACAAAAATGTTGCTGATTGTTGTAACTATTTAAATATTTCAGAATTTGTGGGAGGAAAAAAAAAAAAAACACTTCTAATTCAAAATGCGAGATTAAGGTTCTTTAGTCATAAACCAAAAACTAATTCTCAAGATTTTTCAGCATTATGTTTTATCAACAATCAGGACAAAGTGGGTCAATAACTAAATGACCCTGGCCTGCTATTTTCATTTAAAACCTAGGAGTCAGTATGAGTTTACTTTTCTAGAATAGTAGTAAACAAAACTTCTATGAGCAGTTCACTCACCCAGTTCCCCTAACCCTGACATAAGATTAGTAAAACCTGAAAGGAGCAGAGATTTTATCAAAGTAAATTTTAATCTATATAGTTCAAGTTGAGTGTTTTTAAAACAAGCAGTTCTTTGATTCCCTAGTAAGAAAGACTTTCATCTTTTACTCTGTCTGAATTTTTCAGATGAGGCTTGATGTGTAATATTTCAGGTGTGATTTTTTTTGGACTGTTGTCCTCATCTTTATTGTTGTTAATTGCAATAACGTTTTGGCTGTTGTACCCTCTGGCCTTCCTCAGGTGTTCCTTGTTTACCTGGGTTTAGAAACGATTTCCCAGGTTGAATCATTTCTATGCCCAGATAAACAAGGGATACCCGAGGAAGAACGGAGGATATAGCAGCTGAAACACGGTGTTACAACTAACACCAATAAAGATGAGGACAGCAGTTCAAAAAAAAAAAAAAAAAAAAAAAATCACATGCAAAATATTGCTTTTTTTTCCCCAAACTGAATCAAAATTAATATGGATAGTAATTAGCTGAATCCACAGAAATATAATCGTTTAATTGATATTATAGATTAGAAATAGAATCCAAAAATTTTAACAAGCCCAAGATTTTTTAGCACTTAAATTCTCAAAAAACATTTTATTTTCAAATATCCACAGGTTCAGCTAGTTACTATTAACATTCTTAAGCTGAAAGAAGAAATTCATAGGAAATTGGGTTAAAACAAATTATGAATTTGATTAAACTTAACAAAATTTGTTTTTTTCTTCTCAGCTCAGACAAAGACATTTGTTATTGAAGCTGTAGCAACTTTTCATTTTTTTACCACTGTTCACAAAATTATGAATAAGTCTAAGAAACTATGATGATACACAGGCTGAAGAACACAATCAACATACATCAAAGTGAACACATTAATATATATGAGAGAGAGAGAAAAGACTTTTCTTTCACTTGGATTTAATTTTTTTTTTTTGCTATCAAAGAAATAACAGAGTCCATAAAATTATAAAGCATATTGATGTTTTTTTTGTTTTGTGTTTGACAAAGAAGATCCAAAGATGTAATTGGAGAAAGAAAGTAAAATTAAGATAGAGAGGCAGGGTGAAGCAATGAAGAGGCAGACTGAGATAAAGAAGAAAAAAGATCAAAGAGAATCAGATTTAAAAAAAAAAAAAAAAAAAAAAAAAAAGGGAAGAAAAAAAGAGGCAGAGAAAGAGAAGAAAAAAAGAATTACTGAAAGAATAGGATTTAAAAGAAAAAGAAAAGAGAAAATGAGAAGTAGGTTGAAGGAACAAAGTAAGGAGAAGAAATGAGAGAAAGAGAAAGAGGGTGGGGGGAATAGAAGAATAAAAAAGAGTAAGGCTTGAAAAATGAATGAAAGGAAGAAAGATGTTAAAAAAATAAATGAGGAAACAAAAGGCAAAGTGAGGGAATGAAAAGGAAAATAAATGGAAGAGCTTAAGAATAAGATTAAAAACCTCAGAGGAAAGAGAAAGATTTAATATTGATAAACAATTATGGCTTGGTTGTTTTATGGCATATCAACCCTAGTGGGTTATTTAATGCCAAATGCTGTTTATATAGGCAATTTGTAAGCAAATAGTTTGGAGGTAATGTTTTTAAATGAGCCAGAGCTTATTTTTTTGTACATAGATAAATGGTTTCTAGTATTGCAATCCAACACTAATAATTCTATTTAATATTAATGGTTTGGTTGTGTTTCATGACATATCAACTCCTTTGGGCTATTTAATGCTAATTTGCACACATTTCATGGTATTGCTATTTAACACATAATTCTCTTTAATATTAATCATTTGTTTGCAAACTGTTGAATGGTTTCATGGTTTATCAGCCTTTGTGGGTTATTTAGTGCCAAATTCTGTGTGTGTGCGTGTGTGATTTGTAAGTGAATAGTTTTATAGGTAACTATTTTTTCAAAACTAAGACCACATTTGTTTGCATACAATTAAATGGCTTCATGTATTCCTATCAAATACTAATAATTCTATTTAATTTTAATTGTTTGTTAAAGTTTAAATGGTTTCAAATATTGCCAACTTTGCGCAATTGACTCTCAGCAACCACTTTCTAGTTCCTTAAAGATAAAATAGAGTTAGGTACTTGTTGGCACAATAGCAATTTGAAGAATATGGTTGGAACAATCATATAGCTGACTGATGAGATTGAGTCTCTCAACTGTTTATCTAGCCCAGTATGGGCCAAGGTGGAATGTTGCAGGTCACTTGAGAATTTCAGTTACCAGATCAAGAACTGCTCAGTGACCAGGATCTCATCTTCAAGCATTGCAGATTGCCAACCATGGCCAAAGGTAGTCCCATTGATGGGAGTAGGGGATTGTTACCTCTCTGCAGGAGTGCAGTTAGTGCATTCTACAGTCACAGCAAAGACCATTATAAGTTGTAAGAGCTAGCTAGGAAAAAAAAAAAAAAAGAAAAGGAATTTGGCCCATTGATAAAAAATGCTGTATGGCATTAGGTTCTAATTTCTAAGTAAAACTAACCATTAGTTGTCTGAATTTCTGAGACGAAGTTTGATGATATTTATCATGATTTTTTAAGTATTCCTGTATTGTTACTTGGCTGCAGTCAGGATTGAACCTGCAACCTCCAGATGATTGTCTCCTTAGAAGCTTAGGGAAACAACGCCTATAACCGTTACGCTATGTGTCCAGCTTAACACTGGCACCCAGTTATGGCTAACAGAATCAGAATCTCTCGCAAAAAAAGGTTGCCCATGCTGGCTCTAAATAATCACAAAGAGATCAAATCAGGCACAAGGTTTCTAAAATAAGTGGGTCATACTGGAGTATAATGCACAAACTCCCAGATAGGTAACAAATTCAATAATTGTAAATAATTTTAAATAGCTTTGCTCGGTGGTGAGTCTTGTTAACTTGGGGTTCATATTCACAAGGATGATGAATTTACAAGAAACCATATTAATTTCTGTTGGTAAATAATACTTACACATGCAGCAAATGAGGGTATGTGTCTTTATTTCTCAACCCCATGCACCATATTATACCAAGGTCAACATTGATATCAGGTTTACCCACTCTACAACATCAATGATGTTCATGGTGCTATACAACTTGGAATTAGTGTCGCAACAAGAGTTACCAAAACGAGGTAGAACTCAAACTGTGGTATAGCCATGACCAACTATACTAACACATATGCACGCAGAATCATAACGATGACACAATAAAGACGAGCAACATAGTTCTTTAGAAAAATATACCTCTCACTTTATTTGAAAGGGTTACTCAAAGGTTTTACTGTGAGAGGGAGTTGGAGACCGAACAGAACTGCAACATATTGACCCCCACTCGATTGGCCATAACAGCGTTTCTTTCCCGTTCTCCTGGGCTGCTCAACCGGGGGCCTGGGGGCCCACTCTGCTGGGTGCTGGTTTTCTCTACCACATCTTATCTCCAACTGATTGGACTTCCTGTGCACCAAGTTATATAATTGTTCAATGCCCACCTTCTTCTTGTGGGTGTCACAAATCGCACTCATTCAACCCGTCCACAGTCAAGATTATATTCTGATATTCCTCGACCAGATGCACCTGTTATTTACACAGGTGCATTTCCTATTTTGACAGCCCGTCTGGGTCGGAGGTCAATATACAACAAAACTTTGGCTTCTAAATTCAGATTTTTTCTTCTAGACAAGTTAGCCTAGAAAACCCAATCCACCCAACTATTTACTCATAGGTGCAAGGAGAAAGGATGGATTCATGCCTTTGTTAAGGTTATTAGTTCACATTGAAACACTGACTTGTTCAGTATTTGAACTTAGCTCACTGAATCTATTTTCAATGACAATAACCATTACACCACCTGTGCTACACATACATATTAAATGAGAGTGAGGGAGAGGAGAGAGAGAAAGTTGGTTGGTTGGTTTTATGACATGTCAACTATTGTAGTGTTATTTCATACCAAACTCAGTTCAACAATTATAGTCTTTAAATTATAGACATACAAAAATGTATCTTTACAATCATTTTAAACAGAAAAACTATTCATTAGTTCAAATAAATCTATTTGACCCATAGTCTGAACTCTTAACAGGTACTACTACTCTTGGTCAAAGTGGACCTGGGAGTCATAACATCAATAAAGTCAACTCCACACTCCCAAGGATTGATGCTTTATCACCAGATGCAGTTTAGTGCCATACCCAAAAAACATTTTTTGAGAAGTGAGTGAGAGTCTTACCCTTGTGCAGGGGATGCAGTCAGTAACAGGGAGAGCACCTTGTAAGGATAGAACTCACCAACCAAAGCTTGTGAGAACAACTTCCTATCTGATCCATTAGGATAGATTCCCAAATAAGAAACTGACAGATTAGCTGGTGCATTTAACCTGACTTTTCTGAGGCAAAGGAGACAAGTTCAAATCTCACCAAGAATCTATAATTTCTGACTTGAACTGTTTCCTCATTGCTGTTGATTAATGTATTTACCCAACCCTTCAGCAAAATTCAAGTGGAGTACAGTTGGTTTGAATTCAAAGTTTTCCTTCTCTTAAACCAGTTGCCTTAACAAGGTTAAAAAACCATAGCTGGGAGAGAATAGATGAATAGATTCTTTTCCAAAGAGCATTAACATGAAATAAAACACAGCCTTATTTAGGATTTGAATTTGGGTTGCCATTCCATTTCCTAAGACAATATCTGTTATACTAAACACAACTGATAGCATAGATTCTCTTGACTCTCTCTCATCATTTATCCCTATCAGCTATCATTCTTGGCCAGTCCTCTTAATAGTATACAGTGTTTGCACATAACTGATGAATGTAAGTTTTTGCTAACGTAATAAAACAACCAAATAAAGAAAGAAAATACAAGTCACAGTTAATAATGAAAATGCTTTATTTAGGAATAAAACGAGTTAAATTTCTGGGAGTAGATATATTTTAACCTATTTTATTCAAGTAATGGAGTGGGCTATAGGTTCTTAATGTTTTGCCTAGGTAGAATAAATAATTAAGTTTGGGTGACTGATGATTTAAAAGCAGACTTGTCGGCTACTACAAAATTTATTATTCCAGTTTTGTTTAAGTCAATTCTGTCAGTTCCCATGTCCATAAATCCTCGACAATTGCACACCAGTTGGCAAATATTTATGATAGTCAAAAGAAAAAGTAATGTTTACCATGAAAGTTTACATCATAAAATTGCCATGACACACAACTTAAGCATTTCAAATTATTAACTGGTTTTTATTAAATATAGGAACATCGAAAGAAAGAAAAACGTACAGGAACATCGAAAGAAAGAAAACTTACAGGAACATCGAAAGAAAGAAAACTTACAGGAACATCGAAAGAAAGAAAACTTACAGGAACATCGAAAGAAAGAAAAATTTACAGGAACATCGAAAGAAAAAAAATGTACAGGAACATCGAAAGAAAAAAAATGTACAGGAACATAGAGAAAAAAAAATGTCTGAATTTCTAAAATAAGACTATTCTTTTTTTTTTATAAAGTGTAAACAAACAATTTTGCATGTAGTAAGAATCAGATATGAAGAAAGTAATGATATAACTTTGGAGATAAGAGTTAAAATATTATAAAAGTAGTTTTTTTCTGATCAATATTGCATACTTAATTGTAACAAAATATAAAATGACCTTAGTCAAAAATTAAGAAAAGTACTTCATTGAAGAAATTCAGCTTAAGACTAATGTCACTTATATTTTACCACAATCACCAGAAAATTCTTATAAAAAGCAACAAAGAAGATTAAAGGAAAATCAACAAAAATTACAATTTTTAATCTCAGAAATTCAGACAACTTACAACTTTTACTACAAAATGTAAAAACCTATTACATGTATGTAAAATTGATTGTGTAAGTCCTGGCGACAACACCCCACGAGACGCCAACTGTACGGCCACTTGGCTCCCATCACTAAAAACTATACAGGTTAGACGAGCCAGATACGCCGGACACTGCTGGAGAAGCAAGGACGAGCTTGTAAGTGACGTACTCCTATGGACCCCCACATATGGCCAAGCAAAAGCAGGACGACCAGCCCGAACTTACATACAGCAGCTATGTGAGGACATAGGATGTAAGCCAGAAGACCTGCCGGAGGCGATGAATGATAGGGAGAAGTGGCGAGAGATGGTCAAGGATATCCGTGCTGGCGGCACGACATGATGATGATGATGATATATCACATAAAATAGTGACATCAAAATAACCAGAGATTATGCCAACGTCATTTTTGGAAAATACTTCTTCATACCAAGTATATTGCCTTTTACATCTTAGCAAATTTAGTATTTTTTTGCCTGATATTTCATCCTACAGACTTCTTAAGGGACGATAACACTCTAGACACCTTGAGGAGTATAGAGCCTCCCAAGAGTATTAGTGAAAAATGTAAAGAAATCATGTTAGTTGGAATTCGAAGTAGAGAATTCCACTTGCCATGTTGATAAACAATCTCACCTCTCTGATTCCAGTTTTGATTAATTAGAAAATATAAAATTTATAAACAGAATTTAATTGGTTTGGTTTGGTGGGTTTTATGGCATATCAACCTTTGTAGGTTATTTAACGCCAAATCCATTTTTATGTAAATAATCTGTTCTTTTTAAAACTATTCAGTTTAGCATAAGTACACAGTTTAATTGTCAAAAACATTTGTTTCAAACTATTCAAGCAGTTATATGTAAATAGTTAAGTGTAAATACAGTTTTAATGTCGAAAAAACAATTCTATTTCAGATAATTCAGTTAAGCATAAGCATGCATTTTAAATCTAAGTATGGTTTAATTGTCAAAAACTTTTCTATTTCAAGCTATTCAGTTTACTCAAACAATTCAGTTAAGCATAAGTATGCTGTTAGTTCTATTTAACCCATAGATATGGCCCTATCAGGTGCTACCACTCCGGGGCCAGAGTGGATCTGGGAGCAATGGCAATAAAAGGGTACTCCGCATTCCCCAAAGCTCCAGCATTGCCGGAACCTCACCATCAGATTGTTTAGTGTCATATCCAGGACACTCGTTTGGGGAGGGGGGGTCTTACCCCTCTGCAGAGAAGCAGTCGGTGTATTCTACAGCCCCAGCTGACTAGGCAAGGGAGAATTTAACAAGACAGAGAGCTTTACAATTGTGTTTATTTTTTTAACCTATAGAGAGAACCAGCTGAGAGCACTTTTTTAATTCATTAATAAATAAGGTCAGGAGTTCAAATCTGTAAAAGGAATGATCAAGTGATTAGTCGGAAATTTATGACAGCTAAATGTTAATACCCTAAATGACCCTGAAAATACAGAGTTATCCACTTAATAAATCTTACAAAACAAATGTTAAAATGAGGTCATTTCATCTCAAAAGATTTCACTAAAAATGTTTTCCTTTAAATTTAGGTCATAAATAGCATAGGGTGAGTTGAACTTCCCCAGTTAGGACCAAATTCATTGTACAAAGAATTGCCTGTAAGATAAGCTTGCAAAGTATCATGATGACATACACTTTAGCTTTATCCTCTATGCAATATAACAGCATTCAATCTAATGGGTGCTGTTGGTTGATTGATTGATTTTATGGCATGTCAACCCTTGTTGAGTTATTCTATACCAGAGTCAGTTGGACCTTGCATACACGTGAAAGAAGTTTTTAAAATCAAAACTGATTTAAATAAAACTTGGTCAAAAATTTCACAAGAGAAGTTAAATAATTTGGCAATGATATCTATAAAAAAATAACATTACAAAAACCATTGACTTTGAAATGATTTTGTAGGATAGATGGCCCAACTAACACTTTTCCAATTGGGCCCTGCATTTCATCTTTTACAGGGTAATACCTCCCCCGCAATTTTCTAATTGAATCCTGTAGTTCTTAGCATTGGTCCAGGTCTCCATTTACAAAAATATCTTTACAATGATCTTATACAGCTAAACACTTCAAACAGATCTATTTGATTCACAGATACAACCACTCCAAGTTGGAGTGAACCTAAGAGTAATAACAACAACTCCACACTTGTTCCTTGATTAGCAACCAGTCTAAGAGAAGAACTATAAATTTAAAAGCAGGTTACTATATGGCTAACAACTCCACCTGATAAAACTGAAATGAGTAAAATAACATGGCAGACTGGGTTCTTTCACTTTGCAACCAGCCTAAGAGAAGAACAACTATAAATACAAAATCAGGAGACGATATGGCGTACGTACTGCAAGTAATCTACAGATTACAGTATCGCCATTATTTCAAATTTGTTTTATACTAAGCATACAAAATTGTTGATAAGAAAGTTTAAATGATTACTTTTCCCATGCTTCAGGATGAGATTGATTTCAAACTTTCTTCTCCATTCACTTTTTTCCTTTTCATACATATTCATGGAGTTAGCTTAAGTGGTAGAGAGGTCTCATTCAAGAGTCAATCTACTTAAGGCAGCTATACCAACCTATAGAAACATGTTTTTTGTTTCATTTTCTTTTTTTTTTACCATATCTCAAACATATTTGTTCCTTGGTAACATAATCATTTGATACTTACCTGGCTTGAATTAAATTTGGGTTTATCTTATATCCTTTACCACACAAGAATCAACATTCCATTTTGAAAAGACCTGAACCAATTCAAAACACCCACTTCTTAATGCAAAGAATCAAGAACAATTTCCCAAAGATAAGCAAATAAGCAAACTTATTGTATACTCCTAAGATTGAGAATGTCTAGATTTATGCAAACAATTGTTATTAATCTTAGAAAATCAGGGTAGATTGTGGATTTGTTGACCACAATGTCAATGGGTTTTATTTCTGGAAAAAGCCCAAAGCATTTATCTGGAATGTTAATACAGCTAAATCTCAGCTTTTGAATTGATTAGTTTTATGACATGTCAACTTTTGTTGGGTTATTTTAAGCCTAAGTCAGTTGAACAATTATGGCCTTTAATTATATATGTATTACAAAAATGTATCTTCAAATCATTTGAAATGGGTAAACATTTTACATTTAGTGGCAATATTAATATTTTAAGAGCCAATGTATTAATCAATTTCAAAATCAACTTAAACAGATGGAATTGTAACAGGTAGTACCACTCCAGGTCAAAGCGGGCCTGAAGGTAAGGGCAAGAAAGGAATGACACGACAATCTCCAGAGCATGAGGCTCACCATCAGATACAATTTAGTGCCATGCTAAGGACACCCCTTTTTTGAAGGGTTTTACCTCTCTGCATGAGATACAGTCAGTGTATTCTATGCCCAGCATGTGTGTGCCAAATTATCATACATTTTTCTCTCACTATATATATATATATATATATATATATATACACACACACACACACACACACACATACATGTGTGCTTTTTTTCATTACACCTCAGGGGTGATGTGGTCATTACATAGCATACTCTAACGGAGTTTAGGAATCTCAAATATTAAATGTTCTTATCCATATAGTGTCATCTGTCAACAAGTGACCTCAGCACACTTTTCTGCCCTTTCATCAAACTATGTTCATAAAAACTAGCTGAACAACATTATGACAACACACAACTTGTACAACTAGAGACGCAATTAACAAGTGAATGTCAAGTAAATTGAAAGTGACTCCACCTCAAATTGATATCTTTGCAAAGTTCAGTTTGTGGGCAATACTTATGCCCCACCCACCCCATAACATCATTACTTCTCACAAAAATAGCATTCAAAATCCCATTAAAAGTTATACTTTACCCCCTTATTTGAAAAAAAAAAAAATTTCATAAATCATGACTCAACTAGTTGTGTGAATTTCTGAGACAAAGCTTGATGATTTTTATCATCAAAGCTTGATGGTTTTGGGACTATTGTCTTCATCTTTATTGTTATATTCCCAACATTTCGGCCGATATGTCCTCCGGCCTTCTTCAGGTGTTTGTCAAACTTGGGAACTTACACAGAACTTCAAACTAAGTCCTTTATTGAATCCATGGGGATCGCCTGTTCTGATTCCGTTAACTAAGCTTTTAAGGAGACAATCATCTGGAGGTTGCAGGTTCAATCCTGACAGCAAGTGAGTAACAATACAGGAATTCTTAACATGTGTACCCAGGTATGGTTAACAGAATCAGAACAGGATTCAATAAAGGACGTAGTTCAAAGTTCCATGTAAGTTCCAGAGTTTGACAAACACCTGAAGAAGACTGGAGGACATATCGGCCAAAATGTTGTAGAAATAATAAAAATGAAGACAGTAGTCCGAAAACCCTTAATGATAATATGAATCAGCTATTCTATAAAATCTAAACTCCTTGGTAAAAGACAATTTAATAATGATTCAATATGTTTGTTGCCAATACAAAAATAGATCATAGTATAATTTCTGCTCGTACAATACTATTAAAGATGCCTTATAGGACATTCACAATATTTAGTACAATCAGTCAACCATTTTTAAAGTAATTTTTACTTGACAAAAAATGAATAAATTTTTTTGAGAGATATTAATTGCTAATAAGAGCTGTCTCTCTTGATTTGTTCGAAGCCATCTCTATCAAATACGACATGCCAGTGACAATACTTTAATGATGTCATGCTGACAGCATGAATCATCTTGACACTTTTGCCAATTATTCTCCACTTTTGATAGGTCTTTGAGACGGCATCCAGTATCTTTACTGAGCTGATGAATTTAAGTCTTTACTTATTGGCCAACACTGGTGTGTTCATATGTGGGAGTCCATTTTGCTTAATATCCACATCCAGAAGTTGATTTGTCCTTTCATGAATTGGGTAATAATAACTCTCCACAGTTGCTTTTAGTGGAGTTGTTTCGACATTGTTTTCTCTACATATAAAATACTCTAACTTAACAAGTATAAACTGACCAAAAATTAAATAAATTTGTCCAAGATATAACTAAGTCTCTTCTTTAATGAAAATAAAACTAAAAACATAAAAAGAAATAATGTAGCATTTCTAGATAATAATATCCAGAAAGTGACTTGTATGAAAAGTAAAAAAAACGAAAACAATAAATAGGGCAGGTTGGGCTCTTTAGCCTTGGTACAAAAACTGCTCAAGAAGAAAAACTATGAATTCAAACCAGCTGTAATTCACTTAAAAATTGACTTTGTGTGACAGGGTAGTTTGGTCTCTTTGTTTAATGGTACATTAACCTTTATGGGTTATTTAATACCAAAGCATTGTATTAGAACAGTAGAGGTCCTATTTAACACATAGCTGGGGGAATAAGGGGATTAATACCTTTTCCAAAAGTATTAGTCCAAAATGGAATATAATAGCACAACTGGAGTTTGAACTTGCTTACTATGATGTCACAGTCTAGCAATGTTAGCCACTATGCCATGAGATCTCTTCCTGCCCATGGTGGAGGTTTGGTTTTATGGAATATCTACTGTTGTTGGTTTTTTAATACCAAATCCTCTATTTACATATATATTAAATGATTTGTAGATTTTTTTTTTTTTTTTTCTTTTTTTTAGATACACACATAGTTAAAGGTTCAAACATTTCTAACAATTCAATTTAACTCAAGTCAAAGTTAAATAGCTCCAATTATTGCTATGTATCACAAGCAATTCCATGTCAGTTATTTGTTTACACACAGTTAACTGATCAAACAGTTCTTTTTCAAGCAATTCAATTTAGCATAAGTCATTTGTTTGCACACAGTTTACACGTCAAACAGTTCTATTTGACTCATAGATAGGACCCTTTCAGGTGCTACTGCTGTGGGCTAGAGTGGACCTGGGAGTAATAGCAATAAAGGGGTACTCTGCATTCTTTAAAGCTCCAGCATTACTGGAACCTCACCATCAGACTTTATATATCCAGGACACTCATATGTGGTGGGGTCTTACCCCTCAGCAGGAATGCAGTAAGTGTATTCTATAGTCCCAGGAGACTGGTTTGCATGGTGGAGGGGTTGGGTAAATAGATAGGTGTGTGTGTGTGTGTTTAGTTAGCGAGCTATGATAATAATGTAGATTGAAATATAATTATTAATTCACTTTGTTCTTTTCATAAATGCGAAGTGGATTTATTAATCTATGAAAGTAGCTAAAGAAATTTTTACACGAGCAACAAATTGTAATTACTCTCTTCATCTTGAAAATCAACAAATATTGTTTTGTACCTTTATCTTTTTTTACTTTCTTATTTAATAAACACAATTTACCTACTTGACTCAACCAATCTTCTTACAGACACGATCAGCTTCTGTAGAAAGTTGAAGTGTCTCCACTTACTAATTACTTTCAAAAATACTTTTCTTGTAAATAGTTCTTGTACTTTTGGGTCAATATCAATCTTATATTTTAGTTCGAGAATCACGTTTTTCTACCAACAAATTGCTATACATTGTATTGGGTTGACCAATAAATAGTTAAAGATTAAGTGATCAGGCAAAAATTCTTTCAGTTTAGTAATAAAGTTTTTATTTATCTACTATGTTCACATTTGGATTAAAATTTAATTATAGTCTTTTAAAAAATCTATATAATAATTGCTTAGATGTGGCACAAGGTCATATGAATGGGGCACCCAATGTGACGTGAACTCACTCACGTAGGTTTGCTAGTCTAGCTTAGTACATGATGACATATTAAACATAGAACTTTATGTTCTGATGATATAGTAAACATAGAATTTTGTTTTAATAACATAGTAAAAATGCTAAATTTAAAGAAAAAATGCACTCCAAACAATTTTCCCTTGAATATTCACTTCAAAGTAAGCCTACATAGTTTTTATTTTATGGTTTTGTTAATAAAATTAAAAAATTGAATAGAAATTTGAATATATCTCTAAATGTTTTCATATTTTCATCTATCAGGTTGAATTTTGTTATGCTAACACAATGAGGTTTGTGGCTATCAAATACCTTGTTGTATGATAGCCGATTTTTTTAAAATTATAAATTGAATAAATCAATAAACAGTGCAATGTTTCCATATGACTGACATATAGAAAGATTACACAATTTAATTTTTCTTTCCATATATTTTGATATTTCAGTCTTCTCCCTTCTCGACATCACTGTTTTTAATCTCTCTTTCCTTCCAACTTATTCTTTTCATTTTCTTCTTCCCAGGCTTGCTTTCTTTTCTTTGAAAGGATCTAAGCCAGTCAATGTTCCAGCATTCCTAATTTGACAACATGACTGATAATCTTAAACAAACACAATAGACCATCTATACTGACATCTTGTAAAACACCCCTTAGAAATAGGCTCCTGTGTGCAACACTAAACTGCATCTGGCGATGAAGTTCCAGATCTGCAGCACTGCTAACTGTGGAATCAAACCTTTGTTACCAGTACTTCCAGGTCCACTGAAGGTGTGCTTAATGTTACAGTTAGCATCATAGGAAATGGAATTAATGACCTGAATTCAAATCCTGAATGAGGCTATTTACCTCCCATCTCACAAACCGTCCAAATTACACAAAGAAGACATACAGAGCACTGTTGGAGAAGCAAGGATGAACTCATAAGTGATGTTCTATTGTGAACTCCTATACATGGACACACCAGTGTTGGCAGACCAGCATAAACTTACATTAAATCAGCTCTGTGTCGACATTGGATGCAATCTAAAAGACTTGCCAAGAACAATGGCTGATAGAAATGGTTTGGTTTGGTTTTATGGCATATCAACCTTTGTAGGTTATTTAATGCCAAATCCATTTTTATGTAAATAATCAGTTCTATTTAAAACAATTCAGTTTAGCATGAGTACACAGTTTAATTGTCAAAAACATTTCTATTTCAAGCTATTCAGTTATATATAACAATTTAGTTTAGTGTAAGTACAGTTTCAGTGTCAAAAATAGTTCAATTTAAAACAATTCAGTTTAGCAAAAGCACACAGTTTTAAATGTAAGTAGTTTAATTGTAAAAAAATTTTTTTTATTTCGAGCTATTCAGTTTAATCAAGCAATTCTATTTCAGCTAATTATGTTTTGTAAAAGTACAGATTTTGTTTACACACAGTTATATGTCGGAACAGTTCTATGTTAAACAATTTAGTTTAGTGTAAATATAGTTTCAATGTCAAAAAACAGTTGCAGTTATATGTAACAATTCAGTTAAGTGTAAATACAGTTTTAATGTCGAAAAAACAGTTCTATTTAAAACAATTCAGTTAAGCACAAGCATGCAGTTCAAATGTAAGTACGGTTTAATTGTCAAAAACATTTCTATTTCAAGCTATTCAGTTTACTCAAACAATTCAGTTTAGCATAAGTATGCTGTTAGTTCTATTTAACCCATAGATAGGGCCCTATCAGGTGCTACCACTCCGGGCCAGAGTGGACCTGGGAGCAATGGCAATGAAGGGGTACTCCGCATTCCCCAAAGCTCCAGCACTGCTGGAACCTCACCATCAGATTGTTTAGTGTCATATCCAGGACATTCGTAGGGGGGTCTTACCCCTCTGCAGAGGTACAGTCAGTGTACTCTACAGCCCCAGCTGACTGGGCAATGATAGAAATGGATGATGAAAGAGTAAAGGGAACCTGTGTTATCAGCCTGATAATGACTTGAAGCTATATCTGTTTACAAATGATCATCATTAAGTACTTTAAATCATGAAATTACCTTAAAAAGGACTTTGGCGTTAAATAAAAGGGTTGACATATCATTATGGAAATACATGACCCCGGGGCCATGCATTTCCTGCTGCGTAATTGTCTTACTTCTTTGTTGTTTTGGTTTTGTCAGCAAATTGAGATGAAATGCATGCCCAAGATGATTCCACAAAGAAACAGTGAAAACACAAAAGGTTGAATAAATGTTTTTGGAAAGGAGAAGAAGTGTGACCCTTTGCAACGAAATCACTTAACTAAAAGAAAAAAAAAAAAGAAAAAAAACTTCTCAGCCTATCTACATGTCTGGTTCACTCCCACCCCAGCTCTTCTGCATTCTTCTTAGCCATCTTTCTATCTCTGGTTTAGTAGCCGACTCACTTCTTCATGTATCTTTTCCAACAGACACGCCTCTTCTGTGTCTGACCGATCAGTTTGAGTCTCCTCTGACAGGCCCCACTGCATCAGTCTCCCTCCACATCTGGTGGCAGATTCCCTCCTTTTTCACTGTTCTCTGGTTAACCTCTGCATTGTACCCCTTACCTCTTCTAGTGATTAACTAAACCTGTTCTTTTGACTGTCCTGTGTCTGACCTGTATATATGAAGAGGTGCACATTCCTATTTCTGGACCTCCATATGAGCACACACACATGGCCAACCCATGTGCACATACATACATATTTAGAGCTAACCCTGTATATAGTGTCACACCATAAAATCAACCACTTCATCTTGATTCTTAAGGAAAAAGCATGAATCTCTTACAACTTAAGAGTCTTGTAATTTTTATCTATTTTTGCTTGACTCATGTACTACGCACATGTTCCTACACACACCCTGTCATATTCTGGGAAAAAAATTATGTGCGGACTATAACAGCTTGTTTTACAAGTTGATAAAGAGAAACAAGAGCATATAAACAATTTATGAAACAACTGAAATTTTGTTTTTAGCTGAGGTTTAATCTGTAATGCTTGTTAAATGGAACTCTGTGTTCATTGGATTAGTTAAGATGAGAGTTGTACAAATCGGGTTTTTAGATTCTGCACTTTAAATTGATTGATTAGGTTTTATGGCATATCAACCTTTGTAGGTTATTTAATGCCAAGTCCTGTTTATACAATATAGATATATGTGATTTTTAAACAAACAGTTTTGTTAGCTGATGGGTTTTTACAGCATGTTAGTCTGCCTGGGGCCACACTACATCCAGAGGTTAGGGAGTGATCCAAATAACATGTTAACCACTGAACTTTAGACAGTTATTAGTTAAAATTTTAAAGTTTTTTTTTTTTTTTACCTTTCTTTCATCTTATTTCTGTAGCTCTATATCACACTGGTAATACAAGATGCCATAATATTTAGATTTCTGTTGCTTTTTATTGCAACATTTTCCTGCAACAATTAAGCAAGCAGAAAAGACCAGAAATTAAGAATATTTACCAACCCCTCAAGCATAAGCAGAATGTGAAACAGGTTTAAATTCAAAGTTTTCCTTCTCCTATACTGGTTGCCATACCAAGGTTAAATAGCCCAGTCGGCTCTTGACATGAGTTGATGTATATTTCCTACAACAATATTTATACCATAAGCACCTCCAATTAAGAGTAAGCTTCCAGCAAGATTTGAACACTCATTTTTTAATGTTGACGTGGAAGTAAATTAGTGATATATATATCACTTAAGTAAGGGTTTTGATTAGCAAACACTTGAACTGACTTGAAGACTGCCAAAACTGATTCTGTACTCACAACTTAGAGAAGGGTCCCATAAAACAGGTAGACCAAAACTTGGGCATAAGAACATCAGTAGTGGGGGGTGGGGGTCATGAACATCCCTTCAGACAATTGGCAATACTGATGCAAAAATACTGGAGGGGCAAAAAAATCAGGACATCATTGAATACAATAGATAGCTAGTAATAAATAATAGGATACTTATAGATCAAATGTTTTCCTAAAAAGTTGAACAGATTGGTCATTTTATAAACTAATATAATAATAAAACTTACTCTGATGAACCATTATTAACTACAAAAAATTTAGTGGTGAAATTTTTAGCATTACAATACTGACATTCTTGAATTGGTCTCTACTGTCACATGCTACACTGTTCCAAATAAAACTAGGTTGTATATCAACCCAGGTTAACATTTCTGTATTTGAAAATGTCTTTATATGAAATTCTGAGATGGTGAATTATCACTAGCAGTACTTAGCTTAGGTAACTTAACATAAAACAGTAAAAATAAGACTATAAAAGTAAGGTTACTAGTTTGTTACCAGGGATCAAATAAAGCATTTAATTCAAAATTTAAAGGACACTACATAGGCTTGTCAGTAGGGCTTAGAATATGCTGACTGTATTACCCACAGAAGAGCAACCCCCTACACATACATATATATATATATATATATATATATATATATATATATACACACACACACGTAAAGAGAAAAAAAGAGCTGTCACAGGTATCACATTAAACTGCATCTGATAGTGAGGCTTCTGTTTTGTAATTTTGGGGAGGGTGAAATACTACTTCATTGCCATGACTCCCCGATCCACTGACTCAGAGTGGTAATATATGTTATGGTCCCTCTATAGCACAAATATATCTATATGAAAATTATTTGTATTCAATGGAACCATGTGCATTCCCATAAAAAAAAAACAAAAACAAACTCTAAAACAAAAATGCAAATATGAACACAATGAATGTGATTCTCTAACCTCTAAGCATAAAATAATCCTAGACAGGTTGACATGCCACTAAAACCAATCAATATGAAGAAGACTACCAAATATGACAAATAGCTAAAAAAAGGCTGAAGACGACAACCTAAATAATGACACCAGTTTTGAATATTAAGTGTTTATTCATTGTTAAAAAAACAGTAAAATTCCTGATCTTGTAAGGTTATTCAGGTTTTTACCAACTGGTTTTATTTCATTGTTGCTTTTCTTTTTATTCAAAACTCCTACACCTCTTTCATATATACACACCATCATTTCAGTTCAAACCTCATCTAGCTCTCAAATCATTCTCAAGGGACAAAGACTTTCAACAATTCAAAATGAAAGATATTTTTTCTCATCAATTTTTTCCTGTGTGTATTCTTTCAGTTATTAACACAAAAAAAATTATATATATCTGACGGTACATGCAAAATTTAAATAATCCTTTTAATAGCATACTCATGTTTAAAATGAATAAAAAAGTTTTAAAACGATTGAAATATTTTAAAATAAAAAAAAAGGCCCTTTGTTTTAATTACATCTCTTCATTTGAATTCCTCAGATAGTAACTCAAGTATTATGGATACAATTCTCTGAAGAGACATAATCAAAACAAAGGGTCTCTTTTTAAAAATTTTAATTGTTTTTAAAATATCTTATTCATTTTAAACATGAGTATATGATTAAAAGCATCACATATACATACACACACATACATACATGAAAATAATGAGTGTGAATATCCAAAGAAAGAGTGCTCAATGCATGATTATTTAATACAAAATAAACCTGCTGAGCAAAATATATATTTTTGTTTAAAAAAAAAAAAAAAAATTTAGAAATAGTATTCCATATTTCTAAATTTGTTGTTTTTTTTTAAATGAAGGAAAAAAAAAAATTATATAACATTACACATACATACAAACTTATTCTTTTCATCTTAAACCATTTAGAAATATTAAACAAATAAATCTATCTGAAAAAGGCCATCCAATTTCCTCTGTAGTATTTGATATTCCTGACATTTTTAACTTTTGAAACCACTGAAGAAGGGAGGAGATCATTTTTTTTTCTAACACAATGACAATTATAGAAATTACACTTCTCTTTTTGCCTCAAGCAAATATATAACAGGGAAGTTCCCATGGCGTAGAGGCTAACGTGCTGAACTGCAACATTGTAGTAAGCGAGTTCAAACTCCATTTGAACTATTACATTCACTATTAAACTAATAACATTAGGAAAAGGCATGAACCTCCTTTTTCCTCTTGATATGGGTTAAATGGTACCACTACTGTTCTTCAACAATGATGGCTTTGGTACTAAATAACCAACAAAAGTTGATATGCCATTAAACAAAGAAAACAAAACAAATATATAAGAAATGTTATGAAAAATCATAGTACAAACAGTGTTACACCCTTCATAAGTCAACTGGCACAACTGAATCAGATTGGTCTGGTCTAAAGTAGAGTAAAACATTTTTTCTATACTAATTATCATGCGGAGCTATCGCAAGACCATTCTCTCAAGCAAACTGTCAGAACTGAAAATCATTATTGAATAAAATATTAAATATCAATTTGGGAACTAATATTTCTATGTGCTTACTTGATATTGGGGGAAAAAAAAAAGGAAAGGAAAAAGGGAATTATTTTGTAAAGAATATTTCCTGGATGAGTGAAATCACAAAGAGTAATTAGGAGAAAAAATATTAGTACCTATGTTATGATGAGATAAGTATCATTTCAAAATAATAAAAAAAAAAGTTGGGGGGAGATAATTCGTGTACATATTGGAAAAGCAGAGATCATTTTGATATTGTATTTAACAGTGTAAAACCAGAGGAAACCAATATTTTTTAAAAATCTGATTTTAATGGCATTTCAAATCATTTGAGGTTAAGAAAACTACATACATTGGACATTTATATTTTTGGGTACTTAAGAGTTTTATATATCAAGTATTTTTATCAAATGCAAATAATTAAAAAAAAAAGATCTATTTGATCCATAGATGGTACCTTAACAGGTCAGAGTGGACCTGGGAGTAATGACAATGAAAGGGTACTCCACACTAAACAGATCTTAAGAACTGGAGCCTCACCATCAAATGCAGTTTAGTGCCAAACCCAGGGCAGTGCTTTTTTTTTTTTTTTTTTTTTTTTTTTTTTTAGCAAGGAGGGTCTTAATTCTCTAAAGGGGATACAGTTGATTTATTCAAAGTTTTGTTAACAAGACAGCAAATTATCTGAGTAGAGGGTCTTCTAAATGCTGAACTACAAAAATTAGTTGAATTTGTTTTTTCTTCTAAAATTGGAACAATCTGATTTGGTTTGTGTAATGTTTATCAAACTAGACCAGCAAACCATTACTAGTGAGCTGAAGTCTAATTGAGTGCCTCATACATTTGGCCTTGTGCCACAACTAAGAAAAGATCAGTAAATAATTATGTTAACTATAGAGATAAGACCAACAAAACATTACTTTCTCATGTGAATAAATGTAGGTTGGGTTAAGCCTGTGAACTTTCGAATAGGCTCTTCCTTTATCCAATACAAAAAGAACTTATATAAAATTATTTCTGATGCAATAACACTGAACTTAACAATAGAAGTTCAGTAATTCAAAAAAAGAAGCCTAAATGTAGAGTGAGCAACTGACAGAACAATAAAAGGTTACTGTTATTTTTTTAAATACTAAGTCAATAAGTCATTACTGTAGTAACAATAAAACTTAGAAAATAAAAGGTACTGACTTATCCACAAAATTTTGAAGTTTTTAGCTTTAATGGTTTAACTATCCTGAACTGATAAATTAAATCAGTGAACGTACTTCCCAATAGAGTAAAAAGCAAATCTCTAAGATCATGACTACAACAGAGGTTGATCCGCATTGTACACTACATTTGTGTTTTGCAACTGTACTAACTTAAGCTTAGTTTAAATCCACGAAACACTATTATTTATATTCAACGCCAGTGACACTTGAAGATCTTTTAAAAGTCATGAAGAGTTAGATGGAAAGAAAAATTCAAAGAAATCAAAATGAACGTTGGAAAAAAAAAAAAAAAAAAAAATATCAAGAGATCACCTATAATACGCTCCAAAGCATAAATTAATCAGTTCTCTTTATATATTAGAATAAATACAATTTTCAGACGAAACATGTTTCAACTTACAATTGCATCTTTTCAATACATGAAATAATCAAGCTGACTTGAGGGGGTGAGAAAGTTTCTTTTAGGTTTTATTCTGCTCTATTGGCCAGTATTTCAAGCACTTGCTCAATTTAAAAACAATTTGTTAATTCACACACACAGGGTGTGGAGGGTGGTGTATGTAGATGTAGAAATATGAAAAAGCAAAGTTTTCAGAAGACGATTTTATGTATAGTTAAATTATTTGCCAAAGTTAAATATTTCGGTTTTCACATTAAACCATCATCAGAGCATTAAATATGTCATGATGAATCGTCTGAAAAATATACATTTTTTTAAAAAATGGAAAAAAAAAAAAAAAAAAAAAAAAAAAATCAGAGAAAGCTTTTAACATTCTATTTCTATTAGTGGCATGCTCTGTGCGTGTGTATGTGTATATATATATATATATATATATATATATTTTACACACACAGAGTTTAGAATTTAATGTCAAAAGCACCTCTGAATCCTAAAATCTTTACAGTGGTCAATAGACAAAAATTTAAATCAATATATTATAGAAAATGTAAAAACAGTAGAGTAATAACTCACAATCCCAGGTTTTATGTACACACACACACACACGAATTTACATTAGCAAACACACCACTACATCAGACCTAAAACTAATAAAACAAGCAAAATAATTACAGCATCCATTGCATGAAAGTATACAACAAATATCACATAGTAAAATCTTTAAATTAGCAAACGCACCACTACATAAAACCTAAAACTAATAAAATAAGCAAAATAATTACAGCATCCATTGCATGAAAGTATACAACAAATAACACATTATAGTAAAATCTTTTCACGATTTAAAAAAAAACCCATTCATGACTAAGACTTTCACACAATCAAATCTTCAGGTGAATATTGTCAAACATGTTTCTTTTTTTATATGTTAAAATATTTTATAATATACACTAGCCATACTCATCTGTGACTATTTAAGTGAGAAAGCAAATTAATAACAATCAACATTTAATGGCAAGATCTTCATTGTTTATTTAAAGGTTGTTGTTAAGGTGAAATCAAAGTCATTTGAGGTAAATACTACGGTGAGTCTAAAGTTTTGCAATATTATGGTACATACAAGTTTGTGACACGTATATAACAACCAAAGCCGTTCAAAGCCATGGAAGGTAGTATCGCAGCAGTTGGTGTGCTAGCATGTTGTGCATTACTTCATTTCATGTAGGATTTAAAAGCTGTACGATCAAATTGTGGAATTTATGGTTTTGGGTTCAAACTGGGACAATAATTTGTTATGTGAAAAGTAAAGGTGCAGTAACTCAATAGTTGAACAAATTCTGCTTGGGTTGCTAGAACGTTGATGATCAGGCAAGGTCAGATATGCCTAAAACTGAATTCTAAGGCTGGGCTCCAAGTCATAGAAGCAAATCCAGTGAGTAACACTGAGAATATGAATCAAAGTCAGCATCTCACAGTCCAGGTTGGTTTGTCTTCTTCATGATCTAGGAAGAACCATCCAGAGCTACAGAATTTTGCCTCACATAATCAAAATATAGCAAGACTTAACTCACCTTTGTATAAAAAGGTTATATTTGGGATTTGGGGAATTTCTTTGGTTAACCATGTCTTTTTCATTGTCCATCGGACTTGTAAGGCTGACTGACTTCTTTCTGTTGCTACTGTCACGTGGTGTCCCATTGAGAAGATAGAAATATGATTACTACTATCCTCTTATTCGAATTAACAGTAGCAAGCCATCAGAGAATGACCGTTAAGACATGAAAGAATGTAGGTCAATCCCAAAGTAACAAACCCAGGTCAGAATGGAAAAACAGATGTTTGTACTTGGTGACCTGATGGATAAAGAATGGGATACGGGGTGACATCTAGTAGCCCTAAGGAATCGCCTGGCCAAGGGGGAAGAAAAGAGAAGCCAAATGATTGGCTGGGACCCTAAAACGGAAGTGGGGACTCGTTCCCGTCAGCGGAAATGGATAATAAGTTAGTTGTTGGACAGGGTTCGTAGCGGGCAGAACCAAAGCCAAGTACTCCGGGTAGAAGAAGACAAAAAAATATCTCGGATACGAAGGAGCCATTTTCTTCAAGCCAGTGTTAAAAATAAGATAAAGTCTATTCGCCCGTAAAAGAAGAAAGATTCTCCACAGGACTCCATCAAAGAAAAAAGATAAGTAAACTTTGAGACCATTTCTCCTTATACCCAATTTTATACACCCTCTCTCTCTCTCTCTCAATTTGAAGAAAAACGAAAGACGAGAAAAGAAGACAGACATTTATGTTCATGGACTGTTGATTTACTATATATTTGACATGTTGAAGGTGTATATCTTTGCATAGTAAAAGATTGATATATTTTAATGTTCCCACGTGGTCGAAGTTGTTATTTGCAGATTCTTCTACGAGTTTGTTATTTTCATGTTTCTTTTCCAGCTTCATGTCGCCTTATGTTACCTTGCTTAAAATTGTCCTATTAATTCCTTTAAAATATCACACGGGAAACCGGAATTGCCGACTACTATAATATTATTACATCTCAACCTAGAGGTCCATGTCTTCTATTGTCTAGGGGAGGAAGACTGGCGACCTGGTGGGTGTGTGTGTGGTGTGAAGTTTGAAACCCCTTGCCAGTGGCGGTCACTCTGGCCATAAATTAATCCCTTACATAATATGCCAGTTCTTATATGCCTGAGGAAAAAACTCTGAACGAGGACTTATTCTACAAGGGATCGAGTGCCAACCTGCCCCGTCTTCACACGTGCAAAAATTAAAGTCCCGTTTTGGGATTTTAAAGAATTTGCCGTCACCCTACCTTTAGTTCTGAAACAACCCTGAACTAAATTTTCAAGTCTATACATGAAATTCATAGCTGATACAGCAATGAAATTGATCTATCAACAGTGACTGATAATAGTTTCATCAAAAAAATTCTTTTAAAATATAAACATCAATGTTTAGAGTTTGAGATGTCAATCAAACTGAGCTTGGCAAAACTTCATAACCAACAATAATGCCATTCTTACTTAATAACCAGCTTGGATTAGATAATACATTTTCGAACATCAAAGACGAAAACATTTGTCCAAAACAACAACAACAATAAAAGGTCATATTTGTTCAATGATTCTTGTCACTAGCTGACCAGTATGAAAACAAGGAAAAAGAAACAGTAGACAAAAGAATTATCAGCGGAAAAAGACATCATGGCTACTTAATTATACAGGTTTTAATAGAGAGGGGGAAATATTGAGTTAGGATGTTTTTCAAGTGGGGGAGGGTCTGGAAAGAGTTTGTCCACTTGGAAAAGTGCCAATGGTCAACAAGTTCAAAAATCAATTAACAAACTTGTTAGTCACTGAATGACAAAATACACAAACATAAATTGATTATTTTAACAATAAAGTGGGAAAGAAAAAAAAACAAACACACACACACACATATATATATATATATATACATGCACTCACACACAAAATTTCAAGAATTTTTTTTTTTTAATTCAAGATATAAACATTCATAATACAATTATAACCTGGTGTTTGCAAAGGCCTCAATAAATTTCAAATGTTTTACTAGAAAACTATTTTAAATTGCTCTTGGAATGAACTTTTGAAACTATATTTCTTTTGAGATACATTATGGTTATATATATATATATATATATATATATATATATATACACACACACATACAAAAATTTAAAAGTAATATCAATGGTTGACAGCTAAAACTAAAAACTGATAAAAGAATTGAGGGATGGGCTGGTTGTGTTTTATGGCATATCAAACCTTGTAGGATATTTAATACCAAATCCTGCTTATACAAATGTATCAAATATGATTTTTAGACATATTTTGTAGATGACATTTTCAAATAAATATGAGCTCATTTTTTTTTTTGCACAGTTAAATGGTTTCTAGTATTGCTATGTACCAATGACATTTTAACATCAGTCATTTGTTTGCACGTCCTTAAATGGTTATACATATGATTTGTCAGGGAATAGTTTGTAGGAAATTTTGTTTTTAAATGAGTTAAGAATTCCGAGTGAAGACCGAGCTCACAATGCAAGTGAAAAATGAAAAAATTCAGGTGAAAAAAAGCAAAAAAAAAAAAAAAAAAAAAAGAAAAAAAGCAAGATAGGATAGATAGAGACAAAAAACAGAGCTTTACTTGTTGGATATCAAGAGATAATGAGCAAAAAAATTGAATGGCAAGTCGGATAGAAAGGCGTTAAAAAAATATTTCCATAAGTAGACATTTCACCAAAATATCAACAGATGCTGAGTCAGCTCAAAAGAATAATGTTGATATTAAACCAATGACAAGATTCTAAGAGGAAACATCTCATTGGTAACATTAACAACTGACCAAGGTCTACCCGAGCCAATTGGCATAGAGAAAGTGAAAATAAACACTTATTTAAATGTGTAATAATGGAGGAAGGAAGAAACACCAGTTAGATTATTGGCTCTAATTCTTTCCTGTCTGTTTCCTTTTAGCCATCTTTCTTGATTTCCAATAATTACACCTACTTATTGGCAATCAAAATGAAAATAGCTTAATCAAGATATATATAATATAGTTTACTATATATAATAAAGAGTGCTCAATATTGGTGATAGAGCATATCTATCCAAGCTAGGATCATTTAAAGATAAGAGGGTCGTTCAAAAAGTTCTAAGCCTCAACCCAAAAGCAGAACCATAGCTGGATATTTTTGTTATGGTAACATGCAACCACAAAAAACTAGAAGAAAAATTAATTCAGATTTCTGTCTTAATTTCTGTGCAGGTGAGACTCACACTAAGGTGAGAGACAAATTTAAAATCTGGGTTGGTTGGTAGGGTTTAATGGTATATCAACCTTTGTAGGTTATTTAATGCCAAATCCATTTTTATGCAAATAATCAGTTCTATTTCAAACAATTCAGTTTAGCATGAGCACACAGTTTAATTGTCAAAAACATTTCTATTTCAAGCTCTTTAGTTTATTCAAACAGTTCTAATTCAGCTAATTCAGTTTAGTATAAGAATAGATTTTTTTTACACACAGTTACATGTCAAAAGAGTCCCTTTTCAAACAATTCAGTTTAGCATAAGTATGCAGTTTAAATGTAAGTACACAGTTTGATTGTCAAAAACATTTCTATTTCAAGTTATTCAGTTTCCTCAAACAGTTCTAATTGAAACAATTCAGTTTAGCATAAGTATGCAGTTTAGTTCTATTTAATCCATAGATAGGACCCAATCAAGTGACACCACTTTGGGTCAGAGTGGACCTGGGAGTAATGACAATGAAGAGGTGCTATGCATTCCCCAAATCCCTAGCATCACTGGAACCTCACCATCAGATTGTTTAGCGTCATATCCAGGACACCCGTTTGGGTGGGGGTCTTGCCCCACTGCAGAGGTACAGTCGGTGTATTCTACAGCCCCAGCTGACTAGGTAATAAAATCTGGGGTAAGTCTCTGTGGCACATTGAGATTAATATGCTAGATTGCAACATCATAGTAAGCAACTTTGTATTTCTTGTCATTCTATTATGTTCACTTTTAGGAAAGTTATGAGCATCCTTATCCTTTCACTTTACCCACTGTCCTACAAGGATGACTTTGTCATTAAATAACCCATGAAGGTTGATATTTCATTAAAAAAAACCCCAAAAAAACAGAAACCAAACCTAAAATCTGGATGAGGCTTAAATTATTTCAAAATATCCACATATCATATGTGGAGAATGACATAAGCTTCTAAAAGTAATACCAGTAGTTTTGAGAGGTTCTTCAACTCTTAGTTGATTACACAAAACTACTTTTTGAGATAGTCATCCAAATAGTTTCATTATATATATATATATATATATATATATATATAATATGTACACACACATACTATTCAGACATGCTTTCTGTTTCAGATGTTATGCTAACAAGAAGTGGATTTTGGCAATTTAAATGAGTTCGGGCCATTAGCCTAATGAGTGAAGTGTTTGCCAATGGTCTGGGTTCAATCCCAGGTCGAGTCATGCCTAAGACTGAAAAAATGGTACTTCATGCCACCTTGCTAAGCACTCAACACTATAAGGTCAGGATCAAGGGTAGAGCAGAGCAATCCAGAGAATGGAGTAGTGGCCTCCCCTACACCTCGGTGTAGTAGCTATTGAAAAAGGAGCCTTCAGGTCACCCTCGACTAAGGTTGCCAACTTTTAACTAAAACCAAGTCATTGGTCTGATGATTGCATAGGCATGAAACTGACAGCCACCAAGCAATGTTGACGCAGCATCAACACTATCCTAACATATATATCATAAAATATCAAAATGATGTAATCTTAAGGTCCGTTACTTAAAATTTCCTATGGATTGCACAATCAACAGATAGAAATAGAAGAAAAAATGGCCAGTCAACTGTATCTATGCTGTAAAGAATTTATTATGAAGCATGATGTTTGTTCATTTAAGATGCACATGGGGGGGGGGGAAATAAATAACATCCTTAATAAACACACACAAATATATATATATATATATATATATATATATATATATATATATATATATATATATATATATTAGTAATAAAGCTGTGAACCTAACTGGAAAAATATTTAACCTTTTTTTTTTATATTATACATCACATGATATATTGGAGTATAATATGTTAAAATTTATATGCAATTTTCAAACTCACCTTTGCCATTTTCACCACATTGTTAAGACACTTGAGAATAGGACTCAAGAGTAATGGTGTCTTGTCCCATTTTTGTTTTTTGTTTTTTATGCTTAATGGCATAATCAACCTTTATGAACTGTTTAATGCCAAAACCATCCTTGTAGAAAAGCAGTAAGCCATTGTCCTAGAGACACTAGAATATTTGTTCGAGTACCCCATAGGACAATCTATTTTTAGAAACTGAAATAAAATTCTATTAACAGATAAAAAATTTTGGATATTTTTATCTAATATCATTTTGGCACAGTTCTTTTAATTTGTGTAAATCTGTGAAAGAACACAGGTCACAACTGACCAAAATAAATGTTATTTCATAAACGTTTCATACTGCTACCAACAACTAGAGATGGTAAAGTTTTTTTAAACCCATAGCTAGGGAGGGATACCTTTCCCAAGGGTATTAGTCTGAAAGTAAATGTAAGAGAGCAACTGGAGTTCAAACTCATTCATTCAAATGACACACGCACACACACACACACACTATAATCAATATTTGCTGATTTCACCCTCAAAATAAGCATGTGTGTGTGTGTGTATATATATATATATATATATATATATACACACACACATACATACACACACACACATCATATAAAAATAAAAGTTTAGTTTGGTTTGGTTTGGTTTTATGGCATATCAGTCTTTGTAGGTTATTTAATACCAAATCCATTTTTATGTAAATAATCTGTTCTATTTAAAACAATTAAGTTTAGAGTAAGTACAGTTTCAATGTCAAAAACAGTTCAATTTCAAACAATTCAGTTTAGCATAAGCACGCAGTTTAAATTTAAGTACAGTTTCATTGTGAAAAACATTTCTATTTCTAGCTATTCAGTTTAGTTAAGCAGAGCTAATTCAGTTAAGAATAAGGACAGATTTTCTTTACCCACAGTTAAATGTCAAAACAGTTCTATGTTAAACAATTCAGTTTAGAGTAAATACAGTTTCAATGTCAAAAACAGTTCTATTTCAAATAATTCAGTTTAGCGTAAGCACGCAGTTTAAATATAAGTACCGTTTAATTGCCAAAAACATTTCTATTTCAGGCTATTCAGTTTAATCAAACAATTCAGTTTAGCAAAAGTATGCCGTTAGTTCTATTTGACCCATAGATAGGACCCTATCAGGTGCTACCACTCCGGGCCAGAGTGGACCTGAGAGCAATGGCAATGAAGGGGTGCTCTGTATTCCCAAAGCCCCAGTATTACTGGGACCTCACCATCAGACCGTTTAGTGTCATATCCAAGACACTCATTGGGGGAGGGGGGGTCTTACCCCCTGCAGAGGTGCAGTCAGTGTATTCTACAGCCCCAGCTGACTGGGCAAAAATAAATAAAAGGAAATGATTTGGTGAAAAAGGAAAGGAAGTGAAACAATAAAGATATCAAAGACCTAGAAAAAAAAGGGTTCACCATTTGTTGGCCCACTCCAAAGTCAACATGTGTGGGTTTGTTGTCATCATCATCATATCGCGCTGGTAGCACGGATATCCCTGACCCTCTCTCGCCACTCCTCCCTATCGTTCAGCAGGTGAAATTTGTGTGTGTGTGTGTATGTATATATATATATATATATATATATATATATAGAGAGAGAGAGAGAGAGAGAGAGAGAGAGAGAGAACTGTTCTTTTGACATTGAAACTATATTTACACTAAACTGAATTGTTTAACAGAACTGTTTTGACATTTAACTGTGGGTAAAGAAAATCTGTACTTATACTTAGCTGAATTAGAACTGCTTGACTAAACTGAATAGGTAGAAATAGAAATGTTTTTCACAAACTGTATTTACATTTAAACTGCATGCTTATGCTAAACTGAATTGCTTGAGATTATATATATATATATATATATATATATATACACACATACATACACACTGGATGTAGTTTGGAAGACCTGCTGAGAACAATGGATGATAGGGATGGATGGGGAGAAAGAGAGATAGGGAAATCTGTGCTGTCAGTGATATATATATATATATATATATATATATATATATATATATATAAATTACCAACTTCTTTGCACAAGCAGGATGTGACACAAGGTCAATTTTTTAAGCAGAGTTTAACAGGTTTAAATTCAGTATAGCTTCTAGACCAGTTGCCATACCATGGCTAAAGAGCCTAGTCTGCCCTACACACACACTATATATATATATATATATATATATATATATATATATATATATATATATATACACACACACACACGCACGCACACATATATGAGAGAGAGAAAATAGATAAAACAAACATTGAATACAATCCAGATGTCTAAGACTGAAAACTAATAGACAATTCCACTTTTGACTCCTGTGTTCAATTACAATAATACCAAAAGTTATTCCAAGTGATGATGAAATAGTCACCAGTTATTGACCAAAGATCAGCAGTAAATGATTGGCAGCAGATTAAGTAAACAGACAGAAAAATCGGTCAGCAGCAGAGCTTTCTACAGATCAAAGAAAGTTCTTCTTCCAGGAATAACTCCATGTCTTTAAATTGGCACCATTCCAAATGCAAAGATTACAAATATTTCTGTACTGGTAGAACCCAACCATTAGAGTTTAAATGATACTACTTTTTGTTTTAACAATTATTTCTACAAGAATGATGATTCTGAAACCTTGAGGGTCACTTCTCTATAAATGGAAATATTTGGCCAGAACACTAGATTTTAGATCAGCAGAGTTAAGTTTTATACAAACCATGATCATGGAAAGAATTTTTTCATCCCACCCCAACCTCTCGATCAGCATTTAGAGAATTAAGATTGATTGATTTTAACAGCATGTCAACCATTCTAGGGTTACTGCCCTTCCTCAGATCTCCAGAACTTTAGTCTTACCATCAAAAGCAGTTTAGAGTCATACACAGGACCCTGCTTTTTTTGGAGGGATGATACAGTCCATGTATTCAAAGTGCCACCAACAAGGCTGTTTGGAAGTGAGGTAAATTATCATAAAATAAAATTGTTCTTTACAATTTCATCATGAACATTTTCTTCTTTTGAACCCAGGTAAAATTATTTCCAAGGCTCCTAGAATATGGGTGTGTGTGTATCAGTGGCGACTCTAGCCTATTTTTGCTACTCGTGCCCCCCGCCCTCTGTCAACTTCAGTTCCCAACCCGTGGACCCAAAGTAAGTCATCATAGTTGCTATTGCATGTCTCTCCATTGTATAGCACAGATTGCCAAACGTACCTTGCATGGTGGTTTTTTTGTAAACAATCAAGATACTATATAATTTGTAGTCTTGTTAATACAGTAGATAAGATAATTTTTTTTCCTTTCAAAAGTATAGAAGAAAAGAGAAGATGTTCATTACTATGACGAGAAAAATATGTTTATTAGAATAAAGAAACTGATGACAATATACACAGACACAGCTAGTAGTTTCAATTTCGCTTAAAATAAAGATTTGTTGAAAATGTATTCAAATAAACAAATTTTAGTTACAGAATGTAATATATGCAACATTCATTAAAAAAATAGACATCTGTTAGTGAAAAAACAAATTAAAACACACCGTTTAACCAACATTTACCATAGCGATGATGATGACGTCGGCGACGGCTCTAATCTGCTATCCCCTCTGTCTTTCTCTCACTCTCTCGGTCCCTCTCCCTCTTCCCAATACATCTATCAGCAGTCACACGTGCTAAGATTTTTGAGCACAGTGTTAGGGTTGCTCTTTTATTGGCTACAGCCAAAAGCATATTTCTCTAACATTACTGTTATTATAAGGGTCTAGTGCCTGGCACGGATCAGGCGTTCAACATTATAGCCGATTTTATGGGATGTTCAATGAATCTGACGGTGGCCGGACAAAGACCATCCGTTCAAAACAGCATCGTTGTATTATTCCCAGACATATTTATGAACTTTTGGCTACTTAGTTATCGAAACTTGAATAGATATGTAATTTAATTGAGATCAGACTAAGTATGATTGCTTGAAATTAATGGATGATTTTTAATCCATTTTGAATAACATTGACCGAGTTATTGGTCGTGCCGGGCACGAGTAGCACTAGTCCCGTCTCCGCCCCTGGTGTGTGTGTGTGTGTATATATATATATATATATATATATATATATATATATATATATACACACACACACACACAGATATATACACACACACAAACACACTAATGGCAAAGAGTTTCTTAGACTTCCATTTTATCTGTATCAAAATTATTAGTATCATATATAAAAAAACTCGAAACCTTACAACTGTTTGCAAACAAATTAAGTAGATGGTTGTTTTATGGCATATCAACACTTCTGAGTTATTTAATGCCAAATTCTGTTGAAATAATTACTTCAACAACACAAAAATCATACTTTAGTAAGAACCGACTAAAATAGAAAAAAAAAAAAAAAAAAAAAAGACAATGAAACTAAGAGGACCTTTCGACTGGTACCTTTCAACAGATATACCGGTAGAAATTTCACTAAAATTATAAAAAAATGGTAATGTTAGAGGTGTAAGCAATAACTGAACAACATCCTAGCCTTTTCAAGCAGAGAAACTCATTTAACCATTGAAACTATTTGGGGAATTTGGAGTGTGGTGAGTTTTTTCCTTCTTTCTTCATCCCTCCTTGCCATGACTTTTGTGAATTTTCTTTCCATCTTTTAATGATTTTAGTTAAATTTCTATTGGTGTATCAATTGAAAGTACTTGTCAAAAGGGGCCCTTTGGTTTTGTTGTTTTTTTTTTCTATTTTAGTCATATTTTAGACAGTTCTTGAAGAATGATTCTCCTTGTTAAAGTAATTATTAATATTTGAGATATATATAATTTCTAAGAGAATAGTTTGTTGGCAACTATTCTTAAATGAGTTGTTAGAGCATATTTATTTGTACAGTAAAATGGTACAAACAGGTACCACTAATCAGAGTCATAGTGGACCTGGGAGTAATGGCAATGAAGGGTTGATTGGTTGGTTGTACTTTATGGTAAATCAACCTTTGTAGTGCCAAATCATGTTTATACATATCTATTAAATATATATGATTTGTAAATGAATAGTTTGTAGGTAACAATTTCTAAAAGAGTGGTATTTGTCTCAGCCTCCTACCAGACAGGACTTGACACAAGGTCAATGACCCGAAGGTCAATTATAGTGGGGATTTAAGGGAGGGGAAGGTCGGGCATGAGCTGAGGCTCGAGCCCGGCTGGACTATGTAGCTCATCAGCCCACTTAGTGCAATGTGGGTTTGAAGAGCCTAGCTGGACTTGGACCCAAATCTGGGTCCAGACACATATGCCTGATTATAGCTTAAACTGGATAGCAAGGTCCAGTGCTATTCAATAGCCCTTGCGTGCCCACCCAACTAAAAGGCCAAGTGGCCCATTTTTAAAAGAGCCACTGTTCATTTGTTTGCAGTTATATTGTTTCAAGTATTTCTATGTAATACTGATAATTCAACTTAACAGTCATTTGTTTGCACATAGTTAAATGGTTTCAAGCATTGCTAACACAAATAATCTTAGTTGAACACAGAATAATAAATGATTAAACAGTTCTATTTTATCTATATATGAGACCTTAACAGGTACTACCACTCGAGGTCAGAGTGAACCAGGGAGTAATGGCAATGATGAAGTACTCTACATTCTCCAAGGCTCCAAATTATTAAATATTAATTGTTAGCATGTAAGTCTTTGATTTGGTTGGGTTTTATGGCATATCAACCATTGTTAGTTATTTAATGCTAAATCCTGTTTTTACATATGATTTGTAAACTCATTTTGTAGATACATTTTTAAATGAGCCGGAGCTCTTCCCTTTGTTAAGTTAAATGGTTTCAAGTATTGCTATGTAACAGTAACAATGTAACATCAGTCATTTGTTTGCACACAGAGAAGTGGTTACAAGTATTGCTAATTAACACTATTCATTCATTTGCACATAGAAATACTTGAAACCATTTAACTATGATTCACTAGCAATTCAATTAAACACCAGTTATTTGTTTAGACACAGCTAAATGATCAAACAGTTCTATTTCTAACAATTTAATTTAGCATAAGTCATTGTTTGCACAGTCAAACAGCTCTATTTGACCTATAGATAGGACCCTATCAGGTGCTACCACTGTGGGTCAGAGTGGACCTGAGAGCAATGGGAATGAATGAGTATTCAGCATTTCCCAAACCCCAGCATTACTGCAGCCTCACTATCAGATTGTTTAGCATCATAATCAGGACACTCATTGGGGAGGAGTTTCTTACCCCTTTGCAGATATACAACCAGTGTATTCTATAGCCCCAGCCAACTAGACTGCATATACGTCTTTGTTAATTAAGAGTCATAAATAAGAATATTTGAAACCATATAATTTGATTGCAAAAATGAAAGTGGGGGCTAATTTTGGCATTAAATAATCTAACAAGAGTTGACATGCAAAAAAAAAAAAAAAAAAAAACCAACCAACCAACCATCTGTTCATGGATGTCAAATGAAGTCTAACTAGCAATATTTTACCTTTAAAAAGTAATTCTTATTCTAACAATTTATATTTATTTATTCATTAATAGGGTTTTTTTTAAATTAAAGGAAATATTCTGGGAGATTCTGATTATACCGACTTATTTCTTTTTCTTTTAAAAAAAAAAAATCAACCATTTATTCCCTTCACTTCTGCAGGTGAATCTTTCTGCAATATAATCAAAAGTTGTAATATAAGAAATAAAATATACCCACCTTTTAGAAACCAGAAAGTATAGAAAATTATTTTTATACTAGGAGAATGTGTGCTTATGAAAACAGAGAGGCAAGCCAAAGAAGCTCAATCAAAAAACATGCTGGAATATATTTAACATCTTGGCACAGATAGGTGATTAATTTGAGTTGGGCAAGTTTTATAGATGTGCTGAAAACCTGCCATATGTAATTGTTTTTAGGAGGACATAAGTTAATAGATATTATCAAGTGGTTAATATTTATGGTCCTCTGGTGGCCATTACTTGTACTACAAATATGAATAGAACACAATTATTTCAAATGTCATTGGGGAGAAAAGAAGTCAAATTTGATAATATTGAAACAATTGGTTGGTTGGTTGGTTTTATGGCATGTCAATCATTATTGGGTTATTTTATATGAAGGTCAGCCTTCTTTTTTTAATGATATGATTTCAAGTAACAATTCCTATTTAATACATGTGTGTAGATATACATATAACAAATATTTTATTTAATAGTTCATAACACGTTTCAAGTTTAACACATTTATTCAGATGGAATATATATGAGAGAAAGTTTGTTTCTTCTCTATAGATAACCAATTAGTTAGATGGAGAACTAATCAGGAAGAAGTGTGTAATTTGATTTAAAAAAAAAATCCTATTAAGGAAAGAGAGAATCTCAGAGAAGGAGCTTCTAACAATAATCAATACTCAGTAGGATGCCATATTGCTGCAAGACAAAACCAATTGTACTGAACAAGATAAGCAGGAAAATAAATCTAATTAAGATTTTTAAAAAGTTTTAATACGAGAAAATTGCATATTTTCAAGAAATTGATTTCAAATAATTTAAGAATTTAAAAAAAAAAAAAAAAAAGAAAAAAAAAAAGCATAATTTTTTTTTAAAAACAGGTTTTTAATTTTTAATTTTATTTTTGTATAAATGCAAAAGCAGCCACCCACTCCTTTGATTTTTTTTTTGTAGAATTTTAAAGGATAATTGATTAAAGAAAAAAAAAACTATAGTTAAAGATCTGCTATTTTACAAATAATTACAACTTGCACATGAAGATTAAATAAAAAGGGAAGAAAAAATACTTTGGTTAAAGGTATAAATAGAAATTTTTTTTTTTTTTTTTCCTTTAGATTTGAAGTTAAATCTTAAGTGAAGCATCAAGTTCTTTTAATTGACAGCAAAATCTAAAAAAAGAGTCAAGGATCTTTTTATTGGAATTCACAATAAAAGATTCCATTTGTAATTGCTTCAAAGGATAATTGATGTCAGAAGAACAAGATTTAGTCAAAGAGTTATTTTAGCACATTGATAATTAAATGGGTCATAGAAGATTATTTAGTTTTCTACTAGCAAACATTAAAGTACAGGTTAAAAGAATTCTTACTAATGTTCCAAATATCAAAAAGCAAAATTATAACCTAGAGCGTTTGGTTGGTTTTATGGCACATCAAACACTCATGGGCTATTCATTGCCTAAATCAGTCTTTTTTTAAAGCAATTATATGGTTTCAAGTAATGATAATCATTTGTAAAGAATTATGTCTTCAAATTTGCACACATGGTTTCAAGTATTCCCATCAAATACTAATGATTTACCCAGTTATATAGTTCAGGTTAACAATAAGAATTTGTAAGCAATTACATCTTGAAGTAACTATTCTCAATACAAATGATTTGAATAAACAGTGATATTTCTATCTAATATAACAGGACTATCGCTCTGGCTTAGAGTAGACCCGGGAGAAATAGCAATAATGGGGAAACTCCAGAATCGGAACTTCACTGCCAGATGCTGTTTTGAATACTATTCAGGAATAGTTCTTGTTTTTTTTTTAGGAGGTGCCTGTGGTGTAATGGTTATCATTGTAGGAAATGGACACAGTGACATGAGTTCAAATCCCGGATGAGTTTGATCACATTTCACAAAGCAGTCATACTCTTGGGAAAGGTATGAATCCTCTAATTCTCTCTCCAGCTATGGGTAAATAGAAGGGCAGACTAGGTTCTTCAGCCTTGGTTAGGCAACCAGTCTAGGAGAAGGAAAACCTGTCAAACTCTGCTTAAAAATTGATCGAGTGTCATATCCTTCTCATGTGGAGGGGTTGGTAAATACATCTTGTTTCTCGTATTGGAGTGCTTACTCTTTTGCAGTAAGCATATTCTAAGTTTTTCTCATACTTTGATAACCAGAAACTAATTTCCTTGGATATTTCATGACAAGTATTATAAAATTAACTTTTTATCTAACCCTGGCCTTTCATGTAAAGTATTATGGAAGTTCTCAAAAATTTTTTTAAAAATAAATAATTAAAACAAATCCAGAACATTTTTTGGAAGTAAATGATCCTTCATTTCCCAAATCAAGTCATTTTTAGCAGATTTTATTTTGAATAGAATCCTTTTGCAACATTTAATAGACTTAAAAGGCAAGACAAATCTACAGAGTAGTAACTTTGAAAAACTAATTCAAAAAGATGTTTTCGTTGAGAGGGAGAGAGAGAGAAAGAATGTGTGTGAGTGTGTGTGCGTATGTATGTGAGAGTGAGAGAGAGAATGAGTGTGTGCATGCAAACTACTGAGAGAGAGAGAGAGAGTATAATCTATTAAAAGAGTGTGTAAACTACTGAGAAGGGGAGAGAGAATGTATGTGTATGTGAGAGTGACAGAGTGAGAAAGAGAATGAGTGCGTGCATGCAAACTACTGAGAGAGAGAGAGAGTATATTCTATTAAAAGAGTGTGTAAACTACTGAGAGAGAGAGAGAGAGAGAGAGAGAGAGAGCAAGAAAGAGTGTGTGTGATCTACTAAAAGAGAGAAAGTGTGTAATGTATTAAATCAAAGAGAGAAGCAAACAAATATAAAAAGCAGCAAGACATTTCTCAAATACACAATTTTTTTTTTTTTTTAAGTAATAAGACAAGAAAAAAAAATTCCAATAACTCCAAGTCAATTTCTGAAGGATTTTCAGACAGACAAAAGAACTTAAAATAGAGAAAAAAAAAAAAACGTAAGAAACCAAAAGAAAACCTGTCTTGTATGAAAAGCCAATGGTTTTTACAACCAGCTAATAAAACATGATGGGTACCATGAACAGTACCATGATTAGGGGGTGAGGCTAGCAGACCATTGTTAATGCGTTCAATTCTCACTCATTGTTCCAATACTTGTGGCCTTTCCCAAACTAAAGGTTAATAAACAACTAATATATACTAACATTTTTGCATGTGTTTCCTTTTATTCACAGTCTGCTAGGTTGGTTGGTGTTTGATGGCATATCAACCATCATGGGTTATTTAATACAGAATTATATATATATATATATATATATATATATATATACACACACACACCCCAAAAAAATTATTTGCTCACCAGGAATATTTAATTTCAATATTCTATTTTTGAATATTTTATTTGTCCTGATTGGAATTATTTCCTATTCTGGATTGAATTATATATATGAAAATCCAAAAGGTAGGAATATTCAATTTGAGTGCTCAATGTCAACGGCTGTTAACGTATAATGTGCAGAGCTAAAAAAATTTTTTATATAAAAATAAAAAATTCACTTCCTTGGTGCCATTATGAATTTATTTCTGGTCATGTAGAAAAAAAAAATTATTTGGGCGTTCTTATATTGCTTCTGATGAGAATGGGATTGGAAAAAATTTAATTTTTTTAAATTTGAATATTTTTTTTAATCAAGAAAAAAATATATCTATTATCATTTTTTTATTTATACAATGTTTATACAATCCTTTAAAAAACAAAAACAAAAAAAACATAACTCCTAATTTAAATACTACTGAAAATTAAAAACCTTATTCCGTAAAAATCAAATAGGGGCATGCAACTTATTTAAAATTATAGATGAAATATGCATTCATACTTCCATTGAAACTATTATGTTTTATAAATATTAAATAATATAATTCAAGTTATCAGAAAATAATTATTCAATGCTGATATTAATTTACAAAAACTAATTCTAATCATTAAAATTATAGTAAAAATTAATGTTATCTATATTAGGAAGAAATTAACATATTGAATGTTAAGTTAATCATAAGTAAAGAATCAATATGTAATAGATATTCTATTAATGTAAGTAATAATTCATAATATAAATAGATTAGATATTCATTTCTTAAATTTTTGTTTACATATAGAAAAAATGGTGTAGTACCAGGATAGTTCCAACTTGTTATAAGGTTATATAAATCTTATATTTTATTATCTTATTACAAAAACATATTTATGCTTTATCCATTAAATTTAATTGTATTCTTTATCAGAAAAATCTATTTTAAATTATTCATTATTTAATCTATTTTCTAAAAATTATAGATTTATATTCCAATATATAGAATAAAAAAATATAAATCACTTAATTAATGGTGGTTAAATAAATTTAATATTATTAATATATCAAGTTAAATCATATTAAGAATTTATTTCTATGTTTACATGCTGAAATCATTTCTTTTCTGGCATCAAGTAAATTTACACACACATATATATATATATATATATATATATATATATATATATACCCGGCTCATTGGCCTATTGGGTAGAGTGTTTGCCAATGGCCTCAGGAGACCCGGTTTCAATCCCAGGTAGAGTCATACCAAAGACTCAAAAATTAAAAAAAAAAAAAAAAAAAAAAAAAAAAAGGTACTTGATACCTCCTTGCTTAACACTCAGCAATATAAGGTACGTATCAATGGTAAGGTGGAGCAATCCAGGGAAAGGAGTAGCGCCCTCCCAACACCTCGGCGTAGTAGCTATTGAAAAGGGAGCCATCTGGTCGCCCTCGAATACAGTTGCCAGCTTATATATACACACACACATGTATGATTTGCAAGTAAATAGATCATAGGTAAATATTTTTGTTTTTAAATGAATTGTTAGAGTGTGAGACAAAGCTTAATAGACATATTTTGCTTCACAGGCACATGCTTTGTAGATAGTCTTGTTTAATGAATGTATCATATCTGCTGGATTGAGGCTTTCAATTGTGTTGTCAGTTTCAATATTCATACTTTCTACACTGAAGAAGCTATTTAGGGTTTTGGTTGATCCTTGGGAATTATATTGTTTTTCTTTGTTTGTATGGTCTAGTTTAATAGGTTGTTTTTAGAATTTTATTCTTGACTTTGAGGACCTCTAAATTGGTTGGGTATGATTTATTTTGGTTGGTGTGTGTGTGTGGGGGGGGGATTCAAGTTTGGCTGGAATCATTAAAATGAACCTTGGTTATTTTTATCATCATATTTATCCAACCCCTCCGCTCGGGCAGGATATGACACAAGGTCAATTTTTTAAGTGGAGTTTAAGAGGTTTGAATTCAGAGTTTTCCTTCTCCTAGACTAGTTGCCTAACCAAGGCTGAAGAACCTAGTCTGCCCCACTATTTACCCATAGCTGGAGGGAGAATAATTGGATTCATACCTTTCCCAAGGGTATTAATGCTATGTGAAATGCAATCAGTCCAGGATTTGAACTCGTGTCGTCATGTCCAATTCCTGCGACGATAACCATTACACTACGGGCACCTCCTAAAACATTGGTTATTTTTATCATTAAGGGTTTTCGGACTATTGTCTTCATCTTTATTATTTCCACAATGTTTCGGCCGATATGTCCTCTGGCCTTCTTCAGGTGTTTGTCAAACTCAGGAACCTTCACAGAACTTCAAACTACTTCCTTTATTGAATCCATGGGGAGTCGCCTGTCCTGATTCCGTTAGCCATAAATGGGTACAAGACAACTGAAACTTGGTTTTTCATTGTTTGCATTAGTGTTTGGTTTTGAATTTGTGATAGAGGTTTTTCCAGAGTTATCTACAGTCTGAGATAATCAAAGCAGTTTGACTGCTTCCAAAACTGATAAATCTTCAGAAAACTTACCAAAGTCTGCAAAAGGTCAAAGTGCTGGAAAATATAAGGCTACAGATAAAAATTTACTAATTCCAATTTGTCTGCTAGATTCGAGTAAAGAATCAATTGGAACAAATTTCACAGAATAAATGTAGCAAGATGACGGGAGTGATATTGTTAGTGAACAGATAAGCAGATATTACCTTATGTGTATGGTCATATGCTCCCCCTGTCCAAAACAAAAAAACAAGCTAGTCTGATAGAATATTGCTAATCTTCAATAGAATCCAGAGATTAGTACCCTTATGCCACACTAAGTTTATAAAATATAAAAAAAAAGCTATCAGGCAACTGATATCAAATTAGGATCCTACAATCCTGGCCTTACGCCACACTAAGCCAAGTAAATATCGAAAACCATTTTGCTACCAGGCAACTGCTATCAAACTGGACATCCTAACTAGAAGCCCCATACTACTGACCTTATGCCACACTAAGCTTATTGAATATCAACTAGCAGTGTCCCTGTGGTAGTGTGGCTAACATACTGGACCACAAAATTGTTTGGCATTAAATAACCCATGAAGGTTGACATACTGTTAAAGAAACCAAACTAAATATCAACCAAATTAGCTATATCCATGAATAGATCACTTCTTCTCACCCTCAACTATGGGTAAATAGAAAGTCAGACTTGGTAAGACAACCAGTCAAGGAAAAGGAAAACTGAATTCATACCAGCTGTACTCTTCTTAAAATCACACCCTGTCTATGGCAGAAAGAGAGAAAGGAAGAAAAAATGTTTTTTTATGTATATTCGCCTTTCATTAGATTTGAAGATTTAAACAAATTTTTTGTAGTACATTAAAGAAACTTAAATGTTTATCATTTATTGCATTTTGACAAATAAGATAAATTAACTTAACCCAAGCATTTTTTTTTTTTTCGATAATCTCCATCCACTGTTGAGCTTATACTAATCTTTAACATATAACAATATTTGTAAATTTATGTATGAAAATACAAAACCTAAATAAACTTATAAACCAGAATTTTCACAGACACTGCATACGATATTTCTTTTCCCTTTTATTTTGTTCAATAAATAGACCAATTGCATCAGCTCTATCACTAGTATCTGATAATCACATACGTATCAGTTTCCTCTCAAGAGGGGGAGAAAAAAATTAATGAATCATTTCTCAGAATTTCTATCAGTTTCCTGGAACTGGTAATCTAGGTTAACTAACACGTTTGAACTGTACCATGTGTTAACGAACAATAAAAGAAACCATCTGATTTTCAAATAGTGTGGTAAGTACTACGCTTAGTAAAAGTAGTTATTTACTAGCTTTTAAAGTGACACAAAACTGGATGTATGAGGCACCCAGTAAGACTAACTCACTAGTAATGGTTAGCTAATCTAGCTTGCCAACTATTACTCTATGCAAGACAGCGAGATAAAAGAAGTCTATATAGTTAAACATTACCTTATCAGACACCTCAATTTCACATAACACCTAGGAGATATTTTCAGGGTATTTTTTTGGTAAGAGGGGGAGAAAAAGGAAGTAGGGCTGGTTGGTTGGTTGGTTTGGTTTTATGGCATATCAACCTTTGTAGGTTATTTAATGCCAAATCCATTTTTATGTAAATAATCTGTTCTATTGAAAACAGTTCAGTTTAGCATAAGTACAGTTTAATTGTCAAAAACATTTCCATTTCTAACTATTCAAGCAGTTATATGTAATAATTCAGTTAAGTGTAAATACAGTTTTAATGTCAAAAAACAGTTCTATTTCAAATAATTCAGTTAAGCATAAGCACGCTGTTTAAGTGTAAGTATGGTTTAATTGTCAAAAATGTTTCTATTTCAAGCTATTCAGTTTACTCAATTAATTTTAGCATAAGTATGCTGTTAGTTCTATTTAACCCATAGAAGGGGCCCTATGAGATGCTACCACTCCGGGCCAGAGTGGACCTGGGAGCAATGGCAATGAAGGGGTACTCCGCATTCCCCAAAGCTCCAGCACAGCTGGAACCTCACCATCAGATCGTTTAGTGTCATATCCAAGACACTCGTTGGGGGGGGGGGGGGTCAGTGTATTCTACAGCCCCAGTTGACTGTGCAAGGAAGCAGGGCTGGTCTTATATGTTTTAAAAACTAAATTACATTGATATTGACACCAAAGAGTGTATATGAGTGACAGCATTCACCTGATGTGGATTAAGCTGGCTTTGCATGTGTATTCACATATGGAGAATTGATGTCAGGAGGAGGTCGCCAGCCACATTCATGTAACAGGTTCCAAGTCAGAGTTTTCGTTCTAGTCTGGTTACCAAAGTTAAAGAGCTTAGTCTGCCCTACAATTTACCCATAACTGGAGAGAGAGTAGATGGATGCGTACCTTTCCCCAAGAGTATTAAACACTATGTCAAATGCAAACAAACTAGTCAAGGATTTGAACTTGGGTCTCTGTGTCCATTTCCTATGGTAATAACCCTTACACCACGAGTGCTACTAAAGTGGATAGTACAGTCCCCACCCAGGGGGAAAAAGGAAAGATCCATGGGTTTTAGGAAGCACCAAAGCACCATCAGAACCAAATCTTATTTGACAATATAAGTTGGTTTGGTTTCATTTTTTAATGGCATATCAACCTTCCTGGGTTATTTAAGGCCGAAACTATCTTTGTAGAAGAACAGTGATAATACTATTTCACCCACAGCTGGAGAGATAATGAAGTTTCACACCTTTCCAAAGGGTATTAGACTGAAAGTGAATGTAATAGCATGACTGGAGTTTTAATTTGCTAACTTTGAGGCCGCAGTCCAGTACATTAACCATTATGCCACAAGACTCCTCTGAAAATACTCATAGATAAGATAATGTTTCAGCAAGGAGATGCAACTTCGAACTTCATTAAGAGATTATCCTTTATTATTTCCCCCAACCTGAGTGTGGTATTTATTCAGCTCCCACAAAAGCAAAATGTGACACAAGGGCAGTTCAATGGGAAGGTGCAAACCTCCAACAGAGCTGGGGGCAAAAATTTCTTAGATTGCATTGACATTCCCCTTCGAGGGTATCTTGGGTATCAAAGCAATTAACTCACCCTTTTACAATGTAAAGATGAATTTTGCCAAAGGAGTTGCCAATAGGAAGCACTGTTTATAGTCACACCTTTTTCAAGAAAATCATCAGTGATTGGTCCTTCCATATCACAGAAGACAGTCACCATTACCTTCTTTACTGACCACTATTCCTGGAACTTTTTCTTTACCAGAGTGTGTTTCCACTTCATGGACTATCTTTTCTACTAAGGCTTGATTTGGTTATTAGGGTTTATGGCATATCCACCTTTGTAGGTTATTTAATGCCAAATCCATTTTTATACAAATAGTTCTATTTCAAACAATTCAGTTTAGCATGTGTACACAGTTTGTCAAAAACATTTCCATTTCAAGCAATTCAGTTTAGTCAAACAGTTCTAATTCAAACAATTCAGTATGAAGTTTAGTTCTATTTAACCCATAGATAGGACCCTATCAGGTGCTACCACTCTGGTCCTGAGTGGACCTGGGAGTGATGGCAATGAAGGGGTGCTCCTCATTCCCCAAAACTCCAGCATTACTGGAACCTCACTATCAGATTGTTTAGTGTCATATCCAGGACACTTGTTTCTCACTTACCAAAAATTTGATGACAACTCTGTTCAAGTCTTTGAGCATTGATTTGCTAATATTTTTGCAAAATTAATAATTCTTGCTATAAACTAATTCTAAACAATACAGGTTTTACATTTATGAATAAAAAAAAATTCCTTTTATTTACTGGGTGACTATGGTAGATAGGTAAATTCCCTGTATTTATAAAATTACATTGGTAAATTTACAGACTTTTTAACAAATACAACTGTCTATTGCCAACCAATGTAGTTTTTGCTCTATTAAGATTTTCCTATGTGCTGTGTATGCTACATGGACAACTCTCGGGAGAAATATCAACTGCTTACCATTTTTTGAGGTCAGAGCTGGAACAAAGCCAAACATTGGAATTAATTCTGAGGAAATAGTTTTTGTCTTAATTAGAATCATTGTCAAAAATATTACAGTTGTAAACAAGACTGATCAGCTGTTGACGAATACCAAACATTCCTAATTAATTATGGAATTAAGGAAGTGTAATTAGATGCAAAGTGATTCTAGGAAATTATTTTAATGTATGTAAAAAGGCTTTTCTAAACAGAGATATTGCTTCAGCAATTTTTTTTTTCTTTCTTTCCAATACTTTTTCATAAAAATTATGGGAGGACCCTTGTGGTATAATGCTTATCACAAAGTGCTAAAACTCCTGGGAAAGGTATGAATCCAACTATTTTCCGTCCAGCTACGGGTAAATAGAAGGGCAGACTGCGTTTTTAACTTCGGTATGGTAACTAGTTTTAGAGAAGGAAAATTGAATTTGAACCAGAACTGAAGAGAGATGGGTTCCATCAGGTTATTCTAGCCAAAAATACACAACATGAATAGTGCTCAAATGACCAAACCAGGATACAGGCTAAATTTCTTTTTCTCTCTTTTATGAAAACTAGGCCACTACTTAAAACTAGTTTTTTTTGTTTTCATGATATTAAAAATGTTAATTACTATGTTCAGTTGGTGATTCACAAAACTACGCAGTTGAAATTCTACAACCATTGCAAAATAAAAGCAAATGGACATTTTACGTGCTTATTAAAAACACAGGTGAATGACAAGAAAGAAAATGGGAAGACTGTCAGAAATTGGATTGTAGCCAAAAAACAATAAAAATAACACCGAGTTAAAACTTGAGGTAGAATCATTAAAAGATTGTTTCTAATACTCATATTCAATTTAGTCGGGACATTGCTGTGTGGTTAAAGTGTGGAGCAGTAAGTTAGAGTTGATTGGGTGTTTGGATTTTATGGTATATCAACCTTTGTAGGTTATTTGATGCTAAATCCATTCTTATACAAATCATCAGATATATTTCAAACAAATCAGTTTAATCAAATAGTTCTAATTCAACGAATTCAGTTTAGTCTAAGTAGAGATTTTGTTTACACACAGTCAAATGTCAAAGTACAGTTTCAATATCAAAAACAGTTCCATTTAAAAAATTCAGTTTAGCATAAGTACACAGTTTAAATGTCAGAAACAGTTCTATTTCAAGTAGTTTAGTTTAGCATAAGTACACAGATTACTTCTATTTAACCTATAGATAGGGCCCTATCAGGTGCTATCATCCCGGGCCAGAATGGACCTAGGAGTGATGGTAATGAAGGGGTGCTCCACATTCCCCAAAGCGCCAACATCACTGAAACGTGCCCATCAAATTGTTCAGTGTCATATCTAGGACACTCAGGGGAAGGGCCTTATCCCTCTGTAGAGGTGCAGTCGGTGCATTCTACAACTCTAGCTGACTGGGCAAAAGTCAGAGGTTGAGGACGTGTTAATCAGCTAACAAGAATGATAAGCAAACTTTTATAAAATGTTTAGGATTTAGATTGGTTTGGTTGGGTTTTATGACATATCAACCATTATAGTTTTTTAATGCCAAATCCTCTTTATACATATATATCAAATATATATGACTTGGTTTGGTAGGATTTTATACATATTAAATATATATGATTTGGTTTGGGTTTATCACATATCAACCATTGTAGGTTATTTAATGCCGACTCCTCTTATATATATATATATATATATATATATATATATATATATATATATATATATTAAATATATAGGATTTGGTTGGGTTGAGTTTTATGACATATCAACCATTGTTGGCTATTTAATCCCAAATCCAGTTTATGCACACACCCATATATATATATATATATATATATATATATATATGATTTGTAAACAGATTTTGTGGATAGCATTCTTAAACAAGTCTGAGCTCATTTTTTTATTGCACACAGTTGAATGATATCAAGTATAGCTATATAACAGTCACAATTTAGAATCAATCATTTGTTTGCACACAGTTTATAGGTAATTTAATTTTCAAAGTAGTTAGAACTAATTTGTTTGCACGCTAGTATTGCTATTATTTCTATATAGTGAAATGTTTTAATTATTGCTATCTCAGACTAATAATTTTTTTCAAAATTAATCATTTGTTGGCAGAAAGGGAAGTGTTTACAAGTATTGCTATTTAACACTAATTATTCTATTCAACACTATTCATTTATTTGAACAGAGTCAAATTTTTCCATGTATTTCTATGTTATACCAATAATTTAGTTTAGGCACACAGAGTTCAAAGTATTGCTATTTAACATTAACAATTCTAGTTAACATAAGTCAATACTATTCATTGCACATAGTTAAATGGTTCCAAGTATTGCTATGCATCATTAACAATTCAATTAAATAACAGTTATTTGTTTGCACACAGTTAAATATCAAAAACAATTCTATTTCTAACAATTCAATTTAGCAGAGGTCATTTGTTTGCACACAGTTTAGATATCAAACAGTTCTATTTGACCCATAGATAGGACCCTATCAGGTACTACCACTCAAGATCAGGGTGGATCCGAGAGTAATGGCAATGAAAATTTCAAGAGTAACGGAAATGAATATTCCCCAAAGATCCAGGAATGGAGCCACACCATCAGATAGTTTAGTGTCATATCCAGGACTCTCACTGGGTGGGGGCGTCTTACCTCTCTGCAGAGATGCAGTCGGTGTATTCTAGAGCCAAGCCGACCAGGCTATTATGATTTAGCAATAAATATGTTCTTTGATATATTTTACTATCACTCCAAAGCTGGTTGTTACAAAATCGAAATGAAAATCTATTCCCTCTGTAAGAAAATCAACACTGAAGATCATTTCCTCTGAATGTCTCATAATAGTCATTATTCATTAAACTGCTTAATGTGCCACACTGTACCTGTTATTTCTAAATGGTCACCCATACAAGTACAGAACAGGTTCATTGTTGCTTAACTTTAAGGATCTAGTGAGAGACCAGTGCTTTCAGCATGACTTGTTATTAATTAAACTCTGCTAAGTCTGGCACAGACCTCACATTACTAGTAGTACAAGCTGTTTCCAAGTGGTTACCCATCTAAGTACTGTGCTGGCTCATTGATACTTAACTTTGGTGATTTTTCTGGACACTACTGCTCTTAGCATGATTTGACTGTATGAACCATAATAGTTATTATATTTTATATAGTTTATTTTGTTTAATGGCATATCAACCTTTGGAGGTTATTTAATACCAAAGCCAGCCTTGTAGAAGGACAGTGATGGTACTATTTAACCCAGAGCTGAAGAGGAAAAGGAAGTTCATACCTTTCCTAAAGGTATTAGTCGGAAAGTGAATGTAATAGTACAACTTTAATTTAAACTTGCTTACAACAATGTTGCAGTCCAGCATATACTACCTGTTAGATTTGAATATAATATTCATTATACATTAATATATTAATAGCATCATGGTTAGAGTTTTGCTAATGGCCCAGGAGACCTGTGTTCAATCCCAGGTAGAGTCATACCAAAGACTCAAAAAAATGGTACTTGATGCCTCCTTGCTTAACACTCAGCATTATAAGGTAAGGATCAAAGGTAAAGTGGAGAAATTCAGGGAAAGGCATAGTGCCCTTGCCTACACTTTGGTGTAGTAGCTATCAAAAAGGGAACCTTTAGGTCACCCTCGACTACATTCGCCAACTTTACTTACTTATTTCAGCATGATTAGTTTCTTATCAAACCCTGCTTAGTCTGGCACACAGAATTCTCATTACTTGTCGTACCTTCTGTTTCCGAATGGTCACCCCTCTAAATAGAAAGGAGGTTGATTGCTGCTTAACTTGTGACCTTTCAAGGAATCAGTGCTTTCAACATTGACTTATTTATTCAACTAAGTCAGAAATAGCATTTTATTGTTATAACTTCATACTAGAGTAAGTTCCATGTTTTAAATCAGAAAATCATCAAAGATTAAAATATCAGTATATACAAAAGCCATTCAAATAGATAAGGGAGAGATAAAGTTGTGTACTCATGATGAGTAGTGATAAGGAATGACACTTTCTTTTTACAAAAATATATTTGTAACATAGGACCAACGTGTTGTGCTGTAAAGAAAGAAGTCTGCAGAAAAAGAAATACTCAAACTCGAAGGTAAGGGAAGAAAATATAGCAGTCGTTTATTATTCAGTTAGCGATGATTGTTGCAACTCGAAAAGTTCATTTTAGTTACGTTCTTCTTCTCCCTTCCTGGTGGTGTCGGCGGTGTGGACGAGAGCCGACTTTTGACATACGCCTGACAGATAGGTCGTATAAGACTGGGGTATGACGGGTCGGGGCCTCGGAACCTTTAACGCACCCGTTTTGACAACTGCCTTCAACTCTGCCAAAATCTCCAGACTTGTTTTCTTATATAGAGATTTTGGGGAACAAATCAGAGATCCCCGAATGTTCGATGTCACCAGTGAAACTGTTGTGAAACACGTGATAGTTCATCTGTGATTATTTTAAAATCACGTCTAACTTTGCAGGTCATTCTGCCCGCATGCGCTAGTCTAGTGACACCTCCACTGATTGACGACAGCGCCAGTCTGTAATATTACATATAGGTTTTTATTTCTCTTGAAAGGAGTCAAAGCTTCTGTGCTGTGAGAGTCAGACGGAGACGAAAACAGACTACCATATTGAACCATAACTCCTTAGTCGTGCCGTGGAATGCTGTCCCAGTGGGGTAACCGGCCACTTGCTGGCACTCTCTATGACTGAAAGAATGTCTTCTGACCGCAAGCTGAGATTAACTTAAAACTGAGACAACCCATTTCTCACGTGGGTATCTGCATATATCATAATATCCACACATTTCCGTTCAACCACGTGGCTGTTTCCACTTATTTTCACAGATGCATCCTGTGCTGAGATTGATGGCTTGGTCAAAAGGTAAATATGCAACAAATTTGGCCGACTGTAGTTCAGGGCAACCTGAAGGCTCTGTTTTCAATAGCTACTACACCAAGGTATTGGGGGAAGCACTACTCTTTTCTTTGGATTACTCCACTTACCCTTGGTCCATATCTTATAAAGCTGAGTGTTAAGCAAGGAGGTATGAAGTACCATTTTTTAAAATATTTGATATGACTGCGAGGGACATTCATTGAATAAGGGGATTTTTTTTTGAAAGTTCAAAATAAATTTTTGTTTCAGAATTTTTTCCTAAACTGGCAATGTTTGCTACTGGTTTATAGCAAGACTTATTTCCCTCTTGCTAAAATATATTTTGAGGCTATTCAAAATGATGGAAAAATCAAACCAAGTGCTTCAGGTTTGAATAGAAGTTTGTCATCAAATTTTTGCTGGCTGAGAAGTGCAAACCATATGAAATTTACAGAAGAATGTTTGCTTTGGCTTGATTTTATGGCATATCAACTATTGTAGGTTATTTAATGCCAAATCACACACATTATATATATATATATATATATATATATATATATATATATATATGTAAACATTTTGTAGATAACATTCTTAAACCAGCCTTAGCATTTTTTTTTGCACTCAGTTAAATGGTTTCAAGTATTGCTATATAACAGTCACAATTAAACATCAGTCATTTGTTAGAACACAGTTTATTTTATTTGATCCATTTTATTTGATCCTATTAGGTGCTACCACTCTAGGTCAGAGTGAACATCAATGAAAGAGTACTCTATGGCTGGAGCCTCGCAATCTGATGGTTTAAGGTTATATACAGAACACTTGTTGAAGAAGGGGTTCTTACCCTACTGCAGAGATGCAGTGTGTATTCTACAGCCCCAGCTGACTGGGCCACAGAAGAATTGGTGTTGTGTACATAGAAGCAGGTTCTTGTAAAAAAAAAAAAAAAAAAAAAAGTGTACAAATAAGCTAAACATGAGTATGCCCAAGTCAAAAAGAGTCCATGGAGTGGAAACACACTGACTCTCCTGTAAAGAAAAAGTTTCAGGTGCAGTGGTCAGTAAAAAAAAAAAAAAAAAAAAAAAAAAAAAAAAAAAAGGTCATGCTGGCAGCTTTCCGAGCATAAAAGAATCAACATTATTGATTTCTTTGAAAAAGTGTAACTATAAACAATACTTCCTATTGGCAACTCCTTAGGCGATATTTTACCTTATTTATTTTTAATGCTTTATTATGAATTAAATATTGATTATTAAAGACAATTTAGTTATATATCCCGATATGGTGGAAGATCCTGACACCCCCTGAGATGGATTACTCAGTCTATAAAAGTGGTAACCAGTGATATATCATATACACAATGTGACAAAATAATTTATTAAAAAAGTTTTGTTGGCAGCACAGCTGTTTATTATTTATATTGCAGCATGTGTATATAATATTGCAAATTACAACAAAATAAACTAGATTAATTCAACAAAGTAAACCATTGAGAAGATTATTTTACTTATTACTTCATAATAAACTTTTTTTTTTTGGTGCCCTTTTTTCAATGTTAGATAACATTGACTATCACTGCATTTCATTCATTATTAATATCTGGTCATAGAAATTTGAAACATACAGGTTTGCTTTTTAGATGTAATTAAATTTTATGAAATTCAATAAACCAAAAAGAAAAAAAAAGTTAGTTACAATCTCAATACTGCTATAATACATGGTTACAACAGATGTAATGATGAAGTCATTGATGGAAGGGCTGGTATATTAAAATTATATATATCTAGGGAAAATAGGAATAAATACAATGGTATGAAAATGTACAAAAAAAAAAAAAAAAAAAGTTGACCAGAGAGTAGAAATAAAAAATAAGAAACAAATACCCAAATCTTGTTAAAGAGCTGATGGTTGATTAAGTTTTATGGCATATCAAGTTTTCTAATTCATTTAATGCCAAATTCTGTTTCTACATGTTGTGCCGCTAGCATGGATTTCCCTGACCCTATTTGTCCATCACTTTTGGCAGGTCTTCCATGCTACATCCTGCGTCTATACAGAGCTGTTGTAGATAGGTTCAAGCTGGTCATCCAACACTTGCTCGTCCGTGTGAAGGGGTCCATAGGAGAATTTCGCTTATGAGTTCATAGTGTCCTGCATGTCTTGTTCATCTAATTTGAATGGAGTTTTTTTGGAGGTGGTAATACAGCTGTTGTTTTGTGGGATGCTGCCTCCAGGATTTGTTCAATATAGTTAGAAGCAGTCTTATGCAATTACTGTCAAGCTTTTTCACCGTATGCCTAGTCAGCATCCATGTGGTGCATCCTAAACTTAAGATTTCTAAATGAACACTTGGTAGATGATATTTTAAATGAGCCAGAGCTCATTTGTTTGCACACAAATAGTTTTGAGTATTGCTATATAACACTAAAAATTCAATTTAATATATGCAATTTGTTTGCACCCAGCTAAATGGTTATACATATATTTGTAAGTGAATTGTTCATATCAAACATTGTAGGTTGTTTAAGGCCAAATCTCCAAAGAGCTGAAAAAGCTGAGGAACTTGAAGGTAATGGTGATACCAGTTTTCGGAGAACTAGAAACAGTCCCCAAAGACCTGAAAACCTAACTGAGTGAATTAAGTAAAGTTGGTGACCTGAAGGTTCCCTTTTCAATAGCTACAACACCGAGGCGTAGGGGAGGGCGCTATTCCTTTCCCTGGATTGCTCCACTTTACACTTGATCCGTACCTTATAATGCTGAGTGTTAAGAAAGGTGGCATCAAGTTCCATTTTTTTAAGTCTTTGGTAAGACTCGACCTGGGATTGAACTCTGGTCTCCTGGCAAACATTCTACTCATTAGGCCAAGAAGTCAAGATCATTCAGGCAGAATAGAAAAGTCCTGAGGAGACTTAGAGCTCAATGTAAGACCACCAGTTAAAATTGGTTTAAAAGAACTTGCATCCAGTGAAAATAATTAACATAATAAAAAAAATTAAATTAGTAGTCAGTGAAACAACAACAAAGCAATAAACCTCAGTATAGATATTTGTCGCTGCCTCCCACCAGACAGGACTTGACACAAGGTCAAAAGCCCAAAGGCCGATTAAAGTGAGGATAAAGAGAAGGGGAAGTTCGGGAACGAGCCGAGACTCGAACCCTGCTAATCATTGACCCACTAAGTGCAATGTGGGTCTAATGAGTCAAACAGTATCACAGACCTAAATCTTGATCCGGGCACGTATGCCAGAATATAGCTTGAACTAGACCGTGAGGTCTAGTGCTATACAAGGGGTGCAGGGGGGACAGAAAAGCAGCTTGCCCACCCGAGGGTGGCCCAACTGAAGTTGGGGGCTTTTCGGTCTCGAATCTGCCATTGGTTTCGATACCCCATCTGACACGAATGCCAGATGGCCCAGCCAATAAACCTCAATATATAGTGTGATAACACTTAAGATCAGCATAAATATTAAACATTATCATTATCATCATAAGAAGCACTGAATTATAACTGTGGAACTGGTATTATATTGGATGGTTTTTGCAAAATTATTCAAAGCAATTTACAGACAATTTGATAAACACTTCCTACACAGTTATTTGAAAGAGGGCAGAAATATATTGTTTATATCAACAATTTTAGAGATTTTGTAAAATCTCTTAAATACATAAGTAAAATACCCTACTTTTGTTTTAGCAAAAGAGATATCCATATCACATCTCTTTCAACTAAAATAACCATAAATTTCATCCAAAGTTTTTATGAATTTTAAAAAGCCAATTCATTTTTGATTTTTATTAATTCAAAATATGTTGTTGTTCAGCTTCCTTTGATAAAACAAAAGAAAATTCAATAAAATATATCATGGCAATGCTATGCATTAACTTGAAAGAAAAGTTGTTGAATTTGGATAAAGTTGTGAGGAAAGTGGATTTGTGTTGCTGCCATTTCATGTAATAAGTAAGAGATGGGGAATAATATTTTACAGAGAGAGGAGTGTCAAATGGTGTAGTTTGGGAGGCAGCTGTGTTGATCTTTCTTCCCTCTTACACTTCAAGGTAGGTAGGTAGGTAGGTTGTTATTAATATAGAGAACACTCTTGGCATCATCTTCAGCTTGGAGAAAGAACACAAAATTCGATATTTGTTATAGAATGCCAGTTTCACAACTAAGTCACATTAATTAATTCCTCAATGAGTTTCAAACTTACCAGAATTTCCTTAACTAAGCTATTTTTGGCACTATTAGAGTATCTAGATGGGAAAGTAACAGGAACTACGATATTTAGCTCATTTAATCTCACTTTAGTACTAAAATGGATATGATGAGAAACCAATTTACAACAGCTTTTGAGACAAGCACTCTATCCAGTGACCTATAGAGAGAGTAGAATTAAGCTGTAATTAATCCCATTATTTCACAGCTATTTGGAATGTGTCCAACATTAATTATATCTCTGCTATAAATAAACACTTTCTGCTCTCATGCAACTAAAATATGGAAAAAAAAAACCCAACTATTTTGAATGCTTTAATAAGTCTTTGTACAAAAATCTCATTTTCAGGAATTTATTTCATTTTTGCAGCAATCCTGAAATACTCACCCCACCCAAAAAAAAAAAAAAAAAAAAAAAAGGTACAGAAAAGTTTAAATCAAAATATTCCTACAGTTAGAATTTTTATTCCACCCTTAAATTTTATATTTACTTCATGTAACATCATTCACTTAGTTTCCTTCAATTTATCTATATAATGAACATAGCCATCCTCAATTTTTTACGGTATTGTCTATAACTCTAAGAAAGAATTTTTTTCTTTTAACAGGAACAAAATAGCAATGTAAAATAAGTTTTAGTATTTCTTAATTGTATAATGATTACAATTCTATATGAAGCCTTTTTTTTTTTTAAAAAAGCTAAAATTTGGAATTTGTTCAAAAATATGAAAATATGAACAGAATAAAATATGACCGAACACAGCATTATGCGAACAACATGAAAACTGATTTTTGAACTTATGTTGCATATTGACCTCCGACCCGGCCAAGCTGTCAAAATAGGAAATGCACCTGTATAAATAACAGGTGCATCCGGTCGAGGAATATCAGGATATAACCTTAACTGTCAAGGGGTTGAACTAAATGCAAAATTGTGAAGCTCGCAGGAAGTAGGTGGGTGTCAAGTCAGTTGGAGATAAGATGCGGTAGAGAGAACCAGCACCCAGCAGAGGGGGCCCTCAGGACCCCCGATTGAGCAGTTGCAGAGAAGATGCTGGAATGAGGACCAAGTCCCAGAGAGGCTGGGCCCCCAGGTCCCCGGTTGAGCAGCTCAGGAGAACCAGAGAGAAACGCTGTTATGGCCATAAGAGTGGGGGTAAATATGTTACAGTTCTGTTCAGTTTCCAACTCACCTCTTACACATTAAAACCTTTAGTAACCCTTTCGAACCCTTTCAAATAAAGTGAGAAGTATATTTTTCTAAAGAAGCGTCCGCTTGTCTTCATTGCATCGTTATGTTTCTGCATGCATCTGTTCAGTTCTGTTCAGTCTCCAACTCACCTCTTACACAGTAAAACCTTTAGTAACCCTTTCAAATAAAGTGAGAGGTATATTTTTCTAAAGAAGCGTCCGCTCGTCTTCATTGCATTGTTATGTTTCTGCATGCATCGGCGTATGAATATACAACACTTAAATGAGACTTTTTTTCTTTTTTAAAATCACATCTCATTAATAGTATTTCTTTCATCTTAATTTCAAATACTTTTTACTGGAATATTTCAGATTATTACTTTGGAGCCCTGAGCAAACAGCAAATTACAAAATAAGAATCTGCCTCTGGCTTCATTTCTTCTGATTTACAATGCCATCTGACACAGCTAAAGCAGTTTTCATGAAAACTGAATTTAAGATGAAAGAAATACTAATTGAAAAATTTATAATTAATGTTACTTCATTCATAGGCTGCATCGTTGGCAGAATTTAGAATACACTGACTGTATCTCATATGGCAAAAAAAAGTTAAAATAAAAAAAAAAAAAAATGTACCTTGATATGAATAAACTACATCTGATGGAGAGGCTCTAGTTCTGGAGATCTGCAGGGTGTGGAGTACTCTTTCATTGCTATTACTCCCATGTCCACTGACTCAGAACAGTAGAAACCTGTTTGAGTTCATATATAGGTCAAATAAATCTGTTTGAAAAATGATTTACATTTGATAGGAATACTTGATGCCATATAACTAAATAATTTGTAATAAGAGTTGAAGCTATAATTGCTTACAGAAGATTACGAGTTACATGAAACCATATAACAGTGTGCAAACAAATTATTACTATTAAATAGAAATAATGACTTAACATAATTATTAGTATTAGATAGTTGTATGGTTTCAAGTATTCTGGTGTGCAAAAAACTCTCAAACAACTATATGAAAGATATCTCCAGAACTGGAGCCTCATCATAAAATGTGTTATACCTAGGATACCCCTCCTTTGAAGGGGAGGGTCTTAGCACTCAGCAGAGGATATAGTCAGTGTTTTCTTAGCCTTGCAAATACATAGAAACAGTTCTATTTCAAACAAGTCAGTTTAGCATAAGTACAGTTTTTTTTTTGTTTACACACAGTTAAATGTCAAAACAGTTCTATTTTAAACAATTCAGTTTAGCATAAGTACAGTTTAAACATCAAACACTTCTATTTGACCTTTAGATAGGACCCTATCAGGTGCAACCACTTCAAGCCAGAATGGACCTGGAAGTGATAGCAATGAAAGAGTACTCTGCATTTTTCAAAGCTTCAGAATTACTGGAGTCTCACCACCATGTTGTTTAATGTCATGTAATATCTAGGACACTCGTTGAGGGAGTCTTACTCTTCTGCAGTGATGCAGTTGGTGTATTCTACCACCCCAGCAAACTGGGCCATCAGTCATTTTTAAATGTAAAAACAGTTCTATTTCAAACAATTCAGTTTAGCATAAGTAAACAGTTCAATTTGACCCATAAATAGGACCCTATCAGGTGCTATCATTCCAGGCCAGAGTGGATCTGGGAGCAATGGCAATGAAAGGGTACTCACATTCCCCAAAGCTCCAGCATTACTGGAGCCTCACCATCAGATTGTTTTGTATCATATCCGGACACTTCTTGGGGATAGTCTTTACCCTTTGCGGAGAGAACACTCTCCCTAGCTTCAAAACAGAAGCTTGATCACTGAACACCAGATAGTGTCCAATGCAGGACAAAATGAAAACAGAACAGAGACATTATAAAATAAAATGAGCACTGATGAAATAGTCAACAACTTCGTCCTCGAGAGATCCGCGTGATGTAATAGATGGAGGATATCTAGCTGATGAACAGAGTTCAAATCCTTAAGGTCAAAAGACATTCCCCAAAACACACAGGTATAGGTACAAAGAAACAGAGAGAAAATACATGTCTTCTGAGCAAAAACATTCAAGAACATAACAGACAAGTGGAAGGACACTAGGTACATGTCAAAATATGGGGATAAAACAATCAAACCTGAACTAACCTGAGATACAATGATTAAAACATTCTATTCTAAATAAAAAGGATGGGCATGAAAAGGAAATAAACTTAATTTTATGATCAAAGCAAAAAACCTCAGCATGTTATGTCTTAACATGGACGATCAGCCTAAGTATTATCATCAGAGAAAATATGCCTGTCACTGCAACCTTTTAAGTCTTATACCAATATTATGCTAACAAGTGACAGGGTTTATGGTTCAATTCCAGAAAGCTGTAATGACTCATTTCATTCTGGAAATATATTATCACTCAGAAACGGATATCATTAGGTATTACATGTGAAAACATTATTGGGTACAGTACTAGCAATAAGTATACTCACAATATCAACAGTAAACAGGTATGACAACTGATTTTTTTTTAAATTGAAAAAATTAGTTTTCTTCTAAACCACAGAGAAGATTTTATCATTTCTTATGGAACAGTAAACAATAAAAACAGATTAGGTATTATCTGTTAGCAAACACTACATTATTGAAAAGTTGGCAACCTTAGTCAGGGCGACCTGAACACTCCCTTTTCAATAGCTACTACACCGAGGTGTAGGAGAGGGCGCTATTCCTTTCTCTGGACTGCTCCACTTCACCTTTGATAAGATACCTTATAATGCTGAGTGTTAAGCAAGGAGGTATCAAGTACCATTTTTTTTAAGTCTTTGGTATGATATGACCTGGGACCAAACTCTGATCTCCCGGGCCATTGGTGAACACTCTACCCACTAAACCAATGAACCGGATGAAACATAAGCAAAATTATGAATATGAAGCAAGCCAACAATAAGCACATTCTAAATATTTTTTTAATAATACAGTATACTCTGTCTATTTGAGAACTTTGGTGTATTCAAAAAATAAACAGTCTAATCCTAAAAGGGAGCTGTATTGATTTTCCCAATAACTTCACCTAACCATGGGGGGGTGTCCTCGTGGTGTAATGGTTAAAGCGATGGACTGCGGAATCGTAGTACACAAGTTCAAACTCCAGTCGCGCTACTACGTTCACTTTCGGGCAAATACCCTTGGGAAAGGTATGAACCCCCTTATCCTCCCAGCTATGGGTTAAATAGTACCACTACTGTTCTTCTAGGAGAATGGCTTTGGCATTAAATAGCCTACAAAGGTTGATATGCCATTAAAACAAAGAAACCAAACCATCCACCTAACCATGATAGCAGAAAAGTTGGGTTTTTTTTTTTTTGAGACATAAATTTGACAATTCACCATAAACCCTAAACCCAACCCTAATTTATTCATAACTTTAAAAAAAAACCCTTAAAAAATAAATAAATGAATAAAAATATTGCTACTTCCCATCCAAGGGATGGAGTATTGTCTCATTTCTCGAAAAATCAACAGGACCACCTTTTAAGACTGAATTTTTTTTTTTTAAGTGTGTAAAAAAAAAAACAATGGCAAAGTTATCTGGATTGTGAATTTAAGTACTACATTTCTATATAATACTTTTTTAACTCCTTACCACAGCCATTTTATTAGTGGGCTATTCTAAATAAAAGTGCATACGTGTGTGCATGCATATATATATATATAAGATATTATTCAATCCAGTAAATCCGGAAAAGGGAATAATTCCAATCAGGACAAATAAAATATCCAAAATTAGAATATTAAATTAAATAATCCTGGTCAAGAGCTCAATGTAAATAAAATCCAGAGCAAATCATTTTTTTTATTCCCCAAAATCCAACAATCGGTCAACATTAAGATAATAAATTCATTTCCATCCTGTTAAAAGCATTGATAAAAAAAAAAAAAAAAAAAAAAAAAAAATCAACAGGACTTCTTCAAATCCAACAAGAAATAAAAAATATATATATTTTAGTAATATTTTTCTTTTCTTTTATTTTTCTTATAAATACAGATAGACATGGATAGGAGGAGAGAGAATCTTTACAGTGTTATCCAACAAAGTTTTGAGAATTTGAACAAACAAATCACACTTTATTTGACACATTAGCCAGTCTTTTTTGTGGCATCTTTCTTTGAGAAAGATCTTTTAAGGTTTAAATTCTCTGAACTTTTGGGTAGCACCTCTTATATTATCATCATTTTTTTTTTTTTTGTGATTACGGACAATAATTACCATCTTCAGAACAGCACCAAAACCCCAGAAAATAAAACAAACTTTTCCTTCTTGTCCTTGACACAATGTGCAAAGATTCACATGATATATATTCTAATAAACATTACAGCCTAATTAAATGTTGTCACTGCTGTGTGATTATAATTACAGATAAAATATGTCATGTTTCTTTAATAGACAAAGCACAACTTCATTAAAATTACTCTATAGAATTATTAAGGTTATTCAGATAAAAATGAGCAACTTTAAAAGCCGGCATGTAGTGCAAGACATGTTTTGGTTTCTTTGTTTAATGCCATGTCAACTTTCTTGGGTTATATAATGCCAAAGCTAACCTTGTAGAAAAACAGCAGTGGCACTAATCCATTTCTAGGGAGATAAAGAGGGGGTTTAAACCTTTCTCAGAGTATTAGTCAAAGTGACCATAATAGCATGACTGGAGTTTGAATCCACTATGATGCCGCAGTCAGGCATGTTAGCCATCACACCATAGGGACTTTCCATCAAGACACAGAAAGCTTCTTTTTCCAGCGATTTACACTGACAACTGTAGAATTATAAAGACTATCTATACATTATATATGTAATGTGAATTTTAATAAACTCATCACCAAGGCATGGTGACAGCACAAATTCCCTTGAATCTTGCCATTTGTCAGTCATTGCTCTCGGCAAGTCCTCTAGACTGCATCCAGTGTCTGCACAGAAATGATGAATGTCAATTTTTGCTAGTTGATCAACACTGGTGTAGCCAAGTGTAGGCATCCATAGCAGAAAGTCACTTATAAGTTCCTTCTTACTCCACAAGCAGTGCAAATATACAGTAGAGCTAAGAAAAATTCCTGTTTTATTTTATCACAGATCAGATTTCCATCTGGTCATTAATCTGTCAATAGCAGTTCATTCCTTTCCTATGTGTATGTTGAAATACTAGTTCATATACCCAGGTAGTAATATTTAATCTACTGAAAATGATATCAACATATACACAGGAAAAGCATGGAATGCTATATATGATTGATAATTTAGTTTGCTATATTTATGAATAAAGAATTCTCAAAATCAACAATAAAGCATGTATAGATCTATTAGATCTAAGTTAGCATAGCCTAAGTACACAGTTTAGTTCTATTTGACCCATAGATAGGACCCTATCAGGTGCTACCACTTGAGGCCAGAGTGGACTTGGGAGCAATGTCAATAAAGGGGTACTCTACATTTCCCAAAGCTCCAACATTACTGGAACCTCACCATCAGATTATTCAGTGTCATATCCAGGACACTCATTAAGGAAGTCTTACCACTCTGCAGAGATGCAGTCGGTGTATTCTGCAACCCCAGCTGACTAGGCCAGTTAATGTAAGAGTAAAGTCCGAGACACTTGATGTTTTACATGGATATTAACTTAATCTCAGGCTACAAGAGACTATGCAGGTTAATCTGAGGTCATTGAAGGTCATCAGAATACAAAATATGCCATTTAAGACAAAACAATGTGAAAGAAATTGGTATAAATTACAAAATTATCTTTGACTTCATAAACGATGGCACAGACAAGGTTGATTCCAGGTTTTTTTTTATGTTTTTAAATATTTCCCAAAAACTAAAATCATTTTTCTATGGCATAATTTATCCTTCTTCACACCTTTTCTTCCTTTGCTTTCTTTTACATTTCATCTCAAAAATCTCTTCTTGATTTTACTTTTCACTCTCAAAACTGAATTCTCTCCATTTTTCACCAAAGTTTGAGCTGGGGTTTTGTTTAACAGCATATCAACCTCTGTGGGTCATTTAATGCCAGAAGGGTTAAATTGCTTTAGTCTTTTGTGCATATTTTAGGTTTTAACATATGAGTTTTAGTTATGTTTTATGATATTTGACTAGATTTTGATGAAGAGGTTGACTTCTCACCAAAATCAATCACAAATGAAAAAAAAATTTGTTATGAGAATTAATAATACAAAAGGAAATTTTTTCCAATTCTTTTCATCTCAGGCTCAGACATAAATTATAAAGAGTTGACCTGTAAGACCACTGAATGTCATCTGATCACAAAATATGCTATTTCTGACCAAATAGAGAGAGAGGTTTTGCAAAAGCCCAAGAGAAGACTCATTCAATGACTACAGACATGAGTATTCCTACTTTGCTCAATCCCAGACTGGCAACTGAAAGTGGACAATTGACAATCTGGAACCATATTGTACAAACAAGACTTAACCGAGATATGGTCATTTTAGATATAATCAAACAGGTAATCATATAGGTCAATGCCTTGGGAGGAACAAATACCAGAGCTGCTGAGCCTCATGTAAACAGAGCATTCACTTTCAGGGCCTAGATGAGACTTGGCATAACAGGAACTATTATAGGCTACACAAAGATCCAAAGCAGCTTTGTGACTTTTTAAGAAGATTGATTATTACTAAGTCACTAAGGTGAAGGAGTCTGATTTTGAAAGACCTGAAACTCTTGAAGTTAGAAACATCACTAATGATGCATCCCAACTCAAGACAATCAAGATACATCATTACCTCAAGGCCCTACACCTAACTTTCAAAATTTTCTTTTTGCTTTTTGATGTTGATTGTAAAGAAACACGATTACAACAGCAGATGGAACTCATTGATTTTCAGTGTTGAGAAGATTTGAAGTCCTAAGTTTCTTGCTTGCTACATGCTTGGTTTCTATAAGATTGTTGTGCTTCCATCTGGACAATTCCAAAACCTTATCAGTCACACCCAGCAAGCATGTTTGACTCTACATACCACTGTGAACAGTTATTCTCCAAAATAAAGCATGTCAAGAGTAAACTGCATTTCATTTAACCCTGATATTAGATCTTTTTGTGATTGCAAATAACATGAGATATCTCATCAATAATATTATGATTGTTACCTTGTGAATGTAGTTCTTTTTTTTTCTTTTAAGATTGTAGCCCCAGTTAGTTGAGGTTAGTTTTGTGGCCTTTAGTCTGAAAAGATGGGGGACCCCTGATAAGAGGTATTTGTACTGCTACTTTCTTGTGAGTGCAAATAACATCAGATATCTCATCAATAAATTATGATAGATACCTTGTGAATGTAGCTGGCTTTTTCTCTCTTTTTAATATCGTAGCCTAAGTCAGGTGAGTTTAGCTTTGTGGCTTTTAGTCTGAAAAGATGGGGGACCCCTGATCTAAACAATAACATTATTAAAACCAGCTCGACTGCTTGAGGAAAAGCCTGGAGATTTTAACTCTTAAAACCCAACAGGTATTTATACTACTACTTACTTATTTGTGATTGCAAACAACATCAACCTCTTTATTTAACCCTGATATTAGATCTTTTGGTAATTGCAAATAACATCAGATATCTCATCAACAAATTATGATTGTTACCTTGTGAATGTAGCTGGCTTTTTTCTCTCTTTTTAAGATTGTAGCCCCAGTTAGTTGAGGTTAGCTTTGTGGCATTTAGTCTGAAAAGATGGGGGACTCCTGATAAGAGGTATTTGTACAGCTACTTACTTACTTACTTGTGATTGCAAACAACATCAACCTCTTCATTTAACCCTTTTTGTGATTGCAAATAACATCAAATATCTCATCAATAAAACATGATAGTTATCTAATGAATTTAGCAGGGATTTTTTTTCAATCCTTTTAAGATTGTAGCCCTGAACCATTTTGAGTTTAGTGTTGTGGCCCTTGGACTGAAAAAGTTGGGGACCCCTGATCTTTACAATGCCCTAATAGTCCCAACAACTATATACAAGATAAATATAATAAAAATATGTATAAGAATTATTTCATAAACTTTTTTCCTTTCTCAGTACCTTTACTGTTGATACATAAACAAAAGTAAAAATAACAATGCCTAACGAAAGATAAATATTTGATGATTGTCTGAAATTTTTTATTTAAAGTTTTTAAATTCTTGCATGAATTGAGAACGACCCCTCCCCCACAAAAAAATTCTGTACACTCAGGTATTTGTGAAAAATTGTTTGGTTTATTGGGTTTTATGGCATATCAACCTTTGTAGGTTATTTAACACCAAATCCATTTTTATGTAAATAATCTGTTCTATTGAAAACAATTCGGTTTAGCATAAGTACACAGTTTAATTGTCAAAAACATTTCCATTTCAAACTATTCAAGCAGTTATATGTAACAATTCAGTTAAGTGTAAATACAGTTTTAATGTCGAAAAACAGTTCTATTTCAAATAATTCAGTTAAACATAAGCACGCAGTTTAAATGTAAGTACGGTTTAATTATCAAAAACATTTCTATTTCAAGCTATTCAGTTTACTCAAACAATTCAGTTTAGCATGTGTATGCTGTTAGTTCTATTTAACCCATAGACAGGACCCTATCAGGTGCTACCACTCCGGGCCAGAGTGGACCTGGGAGCGATGGCAATGAAGGGGTACTTCTCATTCCCCAAAGCTCCAGCACTGCTGGAACCTCACCATCTGATTGTTTAGTGTCATATCCAGGACATTTGTTAGTGGGGGGGGGGTCTTACCCCTCTGCAGAGGTGCAGTCAGTGTATTCTACAGCCCCAGCTGACTGGGCAAGAAAAATTGTTTACCAATAAAAAGACAACTTATAATTTGCTCTATAATCATTTGAGTTTAAGAAAATTTTTGGTATTTATTTAATAAAAGAATTTTTTTTTTAAAGCTTACTCACAAAATAATAAAAAAAAGAAATCTAAAAGTAACCGACAAGACTAAGTTTATACGAGGGTCATTCAATAAACAAGGTGAAATATTGCTTAAGGAGTTGGCAATAGAGGAAGCACAATTTACAGTCGCACATTTTTCAAGGAATCACCTTTTCTGGCCGCTGCACCTGAAACTTTTTCTTTAACAGAGAGTGAGTGTGCATCCAGTTTATAGACTATTTTTTCTGGCTCGAACAAACCCATGTTTAGCCCAGGGAAAACATTTTTTTGACTAAAATATGCTTCTCCATACATATCACAAATCCTTCAGTAAATTTCATATGGTTTGGACTTCTCAGCCACCAAATATTTGATGAGAGACTTCTGTTCTAGCCTGAGCACTGATTTGCCATCATTTTGAATAGCCTCAAAACAAATATTTTGCTAAGATTAAAATATTTTTTTGCAATAAACAAAGTTCAAACAATGGAAGGAAGTCCCCATGGTGCAGAGGTTAACATCCCAGACTGTAACATAGTAAGTTTGGAATCTCTTTATCACCCAGTTAGGAATTAAATAGCACCATTATTGTTCTTCAAGGATGGCTTTGGAATTAAATAACCCACTAAAATTGATATGCCATTAAAATAAAGAAACCTAACAAAACGATGCATCATTTACATTTATGGAATTAAAAAAAAAAAAAAAAATTTGTGTATTTATAAAATGACCCTCATAGCATAAATATACTATATTTGTTGATTAGTTTATATCAATTTCAACAAACAGAACACAATAAAAACTATATGCTTACCCATCCACCATGTGTCCTTATCCAACTCTCCAAGTTTCCTATAAGGTATGTGTAAGCCCAATCAACAATGTTGTCAACTAGATGAGGCATCTCTCGTTCAACACTCTGTAAAGATAATGCGCCACTAAATGAGAAAAGGGCCACAATTCGACCCCAGTTGATTGTTTGGTCACTAAAAAGTTCATTGATAACTGCTTGGAAAGTTGAGTATGCTGTATTCTGTGTAACATGTAGCTGTTTGCACATGTCAGAAAACTGGTCATGATACCTCTCCTCAAACTCGTCTGCCATTGCTCGCATGCTCAGGGCTGCTTTACTTGGTCGTCGCTCATAGCACGGACAGTTTTCCCAAGTGAAGCCCTGTTTACGTAGCCGGTAATTAACATAGTCCTCTAACAAGTACCGGGATTCCGGCACATTCATCTCCGAATTATTATTGGAAGAAGAGCCCATAGCATCCTGAAAAAAGGGAAAAGAAAATTAATATTGAACATGCAGAATTAATTAAAAGCTTTTGAGGCCAACATACAATACTAAATGCCACTTGATACACAAAAGTAAATCTGTATTGTAATTAGGGCTGTAGGGTTAAAGTTAGAATCAGAAAGGTAGGGTTGGTTTTATGGCAATAAGTTATTAATACCAAATCCATTTTTATACATATAAACAGTTCTAGTTCAAACAGTTCTGTTTAGGTTTGGTTTGGTTTCTTTGTTTAATGGCATATCAACTCTTTTTAGGTTATTTAATACCAGAGCCATTCTCCTAGAAGAACAGTAGTGGTACTATTTAACCCATAGCTCGGAGGATAAGGGGGCTCATACCTTTCCCAAGGGTATTTGCCCGAAAGTGAATGTAATAGTGCGACTGGAGTACGAACTCACATACTATGATTCCACAGTCCATCGATTTAACCATTACACCACGAGGACACCCCCCCCAGTTCTGTTTAGTATAAGTGTAGTTTTTGTTTACACACAGTTAACTGTCAAAATAGTTCTATTTCAAACAATTCAATTTAGCATACAAAAACAGTTCCATTTCAAGCAATTCAGTTTACCATAAGTACACAATTTAAATGTCAAAACAATTCTATTTCAAGCAATTCAGTTTAGCATAAGTACACAATTTAGTTTTAGTTGACCCATAGATCACCTATCAGGTGCTACCACTTCAGACCAGAATGAACCTAAGAGCGATGGCAATAAAGGGGTACACTGCATTTCCCAAAGCTCCAGCATTATTGGAATCTCATTATCAGTTTGTTTCAAGTCATATTAGGACTCTCGATGGAGGTGGATCTTAGAGGTGGAGTCAGAAGTAGGGTTACAGAGGTGGGCTCAGAGTTGTAGAGGTAGAATTGGAGGCAGGGTTTCAAAGGTGGGGTTAGGTCAGGGTTGAAGGGGTGGGGCTACAAGTGTGGCTGTTGACAGAGTCTTGGTCGTCATATTGTCATATTGAGAATTGGGAAGATTTGAAATGACATTGAGGACAGACCCCACCCCAGAAAGAATTATGCAACAAAGGAAAGACTGGAATAATACTAAACATTTTAAAATAAAAAATGAACACAAAATATTATCCTTTTGTCACTGCCACAAACCTGCTGAGAGATGTTTTCTTACCAACAATATAAATAAAATCTATACATGACAGACAAAACTGTTCCTCTAGGTTGATTATGTCTTTTCTTTTAGATTAAATTAAGGTTGATATCATGTTTTGACATTGTAGTAAGTCCAGATTCCAGTCGCGTTATTACATTCACTTTCAGACTTATACCCTTGAGAATAGTATGAAACCCCTTATCAACCACCAGCTATGGGTTAAATAATACCACTACTGTTCTTCTACAAGAATGGATTTGGTATTAAATAACCCACAAAGGTTGATATGCCATTAAAAGAAATAAAAACTAACCATCAGCAGGTAAAGAAGATCTTAAAGAAGTCCTTTACAAACCATACATCTATGCATTAATAAAATCAAGGTATCTATGGTTTAGAAGCAAATTAACTTTTTGTTTTAATTAAAAGAAAAAAAGATTGAAGAGTATTTTTTTAACAGAAACTTATATATTTATATACAGTGGTTGGATGTTTAAGTAATAAAAAGTTACTTAAATGATACAGTCTGTATTCCTATGAAAAAAAATCTTAAGTAACTAAAAATAAAGAGGAGGTAGAAAAAAAGAAAGAAGGGAGAAGAGAAAGAAAAAAATTAGAGAGGGAAGAGGAAAAGATTTCTGTACATAGAAGCGGAAATAGGCAGGTCTTTATATACTTTCTTGACCCTTTAATTTCTTTTATTTCTGCAGTGATACGCAAAAATGATACCAGTCCAGAATATCCCAATTTGAATTCCATCTGACAAGCTTGAATAAGCGAAATAAATTTATCATGGAAATGGAATACTATTTCTAAATTTGTTTTTTTAAACAAAAATATATATTTTGCTCTGCAGGTATATTTTGTATTAAATAGCCGTGCATTGAGCACTCACTCTTGCCCTTGGTGTAATGGTTATCGTCGTAGGAAATGGACACGACGACTCGAGTTCAAATCCTGGACGAGACTTATTGCATTTCACATAGCACTAATACCCTTGGGAAAGGTATGAATCCAATTATTCTCCCTCCAGCTATGGGTAAATAGTAGGACAGACTAGGTTCTTCAGCCTTGGTGAGGCAACTAGTCTAGGAGAAGGAAAACTCTGAATTCAAACCTGTTAAACTCTGCTTAAAAATTGACCTTGTGTCATATCCTACCCGAGCGGAGGGGTTGGTAAATAGGATTGAGCACTCATTCTTTGGATATTCAGTCATTATTTACTATATATATAATAAATAAATAAATATATATTAACTTTTATATATTTAATGCCATGAAAGTTGGTCCGTGACTTTAGGTTTCATGAAGTTTTACAAACAACAATTATCAGGCAGATAACGAAAGAAAATGAAAAAATTGAATGGACTGTATTTTTCGATTTCATCATTTCCTTTCGTTATCTTCCAGATGATTATTGCTTGTAAAACTTCATGAAACCTAAGGTCACGGACAAACTTCCATGGCATTAAATATATAAAATTTATCATATACTTATTTATCATATAATAGCTCTATCCTAGATATCGAGCACTCTCAAAATTATATCGCACTTGGTTCGCCACAAACCCACTAAGTGGATTAGTGACAACACTATATATATATATATATATATATATATATATATATATATATATATATATATATATATATATATACACACACACACACACATACATACATACATACACACATTCCTGTGTGTGAGAGATAGAGTGTGTGTGTACGTAATTCTAATATTCACCATTAAGATCAGAGGAAGTTTCAGTCATTATCCCCCGCCCCAGAAAACCTAATTTCAAATGTATAACTACCTCTTCAACTGACAATAATTCACCAAGCGCTATTTTTAAAAATCTGTCCCTCCCTCAACTTAGAACTGATCGAGTAATGTAATGGTTAGCAAGTTAGACTAGCAAAACTTCACGTGTGAGTTCGAGCCTTATTGGGTGCCCCATCTTAGCAAAAAACTTAGTCAATTAAGACAAATTCGCATGATGGTTAGAGTGTTTGCCAATGTTTGAGTCTTTGGTATGACTCGACCTGGGATTGAACCCAGGTCGAGTCATACCAAAGACTCAAAAAAAAAAAAAAAGAAAAAAAAAGGTACTTGATGCCTCCTAGCTAAACACTCAGCAATATAAGGTAAGGATCAAGGGTAAAGTGGAGCAATCCAGGGAAAGAAGTAGCGCCCTCCCCTATACCTAGATGTGGTAGCTATCGAAAAGGGAGCTTTCGGGTCACCCTCGACTAAGGCGTGGCCATCGCTATATGGTATTATAGCGACGGCCACGACTAAGGTCGCCAATTTTACTTACTTAAAAAGCTGATTCACGGTATTATTTTTGCTATTAAAATGTAAATATTTCGTGTAAAAAAAATAAAACAAATGAATGAAATTTACTCTTAATTTGATTATATATCAGCTGGCATTTAATCAGCGTGATATTTTGGACGAGTACCATTTTGTAAATTATTGTAGAAATAATGAATATTTTCATCAGTGGGCTACTCTGGACAAACACACACACAAAATTAATGTAATGCAGTGTAGATTATTTTTCATATCGTAAAAAAAGAAAAAAAATATATAAATACCTTCATCCTTGAATCGATGTACATTCTACAAATAGTGCCAAAATATTTACGTTTCTTCTACAATGCTCCCTGAGCAAGAGTGTCACGCAGAAAGTGCCGATTACTGCCAAAGTTAAGCAATAGTGAGCCTGGTCAATATTGTGGTGACTGACCGATACCGCTAAATTAAAGTCATCTGACCGGATGAAACAAAATTTAGTGAATAACTCCCAATTACACACATTAATGAAGTAGTTTTTGCGTAAGGTCTTTATGAATGAATAACAGTGGGAGAAAGAGACGACGGAAGCAGTGGGAAAGAGGGTAGTAAAAGTAAACTTATGTATTCAAGATTTTGAAATTAAGATAAAAAAGAAAAAAAAGAAAAAAAAAAAAAGGGGAATGGTCAACAAAACAATACTAGAGAAAGCACACTTACGAGGCTTTACCAATCCCTAAGCAAATATCACAATCCTATTGTGGTTGGGAGAAGTCTCTTAAGTTCCAAAAATATTAGGTGATGAAAGTTTAACCGACTTTTGTTTTGAGAGGTCAATGATAATAGCAGTTTTCAAATCCTAAGCACCCATGTACATTTCAGTATAGTTCATGAAATATCTATAATTCTTCTTTGGTTCTGAAAATGAATTTTCAGTTAAATTTCCCAAGAATCATACAATCTCTTTCTGTCTAAACTAAAGTAGCAGGAAACAATTATACCAGTGTTGTGATCTACGTAAAATTGCCGACTAATTACAATAGAAGACCATTGTTAATTTTTTAAGCGAGTTACATTATCACTGGGTGTCCCATAATTCTGCGATCGGGTTTAAGTGTATAAATACAACGATTCATTATGGTAAACTTAATTAAAAACTAAGCTTACAAAAAAAAAAAAAAAAAGTTTAAAATAAATGAAATAAAAATGAATTAAATTTTTAAAAAATTAAATAAGGACTATAATTTCGATGTTTTTCCGTTAAAATGAAATAAAAACAATTAGAATTATTATTTAAGGTTAAATTTTAGTTTTATTTGAAATATAGTAACATCATAACAGTATTAAAAGCAAAATAACATTACAAATCTAATTTTCAATACATTTTAAATATCTAAATTTATCAAAGATTACAAATTTATCCAACTCAAGGTTATACGAATTTTAAAAAAATGTTAAAATTCTAAAATATTCTTAATTTTCTTTTAGTCAAATTGATAACTACTAACACACACTATATATATATATATATATATATATATATATATATATATATATATATATATATATATACATACACACACACACACACACACGTTGATAACTATATTGGTATTTATCATCCGCCCCACCACCGGACGAATATGGCCATCTTAAGGTGGGTCCGGTCGCAGGGCAAAGCCCGCACGTGTCCGGCATTGCCAAAAATACCTTCGACCCCGTCGGCATTCCCCTTATTAGGGACGCCTCGGGCGCCAGGCAATAAACTCAACCCCCGAAGGGAGTAAAGCCTGGGGGGTGGCCCCCGCAGACCGAAGGAAATCTCCAGTATGAAACTAGAGTAAAGTAGGAGGTAAAAATTAATAAAAGATTTTCTGCGTCATTTCAGAATAAATTACTAAGGCGTGTTTGTACTAAATTACTAAGGCGTGTTTGTACTAAAAATTATTAGTACAAAAAGCCAGAAAAAAAAAAAAAATGAATAGAAAAGCGTATCTATAATAGTTTATTTTTTGTATTTAATCTTGAAAAAGGAAAATAAGCTCGTTAACATGGCTTTTGAATGTATAATTAAAAAAAAACTCAATGAAATAATAATTTGTGATTAAAAGTGAAATAATCCCTTTTAATATTTTACCTGGTAAATCTTTCATTGCCACTAAAACACTAATTATTACCTTTGTTAAGATCTCCAATCTTTCTAACGAAATTTTGCTTTTTTTCTTCACATTCAACCCAAATAAAAGGGACAAAACTCGAAATTGTTAAACCCCATATTTCGCTTTAACATTGGTATTTTTCGATTAGAGAAAATATTCTTTATTTAATAAGATATTTAGATTTAGCCAGTGAGTGGAGAAAACCAAGTCAAAATCTAACGTAAGATTAAGGTCCCCTTTTTAAGCAGGAAAAAATATTGATTCCGAATGATTTCCCAAATAATTTAGGAAAATATTTTGTATTAAAAGCTCTCAAAAAGAAAAAAAAAGTTTAATCTAATATTCACATTAGGGGTATACATGGGTCAAATAAAATAGTTTGGCCATTTAATTGTGAGCAAACAAATGACTGATGTTAAATTGTTGGTGTTACATAGAAGGACAATAGTGGTACTATTTATTTAACCCATAGCTGGAGGAATAAGGTAGTTCGATGCCTTTTTTAAAGGTTTTTGTCCGAAAGTGAACGCGCGACTAGAGTTCGTAATCACGTACTACAATTCCGCAGTCCGGCGTTTTACCATTACACACATGTTGAACAGAAATACTTGACACCATTTAACTGCGTGCAAACATTGAATTATTGATATTATATAGCAATACTTAGAACCATTTAACTGCATGGAAAAAAAATGATTAATATAAAATAGAATTATTAGGGTGAGATAGCAATACTTGAAATCATCAGCGTGCAAACAAATGAACCATGGTTTATTTGTTACGTACAAACTTTTTTATACATATATTAAATATATGATTTGTAAATTGGATCTGGCATTTAATACAAGGGTTGATATGTCATAAACCCCAATTAGCTATTCACTAAAGTCTTCTCGGTTAAAAAAAAAAAAAAAAAAAATCAAAGACGCAATAAAAAAAAAAATTAACAAGTTAAAGTGTTCATTTTGATTTCAAGCTATTCTTTTTTTTTAAATGACCTATTTATTAGTATAAGAAACTAGAAAATATTCAATATTTCTAATTTGAATATTAAGTTACCGTGACGTCAGACGGCGTATTATGAAAATCTGTCCTTTTCAAGATGATTGTTTATTTTTATTTTTTGCAATTAAAAACGTCAATCAATTCCCTAAGTGAATAGAGAGCATTAATTTATCCAAAAGCTACTATTCACAATTAGATGATTTCAGAGAAAAATCAAAACATTTTTCATGTTATTTATTGATGGATTTCAATTGGCAATATCAGTCAATGTTTAAAGTCAAGCCCCAAAACTACGTAGTATCAAGCTTTTAAACAATTACGAATTCCGAGAAAAGATATTGATTTATCCGACCTCCACCAAGTTAGATTAGATATGAAGTCATTTCATAGTGGTTGTTGGGAGGGGGACGAATCGAAACCGAATCGTGGCCGTCAAAAAAAAAAAAAAAAAAAAAAAAAAATGCTTGATCCCCTCGGCAATCCCCTTTTGGTGCGCCTCGGGCGCCAAGCAAAAAATTCAACTTAGTTAAGCATGTATTGCTTGGGGGGCGAGGAAGTTCCCCTCAGACCAGGCAGTCTGCCTACAATGGCCCACCTGACGTGAATGCTTAAGATAAAACAAATCATTTGTATTTATGCAGCCCCAAAATAAAAGGTGCTGTCCTTACACACAGCTAGTAGTTTTGTTTTATTTCACATTTCATTACTCGATGGTATGTGGAAGTATTTCTTGGAATTAGCTTTTATTGTAGCTACTAGGACTAGTTTAGAATTGGTGCCTGTTAAAGAATATTTACAAAAAAATTGTCACACATTGTTGGGTACATTATGCTTAACAAATGGAAAATGAATTTTCTCTCTCTCTCTCTATATATATATATATATATATATATATATATATATATATATATATATATATATATATATATATATATATATATATATATATATATATATGTGTTTGTTCTTTCGGTGCTTCGCGTGATTTAATGCTTTGCAAGCTAGACTGGCAAACGATTAACAATAAGCTCGAGTCTCATTATGTCCCATTAATCTAGCCTTGTACCACAAGCAAGTAAAGCGAAGCAAATAACTATATAATAATGATATGCGCACACGGAATGTAATGGTTAACAAGCTAGACAATCAAACCATTATTAGAGAGTTCGAGTCTCACAGAGTGCCCATTAATCTGGCTTTGTGCCACAACTAAGCAAAGTTTAGTAAATACTTAGATGTCTACATTTTCGAAGTTAAACATCGTACACAACGATGAGTGACGTGATGATTTGTTGTGAACATTCCTAGAATGGACACTAATTCTAAACTCGTAGCTTCTATTTTCTAATTTACTAACCTGGTTTTTTGGCTGGGTCGTCTGGCATTCGTGCCGGATGGGGTATCCAAGATCAATGTCAGATACGAAGTAGGCGAGCTGCATTGATAGCACAGCATAGCATTAGACCACTTTGGTCTAGTTTAAGCTATGTACAGGCATTCGTGCCGGACTCACGTAAAATATCGAGTGAGTCCCAAGTCCAGCAGGCTCAACTGGCTCACATTGCACCAAGTGAGCTGATGACTAACAAAAGTCCAACGGGGCTAGAGTCTCGGTTCTCATCTGACCTCCCTCCTTAAATCCCTACTATAAAACGACCTTGTGTCATGTTCTGTCTGGTGGGAGGAAGAGACAAATAAAACACTCAGCATTATAAGGTACGGATCAAAGGTAAAGTGGAGCAATCCAGGAAATGGAGTAGCGTCCTCTCCTACACCTTGGTGTAGTAGCTATTGAAAAGGGAACCTTCTGGTCACCCTCGACTAAGGTCGCCAACTTCACTTTTGTACAATTCTTGTAAAGCTGAAATTGGGATCCTACGTCAAGGACTGACCAATATATGAGTATAAACAGTAAATAATATAAACATATAAGATTATTCAATAGTCAACACACATTTATATATATGTTTAAATGTAAACCTATAAAAATTAGTTTGACATTATATATATATATATATAAACACACACAGTCATCCACAAACACTGTTTCGTTATATCACAACTTTTCAGAATGGTTAGACACGTAGGACGCTTAAAGCTGGGATTGAAACCCGCCCAACTTCACGTTAGACTTAGTATCATATATATATATATATATATATATATATATATATATATATATATATACACACACACACACACACGGCTCTGGGAGTAATAGCAATCAAGAGGTACTTTATACTCTTCAAAGCATCAGAACTGAAACCTTATCAATGCAGTTTAGTATTATAGCCAGGAACATCCTTGGGAAGTGGAAGGTCTTACCCTCTGAGGGTATACGGCCAGCATATTCTAAGCCCTGTCGACATGTTAAGTCTTACATAAAAGACCATGGATGAGGCTGTTTGTACTTCACATAGCACTAATACACCCCAACTATGGGCACACTTGGCCAATTAACTTTGGTACGGCAACTGGTTTAGGAGAAGGAAAACTCGTTTCAAACCTGTTAAATTCTGCATAAAAATTGACCTTGTGTCATATCCGGCTCGTGCAGAGGAGTTGGGGGTATATATATATATATATATATATATATATATATATATATATATATATATACGATTTAAATGTAAACCTCTGAAAATTAGTTTGACAAAATGCACAAAGTTGTCAGAAATTCCAAGATGAGTCAGTTGGTTGGTCGTTTTGATTTACGGCGTAGCAACCTTTTTCAGGTCATTTAACGCCAGTTTCAGTGGACCCTTTCACATGGACGAGCAAAGGCAGGATGACCAGCTTGAACCTACATACAGCAGCTTTGTGCTGATACAGGAAGACCTGCCGGAAGCAATAGACGATAGGGGTGACGAGAAAGGGTCAGGGATATCCGTGAAGATGGCGCGACCTGATGATTTACAAACAGTTAAATGTCAAAACATTTCTATTTCAAGCAATTCAGTTTAGCGTAATTACAGTTTAGTTTTATTTGACCCATAGATAGGACCCTGTCAGATGCTTCTACTCCGGGCCAGAGTGGACCTGGGAGTGATGGCAATGAAGGGGTACTCCTCATTCCCCAAAGCTCCAGCATTACTGGAGACTCACCATCAGATTGTTTAATGTCATAACAAGACAATCGTTGGGGGAGTCTTACCCCTCTGCAGAGATGCAGTCGGTGATTCTACAGCCCCAGTCGACTGAGCCATCCAAGCTTAGTAAATAACCTCTCGGCATCAAAAAAACTCTTAACGGGTTGACATACCGTTAAAATCTATCAACTTGATGTTAAGAAATCGCCTTCATTGTAAGTTTATATTCTTTTTTTTCCTTTTTAGCACACAGTCCTACTGAATATGAATAATCTTTAAATAGACCTATTTGATCCATAGTTGGGACCCTAACAGGTACAGACAACCATCCCGGGTCACTGTGGAGCTGGAAGTAATGGTAATGAAAGGGTATTTCATAGATCTGCACAACTAGAGCCTCCTCATCAGATGATGGGGGAAAAAAAGTGGGGGTGTTCTGTGTATGATACTGAACTGTATCATACACAGGACATCCCCACTTTTTTCTTTTTTTTTTTTTTTTGTGGTGAGAGAGGCCTCTTGTTCCTTCACAGAGGGGTACAAGCACCGTATTCTCAGCCTTGTCAACAAGGCTGTAAATAACATCTGATTTAATAGTTTATCAGGGGGTTTTCTTGTTTGTTAATTTGAAAAATAAAAATAATAAAAAAAACAAGCACGAGCGACCAGAACGCGTAATAAATGCAGAAAGCGCGAGTTGTACGTTTGTTTGTTTGTTTTTTTAACTGGCAGAATCTAAGTCAGCTGACCAAAAGATATGAAGGTTTTATTTATTTTTGTATTCATACACGCGACAGGCAGAAATCATTAATGACAGCATATAATGAAGAGATAATTATTCTCTCTGCGTAATTGCATAAGGAAATTCTTAACTCACTTTCATTCTTGCATATATGCTGAGGAATATGCGTTGTTATTGTAGGTAAATTATAAACATCACTGACAAATGATAGGATGATGATACTACTACTAATATTAATCATACTAATTAAAAAATGTTACTACTACTAATAATAATATTACTGATGATACTATTACTTATAATAGTAATATTAATGATTATAATACTAATTCTACTACTAATAATAAACAAACAAGGTCAGTTTTTACGAATCTCGGTTCTGGTCACTAAAACTCATGTATATAATATATATAAATATAAAAATAAAAATTAAAAAAAAAAAAAAAAAAGCACATCATAGCGTAATTTTAATCGAGTAATAGACTGAAAATCCTAAAGAGTAGTTTGCAACTGAATGCTAATTTTGGTAAATTTTTACCCTTTAACCATGGGTTAAAGGGTAAGAATTTACCAAAACCTCGATTGGTTTGGTTTGGTTTTATGGCAATTCAACCTTTGTAGCTTATTTAACGCCAAATCCATTTTAATGTAAATAATCAGTTTTATTTCAAGCAATTCAGTTTAGCATGAATACACAGTTTGTCAAAAACATTTCTATTTCAAACTATTCAGTTTATTCAAGCAGTTATATATAACAATTCAGTTTAGTGTAAGTACATTTCAATGTCAAAAACAGTTCAATTTCAAATAATTCAGTTTAGCATAAGCATGCAATTTAAATGTAAGTACAGTTTAATTGTGAAAAACATTTCTATTTCTAGCTATTCAGTTTATTCAAGCAGAGCTAATTCAGTTTAGTATAAGTACAGATTTTGTTTACACACAGTTAAATGACAAAACAGTTCTATGTTAAACAATTCAGTTTAGCGTAAATACAGTTTCAATGTCAAAAAACAGTTCCATTTCAAATAATTCAGTTTAGCATAAGCATACAGTTTAAATGTAAGTACAGTTTAATTGTCAAAAACATTTTTATTTCAAGCTATTCAGTTTAATTCAAACAATTCAGTTTAGCATAAGTTCTATTTTACCCATAGATAGAGCCCAATCAGGTGCTACCACTCCAAGCCAGAGTGGACCTGGGAGTGATGGCAATGAAGGGGTACTCCGCATTCCCCAAAGCTCCAGCACAGCTGGAACCTCACCATCAGACTGTTTAGTGTCATATCCAGGACACTCGTTAGTGGGGGTCTTACCCCTCTGCAGAGGTGCAGTCAGTGTATTCTACAGCCCCAGCTGACTGGGCAAGTAGCATGTTTTCCTTTTATATATTACCAAATACAACAAAAAGGCACCTGAAGAAGGCTGGAGAGTTCAACAGTTGAAACGTTATGAGCAAAGCAACCAAAATTAGAATAGCAATTCTTGATGAAGAGAATAATAATGCCATCGATATTAGTTCTCTTAAACCAAAGCTAAACTTGGTTCTTGCTTAATTGCCAAAGTTAAGCCATGAGGAGCATGTTTTTGTTAACAGCTGTAAGCAACCTCAAGACTGTGCCAAACCTAGCAAACTGTAAGTCTCTTCTGTACAGAATGGGAAGGATTATCAATTAGCAGTATTTATCCACATTATATACAGGATGGTCACAATTAAAAATAAAGAGTGTAGAGATGCTTTTATTTAAGTTTAAAATGATTATTCGAAAAGGAGTCAAACTAGCCATACTTAACCATATCACTTACAGGTTGTAATATGGCCCTTATTGAAAATGAAGGACATAGACACACTTTTATAAAGTTTAAGATAATTATTCACATTTAAAAGAAGTTTTATTTGTTTTTATAGTTTATCTACTAAAGGTTACCTTGCCTTGTTTATGCAGAGCATGGCCTACAGAAGATGATTTCAAGTTCATTAAAAACCAGGATTTATTTTGAATAAATACTGAATACTACCTGTGCTAGCTTAGAAAATAAGATTAACTTCAAACACACAATTTTATAACTTAGTTTCTAAGCCCTCACAGCTTCCTTTTTTCTCCTAGCGACCATTGAGAAGAAATGAAATTCTCTATTACTGCGTAACAGAAAATCCAAGTACATACTGGAAGGGAGAGAGTCACTTGATTATCATGACAATTACCAAGAGTGTAAGTAAGGATTATGAGGACATAATTTTAGAGCAATTGTTATCACCACAACTAAGCGAGTTTTTAACACCAGTTTTAATATTTTATTTTACTGAAGTCTTAGTCTTGGAGACTAAAGGAATTTTGCTGTCACTAAGTACTTTAGCTGATTTTAATAGTGCTGTGGTCTGGATAGTCTCAGTTCTTTCCCTGATCTCAAGTTCCAAACTTTTTTCTTGGCCTTTTGAGAATATTCCAAGGACACAGATTAAAATTGGTATCATCACTGTCACTTTCCATTCCACAACTTTTTCAGTTCTCTGGCAAGATCTAGGTATTCTTTAATCTTTTTGGTTTCCCCGTCCCCCACTCTGGAACAGCAAAATCGATTTCAACCAATTCTAATTATTATTAATAATTATTATCATACTTTTTCAACATTCAATTTTTTTCATAGTAAAGGAAATTTTATAAAAAGTACAAATATACAAAATTTAGTCAAGGAGCCAGAAGTTCATATGTATATTATAGGAGAGGGTAATTTTTTTTGAAAAATAAAAATTACCTTGGTTACATGTAGTTAAATAAAGTTAATAAAAAGCTGCCTTCAGCTTTGATGGATTGATTGTATGGAGCACTCTGGTGCAAATCAAATTCGTCTGCTTCCTTAACCATACACAAATTGCTGTTCAAAAGAACCCTCTAATAAAAATTTACACCATTCCCAATGTTTGTTTTGGTTTTATGGCACATCAACCATTGCAGGTTATTTTATGCCAAATCCATTTTTATACATATAAACAGTTCTATTTCAACAATTCAGTTTAGTGTAATTATGCAGTTTAGTTCTATTTGACCCACAGATAGGACCCTATCAGGCGCTACCACTCCGGGCCAGAGTGGACCTGGAAGTGATGGCAATAAAGGGATACTCAATATTCCCCAAAGCTTCAGCATTACTAGAACCTCACCATCAGATGGTTCAGTGTCATATCCAGGACACTCATTGAAGGAGTCTTACTCCTTTGCAGAGACCCAGTTGGTGTATTCTGCAGCCCCAGCTGACTGAGCCATCCTGAAGTCATATTGTCTGATCAGACAACATTCTTCATTAGACCAACGGATATGCAACACCAACAGAAGATTTTACATAGAATTTTGTGTAGCATATATATATATATATATCATACACACACACACACACATATATATATATATATATATATATATATATATATATATATATATACACACACATTTCTGTGTGTATGTATTAAAAAGTCTTTCAGAACTTTCAAAAGAAAAAAAAAAATTTTTTTTTAACAAACTTTTTCAACCAATGATGACAATGTTCTCAAATAGTTTTGAACTTAAAAAAAAAAATTAACAAAAATAATATTCCTATTTGTCCTGTGATTTTTGTTTAACACACAATTTATTGTCACCAGATCAAATCTGCGTCATTTTTTTTTTTTTTATTGAAAAGTTAAAGACCAAAATACCTCTTCAACTAGCCACAATTCGGTCAGCAGTAATACTAGGTATTTATCCAACCTCCTACCAGGTAGGATTTGACACAAGGTCATTTTAATGTGGGGTTGCCATGCATGAATCGGGTGTTATGAGCGGCCGTCACAAAAAATTCTTGATCCCCTTCGCATTCCCCTATAGGGGGTACCTCAGGTGCAAAGCAATGAACTCAACCCTGCATAGTAGGTATTGCCTGAGGGGAGGGGCGACTCTCTAGGGCCAGGTGGTTTAACTCGCCGAAACCTACCCAACGCGAACGTAAGGCGGGATCGGTCATATTAGTCTTTCCTTTTCCTCAATCACTAAGAAGGAATCGATTTCAAGCCGAAGCCGGATTTCTAATTTTACGGAATTAGCAGTAACTGTTTTGGTCAATTAAAATTATATATATATCTCAAGCAAACTTTTTGGGGACATTACGTCAGACAACGTAAACACAAAATATATCAAGTCGTTCTAATTACACGGATTCTTTTGCCTCTTTTTAACGATTCGTCCCAGTAGACCATTCCCTTGGAAGGTACTCTAGACTGCATCCAGTGTCCGTACAGCTGATCAACCAATACTAATATGTCCAAGGGTAGGAGTCTACAGATGAACATCGTTTATTTCGTCTTTGCTTTTCCAACAATGCCCACCATGTCTTGTTCGGCTTGGAATAAACGCACAAAAACATCGACACACACGCATATATATTAGTAATTTAATATCCTTTTGCCTTAGACGTGGCACAAGGCCGAGTGAATGAGGCACCTAATGAGACCCGAACTCACTCGCGAAGGTTTGCTAGTCTAGCTTGTTAACTATTACACCACCCGAGGTGCCCATATAAAAATACGCACGCACGTGCGTGCGCGAGCACACACACACATACACATATACACACACATACACACACAAAAGTATATGCATATTCTTCTTTGGTCGAATTTGAGAGCTTGTTTTTAGAGGGACGATGACCGTTAGAACCCTAGCCTTTCTCTCTCTTTCTTAATCAGTTTCAAACTCACAAGTCGACAGGGTTGTAGGAACGCCAATAAGCCTATATTGAGTTCGAAGTTAACCACTCAGAATGAATTGATATAAAAAGTACCGAAATTAAATATTCAACTCGACAAAAGCTTTATAAAATACGCCAAATGTATATACCTTAATTTTCGTTCGCATTACCAAAAAAAAAAAAAAAAAAAAAAAAAAAATCAAATCCTTCAAATGATTTGAAGAGAAGGACAACGATAGAAAGACACGTTTTGACAGCGACATCATATATATATATATATATATATATATATATATATATATATATATTACATACACACGCGCGCGTGCGCAGAGATATATTAGACAGACAAAACAAGAGATGTTAATGTAATCGCTAACTCGTGGGTAAATTCCAAACACGCAGTAGCCGAGTAGTAAGTAGAATCCTGGGAGACAGGGAAAGTCTGATAATATGACCTGTGGAAGAAGGTAGGAAGATAGAAAGAAATACTTACTCGTGTGTTGTCGCTGCGTAAAAAGGTGACTACAGAGAAGATTTGTGAATGACCCTTTTACCACAAGTGTCTAAATATATAAGCATGAATGAATGAAACGCTGCTGCTAACCGTTACGAGGTGGAGAATAACATTCATCTTCCCCCCCCCCATCCACACACTCCAATCTTTGTCTCTTCCCTTCCCTCTTTGTTTCTCCCCTACTTCCCACTATCTCTTTTCAAAACGAGGAAGATTTTTCTTGGAAAAAACCACAAACCAAGCAACCAACCAAAAAAAAAAAAAAAAAAAAAAACCCACAGAATGATTAGTATATAGCCACTAAAGAGTTTTCCATCCCTTCGTAGCTACTAAGGTTTCCCCTATCTCACAATCCCCACCCCATAGGTGGCAGCGGTCCACGTTTGGAAATTTTTAAAAAAATGTTTTAGTGAGTAATCGGATTTTTTCTCCCAAGTTGAAAAAAAAATAATTTCATAAATTATTGTCGTTAAAAGAAAGGATCGCTAAAATGGTCGATATCGACCCCTGGAAGACGAGGGGGGGGGCAGAAGTGGGCCGATAAACGTGGAAAGAGAAAGCAAAGAAAAATGAATAAATAAAATGAGATACGTAGACAACTTTGTTTCTTAACTTTTTATTGAAACAATTAGGTGGAATTTCAGAATTATATTCAATATTTTGTATATATACCTCGATTTCCTCAACACTAGAAAGTTCTCCCCACTTTATATTCTTAACGGCATACTAACCCTTACAGGTTATTTAATACCAAAATTTGGTAATATAGTTTGGTTTATTTGTTTAATGGCCTATCAACCTCTTATGAGTAATTTAAAGCTGAAATTTGAACACCGTGTAATTTTGTGCAAATTGTATCAAGTATCAAGATAAGATTCACTCTAAATTTAAAAACAATTATATAGTTTCAACTACTCGTATTTTTTAATGATAATAATTTGATTACACAAAGTCATATGGTATCAAGTATTCCTATCTAATACAAATAATTTGTAGTGTTTCGAATACTCTTAATAGTAATAATTTTCAGACGTATCTATTGAACCTAGAGACAAAAACCTGACTGGAAGTAATGGCAATGAAGTATTTAGCGATTATTGTCTCCAATTCGATACAGAGCAAAGATATATCTTCGCAATCATTTCGAATTAAAAATCATTTTAAACAATCATCTCAGATTTATTTGACTCATAGATGGAGCCCTAACAGGTACTACTACTCCAGGTTTAACACTCCCTAGAACGCCAAAACTGAAACCTCACCACAGGATGCAGTTTAGTACCAGGAAACTTTTTTTTAATTATTTATTGCAGAGGGAAGGGGTACAACCCTTTTGCAAAGAGTGTAGCGGGCGTCTTCTAAGGACCACCGGCAGGATTTCCAAATACAAATAATTTATACACAATTATAAGGTCTCATTAGTAACAGTTGGAGTAGTTAAAGACCCCCCCGCCAACATATCTATTCTATTTTTTTTTCTCAAAAGAAATGGAGATGTTTATCCGAATTTCCACCAAGTCAGATCTAACATGAAGTCAATTTTATAGTTTTTTTTTTTCAAAGGTGGGAGCACGCACAAATCGAGACTCGTGTAACCGTCACAAAAATGTTTCATCTCCTTAGCGTTCCCCATTTTGGGGCACGTCAGACGTTAAGCGATAAACTTACCCCTGCCAAGCAAGTATTGCCGGGTGGGGGGGAGAAGACCCCCCTCCATACTATCTGAGAAGGCTTGCAGGTTATGATATGTGGATTCCCTAACTAATCCAAATAAAAACTGCATTTATACCTATTTACTGCATTGAGGTACGGGTCGAAGAAAGATCAGTGATTCCATAAAGAGGCGAACTATTTAAAAAAAAACAAAAAAAAAAACATTTTTTTAAAAAGTTACCGTAGTGTAAATCTAATGGGGGTTTCATATGGTGAATTCATTTTATCTAAATATTCAAATAAATAAATAAATGAGACCATAGTAGCATTATCAAATTGTGAATTGGTGAATAAAAAAATGGGATATTCGACGCGTTCACAAAATAAAAAATAAACAAAAGTAAATAATCAGATTCAAGCGAGAATATGACAAAAATGTTATTTTTCTTGGAGTCCTTTAGGTACTTGGAAAAATTGACAAGTAATTCATAAAACGATAGAAAAATAAAAAGACGATAGCCGGGCAGAGTAGTGAGAAGTAAGGTTCTACAATCTCAGTAGGTGACCCCGATTAAGGCAGTTGTATGTAGTCACTATGTTTACGGAATGTGATAAAAAGAGTTCAAGAAAGGGTTAAGGGTGGAGGCTGATTTTTTGTTGATGATCCTACTGTTAGCACGATCGTTTCATGACCCACACACATTGCATTGTTCCTGAACATGAAAAGAATTCATCTGTTAACTCACATTTTTTCACAATCAGCTTAAAATCGCGTCAGGGGAACCTAAATCCTATCCCCATGGTATTTACTAATTATGATAAAATTATATATATATATATATATATATATATATATATATATATATATATATATATATATATATATATATATATATATATATATAAACACATTGGTAGAGTGTTCAGCAATGGTCCAGGAGACCAGTGTTCAATCCCAGGTAGAGTCATATCAAAGATTCAATGGTACCTGATGCCACCTTGCTTAACACTCAGCACTATAAGATAAGGATCAAGGGTAAAGTGGAGCAATCCAGGGAATAGAGTAGTGGCCTCCCCTACACCTTGGTGAAGTAATTATTGAAAAGGGAGCCTTCAGGTCCCCCTCGACTAAGGTCACCAACTTTCCTATATATATATATATATATATATATATATATACACACACACACACACACACGTACATGGATCTGGAAGTAATAGCAATCAAGGGGTACTATATACTCTTCAGAGTTCCTGTACCCGAACCTCACCAATTCAGTTGAGTGTTATACCCAGGAAGACTCTTGGGAGGGGGAGTTCTAACCCCTCTGAGGGTATACAGTCAGCATATTCTAAGCTCTTAAGACAAATTAAGTCTTATATAAACCATGAATGAGATTGTTTGCACTTCACATAGCACTAATAATCTCCTGCTATGGGTAAATAGTAGAGCAGATTTGACCCTTTAACTTTCTATTGGAAAGTAGTCTAAGAGAAGAAAAATTGGCTTCAAACCTGTTAAATTCTGCCTAAAAATTGACCTTGTGTCATATCCTGCTCATGCAGAGGAGTTAGGTGTGTGTGTATAAGCCATACTTTCAAAACCAAAGCTAAAAAAAATTAACTATTGACTTTTTATATCTCAGTCAGTAGTTGTGGAATTGGGGACAGTTTTATCTCATTCAATTTCATTTAAAAAAAAAAAAATCTTCACTCTCATTTATGACCCCAGATAAAATATTTCCCAATGCTCCAAGTAATAATATCTCAGGATACCCTTATATTGGGATAGGACCGGCTTTAAGACAATCAGACCAATAACTCCTCACTGAGCCCCACACCAAAATATAAATCTCAGCTCATCAAGTACACACAACACACGGCAATATATTCCAATTGTGCTTGGCATGTTTAAGGCTTGCCCAGTGTAACAACTGAAAACATTCTCCAATTGATGACCAAATGATTGGAAGGAGGCAGTCATAAAAAATATATATAAAGGCTCTCCGGCTTTTGAATATTAGAAAAAAAAAAAAAGAAAAAAAAAAAAAGGAGGGAGGTAATACTTTCTTTACGTTCATCATACAATTCCCATAAAAACTTCTGCCTCTTTTCAAAAACACTCACTTTTCATTAATCTTGGATGACACAATACCTAGATATTTCTCCCATACCCCTACATTGTTTCATGAGGGATAGGCAAGACTACCCCATACAGTAGCACATACCACCCCATCTAAAAATAAAGCGAGTTTTTAAAAAATGATCACAACAACCCCCATATTAGAATAGCAAAAGATCCCCTTTCAAGCACAAATAAAAAGAAAAATTTAGGACAAATCAAATAAGGTTCGTCACCAATTTGGGTTGAGATTATATATATATATGCACACACTGGGTGTGTTAGTTTTTTTTAGGACACCTCTTTCAAAAGCTTTCTTCTAACTCATATCAGACAAGACTGACTCAGCAAATGAAAGGGCACACTGTAACCATTGCCTTAAAAGCACAGCAAAATGAAAGAGAAATAGCCTGCTTCCTGAAAAATTCGAAAGCAGAGAGAAGCTGATGACAGAGATTGAACATCAGTAACTGAACACATGCACAGGGTTCTAATATCACTAGAACATACAACTTTGTACAAAAAGTCGAAGAAATAATTTCTTAGTTATTATTTAGAAATTTTTTTACAAATATTTGTCTGAATTTCTGTGGGGATTAACACTCAAAGAATTATTTAGACAATTAAACCCCTTATTTCTGTAGCCCACATGTTTTGACTTTCTCCATGGGGTAATATACGCAGGTGGTTGATATTCAGGTACATACAAGCCAAAAATAGTAATATTTTGTTAAGTGAGTCATTGTTAATCCTTAGTCACTTTTAGAAATATTTCAGTCGTACAACCATCTCATAATTGTTTATTGCAGTTCAGAGTTTAGTTTTCTAATTTGCTGTTTTGTTTTGAAAATAAACATTACAGCCAGCACAAAGACATGTCAAAGTACAATATTAAATATGGAATAATTTATTGAACATTTGAACGATCTCAGCTTAGAATTTACCAACACTAAATCAGCTGACATTAAATATAACAATTATGACACAGTGAGCTCTTCTGTCCCAAGACGCATATATTCATATGCAATAATGCATATGGATGCAAGTGCTATTGCATCTATACAAGTGTATAGACACAGAGTATATGTATATTTATAGATGCAAGATTATTTGTTGGAGTATGTGTAAGCAGGGGGCATGGCAGAGATGGATGCGTGTGTGTATAATAGTATAAAAGAAATACCTAAATAATTTAGGGAAGTTAGCAAATTTTAAAAGATAACGAAATAAAAAGATTTCCCAGTGAGACTGAAAGAATAGGAATACTTGATACCATATAACTGTAAATTATTTCTAGTCAAAATAGATTTGATTTGGTTTTATGACATATCAACCACTGGAGGTTATTTATTTCCAAATCCTTTTTATACATATATATTAAATATGGTTAGGTTTGGTTTTTATGGTATATCAACCATTGTAGGTTATTTAATGCCAAATCTACACTTATATTGGATAACCCGGATATAAGAGAGATTTTCTCTGGTCCCAAATTAGAGCTTATGTTAATGTATATAAAATAGACCAAACCCGGATATAAGATACCTCTTCTCCGGTCCCGACAACTCTCTTATATCCGGGTTACACTGTATATATCATTTGGAAAGATTTTGTTGATAACATCTTTAAAAGAGCTTGAGCTTGTGGGGAGGGGGCACACATTTATAATGGTTTCAAGTTTTTCTATCTAGCATGAATAATTTTATTAACTAGTAATAATTTGTTTGCACAACGTTAAATGGTTTCAAGTGTTGATAATTTGTTTGCACACAGTTAATGGTTAAAGAGTTCTATTTCAAACAATTCAACTTAGGATAAGTCATTTTTTGTACACAGTTTACATTGACCTAGTGGGCAGAGTGTTTGCCAATGGCCTGGGAGACTAGGGTTCAATCCCAGGTCGAGTCATACCAAAGACTTAAGCAAGGAGGTATTAAGTACCATTTTTTGACACTTGGCATTATAAAGTAAAAATCAAGGGTAAAGGGGAGCAATCTGGGGGAAGGAGTAGTGCCCTCCTCTACACCTCGGTGTAGTAGCTATTGAAAAGGGAGCCTTCAGGTTGCCCTCAACTACGATCATTTACTTTACTTACTTGAATGTCAAATAGTTCTATTTGATCCATATATAGGACCTTATCAAGTGCTACCACTCTGAGTCAGAGTGAGCCTGAGAGCAATGGCAATGAAGAGGTACTACACATTCCTCAAAACTCCAAGACAGGAACCTCACCATCAGATGGTTTAGAGTCATATCTAGTACATTCATTGAAGGGGTCTTACCCTTCTGCAGAGATGTAGTTGATGTATTCTGTAACCCCCCACCTGACTGGGCTTATAATAAATAATTACTTGAAGTAGCAATAATTTTTTGATAAGGATTCTTGTTAGTTCCTTGAAACCATATAACTGCATGTAAACAATTATCAAATAGAAATAATTACTTAAAACTATATAATTATTAGTATTAGATAGAAATAGTTGAAACTATACAGCTGAATGAAAATTATTTCTATTAGGAATAATTGATATCATATAATTTAGTACCAAACAACTACACAAAAATTGTAAATATGAATGTACAATGAATGTAATTCCCTAATAACATCTTGTCATTAAATGACGATGAAATGACGTCATTAAAAATCAATCATTGTTACTATCTATAATTCTGAAAAGGTGATCAACATTTGAAAGTGAACACAATTGCATGATTGGATTTTGAACTCTCTTTGAGGTTGTACTTCAGCACTTGAACCATTATGCCATGGGAAGTGCCCATTCAGACAAATAAATTCTTTGTTTTTGTGGCTCACATGATGTTTTGACCAACATTGGTGGAATTTAACCATCTACATAATTCTTTGAATCTTACTGACCCTTCTCAAAACTACAGACAGTAAGTAAAGTTGGCGACCATAGTCGAGGGGGACCCAAAGGCTCCCTTTTTAATAGCTACTACACCAAGGTGTAGGAGAGGGCACTACTCCTTTCCCTGGATTGCTCCACTTTACCAAGGAGGCATCAAGTACCATTTTTTGTGTCTTTGATATGACTCGACCTGGGATTGAACCTAAGTCACCCGGGCCACTAGAAAACACTCTAACCATCATGCCAATGTCCGGTATTCCTACCCTATGCTGTGTAAAGAATTAATTTATTCACATAACTCGTAAATTCCCATAAAAACATAGTTTTGTTATGCCTGTGTTTATTGCAGGTAGAGAGAGAGAGAAGTTTATCATCAAAGTAAGATCCTGTCTGTAGGCTGGATCTTCAGATATAATAAAAAGGTAGATGATATACTTTTTGTAGTTCTTGACAAAAAAACTGAATAAAATAAATGAATAAATAAAATTGATTTTCAGAGGAAGATTAAGTATCTCTCTTATTGGGCAATTACTCTTAACTAAAGGAGATCTCAACAATCAATTTAAATGAAGCATGAAGTTTGAACCTAACAAAATAACTGAGGCATTAAAAGTGACAATCAGATTTAAATGATTAAATTCATTTTAGTCTTCACACTGCACTGAATATCAATGGGAAAGAAAACAGTAATTTATCAAAAGTTTCAAGTGTTTTAATAGCAGGTTAAAAAAAAACGAACCAACTAAGAATTTTGTGTTAAAATATTTTACATAAATAAAGTAGTTCAGATTAAAAGTGCAATAAGGGTAAGCCAAAGCCAAACTTTTTAGACTTTATCTTTCCAAAGCAGGTTTCATTGGGGAAACAATGTTGCATATTGACCTCCGACCTGGCCAAGCTGTCAAAAGAAGAAATGCACCAGTGTAAATAACAGGTGCATCTGGTCGAAGATATCAGGGGGCGACCTTGACTGTCGAGGGGTTGAATTGAGTGTGAATTGTGATGCTCGCATGAAGTAGGTGGGCGTCAAATTATTATATAACCCCGGCGACAGTAAGTTCAGATCAGTTGGAGAGAAGATGCTGGAATGGGAACCATGTCCTAGCAGAGGCTGTGCCCCCAGGCCCCCGATTGAGCAGCCCAGGAGAACAGGAAAGAAAGGCTGTGATAGCCAGAAGAGTTGGGGGGTCAATATGTTGCAGTTCTGTTCAGTCTCCAACTCACCTCTCACACAATAATACCCTTCGTAACCCTTTTGAACCCTTTCAAATAAAGTGAGGTAATATTTTCTTAAGAACTGAGTCCACGTCTTTATTGTGTTGAATATGCATCTGCATATGATTCTGCATGTATATGTGTATGTATAGTTGGTTGTGACTATACAACAAGAAAAGTTTTGTTAAAGGATCAAAGCCACTGTGTTTACCAAAGCTTTTTTCATTCCCCAATGATACCTGCATCAGAAAAATAAGGTCTAGAAAAGTCTACCCTTAATGTGCTTCTAACCTGGACTAAAGATTATTGAAGAAATTTTTATTTTTTTCTTTAATCTGATACTTTCAAAATTTTTCTGCAGCATTTGAATTTTTGTTTGTGCACAGCTGTGAAGATCAGTAGAAACACTAGTTTGAAAAGGATATGTTTAAAAATAAATAACTAAAAAATACCAATTAATTCCAAGGCCATGCTTGAAACCACAGAGGCAAACTCAGAGAGTATTAGGTGAATTTGGCATCCCAAAGTCCATTGTGGTTCATCACTGTCATGACCTTGGCCAAAGTGGCTGGAGCTGTTGGAATTGTGCCTCAAGTTATCAAAATATTGCAATTTTTATTTACCCTAGTATAACATAAGGTCTGTATCTTTTTTTAAACAGGTTCTGTTAGAATCTTTTTGTTGTTAATTGTACTATTTCCCTCATTATTTACAAAAAAGAAAAAAAGTTTTGTAGCAGTATTTCAGGCATGTACCTCCAGCTTCTGACTAAATTCTAATGGCCAGAGGGACACAATTTGATAAAACTAACACAAAGAAAGCCAAAACAGTACATGGATAAGAAAAAAAAAATAGTTCAATTAAAAAAAATTAATTATTATCAACCAATTCCTGAATAACTAGAAAATGTTTTACTAAAATTATAGCTAAATAAAAAAACATTTAAGAAAAGAACAAAAAAAAACCAAAAAAAACAAACTGTACACAGTTAAAACAAATATATCAAAGAGTATACAACTTGGGACACTTAAATGAGATCAGTTCAATAAAAAATTACAATTAAACAATATTGCTGAATTATTTAAATCAATTATATACAAACAAGTTATATTATGATTAATTATATACTAAGATGAAATTTTATGTTTATTCCAAATTATCTACACATAAAATCCATACTTTTTTTCTTTTTTACTTCTTCACTCCAATTCATACATTTTTTTTTTCTTTTTTACTTCTTCACTCCAATGCAGACATTTTTTTTTTCTTTTTCACTTCTTCACTCCAATGCAGACATTTTTTTTTTCTTTTTCACTTCTTCACTCCAATGCAGACATTTTTTTTTTCCTTTTTCACTTCTTCACTCCAATGCAGACATTTTTTTTTTCTTTTTCACTTCTTCACTCCAATGCAGACATTTTTTTTTAAACATTTTTCAATCTATACATTGATATTTATCAACACTTTTAGAAAGCTTATTTATGTTTTAAATAGTGTCTTTTTAAAAAAATTTTCTTTAAAATATGGTTTCAGTAGAATAATACTTGTCTTTTCTACTCAGATTATTTTGTTATTCATTGCTAACCATTTTTTTTTTCATATTAATTGTTTCATCATTGGTCATTTTTCTAAATCTTTCTAATAATGAACAGAAATAAAATTATATTTTCCCCCTTTTTTTTCTTGCTCATTCCACTTGCAAAACTGCATGATTCATTCGTTGTAACCTTCTTTAAAACATTCCAACACAGACACATGTGTGATATTTATATTTTTGCTTTGGAAAAAATAAATAAATGAAATAAAAATAATGCATACAAGATCCTCAGTGACTTCAGTATAAATAGACTCCACAGTGACAAGCCATGAAGTGCTATACCCCAAAATATTTCATACAGTGAGTGAAGTGGGGGGAACCAAATAAGAAAAACTAACTGACAGTAAGATTCTTACTTTCAGATGTGACCTTAAAAAAAAAAAAAGAAAGAAAAAAAAGAAAATATATATGTGTGTGTGTGTGTGTGATATTCATAAATAAAGAGTGCTTAATAGAGCATATATATTTTAGCAAGGATAGCATTGACAGAGTCAATGACACTTTGTGACAGTCTCTCACCTCAATGATCATTGGACCAAGTACCATTGACTATGTCAATGATTTTAAGATTTTCTAATCTCATCCAGAAGACCAGATCCAGTGTTAAGAAAAAACTTGCCATTTATTGGATTTTGTTGTTCTAGCACACCACAGAATAAAAAAAAAAAAATTAAAAAAAAAAAAAAAATTAAAAAAAAAAAAAAAAGCAGCAAAATGATAGACAAATGCTTGGATTTGGCTGAGAGTAGAAAAAAAAATTGATGGAACATGAGGATGGCAGTGATACTAATTGTGAGACAGTTCCCAAAGGCTTGGAGAAAGACTGGAGAAATTGGAAATCAGAAGAAGAATTGAGATCATGCAGACCACTGAATTGTTAAATGGCTAGAATACTCAGAAGAGTCCAAGAAACTTGTTGTCACTTAGACTCCAGTAAAAGACCATTAGCTAATGTTGGGATGAAAAAGTCAAATAAAAAATGCAAATAAGAAAGTTTTTGTATAAAAAAAAGTCTTGATGCTATTACAGCAAAGCAGGTACAAAACCTGAAAATTACTATGATTATGAACACTAAAAGACTAAATTGAAGTTTCATGGAGTGTGCACAATCATCAGACATTATATATATATATATATATACACACTCACATACATACATACAAACTAAAAACATCAAAACAGAAATAGGAATTTTATATCTCTACAATTATTTTTTTGAATCATCTTTTATTTTTTCTTTATTAGTTTAAACTCTGCAATCATCACAGGGAGACATATTTGCTATAAACATGCCATATTTTGGGGGTTGGTTCTTTATCAGTTGTAAATTTTAGATATAATAGGTAATTACTTTTTTTTACTACTAGCACCTATTTATATCAGGGAGAATTTGATACAGGTCAAGTTTCAAATAAGGACTCTCATGAAGATAGGAACAAAAATCACTCATGCCTGTCAGCATTAAACTTTTGGGGACACCTCAAGGATTGCCCCTTACACCTTTAAGTACAATAAAGACTTGCAACCAGACAGGGACAGAACCCTGAAATAAAAAAAAATACAAAACATGATTTGCAATTATTTATTTACTCATAGTTAAGTAATAATGAGGCTATTCATTACTTAGAGAGGTGACCACTGAGCAAGTCTCATGAGCAACCTGAAACCTGAGACAAGCAAAGTTAAGTTCTCATATTAGATAAAATGATAATTTAAGTTTTTAGCCCTTGGTTTACCATTGTCCAAATGTTCCATTGCTCTTATCTGATCAATATACTTATGTCCCAGGAAACAGATGGTTGAGGTAAGTATAACTACTATTTGTTAGGGGGCAGGTTGGTTAGTTGGTTTTTGTAACATGTCAACTCTTGTTGAGTTTTATACAAAAGTCAGTTTAACAACTATAGTCTATACCGTACAAATATCTATCTTCACAATCATTTTAAATAAAGCAAGCAAACTTCACTATCTCAAACAGATCTACCTGATCCATACATGGAAGCCTAACAAATACTACACCTCACAAGGTTAGAATGGATAGGGGAGTAATGGCAATGAAGGGATGAGTTCACACTCCCAAAAGCTCTAGAACTGCAGCCTCACCTCCAGATATAGTCATGTCATACAAGAATTTTTGTTGGGTTGATTGATTTTAACAGCATGTTAACATCTCTGGAGTTATTTTATGCCTTGAGGTTAGGGAGTTGCCTTCATTGTAAACTGACATTTATTCTGAATTTGAACATTAAACTCCACTGTAAAATTGACCCAGAGTCACATCCTGCTTGGGCAAAGGGATTGGGTGAATACATATATTGACATTTTTTGTATTAAAGAGTTTTTAGCAGACAATTATATATATCAATTATTCCTATCTACTACAAATAATTTTCATACAGTTGTATAGTTTCAAATACTCTTATTTAATACTAGCAATCATTGTTTTAATTAATTATTTCTACTTAATAATAATTCGTTTGCAACAGATATTTGGTTTCAACTAACTAATTATAATTTTATGACAGGATGGCTACCAGAGGTTTCAAGGCCTAAGAGAAGCATTATTAAAAGAATTAGACACTTGGATTTTGTCACTTGGCCAAAAATGGTTTGAAAGGATTTTTATGACGACAGGTCTCTGGTTGTCGTTAGCCAAAAATAATGATAAAATTTTTATGTCCACAGATCTGGGTTTCATCTTGGTCAAAAATGGCTCAAGAGAATTTTTATGCCTGATAGGTAAGATAACAAAGATTAACGAGTTAATCTTCTGGCCTATGCAAATTCTGGGGGTTGTGTGGTACTTGAAATGCCCTGCTGGTTATAGGAGAGAAGAGCAAATTAATTCGTCAGAACCAAAGGTGGTAAGAGGTATATTGATAAGTAAGTCTGAGGGTGAGGAAGGGGCTTGAATGGCCTCCTGGTTGAAAGAGGTTGAATAATTTTCCTCTACTGGTAAAAATGACAGGGGTCTGAAAAAATCCTGATTAATGGAAATCAGGTTAGGGTTTGTCATTTTGGACATATTCCCCTAACCCCTCAGATACTACCCAATATAGGGTAGAATATTAAACTGTTGGAGTTCTCAAAAGAACACACAAAAGCCAGTGGCCAGATCGACCTATGTCACAAGTCCTTCATCCTCATAGAAAGTCAGAGGGAGAGAGAGGAAAAACTTAATTCTGCTACTTAGTGAACTCCAGCAGAGCCAACTATTTACCCCGCAACAAATTTTAACCCATGATACTTATCATTAGCTCTGAAACCCATTTCTTGTGCCAGAATAGTATCGGAAGAGGCGATACTAAGATTTTTATCCAACTTTGTGGAAGTTAAGAATTCAACATAATTGTGTTGATTACACCCCAGACTGGCCACTGCCTTTGGATGTTATATGAACCTTGTAACTTATGGTTCAAAGCATTGTAATAACCAGGCTTATAAAATACGATTTTGATATCAAAGAGTTTGTTCTTCTTTGAAGAATTTTCTTATATCACTTCTTTCACAGCTGACAGATATTCTCAGCAGGACCCACTTCCACTGTTTGACCTTTCTACCTAAGGTCAAATTCACAACATTGCAGAGAGTTAATTACAGGTTGACCTACAACCTAGCAAGGAGGGGGACAGATTGCTGACACCTGTGTTTGACCAGAAAATGGCTTTCTGGTTGATATTGAGACAACAACAGAGACAGTCACAACAACAGGTGGGGTGTGTAGTGGTGTAATCTTAATAAATGATTATACCTAGTAACTATTCTTAATACAAATGATTTACAGTTATGATATCAAGTATTCCTATCAAACACAATTTTTAAACAGATCAATTTGACCCATAGATAGAACCAGAACAGGTACTATCACTCAGAATTAAATTGAACCTGGGAGTAATGGCAATAAACGGGTAGTCAACACTTCCCATATCTCCAAAACTGGAGCCTCACTATCAGATACAGTTTAGTGTCATACTCAGTATACTCCTTTTTTGGGGGGGAGGTCATGTCCTTCTGCAAAAGATGCAATCAGCATATTCAAGTTGCAACAGATAAGACAAAGACTTTTTGCATGGGCAGGGGGCTTACATATGCAGTTTACATATTCTAAACCCCCAACAGGGTGATAGAGGTTTTGGTGGGCAGGTAGGGGTTTATATGCAACTGTAATATTCTAATTCTTGCTGACAGGGCAAAAGGTAGAATTTGTTTCAGGTTTGTAAACATGATCAAAATGTTTGTAAGATTTGAAGACCTCAGTTTAATCTAAATCTATGGAGTGAGGATATCTTTCTATCAATTAACAAAATGAATAGAGTAGAATATGCATACATTAACCGGGACATTGGCCCAGCGGTTAGAGTGTTCGCCAATGGCCCGGGAGACCTGGGTTCAATCCCAGGTCGAGTCATACCAAAGACTTTAAAAATGGTACTTGATACCACCTTGCTTAACACTCAGCATTATAAGGTACGGTTCAAGGGTAAAGTGGAGCAATCCTGGGAATGGAGTAGCGCCCTTCCCTACACCTTGGTGTAGTAGCTATCGAAAAGGGAGCCTTCGGGTCACCCTCGACTATGGTCGCTAACTTTACTTTACTTATGCATACATTGATATTTATATTGAAATGTATATGGATATAGAGAAGAGGTGTGAAAACTGAAGCCATAAAGCCACATGCAGCCTTCTACACCAAGTGTGGCCTTCCTCAGCCTTATCAAAACTCCTACAGATTTAACCAAGTTCTTAGACCAGAGACAGGGGATTGGTAGCCTTAAGGCTGCACCAGGCCTTCTAGACCATCAAGCGTGGCTTTCCATAATGCGTTATTAAAAGACCAATTAAAAAGGCACACCCCTTTCAAACTTGATACCCCACAGCTTTCTCATGAAAAAGCAGTCTCAAAAAGTCATTGAAAGGCTAATAGTTTTTAATTTCTTTTAAGTAGTTTATATTAGTTAAATAACTAATAAGTTACTAAGTTTTGTAGTAAATATACTTAAAAAAAAAAAAAGTTATACTTGGAGTTTAACCTTATTAATGAATTTCAATGCAATCTTTAAATATGTAAATGTTTCCTGCTATTAACTTTGAGACATGAAACATACCACATATACTTGTGTAATTAACAACTTTCCAAGACCAATTTTTCACCTTGAAAACAAGAGGTCATTCATTATGCAAGATATGTTTTTGAAATGTTGAAGCTTTTTTCTAAGCCTAATCTTGCTGTAACTTCAGTTCAAAGAGTCCTCCACATAGCCAATACCTAAACAAAGGCCAATCAATTACATCAATTAAGTTAATCAATTACACATGAATTATATTATCAATGCTATTGTGTATCAGTGGTAGGGTTTTAGTGTGTATGGAATATACAAGCAAACATGGTAGGCTACATCAAGGTCTAGACTAAATTATTTATTTACAGTATTGCATTGATTTTTATTATATTACAGTTTTGAAAGTATGCGCATGTTTTCTCAAAGTTATTAGATGTTGAAACATTTTTGTAGCCAAGCATAGCCAAAAGTTAAAGGTTATTCATTACACACAATATATGATAAAAACAATTTGGTGTTGTTAAGTCATTCATTACTGAGTCTATATGGTATGTGCTAATCTACATATTCAAAAGACCATTATACATATTTACCCAACCCCTCCGCTCGGGCAGGATATGACACAGGGTCAATTTTTAAGTGGAGTTTAACAGGTTTTAATTCAGAGTTGTCCTTCTCCTAGACTAGTTGCCTCACCAAAGCTGAAGAACCCAGTCTGCCCTACTATTTACCCATAGCTGGAGGGAGAATGATAGGATTCATACCTTTCCCAAGGGTATTAGTGCTATGTGAAATGCAATCAGTCTCATCGAGGATTTGAACTCGTGTCGCTGTGTTCATTTCCTATGATGATAACCATTACACCACGGACACCTCCTGGTCAAAAGACCATTATACCTAATGAGGCCAGATCAATAGACAATATTCAAGGAAGACTTAAAACATGCAAAGGTTCTCACCTAGTGTTGTGATTAAAAAATAAAAAGAAATAACATGGAAAACAGCAAGTAATAGAATAATATCAATGAAGAGTTAGTGGTACAAAGAGTTACGAAGAAAGATGACAATGTCTTGGAAAAATCAGATGTGGTCAAGTGAAATATGCCAATCTGATTTTTCTAGCAGAATGCAAATAAACTTAATAGTGAAAAACAGATTAACCATAATTAGTTGTCTTTAATATGCATCCCTAACTTTCAGTTATGAAATTCTGGCTAAAAACACTTCTTGTGTGTAATACTCAGACATTTTGGAATTTGTAACAGCTAAAAATTTAAATTAAATTGAATACTTGTTTAACTTTTTATCTGGTTGGTTGAATTTCATGGCATATAAACCTTTTAGGTTATCAAATACCAAATCCTGTTTATACATATATTAAATGTGATTAGTAAACAAATATTTTGTAGATAACATTTTTAAATGAGCCAGAGCTCATTTATTTGCACACAGTTAACTGGTTTTACGTATCACTATCAAATACAATTCATTCATTTGCACACAAATGATTCCAAGTATTGCAATGTGATACCAACAATTCAATTTAATATCAATTATTTGTTTGTATTCAAATGATTAAACAGTTCTTGGTAAAACAGTTCTATATGACCCATTGTTGAGACTAACAGGTACTCCCACTCTTGGTCAGAGTGGGTCTGGGAGTAATGGTAAAGAAAAAGTACTCTAGAGTTGGAGCCTCACCATCAGATGGTTTAGTGTCATACCCAGAACACTTGTTGAGGTGGTTTTATCCCTCTGCAGAGATGCAGTTGGTGTATTCTACAGCCCTAGCCAATTTGACTGTTTGTTATCTGATGTGCATCAACAAAAGAAAAAAAAGAATTTATATAATGTTTCAAAACACAAAACTTATACAATATTCAAAGCAAAGCCAGAGAAATGGTCACATGAAAATTAACAAAACTTTATTGAAAATAAGTTCACAACAAAAGAAACAAACACACATTTTAAGTGTTATTTTTCTGTAGCAGTACAAAACAGAAGTGTCTGTTACACATTAGTTAATTTGGACCATAAATATAACTTACTTCTGGTCATAACATCCTGAATATGGCAACACACAAAGTTAATATTGAGTTGTTGTGTATCATATTTAACAGGTACTGCCACCCCAGATCAGAGTGGATCTGAGAATAATAGCAATGAAGAGGTACATCATACTTCCCAGATCTCCATAAATGAAGCCTCATCAGTTTAGTGTCATACTTTGGACACTTTGGGTTTTTTTTTCTGGAGTTGAGGGACTATTCTAAAAGGGATACAGTCAGCATATTCTAAGTGCCAATTAACAGGGTGAGAGATCAGAAGAGCTATTATCTCTGAAGAATGTACTAGTTGAAACATAGTGTGACCGACAAAAACCAGAAAAAGTTCAATTGTCTGAGTATTTCTTGAATATTACTGATCCTTCTCGAAATCATTGATGGTATTATTCGTATTTACCAAGCTTAGCTTAGTATATCTACAAATCCATATTAGAAGAAGAAAAAGAATGAAGCACTGACAGGAGTAAGAAGATTATGCTATGCCAATCTTTGAAATGGGCCAAAGCTTCTTACCTTGAATACAAGAAGCAGAGCTTAAGGCAAAAGGATTGATTGGTAGGTGTAAGAAAAAAATAGGAAGACTGTTCTGCTAGTTATACCAAGTCTACCTGCCTGGAAAATCAGCATAGTCCAGGATTTTAACAGGGCTTGAACTAACTACTGGCACTGAAAAGAACAGAAGGTGCATAAAAATGACTATTCCTCCCCCTAAAAGTCAATTTTTTCAAAGAATGATAAAGTAGATTCGCATTTGTATATTATACATACAATACTGGACTAAAGGAAAAGAAAAAAAAATTTTTTTTATTATAACCACAAACAAAACAGATGCACAAAGGAGTAATTATTTACTTTGATTATTTTTGTCAAAATTACTTTAGTTCTACGAAAAAGACATCAACAAAGGACTAATCACAAATCAGAATATCAAATCAAGGAAAAGAAAATTCTAAGAAATTTCCCGTCTTTTATTATTTCTAAGGATTTTATTTTTAGAAAATTATGACTTTTCATTACATCTAAAAGGAAGTTTATTTGTCACAATGATAAAAAATGATTCAATTTTTTCACCAATTTTTTGTCAAATATTATATTATCTCCTGAATGTAAATGCTTTGATCTCAATTAAAAACCTTTAATTTTGTTATTTCTATGTATACCATTTTGATTACACTAAGAAAGAAGACCATAGTTTAACAGAGTAAAGGTATTGATCAAGGAAACAAACTTGATCCTTTTGTACTTCAAGCAACATCATTTTAAAGGAAAAAGATTAGGACTAAACCTCAAGCTATTTATACTATTACAATACGAGTGAATCCAAGTTCCTATCAAGGGTGCCAAGTTTATATTTCAAAAAGAGTAGAGAAGAGAGGAACATAGCAGAGGAAGAAGTTGAAAAATACAAAGATGGAGGATCAAAAGGTCCAGAAGAAAAATACTCTATGATGAATTATACCCACCGCCCGTAATAAGTAAAGTTGGCGACTGTAGTCGAGGGTGACCAAAAGGCTCCCTTTCCAATAGCTACTACAACGAGGTGCAGGGAAAGGAGCTACTCCTTTCCCTGGATTGCTCCACTTTACCCTTGATATGCACCTTATATTGCTGAGTGTTAAGCAAGGCGGTATCAAGTACCATTTTTAAAGTCTTTGGTATGACGTGACCTGGGATTGAACCCAGGTCTGCTGGACCATTGGCGAACACTACGCACTGGGCCAATGAGCTGCCCGTAATAATTACAAGGAATATATAACATACCTGATTCAAACAAACATTACTGTACAAAAGAAAATCAAGTCATGATAAAAATGATAAATTATTTATGTGAGGACTTCTAAGTTAATAAACATGTTCAAGAGGTTAATAAATTAAACAAAAATAGATATAAAGAGTAGGGATCAAAGTTAGGTTAATTATATACACCCCTTAAGTGTAGAAAATAATTCAGTTATAAGACAGTATATATGAATAGAGTGTCGATGTAATATGTATTTACTCACGGAGTAAAGCTAGTTTGAATTCTGTGTTTTCCTTCTTCTAAACAGGTTACCTTACCAAAGCTAAACAACCCAGTCTTCCCTATTTATCCATAGCTAGAAGAAGAGATGGATTCATGCCTTCTCCAAAGACATTAACATGAAGTGAAATGCAAACAGCTTCATATAGGAATCAAACTCTGGTCACCAATTCCATTTTCTATGGCGATAACCATTATGCTATGTGCTCCTCCTATATGTAGAGTAATGTTGAAATGTTTTCCTTGAAAGTATTAAAAAATCTTTTTTCATTGTAAAATTTCAAATCACTTAATGGCTATTGAAATGATTTTTAACTGTAATCGTTTTTATTGTTGTGTTTGTAGAAGCATCAATATTTGTATCTAAAAAATAGTATTCTTATTTTGAATATGTTATTGGTATGATACTAAATTGGCTCCAGTTCTAGAGCTTATGGGGGTGAGAGTTGAAGTCATTTCTTGGTTGCCATTACACACAGGTCCACAGGTTCAGACGGGCAGTACCTGTTAGGATCAACATCAATGGGCCAGATAGATCTAGTGATTTGGTTGTGTTTTATGGCATATCAACCACTGTAGGTTATTTAATGCCAAATCCTGTTTACACATACATTAAATATATAGGATTGTAAACAAATAGTTTCAAGTATTGCAAACACTAATAGTTTTATTTGCACATAGTTAAATGGTTTCAATTATTGCTATTTAACAATAGTAATTCATTCAACATTATTTGTTTGCACAGACTTAAATGGTTTCAAGTATAGAAAATGATTAGATATTTCTATGGAACCCTAATGGGTACTACTAATCCAAGTCAGAATGGACCTGGGAGTAATGGCAATGAAGGGATAGTCTACATTCTTCAGGACTGAAGGCTCACCATCAGAAGGTTTAGTGTCATACATAGGACACTAGTTGGGAGGGACCTTACCCCGCTGCAGAGATACAGTTGGTGTATTCTACAGCCTCAGCCGAATGAGCAGGGATGTTTGAATATTTAAATAGGAATACTTGAAACGATATAAAAAAATATTCATAGCAAGAATAGTTACTTGAAGCTACAAATGCTGACGAATGATTATTACTATTCATATTTACCAACCCCTCCACTCAGGCAGGATATGACACAAGGTCAATTTTTAAGCAAAGTTTAACAGGTTTGAATTCAGAGTTTTCCTTCTCCTAGACTAGTTGCCTCACCAAGGCTGAAGAACCTAGTCTGTCCTACTATTTACCCATAGCTGGAGGGAGAATAATTGGATTCATACCTTTCCCAAATGATTATTACTATTATTAGTTACTTGAAACCCTATCATTGGTTGAAATAGAAAAAAAAATGACTTTGGCATTGAATAGGCCAACAAGAGTTGATATGCCGTAAAACCAACCAAACAACAGCCCAAAACCAAATATTTTTTTTTTATATCAGACTTTATTAAAAATGATTATGTATACAAGCAAAACTACTCCCAGGTTCAGCTCAAGTAGTAGTACCTGCTAAGGTCATATCTATGGCTCAAATAGATCTGTTTAAAAATCATTAAATGGAAATGCTTGAATCATAACAGTATACAAAATATCTATATCAAGAATAGTTACTTGAAGTTATAATTGTTTACTAAGAATCATTATAATTATATGCAAATTCTTAGTACAAGATAGAAATATTTGAAGTCATACAATTTAAGTTGAAAACATGTACCTATCAAAAAAAAAAAAAAAATTTTTTTGCATTAAATACCCCAACATAAATTGGCACGCCATAAAACCAACAAAAATTATAGTTGGGTTTGGTTTTATGGGATATCAAACATTGTCGGTTATTTAATACCGAATCCTGTTTATACATATATATTAAATATGATTTGTAAACATGTTTGTGTAAAAATATTTATAACATTTTTAAACGATCATGAGCTCATTTTTTGGCAATGAAGGTGTACTCAGCATTACTGGAACCTCACTATCATATCCAGGACACTAGTTGGAGGATCTTACCCCTCTGCAGTCAGTGTATTCTACAGCCTCAGTTGATTGAGCTGCCAACATTATTAACCATCTTTCACCCTTTTTTTTTTTTTTTTAAGCTTTACTATATAGTCCATAAATAAGTACACATCTAAAAATATTTTTATGAAAAGATCTTCTAAAACAAAGATACCAGACTTTTATTATTTTCAGTGAAATATTATGAAATCAGTGACGTGCCATTTTGAACAAATCCAAGAAGCAACATCCCAATAAAACAGCAGCTGTATGTCCACTTACCTCCCATCTCAAAAACCATCCAAGTAAAACAAACAAGACATGAAGGATGCTACAAGAGCAGCAATGAAAACCTCATAAGTTATGTTCTTCTATGGGCCCCTACACATGGTCGTGCCTGTGTTAGCCAACCATCAAAAACTTATTTACATTAGCTCTGTTCAGACACTCAATGTAGTTTGGAGGACCAGCTAGGAGCAATGGATGATAGGGACAGATGAAGAGAGAGAGTCAAGAAAATCCATGCTGCCAGCATGGCTTGATAATGATAATTATAAAATCAAAATGGGTATTATTAGATATTATTTATTACTAAATTCTACAATATTGAAATTTTATAACAGAAAACATGAATATGAAGCAGTTAAAAAATAATTCATATATTTGCATATCATGTGACTTTCTAAGAACTAAATTTTAGCCATTATGAGAAGGTTGCACCATATGCAAGAAACAAACTAGGCCTAGCCCTGGGCCAACTATTTACACACTAAGTTTGTATCCCCCGATATGGTGGGACCCCTTAATATTAGAGTAAAATGTAGGTTTCAAAAAAGTCGCACAATATGCGAGTACATATGACATACTCTTTTAATATCTATTTTGATTCTATTATTTTTCCACAAGAAATAAAATGATGGCAATTTTAGTTTAAAAGAAAATTAACTTTCTAAATAGAATTGTTAGGGAATATACTTATTCATAGGCAGTACCAACTATGGCAATATTTTCCAAGTCTCAAACTCGGGCTGAGGTTTCTTCTTCCATATCTGTTGCCCTAAGCTCAATTTTATACTAGGGCGAGTCAAAAGTTTGGCAATATTTCGGTAACACGAGTCATAGTTCAGCAGTTCTGGATGCCTTTGCCAAAATTGTAAAGGTGACGAACCAAACAGGACTGTGGCATACCAATTTCGCCTCATACTCTCCAAATGCTATGATCCCAACTTGTCTCTAGGTCTTGGAACATGGCCTACATTTTTACAGTTTTAGGCCTACTTGAACTTGCCTGATTGTCAAGCAGAATCTTAACTACCTGGTTTCTGTAACATGACCAACTGCACCTTCAGCTTTCACATATGTTTTGATTGCTTCTGAAGTATTATGACCCAGTTTGAATTCATAAAGTATAAACTCTCAAATGAGATTATCATATTTACCAACCCCTCTGCTCAGGCAGGATACGACACAAGGTCAATTTTTAAGCGGAGTTTAACAGGTTTGAATTCAGAGTTGTCCTTCTCCTAGAGTAGTTGCCTTACCAAGGCTGAAGAACCCAGTCTGCCCTACTATTTACCCATAGCTGGAGGGAGAATAATTGTATTCATACCTTTCCCAAGGGTATTAGTGCTATGTAAAATGCAATCAGTCTTGTCCAGGAGTTGAACTCATGTCGCCATGTCCATTTCCTACAATGATAACTATTACACCACGGGCACCGCCTTTTTCACTCCACTTGGGCAGGATATGACACAAGGTCAATTTTTAAGCATAGTTTAAGAGGTTTGAATACAGAGTTTTCCTTCTCCTAGACTAGTTGCCTCACCAAGGCTGAAGAACCTTGTCTGCCCTACTATTTACCCATAGCTGGAGGGAGAATATTTGGATTCATACCTTTCCCGAGATTATTGTGGCAAATTCATTTGTACAATTTTCAAATCACACAGAGTGAAGCAATACACAACATGTCAGCACACCACCTACCACAATGGATACTTTCCATGGCTTGAACTGCTTGCTGCAAACTAGCATATACCAAAATATTGCAAAACTTTTGACTCACCCTAGTACAAATGACAGTTTTATAAAATGTTTTTCTGCTTCCTTTGGTTTTAGAGAAAAAAAAAGTGAATTAAAGTTCATTTTTTTAAAGAAATTCTTAAAATAACTAAAGGTTTTTATTTCTATTTTTGTAGGAAACATTTTGAGATTTTTTTTTCATGGTTCTAATGATTTGATTTTTTTTTTTAAATACCAGATTCCATGAGTCAGATTTTGTTTAAAAGTTCTCAGTGTACTATTCTCTAGAACCACTAAAATATCTTAAAGTATTACATCTTTAGAAAAATGGGAATAAAATAATTAGAGGAATTTTTACAATGTTAAAAGGATAATTTCGAAAAATTCTTATTTATGTTTTTATTTTTGTCATATTTTCATTTTAGGAAACTAAATAAAAATAAAATAAATTTTAAAAAAATTGGAATGTGCAGTTTTTTGTTTTTTTAGGAGGAGAGTTCCTTTAATAAAACCAATGAATGCAGAAAGAAAAATTAATAATCATTAACTTTCAGCATAAAAATTTCACAATTTTTTTAAAAAAAGGATCCGATAACAGAATAATTGGATACAATTTTTCTGTGAACCAAGACTGAATTGTCATTTCTTCATATATTTTTTTACCAAGTTTCATTATATATATATATGTTGGTTATTTTCTATGGAATATCAACCCTTATAGGTTATTTAATGCCAAATCTTGTTTTTATATATATGATTTGTAAGTGAATAGTTCATAGGTAACATTTCTAAAGAAGTTTTTAAAACTCATTTGTTTGCACAGTTAAATGGTTTCAAGGAGGTGTCAGTGGTGTAATGGTTATCGTCATAGGAAATGGACACAGCGACACGAGTTCAAATCCTGGACGAGGCTGATGACATTTCACATAGCACTAATACCCTTGGGAAAGGTATGAATCCAATTATTCTCCCTCCAGCTATGGGTAAATAGTAGTGAGGCAACTAGTCTAGGAGAAGGAGAACTCTGAATTCAAACCTGTTAAACTCCGCTTAAAAATTGACTTTGTGTCATATCCTGCCTGAGTGGAGGGGTTGGTAAATATGGTTAAATGGTTTCAAGTATTGATATTTAACATAAGTAAATTAATCAAATATTCCTATCTAATATAGATAACTAGCACATGGTTGTAAACTAACAATAACTAATAATAATCATCCTGAGTAAATGATTGAACAGTTCTATTTGACCTATAGATCAGACCCTAACAATCAGGATCAGAGTTGATTTGGAAGTAATAGCAATGAAGAAGTACTCCACATTCCCCAAAACTTCAGGACTGGAGCCTCACCATCAAATGAAACTAAGTGATATACCCAAGACTCTCATTGGGGCGAAGGTCTTAGCCTTCCGCAGAGGTGCAATCAATATATTCTACAACCTCAGCCAACTATATATATATATATATGAGAGAGAGAGAGAGAGAGAGAGAAATAGACATAGATAAATACAATCAATTTTATACAAGATTTAATATTTGTTTTGATAAATAAAAACAAATATGACTACTTTTTGACCGGAATGAAGTACAACAGCTAAGAAGAATTTTTAAAATACAATTTCCTGAGTGTAACTTCATTTTACGAGAACAAAATTTCTCAAGTACCAAACATTCAATTAAATTTTCGTTTCAAGCAGTACCATATAGATTCGAGGTTTTTGTCACATCAGCTGAATCAACAAAATTGGCTGCCCATATTACAACAATGTTTTTCAATATGATGTTTATATGAAGCTTAATAAAGACTCCCAGAGTCTTTTCATATTCTTTTAAGTTTCATATTGGACTGGGTGAAATGGATGCTATCTTACCAAATTAGTACTTTTTTTTTTGTTTTTTTTTTTTGAAATCTCAAAATATTTTGGATCAAGGATAAAAATGCAGAAATTGATTGATTTTAATGGCATGTCAACCTGTTTAGGGAATTGTGTTCATTGTAGGTTCATATTTAGAGTTTTTGTATAGTCATTTAAGAGGCATTTTTGATTTTTTTTTGTCCATGGTCCTGTCAAATATGAATAATATTTAAACACATCTATTTAACCCTTAGATACTAACCACTGCAAGTCAGAGTGGAACTGGGTGTAATAATGAAAGGATACTCCACATACTCCATAAAAGGAGCTTCACCATCAGATGAAGTTTAGTATCATACCCGGGATTTTTTTTTATGGGGAGGTCTTATTCCCCTGCTGGAGATAGAGTCAATACATTCTAATCCTTCAAGACAGAATTAAAATGTGCAAAGCAATGGTTTCAAACTGATTTGAAGCCATACACCACTTTGGTATTTCTAAAATTTTTATTAATATTTAATTTTCACATATTCAAAATTTTACGGCAGTTTACAAGGTGGCGGCCAAAATATTACCACGTGCCCCAAGTTGAGAATTAATAGTGTAGAGTTTAGAAGACTCTTGTAAGCCATGATAATCAAGAATGCTGGGTATGTAAGCAAGTAAAATTTGGTATTATCAAAATGCCAAAAATTACAGACCAATTTTCCAACATTTATCAAAAAAATTTCATTGTTGATATATATTTTATATTTACAACTATAAATCTGATGATGTGAAAAAAATTTATATTTTGTAATCTAAAAACTTGATCATTTCTTGTTCAAATGTTCACAAATTTTAATGTGCAGAAACAAGTCAAAATCTTATATTTTACACTTTTTTTTCCAGGTACAGAAATGCCATTTACTAAAAAAGAACAGGTGTTTAAACATTAAACATTTCTACTTGACTCATAGATAAGACCCTATCAGATACTACCATTTCAGGCCAATGTGGACCTGGGAGTGATGGCAATGAAGGAGTACTTCGCCAAAGCTCCAATATTACTGGAACCTCACCATCAGATTGTTTAGTGTCATATCCAGAACACTCGTTGGAGGTGGTCTTACCCCTCTGCAGAGAAGCAGTTGGTGAATTCTACAGCCCCAACCAACTGGGCAATGTTAAAATTTGAGATTATTTGAGTGAGGATTAATCAAGTTATTGAATTATGAAGTCATATAATTTTTTTTAAAAAACACTGTACATCTCAAATGATATCAAATTAGTAAGTGTGGGTGATATGACTAACTTGGTCCTAAGAGGCTTTTCCTCTAGGTACTACCTACAAAAGGGAATACAAGAAGATCAAGTATTTCTAATGGCCATGTACGAGTCTTGATTCATGTGTAACTCTCCTCACTATAAAATGACTTCATGTCAATTCTAACTTTGAGGAAAGTTGGAAAAATGCAGATCATATATCATCATCATCATGATGTCGTGCCGCTAGCACGGATATCCTTGACCATCTCTCGCCACTTCTCCCTATCATTCATCGCCTCCGGCAGGTCTTCTGGGTTACATCCTGTGTCCTCACATAGCTGCTGTATGAAAGTTCGGGCTGGTCGTCCTGCTTTTGCTTGGCCATATGTGGGGGTCTATAGGAGTAAGTCACTTACAAGCTCGTCCTTGCTTCTCCAGCAGTGTCCGGCGTGTCTGGCTCGTCTAACTTGTATAGTTTTCGTGATGGGAGGCAAGTGGCCGTACAGTTGGCGTCTCGTGGGGTGTTGTCGCCAGGACTTGTTCAATATTGCTCTCAACATTCTTGTGTAGTTGCCGTCAAGTTTCTTCTCCAGCCGTTTGGTTAGCGTCCATGTAGTGCATCCATATAGCAGTATGGATACAACCGCTGCGCTTCATTTCATCGGTCAGGTCTGATTTCCATATGACTGAGAGCCTATCTATAGACGTCCATACTTTCGTCAGTCAGATCATATATACTTACATTTAAATTGAGGTATAGAATAGTTAAAAGAATTCTTGAGACTTAACTTACTGTCACTCATTCTTCAGTGTAACACCACCAGTTAAAAAAGGTGTGGAAAAAATAAATAAAAATAATAATAGATTGGTGGAACTGAAGATCATAGAAAAAGAATAGTCACTATCCAGACTACAGCACTTTCAAGATCAGCTAAATTATAATGAAGAGTCCTGAAGACTTGCTTTAACTCGGACTTCAGTTAAAACTGGCGTGAAAAAAAAATTTAAAAAATAAAAATTAGTGATGGAGATAATAATTGAAGGAAATTTGAAACTATCCAGATCACAGCACTATCAAAATCGGCTAAGATACTTAGAAGAGTTATGAGGAAACGTGCTGTCACTTAGACTCCAATAAAAAATTTTCTGAACTGGTGTAAAAAACTTGCTAAGAGTAAAATAATAATAATCGTTCAGTAAGAACAATATAACATCTTCGCTTTTTCTTTCAATATCGCATTATATATATATATATATATATATATATATATATATATATATATATATATATGTGTGTGTGTGTGTGTGTGTGTGTGTTGACTACTTTTAAAAATTGTTGTTTTCTGTCGATGAATGTCAACCTAAATGAATGTGCCATACAAGGTAGTAATTTATTTTTCAAATAATTAAGAATTTGAGAAAGTGCGTACAGAAAAAAAAAATTACATAATTTGGTTGTACATTGTCTCAATGGTAGACAACTATTTACTTTAAATGCAAATAATTGCCTTTAAAGAAGAAAAAAAAAAAAAAAGAAAAGGAGAAGTAGGTATTTATTTATGTCGCGAAAAAGAAAATAAATGGGCGTGTATTTTATCTTTAAATAAATCCAACCACTTTTTATAAATGGATAAGAGATTGTTATTGTTAATTTGCAAAGAATAACTTATAATCATATTGTCTTATTACGTTTATTAGGTAGAGATTTAAAAAAAAAAAAAAAAAAAAAAAAGGACCGTGGAGATTTACTAAAACGTAATAAGTTAGTCATTATTATTATCATCATTATTATTATTACGTTTTAGTTAATCTCCAAGGAGAGTCATCACTTATCCCTACTTCGTGCGTGTGATTAGAAAGTGAAAGGAAAACGAAAATCAGATGACATGATCTTTGATACGAAACACGTTGTTTGACCAGAAATATAATTATTATATATAATTATTTTCAAACATTAAAGCTATAAAGGCGAGGCGAAAATTAGAAGGATTTTTAAAAAATTTTACATTCCAGTATTTATTTATCTTAATTTTTAAAGAAAAAAATTGTCACGTTTTTCTAAAGTTGACAGAGAAGTAGTATGTAATTCATTATACACCACACGATAAAACACGTGTATTAAATGAATATTATTAATAAATAAATAAATAATGGTTTTCTGATGTAATAGAAGTTTTAGAAAAAAAAAAAGATATTTCTAATAATCTGGTTTTAAAAGAAATAAATCGAGCAACGATTTATAAAATAATTAGTTACACGTCACAAATACGCAGATGCGTGATTCTTTTTTCTTCTTCTTCTTTTAGAATTAGACTAAATCACAAGATTATTTGTGATTATATGCATATACTTTTTAGTCTCATAGATAATAATATAATAATCATATTAAAAGGAGTAGTTAGGCAAGACAAACACCCTCAGAAAAGCCACTAAAGAAGCTTAAAAATAACCCCCAACCAAAGTGCAACTCCTTTTTTTGGGGGGGGGTCAAGAGGATACAATATCTTTAAACTAGAAAAGTAAAAAAAAAAAAAAAAGAAAAAAAAAAGTGAAAACTGAAATTTTCCTGCAAAGATAAACGATTGTCCATTTGAGCTATCTGAATTTTAAAAAATAAATTAAATAAAAAGGGTAATCAAGTAAAAAGAAAAAAAAACATCTTAGATTGGATTTTTAAATTTTGAGGTGATTTCATATTTAAAGGTATTTATGTGTGTGTGTGTGTTTTAAAAAGCTTTAAAATAAACTACAGCTGATTTTTTTAAGACAAAACTAGAGAATAAACTATCTTAAAAATCGAAAATGAAAATAAATAATATTGCGGGAAAAAATGAATTGTCCATTTGAGCTATCTGAATTTTAAAATAAAAGTAATAAAATAAAAAATATCATAAATTGAATTCTTAAATTTTAGGGAGGTGGTTTAATGTTTGTAATTTTATTTTTGGGCGTTTTTCCAACAAAATAGATTCATTACATTTTAAATGATATAAATTAAGGTACTTGTAAACACAAAGAAAGGGCGGGGGATGAAGTCTCTTAAATAAAAGGGACTTAGGTGTTTTAATAAACAAAAGGGACATGCACTACTACAACCCCACCTTTTTTTTCTCCCTTTTCTTTGTATTTGATACTCTTAAATATGTACTGAGTAACAATAAGATAAGGAATACAGCGTATATTTACTTTCTAACTTAAACTTACTTTAACAGAAACTCCCCCTGGGGGAGGGTTCTTTTGCCCCTACACCTTCTTTTAAAGTTTGAAGCGTATATTTTTATTTATTGAATCTAGGAACATTGATTTAAATCTAATCAAACCGGCAACTAAAGTCAAAAAGAAAAAAAAAGGGATTATTATTTGTGTAAATTAAAGCCCCTACTGTCATTTTGAACAATAGACACAAAAGAATAAATACTTACAATATTTTGCCGGCTAAAATAGCTAAGTGTATTTTTCTAATCTGGGAAAAATCAAAATTAATAAATAAATAAATACTTAAGGAAGATTAAGTTTATATCTTTGCTTTGAAATGATATTTGTATTACTGTAAACTTTAAATAATTATTTATTTTCATAAATATGTTCTTTCTTTAGGCTGTATTGTATTATTATTATTATTATTGGTTGTGTAAAGGGTTAATACATTTAGCTCGAGCTGAAAATACAAAAATACGTAATAGCCTATATAGGTTTTCATTTTATTTTATTTTATTTTAAGACCGTTGTTTTTATACAGAAATAGTATTGATTTAAAATGGTTATTTATTTTGCAGATATCTTTTGTTAGAAGGGAATGATTTGATGAATAAAGGATACAATCCGAAATAAAATAAATAAATAAAACAGTTTAAAACATAAGGCTGGCTAAAGACTTATTTTTTAAACACACACACACACACTATATATATATATATATATATATATATATATATACACACATACATATACACACACACCCAGAGACTTAATTGAAATATAGATAAAAATTTTAAAAAGCTTTCTTGAAGGGTGGAGTGTGAAGTGTTTATTATTTCTGATTTAAAATTCTTTCCAATTTTATGAAGGAAAACATCTAATTTCTTTTCTTTTTTTAACGATATTTAAATTTTTAAAGTATATATATATATATATATATATATATATATATTAGCTCCCTAAGAAAGGGATTTTTTAAAATATTAATAAATAAATGGATATGAAATATAAGAATAAACTTTAGAATTAGAAAAACGGGAAGAAAGAAGAAAAAAAAGAATGAATGGAAACGAAAAAAAAAAACAAGACTAATACACCTTTATAAATGCCAAAATTTGATTGAAAAACAGACATTATATCTACCTCCTTTGATTTCTTGATAGTTCCACCGATAGGGAAGCCGTTCCTTTATCCTCGTTTTTTTTAAAGGTTTTTCCTTCCCCAGAGGCTTTGTGAGAGAGGGTAAAAAAAAAAAAAAGTACACACACACCTCTCGGACCTTGTTGTCCCAGATTTTTTACGCCACCAATTTTCAAACGGAAGTGAGGATAGTCCGTTGCTAGATGGGAAATGAAAACGCACACACGCACGACGATAACAACAACAACAACAAGATGTACATGTATAATTACAATCTTTTTGTTATCGTTGTTGATGTTGTTGTTGTTGTTATGGCTGTTTTTTTATTTTTTCTTCGTTTTTTTTTCTTATTTATTTTCACTAATTTATGTAAAAAGAAATCAATTTTTTTCTCTTCTTAAAAATCTATTTAACGTTCCGAAACAATCAGAAAAAAATATAAGTATATATATATATATATATATTTTTAGCTTCACTTCGTTGTTGATATAATAGTCATCTCGAGAAACTTCGGAAACCTCCGGCAATGTTCGATATGCAGGAATGAATAAGTGTGTGGTACGTGCGTATGCCGTTGCGCACGCGCGTTGCGTGTACGAAAGGAGACGAGCAAAGCAGCTGATGCGAGAGAACCTCTTGCTTAGTAGTCTGGCTCAAGGACATCAATTGCTTTTTACTTCAACTTTGCACTCGGAATATGCGCAGTCTCGCCCATAAGAGCTATTAGTCAAATAAGCAGGGTAAAATCTCATGCTAATGCTGTTCTAAACTAGTTTAAATACCAGTTTAACGCCTCTCAGCGTATTCTATTAATTTATTCAAAAAAAAAAAAAACAAGAAAAAAAATGTAAGTTTTTACTTTTCTTTCTGCACATGACAAAAAACAGGGTAGATAACATAACCATTATATGACAGGTAAGGTAAATTGAAAATTTATAAAACACGCTCTCTCACACATACGCGCGTGCACACACACACACACACACACACACAATCGTTACGTTCGTTTCGTATGTAACTGTAACCAAACTAAAACGGCACAGTATAGCGTGATCTAACTCAAAGAACTTGATTGAGTTAACGTCATGTCAACCAGTCAAGAATTATTTTATGCATCTTTCGGCATAAGATACGGAAATGTCTTTAATGTGCGTTCATATTCACATTTTTGTGGAGTTGTTTCCAGCTGGACACATGACGCAGTAGATAAAGCATTTCGGAGTGGAATCATCTGGTGGTTGCAGGTTCAATCTCAACTCAACTAACAAGGAACGCAAACCATAACTTAATACTTGTACCCGGTCATGGTTAATGGAATTAAAACAATCTACCCCTGTGGATTGAATAAAGGGTTCAATTTGAAGTTCTGTGTGGACTCTTGAGTTTGACATGAAATACCTAAAGAAGGCCGAAGGACATATCGGCCGAAACGTTGTGAGTATAATAATGAAGACAATAGTCCGAATATTCTAAGTGATAAAGATTATCAAGCTTCATCTCAGATGAAATGACGTTTCCTTATTTTTTTTGTTTTGTTTTTGTTTTTGGCTTTATTGAATACAAATAATCTTTAAATTGATCATTGCCCAGTCAGCTGGGGCTGTAGAATACACTGACTGCACCTCTGCAGAGGGGTAAGACCCCCCCCCAACGAGTGTCCTTGATATGACACTAAACAATCTGATGGTGAGGTTCCAGCTGTGCTGGAGCTTTGGGGAATTCGGAGTACCCCTTCATTGCCATCGCTCCCAGGTCCACTCTGGCCCGGAGTGGTAGCACCTGATAGGACCCTATCTATGGGTTAAATAGAACTAACAGCATACTTATGCTAAAACGAATTGAGTAAACTGAATAGCTTGAAATAGAAACGTTTTTGACAATTAAACCGTACTTACACTTAAACTGCGTGCTTATGCTTAACTGAATTATTTGAAATAGAACTGTTTTTCGACATTAAAACTGTATTTACACTTAACTGAATTATTACATATAACTGCTTGAATAGTTAGAAATGGAAATGTTTTTGACAATTAAACTGTACTTATGCTAAACTGAACTGTTTTCAATAGAACAGATTATTTACATAAAAATGGATTTGGCGTTAAATAACCTACAAAGGTTGATATGCCATAAAACAAACCAAACCAAACCAAACCAAACTAAACTGATCAACTTGATCCATAAATGGGAATTTGACAGAAACTACCTCTCCGTATCCGAGTGTACTTGGGAGTAATAGCAGTGAAAGTGCATTCCTCACTCCCCAGATTTCCAGAGATAGAGATTTACCATCAGATGCAGCTTAGTATCATACTAAGGATACCTTTTTTTTGGGTGGTCTTACCTCTCTGCAGAGAATACGGTCAGAGTATTTTTACCCTCGTCGACAAGATGGTGACAAACAGAGAGTAAATCAATTTTCAGTATAATTTTATAAAGTTTTCATTGCGCTAAACGTCATATTACTAAACTTTTAATTATCTAATCGAGACCCCCACCACTACAAAAATAAATAAATAAAATTAGCCCACTATAGCGAGAATTTTACTGGAGCAATCTATCAACAAAATCATGATGTATACAACTTGTTTGATTTTTTCACAATCAAAATATTCTGAGTTGTGAAACCAGCAGGTTTATAAAATATATTCATGTTCTTTTAATGTATGTATAGGGTGTATCACTATACATGAGACCCATGTGACTGCTAATATATAGGGTGTGTCACTATACATGGGACCTATATGACTGCTAATATATAGAGTGTGTCACTATACATGGGACCCATGTGACTGCTAATAACTCTACTAATACTAATGTGTTCTTTTTTTTATTTCAGATTTGAAAATAATATACAATAACAACAATTAATCCTTGACCACAATGCCTTGGACAAGAGAGGAAAATATTTTGCGTCACTACTTATTTGGAGACAAAATCATTTAAAATTGTCTCAAAACAGATACAACCCATTTATATGATAATAATTTGTTACTGAAACAAGAAACTCAAAAAATATTGCATGTCGTGAAAGCTGATATAATAATAATTAAAAAAAGAATTGATTTGATGTCTCTTGCTCAAAGGATGCATTTTTTACAGGATATGTTCCTAATGACCAACATTGCACTTGTCTCAGTAATAAATCATTATCATATTTATGGGTTGCATCTATTTTGAGACACCATGTACATACGTATGCATGTATGTACACTGTGATGGGTACACTAGATGGTATGGAATTTTCCCCAATCACATCTTGCATTTAGATATAGGTGTCCTGACACACGTGTGTGTCTATGTGCCTAAGTGCGTGCTTGTATAGTCATGTACTTGTTTCTAAGCATCAACAACAAGATATCAACGATTGTTAAGGTGCTTGTCCAGAATGGCTTGTAAATTAAATTTCAGCAGTTAAATCCACCTTCCAGATAAGATTGATTGATTGATTAATTTTAACGGCATGTCAATGCGCCTAGAGTTTTTTTTTATGCCTAGACGTTAAGGAATTGCGTTCATTGTATACTTATATATAAATTTTTTGTGTAGTTGTTTCTTTTTCTTTTTTCTTTTCGCTCATAGTTATTTATCAAGTATTCTTATCTAATACAAATAATTTTCATATAGTTATGTGATATCAAGTATTCCTATCTAATACAAATAATTTTCACACGGTTTTATGGTTTTAAGTATTCCCATCTTATGCCCATGATGATATGGTTTCAAGTAATTATTTCCATTTACGAATAAGCCCAGTCAGCTAGGGCTGTAGAATACACCGATTGTATCTCTGCAAAGGGAAAGACCCACCCTGCAACGAGTGTCCTGGATATGACATTGTAGAGAAGAGGAAAATCTCGTATTTTGTTTTGGCGCGCTATTTAATTCAACACTGAATTTCACCCAATCAGGATGACATATCCTATTCAGCCCGGACCTTCATTTCCGGCTAGCAAAACGGGTGAGCGGCCAAACACACCCTCTTCGGCTTGAGACGGCGACCAGAACGGACGTGTCTCTGGTCGTCCCTGCTTAGCGATGCTTTTTAGCTAAACAAGCCACCCAGTGTGGACATATCACTGTGGCTTTAACCCTAGAAACAGCAACATGGACACTCAGCGAGGGAACCTTCTAATTTATGGATTCTTTGCGTCTAATATATTTTAGACCAAGGAATCCCAGTTGAATATGAATTAGATACGTTCAGCATGCCTTCCACAAGCACCACAAATCCGAGCCACTTCGCTCTCGACACACCTAGCTCCCATTTCACCTCTGGTCACATGAATGGAGATAACGCCTACTCTCCACAAATTCCAGACACACAAAACTACACGGTGACCTTGAATACTTCCCTCACACGTCCAACGACACGCTGCCAACTCAACATCTAGCTAAGCCATTTCGTCTCAAACAACCAACAAGCCTAAGCGCCACGAGTCTTGCAGCACCAAGAACAAACCGCCTCAAAGCTGCAAATAAAGAACTTTCGTTTGTTGTGTATTGTTAAAGAATAGTTTCGTAATTCATTTCTGTGCCTATAAATTCACACGCTATAACATTAAACAATTTGATGGCGAGGCTCCAGCCTTGGAGATTTGGAGAATGTTGAGTACCCCTTCATTACAATTGCTCCAAAGTCCACTCTGACCCAGAGTGGTAGCACCTGATAGGGTTCTATCAATGGGTCAAATAGAACAAACTGTGTGCAAACAAATGACTGATATTAAATTGTGACTATTATATACCAATACTTGAAACCATTTAACTGCGCGCAAAAAAAAAAAAGAACTCAGGCTTGTTTAAGAATGTTATCTACGAAATGCGTTTACTAATCATATGTATATTTAATATATATGTATAAAGAAGATTTGGCATTAAATAACCTACAATGTTTGATATGCCTTAAAACTAAACCAAACCAAATCATATATATATTCAATATATATGTATAAAGAGAATTTGGCATTAAACAATCTGCAATGATTGATATGCCATAAAACCCAACCTTTACAAATCATATATATATTTAATATATATGTATAAAGAAGATTTGGCATTAAATAACCTACAATGTTTGATATGCCTTAAAACTAAACCAAACCGAATCATATATATATTCAATATATATGTATAAAGAGAATTTGGCATTAAATAATCTGCAATGATTGATATGCCATAAAACCCAACCTTTACAAATCATATATATATTTAATATATATGTATAAAGAAGATTTGGCATTAAATAACTTACAATGGTTGATATGTCATAAAACCCAACCTTTACAAATGATATATATATTTAATATATATGTATAAAGACGATTTGGCATTAAATAACTTACAATAGTTGATATGCCATAAAACCCAACCAAACTAAACTAGACATCAATTTACTAATTGTCATTTGTTTTCATAAGACTTTATAAATATTTTATGAAATATCGCAGTATTTTTTTCTTTCTTTGAAAATACATTTCCGAAATAAGTTCTCAAAATAATCGTTCTTTATTTCTTTCTTTTATTTCTCTCTTTCTTTCTTTCTCTCTCCCCCCCCCTCTCTCTCTCTCTCTATATATATATATATATATATATATATATATATATTCCGTTTCTTTATTTCTCTATCTTGTAATAAAGTGGGGAAAAATATTCTTTCGGCTCACTTCATTTAATGTCTGCCATGCTTGAACGTATTCTAGTTGTTCTTTTTAGTATGTTTTTGTTCTCTCTGGGCTTTCTTAAGTTTCTGCACATTGGTGTTTGTTGTGTTTCTTTTTCACATTATCTCGTTTTTCCCTAACTGATTTTGACTATCAGCAAATTCTACATTTGACTTTTTAGTTTGTTTGGTATGCACTCAGTTGTTGCTTCTAAGTTGCCGGTAACAAATGTTATACAACAGAAATCAAAATCTCTCCTGATTCACAAATTCACTAACTCAATACACCCACCCACCAGCAAAACAAATTAAAACACTCGTGAAGAGAATCCAACAAACATATATTTGGTTGAAGTGGCAAATATCAACCCGATGTTGGCCGGACAACCAATACAATGAATAAAACATGTCTCTGCACATGTAGGCTCCACGCAGCTTCCAGTTGAAAAACTAAATCAACAGACAATTAGAAAAGTCCTTTTTCAACCAATCTTAAACTTTCCCCGCAAAGTTTTTGGGAGTCGATTTCGATTCCGAACACGGCGATTAAACGGCCAATAAAAAGTTACGAACGCTAGTTGACACCGGCACTGTTTCAAGAGAGGGTCTTCATGCGTCACATTTCGGACAAGATCAAATACCGCTGATAGCCTACCAACCCACACCGCATCACCATGTTGCACACAACTAAACTATCCGACCAAGAACAGATTTACATCCATTCGCCTCCTGACCCCTGTCTGGTGGAAGAAGAAAGCCTTTATCTTTTCTAAATCTTCTTTTTATTCAAAATAAACGAAATTAAATCCAATCCTCTCGTCCATTGTCTTTTGAAACCATACACTTGTCAATAACACAAAGTTTTCATATTTATCATTTGCAGTCGGTCTTTTAGATGTGTTCCTAAAGAATATCAAACTTGTTTTTACTGTTATCGTTTGTTAATAGCATATATCACCTGTGGTAAGTGAGGACCAGTTACATCGTAAAGATTTACCTGTTTGTTTCTTATTTTTACGTAGACTCAAGCGAATCTTTGCTGAGACGATTCTGTAATCATAAGATACTCTTTCAAAAGATGAGTATACCTCACAGTTCAAAGCTCTGTTTAAAATGTTAAAATATACTTAAAGTTCTTAAAGTTCTTATACTTAAAGCAAATATCGTAAAACAACCATCTACGATCCAAATCTTGATTTTTACCCGCCGTAGAAAGTTACTTCAACTAGTGTGCATATATCTATTTCAATATTTGAAAAAATAATATTTCTTCACAAGATCTGAAGAAAAGGGTTGTGGTGAAGACTGGCCTTATTCTGTCTTCTTTGATGAATTCCAATTATACAGTATTATCCCCTTTTAGCAAAAGAATTGATCAATTGTTCACTTGCTTTCTGAATCACCGACACATCGTATTTGCTCGATGAAGCCCAAATTATCTCCCCTTAGAAATTCAACGATGTATTCATAAAATAAGTAATGATAGAGTCAAGGACTTTAAAATAAAGCAAAAATATAAAAAGTTGATGGCTGATGGGTTGCACGGTGTTTCGTTTCTCTGTTGTTATTATAACAGAGTGTTTTACAGTTGTTGAAACAAAGCAGCGACCTCTCATATTTTATCAGCTGATTTTATTCTCTTTCTCTTTTCAGATTATCATATCTACCAACCGATCCGATCGGGCAGGATATGACACCAGGTCAATTTTTTAAGCGGAGTTTAACAGGTTTGAATTCAGAGTTTTCCTTCTCCTAGACTAGTTGCCTCACCAAGGCTGAAGAACCTAGTCTGTCCTACTATTTACCCATAGCTGGAGGGAGAATAATTGGATTCATACCTTTCCCAAGGGTATTAGTGCTATGTGAATTGCAATCAGTCTATGTGAAATGCAATCAGTCCAGGATTTGAACTCGTGTCGCCGTGTCCATTACACCACGGGCACCTCCAGATTATTATTGGGAAATAATCAACATTTTGATATATTTAATTGACTATAGCAAAATCACGCCTCGAACGAGGATGAAACAGATCTTTTGAGTGAAGACGTATTACGAAACTAAATCTTTCAATATTGTTCAAGTAAACTATAGAAAGAAGTTCTATTTCAACATGTTTCCAAATAGTCGTCAGATTTTTGAGTTGGTCATGGTACTAGTGAAGATTGTAAGGCAACGGGTTCTGTACCATCTGGGCCTCCGATCACCCTGGAGGAATGTGTAAGCGATATCAACAACTTTGCACGCCGCATTTAACGGTGTCTTCAATTAAACGGCGAACATTTGAAGTATATATTCTGGGGCACCTCATAAAATGTTTACCTCATGCTAAAAACAAAATGCCTGCATATACTAAAATGTTATTCTTTTACCTTTTGATAAATGTAATTTTCATTACTCCACCCTTCACGGTCGTCGATTTGTGTTCGATCATTTTGTTTCCAAAATTGTGAAACAGCCAGTAATGATAATCCTTTCTTTAATCAGATTTTATATGTAGGATCCGGCGGAAGAATCAACTGGATTTAGAATTACCACCATGTAGGCGCTAGTAGCGATGAGCGGATGGAGGTATATCTTTGAAGAGGAGCAGCAGCAGCCATGCAGATCACCATCGGTCTGCACCTCTCCAGATGCCGGGTTGCACTTCGGCCGGCCGTGTTATCTGCGGCACGGATCTGACCGAGTGTGTCTCGGTACCTGGAGATTTCCTTCGGCCTCAGGGGGTCTTCCCCCAGGCTTTTACCCGCTTCGGGGGTGGAGTGGGTGGGTTCATCGCCCAGCGCCTGAGGTGCCCCTAATAAGAGGAATGCCGACGTGGCCGTTGGCATTTTTTGGGAATGCCGGGCGCGTGTGGGCGCCGGCCCTGCGCCCAGATCCACCTAAAAAAAGACCTTGTGCTACACTTTCCCGTTAGGTGGGGCGAGCAATAAATACAGCAGCAGCCATGCCATTTCAGTGGCCAGTATGGCGAGGAATGGTGAACATCACGCGTTTGTACGTGTTTCTGTCTTCCAGGTCGCTGCATCTTACATCTCACTACCGGTTAACTTATGAGAGGTATCTGTTTGTATGAGACGTGGAAACACCCTCACTCACGGAGATGCCAGAATATTCTAATGGGGTTTAGAATATACTGACTGTATCATCTGCGGAAGAGTAAGACTCTTAACGAAAAAGTGGTGGGGAGTCGTACTAGGAACGAAACTAAACTACATCTGATGGTGAGGTACAGTTTCTGGATATCTGATTGGTTGATTGTTTTGTTTTACGGCGTATCAACCCTTTTCGGGTCATTTAACGCCGAATTAAATTTCAAACAATTCAGTTTTGTATAAGTATAGTTTTTGTTTACAAACACTTAAATGTCAGAACTGTTCAGTTAAATGTCAAAAACAGTCCTATTTCAAACAATTCAGTTTAAGTGCATAGTTTAGTTCTATTTGACCTCTATATAGGACCTTATCCGTTGCTACCACTTCTGGTCTGAGTGGACCTGGAAGCGATGTCAATGAAGGGATACTCTGCATTCCCCAAAGCCCCAGTATTACTGAAGCCTCACCATCAGATTGTTTAGTGTCATATCTTGGACACTCGTAGGGGGAGTCTTAACCCTCTACAGAGATGCAGTCGGTGTATTCTACAACTCCAGCCGACTGGGCAAAGGAGATCTGGGGTTTGTGGAGTACTTCATCATTGTTATTACTCCCAGTTCCACTCTGGTAGTACTTGTTAGGGTTACATGTGAGGGTCAAATTGATTTGCTGGAAAATTATTTAGATTTGATAGAAATACTTGATGCCATATATCTGTAAATTGTTTGTATTGGGAATAGTTACGTGAAGCTTAGAGTGCTCGCCAATGGCTCGGGAGACCGGGGTTCAATCCCAGGTTGAGTCATACCAAAGACTTAAAAAATGGTACTTGATTCTGCCTTGCTTAACAATCAGCATTATAAGGTACGGATCAAGGATAAAGTGGAGCAATCCAGAGAATGTATTAACCCAGCGCCCTCCACTACACCTTAGTGTAGTAGCTATCGAAAGGGGAGCCTTCCGGTCTCGCTCGACTATGGTCGCCAACTTTACTTTTTTTTTACTTGCGTGAAGCTATAATTGTTTACAAAGAATTATTGTTAGTTTCTTGAAATCATATAACTGTAAAAAAGGACTACTATTAATTAGAAATAATTACTTGAAATCATATAACTGTAAAAAAGGACTACTATTAATTAGAAATAATTGTTTGAAATCATATAACTGTAAAAAGGACTACTATTAATTAGAAATAATTATTTGAAATCATATAACTGTAAAAAGGACTACTATTAATTAGAAATAATTACTTGAAATCATATAACTGTAAAAAAGGACTACTATTAATTAGAAATAATTACTTGAAATCATATAACTGTAAAAAAGGACTACTATTAATTAGAAATAATTACTTGAAATCATATAACTGTAAAAAAGGACTACTATTAATTAGAAATAATTACTTGAAATCATATAACTGTAAAAAAGGACTACTATTAATTAGAAATAATTACTTGAAATCATATAACTGTAAAAAAGGACTACTATTAATTAGAAATAATTACTTGAAACCATATAATTATGAGTATTAGATTGGAATACTTGAAATCAAACAGTAGTGTGAAAATTATTTTTATTAGATAGAAATACTTGATATATAATCAGGTGCAAAAAAATTAAATTAGAAATTAAAAAAAAAAACTCTAAAAACAACTACACGAAAATGTAAATAAAAAAGGTTATAAACTATTTATGGGAAGACTTCAAAATGAATAAACATGTTGAAGAGGTTAATAAATTAAACAAAAATAGATATAAAGAGTAGGGATCAAAGTTAGGTTAATTATATACACCCCTTAAGTGTAGAAAATAATTCAGTTATAAGACAGTGTATATGAATAGAGTGTTGATGTAATATGTATTTACCCACGGAGTAAAGCTAGTTTGAATTCTGTGTTTTTCCTTCTTCTAAACAGGTTACCTTACCAAAGCTAAACAACCCAGTCTTCCCTATTTATCCATAGCTAGAAGAAGAAGAGATGGATTCATGCCTTCTCCAAAGACATTAACATGAAGTGAAATGCAAACAGCTTCCTATAGGAATCGAACTCTGGTTACCGATTCCATTTCCTATGGCGATAACCATTATGCCAAGTGCTCCTCCTATATGTAAAGTAATGCATGAAATGTTTTCCTTAAAAGTATTAAAAAAATCTTTTTTCATTGTAAAATTTGAATATTCTTAATGACTATTGAAATGATTTTTAACTGTAATCATTTTTATTGTTGTGTTTTATTAACAAATATTAGTGCTTCTGTTGAATAATCTTGGTTTTTCGGCTCGGTGCATAAAATAATTAACAGCTTATTTTCAGGAGTCCTCCACCCGCGAAACACCTGCCCCTTCGCTTAAAAAGAGTAAGAGGTTTTTCACTCAGTGCCTGAAGCACCTCTGAAAGAGAATGCCGACGGAATCTAAGCAATTTTTTTTAAACCCGTGTCACAGGAGACTTGCTTTCGACCAGATAACCCATATCAAACTGACTTTTGTGTCAAATGTTGGCTTCGTAGGGAGTAGAATAAATACACTTTAGGAAATGTATGAATTGGTTTTTTCTCAGCTATGGGTAAATAGTTGGCCTGACTTTAGCCTTGATACAGTAACCGGCCTAAGAGTAGTTTAACTCTTAGATCCAAATCAGCTGCACTATTCTTTAAAAAAATTGACCTTGTATCGCATCCTGTCCAGGGCACTGGGAGGGGTTTGGTAAATGCATACCCTCGGGGGAAAATATTAACCTATTCCAGTGGTTCCTAACCGATTTTGGGGCTATGCTCCACTTTGGTATTTCTAAAATTCTGATGACCCCTCTTGGAATATTTAATTCTTGTATATTCAAAATTTTACTGCAATTTACGTGAAGGAAATTTAAAAGACCATTAACTTGGTCTCTAAACAAGACCCACCAAAATATTGCATGCCCCACCAAAATATTTACATGCGCCCTTCGTTGGGAATTACTGATCTACTCCCAATAAATCAGGTTAAAAATAACTCCCTGCTGCTGCTGCTGCTGCTGCTGCTGCTATAAAGTCGAATAAAAAGCTTTACCAGCGAGCTCTGAATTATTTGGAGACGACATCCCAAGCCAACCCAATTATAAGAATGTATTAAGAGCGAGTGAAATTTTCATGTTGAGTCAAGAAAGGATGATATCAAGTCTATTCAATTGTTTATGCGGCCTGAGAAATAAACGAATTTTGCTTGAACAATGAAGATGTTTTCTGATAAACGGGTCAAGATTTGCATGTAAATAGTACAAAAAAATTGTTCAAGTTTTATCAGGTAATGGTGACGCCAGCAAATTCAATTTGTTCGCATGACTTGAGGTTGAACTTTTTGGTTCTGGTATTTGTTTAGTATCCCCCTGTGTTAAAGTGTGGGACAAGGCCTTTTTAATGTGGGGACCTGGCGCAGGACCGGAGCCCAGACACGCCAGGTGGGTGCATAAATACCTTGGGTCCCATCGGTATTCCCCAAAAAGGCGCACCTCAGGCGTCAGGCGGTAAACCATGCCCTGGGGAGACGGTCCTCTGAGGCCCAAGAGAAGTCTGTTTGAGCAACGTGATACGAATGCCGGTTTCCCAGTACCCATGTCAAGCGGCCTTGACCGACTGCAGCCAAAGTCAAGACTCCTCCGACCAGCAACATAGTCGGTCGAAGTGTGCCCCAGCCCAGTGGGCCAGAGGTCTACTGGGAAGGAATCAAGAGAGTAGACGCGGTGCACTATCGATCTACACTTCGATCCGGGCCCCATGGCCACCTAGCAGCCGAAGGCTCTGAATTATTTCATGCGTAAACAATGAACACTTGGATTTTTCGCAGTATTGACTATCAGTCTGGAATCTTTTAAAATCTGATACACAATTCTCAGCAGATACTTTAAATAATAATCTTATTGCAAATGTTTTTCAGTTTCCTAATGGTTCATCCATTATATCGTTGGGACTTAGAATATGCTGGTTATATCCCCAGGAAGATGGACAAGACCCCACTCTACAAAAAGAGGCGTCCTGGATATGACACTAAATTACATCGGATGTTTGCCCCACAGATATCCAGTTTTAGAGATCTGTGGAGCAAAGCAGCCTTTAGCGAATTAGACTAATTCTCGTTTGTGCTTCATGCCTCAGAAGGGCCCTGTGCTAGATTGTAATCAACTTTCTGCTCGTCAAGTACACACATCAATACATTACAGTATATATGTTCCCAATTAGGCGCTACACCTTCTAAGGTCAGCCCTGCGGTAGAGTGTTAAGTAATCTATCATTGCATTTACACATAGGTTCACTCTGATCTGGAAGGGACGTACCGGTCAGGGGCCATCTAAAGGTCAGTTAGATCTTTTGTAAATTATTTGTATAGGAATACTTGATATTATATAACCGAAAATTATCTGTGTTTGATAGGAATACTTGAAACCATACAGTCAGCCGACCGTAGTCGAGGGCAACTCGAAGGCTTTCTTTTCAATAGCTATTACACCAAGGCGTAGGGAAGGTCGCTACTTCTTTCTCTGAATTGCTTCATTTACACTTGATCTGTGCCTTATAATGCTGAGTGTTAAGCAAGTAGGCATTGTCCTATTTTGTAAGTCCTTGGTATGACTCGACCTGTGATTGAACCCCGGTCTCCCGAATCATTGGTGAACACTCGACCCACTATGCTAATGTGCCTGTTATAAACCATAAAACCATACAACTGTGTGCAAATCCTTTGTATTAAATATATCTATATTCATTTTTATTTAATGTATTGTTAACCTCTTGAACATTTTTATGAACTTATAAGTCCTCACGTAAATATTCAATTATTATTACGAAGATTCAGCGCAATTAAAATCAACAAATGTTTGTCGCACGTTCAATGTAGATTAAAAATGTATCGGAACTCTAATCTGACGTACAGGGTTCAAATCCAACTTAAATAAAATTTTGTTGTTTTTTTTTTTCACTTAGAGTAGGAGACTTAGACAGTTTACATATCTAATTCAAAGTTATTCCGTTTCGTGGAAAAGAAGAACAGTGGTACAATTTAACTCATAGCTAACGAGCATAAAATTGTTCGTACCTTTCCCAACGGCATTAGTTTAATTTTTTTGTTTGATTTTTTTTAATGGGGTCATCTATGGAGCAAGTTTAGGAGAAGGAAAACACTGAATTCTGAATTTAAAGTAGCTTTACTCCGTGGGTAAATACATTCGCTACCTACAATCTATTCATAATCTGTCTTGTAACTGAATTATTTCCTACACCTAAAGGGTGTATATAATCAGCCCAACTTTGATCCCCACTTTCTTTTGATTTCGACTCTATGTTTGTTTTCATTTGCAATTTTTCCAAAGGAAGAAATTCCCAGTCTCGGAATGATGCCTTTCTCTATGTCTAATCCAGTCAATATAATCGTATATAAAATTTGCGATACAGGTGTTTTATTGTGTGTTTGTTGGGGGCATCTATGGAGTAAATAAATCTGTTTGCAAATTATTCTTATTTGATAGAAATATTTGATATCATATAACCCGTGTGCAAAAACTCTGAAAGAAACTACACGAAAAATATATCAATATAAACGTGATAATGTACACAATTGCCAAACGCGAAAGAGACGCAATATATATATATATATATATATATATATATATATATATATATATATATATATATATATTATAACAGTGTTGGTTGTCACTAATCACTTTGTGGGTTTGTGTTGAACCAAGTGCAATATAAAATGGAGAATGTTCAATATCTTGGATAGAGCTGTTATATAATAATAAATGAATATATATTAGATATATATATATATATGTATAATTCATGGAATTTAGACGGCGATCCCTGGGTTTCATGGAGTTTTTTTGCAAAGCAACAATTATCAGGCAGTTAACAAAATGAAATGAATCGAAAATCGAAAAGATACAGTAAAAAAAAATCGTTGGGATTTTGTAAGAATCTTTACGTGGGATTGTGAGTGTGTGTCGGTGGGTGCGTGCGTTTGTGTGGGTTATAGTTGCGTATTATCGTGTGTATGTCTGGGTGGCATATAGTGTATGTGAAAGTACAAACTCAGCGCGTTGTTTTAACCAGATATATGTAGCAAAAATAAGATACACCAGCTGTTCCAGTAGGAAGATACCTGTGGTGATACGACTAGAATTAAACAGACTGACTTGATTGGGAGTCATTGAGCCAGTCAAAAAACCCACTCCATGGGTTAGCCAACTTGTCCTCACAAGAAAGAAAAATGGAGCTTTAAGAATATGCCTGGAACCCCATGAACTCAAAAAAGTGCTCATTCGAGAGCACTACATCATGCCTATTCTCGAGGATGTCCTCCATAATATGAGAGGTGCAAAGATTTTCACCAAGGCAGACCTATCATAAGAATATCGGGATGTCGAACTTGATGAAGCATCTAGCAACCTGACCACAATCCAAATATGTTTTGGTCAATACCGCTGGGGTCGACAACCTTTTGGTCTAAACTCCGCAGTAGAAATATTCCAAAGGAAGTTGGTGGAGCAATTCGAGGACTTGAAAGGTATCATCATCATTGCCGATGACCTGCTAGATATGATGATTGAAGATAACCATCCCATTTTTTTCTTTTCTTTTCTTTTTCAACTTCTCCTTCCTTCCCCACGCACAAAAGAAAAGTAATGAAAAGAAATTTTAAAAAGTCTCCCTTTCCCCCCATAAGGAGGGAGATGTTAAGTGTATAAGCAATACACCCCCGTCCCCTTCTGTATCACGACTCCTGGTCTGGCAAACTCTCCTCATAGGTGGAACCCCACTTCCTGTGTGACGACTCAATAAAGATAGCCGTTGTTCTCCCAAGCTCTGTGTTGTCTTCATTCCATATTAACGTCTACACACGTAACAGCACACACACATACACACACACAAACATATATATATACATATACACAAACGTATATATACATATATATGTACATAGAGAGAGAGAGAGAAAGGAAGGGAAAGAAAGAAGGAGAGATGGAGAAAGAGAGAGACTTATTGAAATTGATGTGAATATTCTTATGCAAAAAAAGGCTTACCGTAGTTGCTCAATAGAGGATCTTTGTTTCAGTTTTCTTGGGTTTTTTAAAAAATTTCTTTTTGTTTTAAAGTCTAAAAGTCGTCGTCTGGTTACCTGTTAAAAAGTTAAAGACATTGAAATTAAACCTTGAAACTTCGAATAACTCTTCCTGGAAATAACAAAGGCAATGAAACAGAATGAAACAATGGTAACAGCTTCACTGTTGAAATTTCGGCACAGAATTTTGCCACGAGCTTTTTAAAAGCTGCAAGTTCAACCGTCAGAAAAATCGTATCGTCTGTTTATGTTGACGCTTTGCTTGTAAAATTATAATGCTTTCAGAGCAATTTTTTGTCCGAAATTTGTTCATGTCATTGGGATTTTCCCTTCTACGAAGATGAAAGATGCTACAGTTGTATCCGGTTTGAGGCTGAAAGGTCACTAGCCTAAAACAGATGTGGGGGGAGTTTTTCATGAGTAAAGGTTGCATTGAAATTGATGCTTGTTGAATATGACCGATTAATTTTGACGGCATGTCAACCCATTCAGAATTATCTTATGCCTAGAGTTTAGGGAATTTTGTACATTTTTTGTGCTGTCGTTGCTCTAGAGTTTTCTTTCTCTTATGCATTTGACCCCATCGAATACGATCTATTTGACCTATTAATGAGTTGGTTAGTTGGTTGGTTTGTTTTTATGGCATATCAACCCTTGTGGGTTATTTAATACTAAGTCCCATATATATATATATGTATATAAATCACGTTGACTAAGCTTGAAGGCAATTGTACAAGAATGCTACGAGTTATATTAATGGAATCCTGGAAGCAACATCCCACAAAACACGAACTTTACAGCCACCTACCCTCCATCTCTAAAACCACAGGGACAAGCAGGTGTTGACCGTCCGGCTAGAACTTATCTGCAACAGCTCTATAAACATAGGATGTAGTCTAGAGGACCTGCCGAATGCGATGGCCGATAGAGACGAATGGCGAGGGAGATTAGGGAAAATCCATGGTCACAGCATGACATGATGATGGTGACGATGGTAATATATATATCATCATCATATCGCGCTGGTAGCACGGATATCCCTGACCCTCTCTCGCCACTCCTCCCTATCGTTCATCGCCCTAGGTAGGTCTTCAGGACAACATCCCGTATCCTCACATAGCTGCTGAATGTATGTTCGTGCTGGTCGTCCTGCTTTTGCACGGCCATGTGTGGGGGTCCATAAGAGTACATCACTTTACACACACATATATATAGTGCAATCGGATGGAAACTCAAACCTGGTTAAGTTGTCATTATAAATTTATTCCGGCGGAGAATATTATTATACTCTCCGTATCGTTAAATAACTTTTTACATGCTTTTCTCGAAGTTGCAGAATGACAACTTAACCAGGTTTGAGTTTCCATCCGATTACACTATATACGCTCTGAACGTGAATTTTGTTATAACCCTGCGAAGGAATAAGGGATTAACAATAGCCATACATCGAGCACTCACATAGATTTATATGATATTCCTCATATATTCTATAAAATAATAATCTATACCCATTGTCTTCGAACGCTGACTGGATATTATATATATATATATATATATATATATATATATATATATATATATTTGTGTGTATGTAACTTCTTGAACCTAATTGATCATTGATGTTTTAATGACTATTATGATCAGGTTGGAGGATTTGCTACTCCAGTAGGGCCACCAGTTGTAACTTCTTGAATATATATATATATATAAATGTAAATGTTTGCTACTAACCGATAATCTCCAGTTTTATACCACTAACGGGTTTTAAATTTTCTTAGAGTAATTTATTCGAATTCAGGCGTGTTTTTATATACTTATTATCCAAAAATATTACAATAATTAAAAAAAAAAAAATTTTAATAAGTCGTTTTTCTCCGAGAAAAGCCAAACGCAAATCATGATGGTAAACATTACTTCCGTTTTCTAAGAATTTTACACGCGTTTTTTTTTTTTGTTCTGCTTTATCACTTTTCTTTCTTTTTTTGGTTAACTTAAACAGAGACACTAAACTTTAAACCATATTTTGTTGGTTCAGCAGTAAGTAATGTTTTTTATTCTAACGAATTATTTACAAAATATTTTCTTTTCTTTTTTCAACATTCCTTTTTTTGTTTAACTTCAACGAAAGACATCCATTAAAAAGTTTTCTTTCTTAAACCATATTTTGTCAGTTCAGTAGTAACGAATTGTTGACTAAATATTTCATTTTCTTTTTTCAACATTACATTTTTTTTCTTTAACTTCAACGAAAGACATTTCTTAATAAGTTTTCCTTCGTTTTATTATTATCGATAAGACACTAAACTTTAAACCATATTTCGTTGGTTCAGTAGTAACGAATTGTTTACTAAATATTTTCTTTTCTTTTTTTCAATATTTCTTTGTGGGGATTTGACTAAAGGTCAAGGGCAAAGGGCAAGGCTGTGTTACCGTTTGATATCTGACTCCATATTTTGGTTAGTTTATTTTACCCCCACGTTAGCTAGTCGGTGTAATGCCTTGCCCAAGAAAGTCCCAAAAGAATTATACAAAAAAAAGACAGTAACAGATAAGAGACGAAGACGTTTCTTTTATACTTTCCTTTATTTACTGGGTTCAATAACCATTCCATGGGTGAGGGAGTTTTTCCTGAATACAATTGAAATGGTTAAATCCCCCAGTTAAGGTGTCAAAAATACGTTAATCGTTTCTTGCATATGTTTGTCCTCATTTGGTATTTCAGGCTTCCATAAGTCCGGTAAGGGTTAGTTTCTTTTGGTAGTTTGTCAAAGTCCGGTTGTTTTAGTTTGTAGTTCATTTGTGGGTTTTTATATTTCAGCATGCTGTTGACCGAGAGAGATATACTACTGGGTGAAAGGGACTAACCAACGCCACGTCCAAAGACGTATGCGTTGTGCCCAGACACCAGACAGGAAAAAATGGTGTTGTCAAATCGCTGGTCACAGCCTGAAAGAGAAAGAAAGCCTGTTCCCCTTTGTCAAGAGGTTGCCTTTTTTCTTTGCGCATGCGTCATCCCTTTTTCCTGTCAAGGCGTTTCTGCAAATTTAAGTTTTCTTTTTTTTTTTTAATTCAATTTAAATTCTTATTTATTTATTCGTTTCCTACAATGTCAAGAGGTTAAAGAATAGCGTTCATATTTACATGTTTTTTGCACCATAATTATTTGAGTATAACATATACTCATGTATAACATGCACCTCTGATTTTGGACAACAAAATTCTGGGTTAAAATTCTCGTTTATAATGCACACCGACTTTTTAAAATTTGCAGCAGTATAACCTAACCTAAATTTAGCATTTCTTAAACTTTTATTGGTTCGTACTGATTGAAAATAAAAATTTTATTGTTTACATATGTCTTTAAATACAAAATTTGCACAGTATATAAAGCAAACAAACAGACTTGTCCACATAAAAATGCAAAAAGCTTGCGGTGAAAGCAAGTTCTCATTAAGAGAAATACAATTATAAACAAACGCACATTCCAGTTGATATTTCTTTGTGACGAAGTAAAACACGATAGTTTAGATATAAAATACTTTTGTCCCAAATAAGGAGAGGCATGTGGTTGGATAAAAAAATTATTAGATACTTCTTGGTTTGATTTGTTTTGGCTAGATTTTATGGCATATCAACCATTGTTGATTATTTAAAGCCGAATCCTCGTTATACACATATATAAAATATATATGATTTGGTTGGATTGGTTTTTATGGCATATCAACCATTGTTGATTATTTAATGCCGAATCCTCTTTATACATATATATCAAATATATATGATTTGGTTGGATTGGTTTTTATGGCATATCAACCATTGTTGATTATTTAATGCCGAATCCTCTTTATACATATATATCAAATATATATGATTTGGTTGGATTGGTTTTTATGGCATATCAACCATTGTTGATTATTTAATGCCGAATCCTCTTTATACATATATATCAAATATATATGATTTGGTTGGATTGGTTTTTATGGCATATCAACCATTGTTGATTATTTAAAGCCGAATCCTCTTTATACATATATATCAAATATATATGATTTGGTTGGATTGGTTTTTATGGCATATCAACCATTGTTGATTATTTAATGCCGAATTCTCTTTATACATATAAGTTGCAGAGCCGAAAAGCACGTCGACCCCGCAAATGTTTTAAGTTAAAACGTGCGAGTAATGACAGCCAAAGACAATGAAGAAAACAAAGGCGAGGTAACAAATATAACGAAGATGACAATTTATTGTCGTATTTACAAGCGCGTGTGTGAAGTTCGTGGTAGTAGTATTTGTGTCTTCAGCTAGATGGATGATGTCGGTAGCTGGCATGGTCGAGTCGTAGATGTGCGCAGCTGGACGATCGTTGCGGGATCGACGTGCTTATCGGCTCTGCAACAAGTGATGACCCTTACGTGAGTACAGCCTGAGCGATGGTGGAACATGGTGATGCAGATATATCAAAATCCTAATTTATACCGATCGTATTAAACCGGCATCTTTGGAGGATCGACAACACACTACACCTCCTTACAAAAGCACTCGAACGCCATCACACCAGTGACCCGATCTGATAGAACAGGTCACTTCCCCCACATAATCTACGGACTGATTACTACTTCTAATTGATGGACGATCAATTATCTAGGAAGAAGGTCTTGCCGCGATTTGCTCACAGACATAAACAGATCGGATTACTCACTCGCCCTAGAAAAATTACATCCGGGTACGACCGGAAATGATTAAGCCCTTTATCAACCTCGACCTGCCGTTATAGCTAAAAAAGGGATAAATCAAAATTAACAACAACTACAGAACACTTTTGTCTGAAATAACTTGATAAAAATGGAATTAATTATCTTCGCTAGCCTATATCAGGCAAAAAAAGTACTTTATTTCTATACCCATTTTTTATAGAAGAACTTTCTATGTACGTGCCCGGCAGAAGTGGTGTTGCGTTCCCTTCATATAAACAAGATTTCGGCGGCGAAAAATTCGGAGGTCTTCGGATGCTCTCAGGAGCCCGTTTGGGCTCCGCAAAGGAACAATAGCAGACTTGAGGCCTTTAAGGCTCCTAGTTTCGACTAGGCCACCTCTGGGTGGGCGAGCGGCATTTTGTCTCCTTTGAACACCTTGTATGGCACTAGACCTCGCATCTAGTTTAAGCCGCAAACTGGCATACGTGCCTGGACCCATCCTGGCTCATCAGGCTCACATTGCACTAAGTGAGCCGATGAGCAACACAGATCAGCAGGGTTCGTGCCTCGGCTCGTTCCCGACCTCTCCCTCCATTTTATCCCTACTTTAATCGGCCTTCGGGCTTTTGACCTTGTGTCAAGCCTTGTCTGGTGGGAGACATTGGCAAATAATCGGAGGTCTCCGGACGCTTTCAGGATCCGCTCTCAGAGCGGGCTCCAAAAAGCTGAATCCTACATCTAGTGGTTGCATTCGCCTTTCCCATCACATAGTTATGCCCAAAAGTTCCTTTTAAGGACCCTAAGAGGTCACCTTCTGCGGATTGGAGTATCTCTGACGGCCCTTAACGACTCGTCGAAGTAGACGCCCCCGAGGAAAACACGAAGAGGACCCTCTGGTCTTAACCATTCGGTCGGTTCCGCTTCTCCATTTTGCTGCGTCACGCTAAAGGTACAGGTTAGTCTTTAGCTACCGCTTCACTATCTGCGCAGCGCTAAGATAACGTCAATCTTAGCCTCGGCCTCCTGGCCTGTCTGCTCGATTGTGCAGAGCTTCGGTGCGGTGCAGCCTTAGCTATCGTTCCGATACGTCCGCACAGCTTTGGCGCGGTACAGCCTTAGCTATCGTCCCGATACGTCCGCACTGCTTTGGCGCGGTACAGCCTTAGTTATCGTCCCGATACGTCCGCACAGCTTTGGCGCGGTACAGCCTTAGTTATCGTCCGGATACGTCCGCACAGCTTTGGCGCGGTACAGCCTTAGCTATCGTCCCGATACATCCGCACAGCTTTGGCGCGGCAAAGCCATAACTATCGTCTCGATACGTCCGCACAACTTTGACGCGTTACAGCCTTAGCTATCGTCCCGATACGTCCGCACAGCTTTGATGCGGTACAGCCTTAGCTACTGTCTCGATACGTCCGTACGGTTTTGAAACGGCGAAGCCATAACTACCGTCCCGATACGTCCGCATGGCTTTGGTACGGCAAAGCCTCAACCATCGTCTCGATACGTCTGCACAGCTAGAGGCACGACGAAGCCCTAGCTTCACCGACTCGTTCACTCGACCTCGTATGCGCTAAGGCCTGGCAAACCTTAGCCACGGTTTCCCCGTCCGTTCACTTGGTCCGTAGTACGAAGACACGGCTCAGTCTTAGTCGCCAGTTCACCCGACTCTACGCGACCAAGCTGCCAACACCGATTTCGACCTCGACGCTCCAGCAATGCAGCATCCAGTCCACGTACGACTCGCTGTTACGGACTGCCATAACATTGCAACATCTGGCCCACGTACGACTCGCTGTACGGACTAGCAACCAGATCGACCCCCCGGTTAACCCAACGTACTGTCAATGGGCAGAAGCCATGATTTTCTCAGTTTGACACTGGCCGTTGTTGGGTCAACATCTGATAGCTGTTATTTTCTTTTACAGTGTCGATGTCTGTGGGTCTGTGTTTTGTGTGTTTTAGTTGTTTGGTGTGTGAAGAGTTAAGTGGATGAATCAAAAGAGATTTGATGAATTTTACTTATAGTAGTATGAAATATATGGTTAGTAAACACATTTTGTAGATAACATTTATGAACGAGCTTGAACTCTTTTTTTTATCTACAGTTAAATGGTTTCAAATATTTCTATGTAACACCAATAATTCTATTTACTTCAGACAAGTTGTTACAAGTATTGCTATTTAACACTAATAATTCTATTCAACATTACTCATTCGCTGGCAAACAGTTAAATGGTTCCAAGTATTGCGGGGGTATCCTCGTGGGGTAATGGTTAAAGCGATGGATGCGGAATCGTAGTTAGCTAGTTCGTATTCCAGTCGTGCTATTACGTTCACTTTCGGACAAATACCCTTAGGAAAGGTATGAACCCCCTTATCCTCCCAGAGAAGGGTTAAGTAGTACCAGTACTGTTCTTCAAGGAGAATGGCCTTGGCATTAAATCACCTACAAAGGTTGATATGCCATTAAACAAAGAAAACAAACCAAAACCAAACCAAGTATTGCTATGTATCACAAACAATTCAATTAAACATCAGTCATTTGTTTGCACACAGTTTAAATAGACAAAATAGTTCTATTTGACCCATAGGTGGGACCCGATTAGGTGCTGCCACTTTGGGTCAGAGAGGACCTGGGAGCAAAGGCAATAAAGGGTTACTTCACATTCCCCAAAGTTCTAGGACTGGAGCCTCACTATCAGATGATTTAATGTCATATGCAGGATATTCGTTGTGTGGGGGATTTTACCCCTCAGCAAAGTTGCTGAGGCCGTATTCTTCAGCCCCTGTAGATCGAGTTAGAGAATTTATGAGAGATCGTTAAAAAAAAGACTTCATGGCCGACAAATAGCCTATGTAAAACTCTTAATTATTGAAATGATAAAAGCTTTGCTCTTGACTCAAAAATGGAATTGTCATTAAATGAAATAGTTGAATCGATCCTCAAGAAAGTCAATACATTGCTGAAGGTTAAAGAAGGTCCATTTATCATTTTTTTGTAACGAATTTGATTTGGGCGCAAACTTTTACGTATATTTGATTTGAATGAATCATGAATTCTATATAAAAAGGCACCTCCCCATATATTTTTCAGAAATTAAATTACTATTGAATTACAATTAATTAACTGTTGGGTAATTAAATAATTACTTGTGTTAATCTTTTCTTTTTTAGAAATGATAATTTTTTTTTTTTAATTCTTTTTTAAAATTAGATTTTATAATTTAAGAATATAAATTGTCAAAAACTTCTGCACACAACAATTTATATATATATATATATATATATATATATATATATACATACACACACACATATATATATATATGTGTGTGTGTGTGTGTTTATAATTTTCTCAAACAGAATCATCTAACACTATCCAATGAATCTACTGATAATTAGGGATATCTCTTTGAGAACCATATTTTTTCCGCTATTTTGATACGTTTTCCGTTTCATTTTTCAAGTAATGGGAATTTCTTTTTCTCTTACTCATATTAAATGGAGAAAAGAGAAACTTTTCTAGGAAAAAAAAAAACTGAAGAAGAAATGAAAGTCGGTTTGTCTCTAGTACCTTTTAACAGAAAAAACTTCGCCTTAAAATACGAAATCCATGATTATCACGGGTATGATATTTTACTCCTTTCCGAGTTTTTTCCCACCAGCGTAAGCTGATGGTTTCTTAATAGACAACAAGTCTTCTCAAGTATCCAGGACTCTCCTCAGTATTCTAGCGATCTCAATAATGCTGTAGTTTGGATCCTCTCGTTCTCTTTATTTCCAAGTCCTCTACTCCAATGGATCACCTTGCCCACCCAGTCGTGTCTAGTCTTATACTCTTTCTGTGCTTTCGCTTATTATGTAATTGATCGTTTCGTCTTTATCACCTCATAACTTACATCTGTTGTTTTGTTGCGTCTTATCTATTCTTTCTTTGATATGATATTATAATTACTATTATCATTATCATTATTTGCAGGGTTTTTACACTAATTTTAACCGGTGGTTTTGCACAGGAGTGTGAGTGACAGCAAGTCTTCTCGGGTCTCCCAGATTCTTTTGAATATTCAAGCTGATTTTAACAGTGCTCTGGCCTTGATGGTTTCAGTTCTTCTCTTGTCTCTTCAGTCTCTTTTCCAGGCCTTTAAGGACCGTTCCAAGTGTTCCAACTACAATCAGTATCACCGCTACTTTTATGTTCCTTAACCTTTTCAGCTATCTCGCCAAGATCTAAGTATTTGCCTATCGTTTCGCTTTCTTTTATTTTCAATCAATGGAATCTCTGCTGGAATGGCCAAATTCACTGGTTGACAAGATCTTTCTTGTAAATTAACACTAGGTCTAGTCTTCTGGCCTGGTTTGGGTTAAACGTGTGTATCTCAAAGTCAAAGAGAAATTTTCGCGTCTCATTTTCTAGAACCGGTTCTGTTTTGCTTTGTTTTTTTTTTTTTGTTTTTTTTTTTTTTTTTCACATACCATTCGTCAGTATTGTGAAATTTTAATCTCTTGCACAATTCCCAATGGATTAGTTTTCCTACCCAATCATGACTACTCTTGCATTCTTTTTGTGTCAGTTTGCTGCTTTCTTTTATGATTTGATTAACTGTTTCATCTTTGTTATCATATAACCGTCACTTGATATTTTTTGTGTACCATATATTTTTGCTTTGTGTTTGGATATAGATGGCGCTGTATCTCCATTAAATAGCAAGCCTTTGAAATTAATTGACCAGTTCATATACTTCGTTAACAATATCTCATCTACTGAAAGCTCTATCAATATACGCTTTGGAAATGCATAGGTGACTATGGACAGGTTATTGAACATATGAAAATCTCATCTCTTTCAAAAAATAAAACGAGAATTCTTCCAAGCTGTGTCAATACTATTGTATGGCTACACTACAAGGACTTGAATGAAACGCTTAGAGAAAAAGCTAGATGAGAACTTCACAAGGATGTCGCATGATGTTTTGAGAAATTCCTAGAAGCAGCACCCAACAAAACAGCAGCTGTACGGCCACTCATTTGTGGTCCTATAAGTGTATAAGTTTCTGGTGGATCTGCTTGTCCGGATTTCCGTATCCACGTTGCGTTGTTCGACCCACGGGAAAGTTAGGGAAAAGCTGATTCGGACTTCTCTTGGTTCTGGCTGGGTCGGAAGACAGCCAACTTTACCGGTGCTGTTAGATGGTCAACTACTTCGATAAGTTAGGAACGCTTGTTAACAGTTGTAAATAACGGTATCTATTCATTATACAATGATTAAAAAAAGTCATGTACAACAATAACAACAAGGGGGTTTTAGTTCGGAGATAAGTTGACTGGCGATAACAGTTAGCCTCGACTCCGTTTTGAGCAAATTGATGTTGCAAGGGACGGTCAATTTGAGGACTCTGGGTAAAGTGGCAGTGGTGGCGAAGAGAGTGGCGAAGAGGGTGGCAAGGGCTTCAAGTCGTCGGTCTGAGAAACCGGCTTTCAATCTGCCTATTCTCTTTTCGTGATCTTTTTTGGGAGTTTAGACCCCTGAATACATGGCTCCGATTGGCCAGCCAATAGAAACGCTGGACCAATGGCCCCAGAGTGCAATCATCGTGGGGGTGGCAGAGAAACCTCATCCTGAGGACCGTGTTTAACCGGACAGCCAATCAAAAACTACGGCCCTGCATTACACGTCTTGAGCAGGGGGGTGGAAAGCTCAACACAGCTTTTTTTTATTGGTGAACCACCCGATAATATTCTAATATTGTGTTAATGGCCTTGTGTCAGGCTTTTAGCCGAAAATTTTCCGTAGATTCGCACTCGGATGACATTAGAATATGAAATAAAATTTTGTTTTTTCTATCCCGTCAATCAAAACCCAGATTGGCCGATTCTACCCTTCAGTAAACAATCTTGGTGTCTTTGTTACTTTGACCCCTTCTAGCGCATGGTGTCACCAGGTGCGAATACATTATTATTATTATTATTATTTTCTACACTACCTTACCAAAAGATTATAACTAATCTTCAACAAATTATCCCAATTAGTCTGCTGTTTTAAAGGTATGAACCCCCTTATCCTCCCAGTATTTAATTTAATATCGCCAGTCAACTTATTATAGTATGATAGTGTTACACACCCAACATCATCAGATTCTGGAAAAGTAAAGACGAACTCATTAACAGCGTTCTCCTGTGGAATCCTACACATGGGCACACTAGTATTTCCCGGCCTGCAAAAGACTTTTATTAACCAGCTACGTACAGACATAAGATGCCGTCAAGCGGACTTACCAAGAATGATGGCCTATAGGGATAAATAGGGATAGATAGAGTCAAAGGAATCTGTGCTGTCGGCACGCCTTGAGAATGATGATGATGATATTATTATTATTATTATTATTATTATTAATCTCATTGGTAACTATCATTACTTGACTGAATAAAAAACAACAACGAATTACTGATAATTTTCTGCCGTTAAAATGATTTTTTATAAGTTGAAATATGTAAAATTCTCTTTTTCGATAAGTTTTTGAATTTAGCGCTAAAACGTGGCAAAATATTTTTGTTGCTTTCGAAATTTTCAATGAAGTATTAAATCTTACGCTCTTTTCACCAGCATGTTTTATATCGTTGCTTATTTTTGTAGTTGTTATATATATATATATATATATATATAGGAGGATCATTAAAAAAGTTTCCAGACTTTTTTCGTATGGACACTTTTATTGATAGTATGCACATGAAACTCTAGTCCACTTCGAAGTAATCTCCTCCGGCTACAATACACTTGTTGGACCGTTCCAACAACTTCTGGAAGGCCCCATTGAAGTCCTCTTGTGTGAGCGTGTCAATGACCTTCGTCACAGCCTCTTTATCTCCTCAATTGTCTCATAACGACCGCTTCTGAGCTTAGGGAATAACCAAAAGTCACAGGGAGCAAGGTCTGGACTATAGGGAGGGTGACTAACTGTCTTGATGCCCATCTTGGTCAAATAGTCTGTGACAAGTATGAAGTTGTGAACTGGTGCATTGTCCTGCTGGAAATGCCACTGACCCAATTTGAAGAGTGCTGGCCTCTTCCGACAGATTCTCTTCCTGAATCCCTTAAAACCTCAACATAGTAACCCTAACCCAAACCCTTTGGCCAATCAACTGTGGAGTATTGACTTCCTTACTCCTCCCACACCTCTCATCATCCCTCACAGATTCCCTGCCTTCCTTGTATCTCTTATGCCACTCAAAAACTGATGTTCGATTCATGCAAGACGCTCCAAAAGGATTCTGAAGCATTCCATACGTTTCTGTGGCATTTTTCCAAGTTTAAAACACAATTTTATTGCATATCGTTCTTCTAAAGTGTCTTCAAGTCCAGATAGCATTTTTGAAATTCACCAGCTGTGACAATCAGGCTATAGTAGGGTGTATTCCAATTGCTGCGGCAGCTGTTCATCAGAACCTGAAATCATAAAAATTGGCCAGTCATCTCATAAGATGTATAGCAATAACATAGTGAATTTTCAAGAGTCTACGACAATTTTAAATGCCTGTACAAAAAAAGGTCTGGAAACTTATTGAAGGCCCCACGTATATATATATATATATATATATATATATATATATATATATATATATATATATATATATATATATATATATAACTTTACTTGGGTTTAGTGAAAGATAGCAGTTCTTAGTACTCGGATGGTGTTATGACTAGTAAACCTTCATAAGTGAGTTCGAGTCTCATTGGGTGCCGATTCATGCGGCCTCGTGCCACATCTAAGCAAAAAGCTTAGTAAATTACAACTCAGTAAGATATATCTACAATACAATAATTGAACCTTTAAAAGTCTATTTGTCTATCTGGTTTGTACATCAAACAACCATTCTATCTATCTATCTATCTATCTATGTCAGTCTGTTAAGATTTATCTATGAGCAAAAACTTCAGAGAAAATAATTGTGCATAAAAAATAAATATGAATGCACAATAAACACGATTTCCTTGTCCCTATGCATGAAATAACTATCCCATGAGGCGTTGAAATGCCCTTAAATTCAATCATTCAACAAAGATACAAAATATTAGTGCAACATACTGACATGAAAGCTTACACACACTCGCACCTACTGGTTCGGTAATCTATCTATCTATCTATCTATCTATCTATCTATCTATGCATTCTTTAAAAATAGCTCTGCTAATGAGTGTCCTGATATGACACTAAACAATCTGATGGTGAGATTCCAGTGATTCCAGGGCTTTGGGGAATGCGGAATACCCCTTCATTGCCATTGCTCCCAGGTCCACTCTGGCCCGGAATGGTAGCACCTGATAGGGCCCAATCTATGGGTTAAATAGAACTAACTACATACTTATGCTAAACTGAATTGTTTGAATTAGAACTGTTAGATTAAACTGAGTAGCTTAAAATAAAAATGTTTTTTGCAATTAAACTGTACTTACATTTAAACTGCGTGCTTATGCTAAACTGAATTGTTTGAAATGCAACTGATATTGACATTGAAACTCTACTTACACTAAACTGAATTGTTTAATAGAGAACTGTTTTGACATTTAACTGTGTGTAAACAAAATCTATACTTATACTAAACTGAATTAGCTGAATTAGAACTGTTTGACGAAGCTGAATAGCTTTAAATAGAAATGTTTTTGACAATTAAACTGTGTACTCATGCTACACTGAATTGTTTGAAATAGAACAGATTATTTGTATAAAAATGGATTTGGCGTTAAATAACCTACAAAGGTTGATATACCGTAAAACCCAACCGACAAACCGACCAATCAACCAACTTTAAAAATATTAAATGTCAATTTTAATGAGTTCAATATTGTGATTTAATGTTTATTGAATATAAACCCATTTAGATTTGTATCGAATATACATACATACATATATATATATATATATATATATATATATATATATATATATATATATATATATATATATTTTATTTCAATTTAAGCTATGCTTTAACAATTTGAAAAAGAACTTACATGGGATAAGTTATTTCTCTAAATTTCTGAGATAAAGCTTGATAATCTCTATCACTTAGAATATTCATAGACTTAGAATGTAGGCTTGTGGGGTTCCGACTGAAGGTCAAGGGCTATGGGCAAAGCTGTGTTGCCGTTTGATATCTGACTCCATTATGAGGTTATTTTATTTTACCCCCCGTTGGCTAGTCGGTGTAACGCCTTATCCAAGAAAGGCCCAAAAAGAATTATACAAAAGAAGACAGTAACAGATAGGAGACGAAGGCGTTTCTTTTATACTTTCCTTTATTTCCTGGGTTCAACAACCATTCCATGAGTGAGGGAGTTTTCCCCGAATACAATTGAAATGGTTGAATCCCCCAGTTAAGGTGTCTAAAATACGTTAGTCGTTTCTTGCATATGCTTGTCCTCATTTGGTATTTAAAGCTTCCATAAGGGTTAGTTTCTTTTGGAAGTTTGTCAAAGTCCAGTTGTTTTAGTTTGTAGTTCCATTTAGTAGTCTTTTGCAATACTGTTAACAGAGAGAGAGAGAGAGAGAGAGAGAGAGAGAGAGAGAGAGAGAGAGAGAGAGCTACTACTGGGTGAAAGGGACTAAGCAACGCCTAGTCCAAAGACATATGCGTGGCGCCCAGACACCAGTCGGCAATGACGTTATCAATTCACTTGTCACCGCCTGAGAGAGAAAGAGCCTGTTCCCCCTTGTCAGGAGGTTGCTTTTTTTTCTTTACGCAAGCATAATCCCTTTTTCCTGTCAGGAACCTCTGGGAGTTTCTGCAAATTTAATAGTTTTCTTTTTTTTTTTAATCCAATCTAAATTTTTATTTATTTATTTATTTATTTATTCGTTCCCTACAGTCTCTCGAGCTCGACATAATACATCTGAAGAAGACCGAAGGACATATCGGCCAAAAAGTATCACAATAAAGATGAGATCAATAGTCCGAATATTCTCACTGAAAAAAAACGGAATAAGTTTTGTGAAGCAACTTTTCTTGTAAAGACAATTTCTGTCAGATATTTTTTTTGTTTTTTCAATGGCATATCAACCTTCTTGGGTTATTTAATGCCAAAGCCATCCTTGTAGAAGAACGGTATTGGTACTATTTAACCCATAACTGGCGAAAATGAGAGAGTTCATGCCTTTCCAAAGGATATAAATCCGAAAGTGAATGTAATTGCTCAAGTGGAGATAGAACTTGCTTTCTACGACGTTGCAGTCCTCTTCGTTTGCCACGACGCCACGAGAAATCCTCCAAGATATTTTTTCTAAAAATCCTCTAGAATATGTTTTCACAAAACACCAAATCTTATGAACAGGGTTATAAAACATATGTAAAAAATGTTCTTAAGTTAAAAAAAAAAAAAGTATTCATAAAATGAAACTGAAAAAATGAATAATCGTCTTTTATTATAGACATGTTAAAACATAGATTTAAAAGTATTTATGACACTCCATACATTTTATATAAAAGCTCAAATAATAGGATCAGTCGTGATTTGGCTTGGTTTGCTTTTTGTTTAATAGGATATCTACCATTGCGGATTATTTGATGCCAAACTCATAATTGTTGTAGAAGAGTAGTGCTACTATTTAAACTCACGCTGTAATAAGATCCATACTTTTTTTTATTTCTATTATTAATTAAATTAGTTGAAAACACGTAAATCATAATATTCTAGGAAAAATCCTCGCTGACTTAGAATATCTTTAAGCCTATCAACAAACACATAGATTAGAACATTCTCGAGGAAAACGGATCTAACTCTAACTTGCCGAAAGATTTTTCATAGAACTAAAAAAATAGGCGCCTCTATAAATAAGTAATTTCTATGATTCTCATTGGTTAGATCAGGTCACGAGTTGTGTTTACTCATACGTCCGTACATTTGAACTTTAGTTGACCCGCAATAAAATCTACCCGCGTAAACTTAAAGTATATCGTTTCGATCCACTCAGATAGTATAAGGACCCAAAATTTCTTAGTTCACAGAGAGACGGCACACAGACAACACTGACGACACACGTTGAACAGAAAATCAGACGCACACAAATACACAAACACGCCAACAGTGGGCTTGAATGATCAATAGACTAAGTGACTTAAACATACCAGAACTCATACATACTCACACATATACACATGTAAGTACAAGTTGGCCTCTCTCTTTCTCCCTGTTATTCCTAACAAAAGGTACCCGTGGTGTAATGGTTATCGTCGTAGGAAATGGACACGGCGACACGAGTTCAAATCCTAGACGAGACTGATAACATTTCACGTAGCACTAATACCCTTGGGAAAGGTATGAATCCAATTATTCTCCCTCCAGCTATGGGTAAATAGTAGGGCAGACAAGGTTCTTCAGCCTTGGTGAAGCAACTAGTCTAGGAGAAGGAAAACTCTGAATTCAAACCTGTTAAACTCTGCTTAAAAATTGACCTTGTGTCATATCCTGCCCGAGCTGTGGGGTTGGTAAATATGGATATTCCTAACAAAAGTATTCTTATTTTTACGCACACACACACCTCTATACATAGCAAAATTTATGAACATTACTAGAGTAGAGTGTTCACCAATGGTCCGGGAGACCGGGGTTCAATCCCAGGTCGAGTCATACCAAAGAAGTAAGTTGATGACCATAGTCAAAGGTGACCCGAAGGCTCCCTTTTTGATAGCTACTACACCAAGGTGTAGGGGAGGGCACTACTCCTTTCCCTGGATTGCTCCACTTTACCCTTGATCCGTACCTTATAATGCTGAGTGTAAAGCAAGGAGGCATCGAGTACCATTTTTTGAGTCTTTGGTATTGGACCCAGGTCTCCCGGGCTATTGGCGAACACTCTAACCGCTCGGCCAATGTCCGGTGATCGCTAGGCCAATGTCCGGTGAAGCGAGCCTTCGAGTCACCCTCCACTAAAGCCGTCAACTTTATTTACTACCTTTGTATTTTTGTTAATTGTCAGGTTGTGATAAAGTAAAAAATTGTTTGTTAACATTCTTGTTTTTGTCAATTTTCTTTCGTCTACGTTTGTTTGTACAAATTGTGTTGTATATTGTGGAAGTGGCACTCGGAGTTAGATCTTAGAGAAATACTCATTCCTCCACACTGGGCGGGAGGATAAAAAGGTTACAATTTTCCTTAAGGGTAATTGTTTGAAAGTGAACGTAATAGCGCAGCTGGAGTTCGAACTCGTTTACCACGATGTCCTGTATGTTAGCCATTTCGTCACGGGGAATTCCCTGATGAATAGTGACAAGAGCAGATAAATAGTAAAAGCTTAACCCATTGTACACTATACGTGATTTAAGGCACAAATTAAGCGAGTGGTTTGATTTGGTTTGGTTGCTTTACAGCATATCAACCCTAGCGGGTTAATTGATGCCAAATCCTGTTATAATCCAAACGTAAGGAATGTTGTACTTCCCTAGATTATTATTAAATCTGGAGTTTTACGCTGAAATGCATTTGGAATTTAAAAATTTAAAAAAATAATTTACTGTGATTCCAACCGGTAATAAAAAATAAAAAAATAAAAACCGGAAGTGGGTAAATGAGAAGGAAACTCTTCACCCCTCTTCTACCCCCTCCCACCCTTCTTTCCTGTGTCTATTCTGTCTGTAATCATTTCATCCATTAGATTTGAAAAAGTCCTGTTATTTTTGGTGTTATTGATTCATATCAATACCCACAACAGGATGAAAATAAATTCATAATCTTAATGTGACCAGTTTTTGTTTTTATTGAAGAATATATATATATATATATATATATATATGTGTGTGTGTGTGTGTGTGTGTGTGTGTGTGTGTGTGTTTACCAACTTCTCTTCACAAGCAGTGACGCAAAGTCAGTTTTTAAGTGGAGTTTATCAGGTTTGAATTCAGAATGTTCCTTCTCCAAGACCGGTGGTCAAACCAGGGCTAAAGAGCCCAGTCTGCTCTACTATTTGCCTATAGCTGGAGGGAAAATTGTTGAATTCATACCTTTCCCAAGTGTATTAGCGCTATCTTAAATGCAAAAAAAAAAAAAAACATAGTCCAGGATTTGAACTCGGGTCACCATGTCCATTTCTAACTATGATAACCAATACACCATACACGTGTGTGTGTCTACGTGTGTGTGTATGTGATTTATAAGCGAATAGTTTGTAGGTTACTTTATTTTTAAACGCTTTAGAGTTCAGTTGTTTTTACACAGTTTAAATGACTTCAAATAATGCTATATAACTTTAATAATTCTATTTTATATCAAACCCTTGTTTCCATACTGTTAAATGTTTTCACGTTGTTTAACGTTTGTAATTCTATTTATCAACTTTTCCTATTAAATACAGCTGTATAGTTTTAAATAATTTATGATAATAATCCTTGAGTAAATGATTGTAAAGTTCTATTTGACTCAGATATATGATCCTAACAGGAACAACCACTTTGAATCAGAGTGGAACTGGGAGTAATGGCAATAAAAGAGTGCTCCATATTCCCCAAACTCCAGGACTGAAGCCTCACCATCAGATGCAGTTTAGTGTCTTACTCAAGATACACACACACATATTGAACCAGTCGGCTGGGGTGGCTGAATAGACCGACTACTTCTCTGCAGTGGGGTAAGGCTCCTCAAACGGGTGTCCTGAATATGATACTAAGCAATCTGATGGTGCGGTCCCTTTAATGCTGGAGCTTTGGGGAATGTGGAGTACCCCTTTATTGCCATGGCTCCCTGGTCCACTTTGTCCCGGAGTGGTAGCATCTGATAGGGTCCCATCTATAAGTCAAATAGAAGTGTTTGATATTCAAACTGTACTCATGCTAAACTGAATTGTTTGAAATAGAACTGTTTTGACATTTAACTGTATGTAAACAAAAAACTGTACTTATGCTAAACTGAATTGTTTGAAATAGAACTGTTTATATGTATAAAAATGGATTTGGCATTAAATAACCTACAATGGTTGATATTGTAGGGAATAAATAAATAAATAATTAAATTGAATTAAAAAAGAAAATTATTAAATGTGCGGAAACTCCCAGAGGTCCCTGACAGGCTCTTCCTCTTTCAGGCAGTGACCGGCGACTTGACAACACCATTGCTAACGGGTGTCTGGGCGCCACGCATATGTCTTTGGACGAGGCGTTGGTTAGTCCTTTTCACCCAGTAGCAGCTCTCTCTCGGTTAACAGTATGCCGAAATATAAAAGGCTACGAAATGGAACTACAAACTAAAACAACTGGACTTTGACAAACTTCCAAAAGAAACTAACCCTTATGGAAGCTTTTAATACCAAATGAGGACAAGCTTATGCAAGAAACGACTAACGTATTTTAGACACCTTAACTGGGGGATTCAACCATTTCAATTGTATTCAGGGAAAAATCCTTCACCCATGGAATGGTTGTTGAACACAGGAAATAAAATAAAAATATAAAAGAAACATCTTCGTCTCCTATCTGTTGCTGTCTTCTTTTGTATAATTCTTTTTGGGCCTTTCTTGGATAAGGCGTTACACTGACAGCCATACTGGGGTAAAATAAAATAACCTCATAATGGAGTTAGATATCAAACGGCAACATAGCTTTGCCCTTGACCATTACTGACACCCACAATATGCCATAAAACCAAACCAAAACGTATATATATATATATATATATATTAGAATTTATATTTTAGAAAATAACGTGGACTTATTAATAAGTGTTGATATTTATATACTCTTATTGTATTCAACTGACTTTCATTGTATCGAATTGTTGACATTTGATTTATGTATGAATGCTTTTAAAGAATAGTTAAATTTTATGAAATTAGAAAAATCAATTGTTAGAAGATATATCTGATGATTTATCCATGGTTTTGTTAGGTTTCTTTGTTTAATGTCATATCAACTTTCGTGGGTTATTTAATGCCAAAGCCATCCTTTTAGAAGAACTGCAGTGATGATATTTAACCCATAACTAGGAAGATAAAGAGGTTCATACCTTTCCCAAGGGTATTTGTCTGAAAGTGAACCTAATAGCGTGACTGTAGCCCGAACTCACTTACTGCGATTCCACTGTCCAGCGCTTTAACCATTACACCACGCGGACCCCCCCCTTATCTATGGTGTAATGGTTTCCGTCGCTGGGAATGGACATGGTGATCCGAATTCCAATTCTAGCTGAGGCTGTCTGCATTTCATATATCTCAGGAAAGGTATCAATCCAGCAATTCTCCTTCTAGCTTTGGGCAGTTAGAAAGGCGGACTAAGCTCTTTAGCCTTGGTATGGCAACCGGTCTAGGAGAAGGAAAACTCTAAATTCTAATCTAATTCCGCTTAAAAATAGGCCTAGTGTCATATCCTACTCGTTCGGAGGGGTTGGTATAAATATGTATATATATATATATATATATATATATATATACACACGTGGGTCATTAAATAAGTTTCCAGACTTTTTTCGTATGGACACTTTTATTGATAGTACACACATGAAATTCTAGTCCCCTTCGAAGTAATCTCCTCCAGCTGCAATGCACTTGTTGTAACGTTCCAACAATTTCTGGAAGGCCACATGGAAGTCCTCTTGTGTGATCGTGTCAATGACCTTCGTCACAGCCTCTTTCGTCTTCTCAATTGTCTCATAACGACAGCCTCTGCGGTTAGGGAATAAGAAAAAGTCACAGAGAGCAAGGTCTGGACTATAGGGAAGCTGAGGAACTGTCTTGATGCCCATCTTGGTCAAATAGTCTGTTACAAGGACTGGTGCATTGTCCTGGTGGAAATGCTACTAACCCAATTTGAAGAGTGCTGGCCTCTTCCAACAGATTCTCTTCCTGAATCCCTTAAAACCTCAACATAGTAACCCTAACCCTAACCCTTTGGCCAATCAACTGTGGTGTATTGGCCTCCTTACTCCTCCCTCACCTCTCATCATCCCTCACAGACACACTGCCTTGCTTGAATCTCTTATGCCTCTCAAAAACTGATACTCGATTCATGCAAGATGCTCCAAAAGCAGTCTGAAGCATTTCATAAGTTTCTGTGGCATTTTTTTCAAGTTTAAAACACAATTTTATTGCATATTGTTCTTCTAAAGTGTCCTCACGTCCAGATTGCATTTTTAAAATTCACCAGCTGTGACAATCAGGCTTTAGTAGGGTGTATTCTAATAGCTGCTGTAGCTGTTCATTTGAAATTGAAATAATAAAAATTGATCAGTCATCTCATAAGATGTATAGCAATAACATACTGAGTTTTCAAGAGTCTACGACAATTTTAAATGCCTGTACAAAAAAATGTCTGGAAACTTATTGAAGGCGACACACACACACACACACACACACACATATATATATATATATATACATATATATATATATATATATATATATATACACTTCTTATGTAAAAATAGAAGCTAGAAATTCACTTCTTTGGTGTCATTATAAATTTATTTCTGGTCGTGATGACCATCATCAGGTGTTCCATGAAAAAATTAGGTGTTCTGTTTCCAGCGAGAATCCGGTGATGTGAACATTTTATCATAGATATATAGGTTGGGGAAAATCGATTTAGAATATTGGTTTAATTTAAAATATTGTGAAAAATTCTGTCCCGAATTTTTTCTTTCGAAAATTCAATCATTTACAGAAATTCATAGCACCGTTATTCAGTATTAAAATTATCTTGTGTAATATTTATCATCTGAGGGAATTTGCTCAACGACCCGAGTTCAAATCCTGAACGAGGATGTTTGCATTTCATATTGCGCAAATACAATTGGGAAAGGTAGGCATCCAAGCATTCTCCCTCCAGCTATATGTAAATAGTTGGTGAGACTGATAGAAAAACTTGTCTAGCGGAAGGAAAATTCTAAATTCAAACCTGTAAAACTCCGCTAAAATCGTTGACCTTGTGTCACATCCTGCTCATCCGGCGGGGTTAATAAATATTTAAAAGCATCTTCGATAGTTTTCTGTAGATAACCCATATGGAGTTGATATGCCGTTAAAGTAACCAACCAACTAACCATGGTAGGTACAAAAAGAAATCTATCCAAAAATATATCTTAACTCGCCAGTTTACGTCTGATGATGATGTCTGGAGCCGTTACCGATTTAATCGAGTTGCATTCCATAGAAGAGAGTAGCCATTTTGGAACAAAAAAGTAAAATCCGTCCTGCCATCCAGTCTTTTTAGGTCTGCTACGGCATTTGTGTCTCTCGCTTATTTAGAGTCCGCGTCAATCCAGGGAGTCATGGTCTTGCTTGGTACTATGGGGTTTCAAGGTAATTTATGATATTGTTTGCTATCTGACTGCATTCTGGGTTATTCTATTCTTACCCCTGGTTTAACTTTCTGGGGATGAAGGCTGTAAAGGAATTACATGAAAGAAGAAGATAATAAAAGATAGGAGACGAAGATAGCTTTTATATTTTGCCTTTATTTCTGGATTCAACAACCATTCAGTGGACGAGGAAATTCTTCCTGAATGCAAATGAAATGGTTGAATCTTCCAGTCAAGGTGTTAAAGCGTGTTTATCATTCTTAGGTATATATGTCCAAATTTGGTATTTAAAGCGTTAACGTATTAGACGCTTTTGGGAGATATGTCTAAATCCAGTGTCTCCTGTTGTGGTCATTAAGTCCGTTGTATCGTGTCTTATTTGTGATTCTGACGAGTTCATTATTCGATGTTTTAGTCGTGGGTCGTTAGTAAAAGATGTGGCTGCTACTCGTGGAAAGGTTAGCCAACGCGTCGTCTAGAAGGAAGATTTAGGTGTTGTCACTCCCCTGGACACTGCTGAAAGAGTATTCTGGCTATTGTCTTCATCTTTGTTATATTCATAACGTCTCGGACGATGCGTCCAAAAAATGCAGTATGAGCTAAGGTAAAAAAAATTTCCTGGTGAACAGCAAAATAGAAAACATGGCGCAGCGTATGGCTGAGTAGTGCTTTTTTTTTTTAGGTGCAGTCATCTGGACGTTGCAGGTTCAATTTGACCTATAGGTAAATAACAAAGGAATACTTATAGCCTTGCAAATACGGTAATTGTTGGCTGAATTAAAACTGTCTATCCCGTAGATTAAATGAAGGGTTCGGTTCGAAGCTCTATGTAAGCTCCCGAGTTCAACATGAAGGGCCTAAAGAAGGCCGGAGGACGCATTGGCCAAAACGTTATGGATATAATGATGCAGGCAATAGTCCAAATACTCCAAGTGATAAAAATGGATTAACTGTATCTATTATTTGAGAGGTGATCATCAAGTCGTGCTGATAACACCGGTTCCTTTGTGTGTGTGTGTGTGTGTGTGTGTGTGTGTGTGTCTCTCTCTCTCTCTCTCTCTCTCTCTCTCAACATCCATCCTAATCACTGTACGTGGCATCAAGTGTCCGCACAGAAGTGATGTATATTTTTGCTTTTCAGCCAAAGCCGGTGTATCCATGTGTAGAAGTTAACTGGAGAACGTCGTATACGAGTTTGTCCTTGCTTCTCTAACAGTGCCTGCTTTATTCGTCTTATTTCGATGGTTTGTGTGATGGGAGGTAAGTGGCTGCATAGGAGCTGTTTTGTGGGATGCTGTTTTCTAGATTTGTTTATAAGAGCACGCAGCCTCCTTGTGTAGTTTCAATCTAGTTTTTACTCCAAGTGGTGCAAACATATAGTAATACTGACATGGTTACTGCTTCGTAGAATTCTTATTTTATAATATCTCAGAAAACAGATAACATTAATGTCAAATAGGTTTGATTGACGGGTGATGATCCTGGGATCAGTTCAAGAACTTGGCTGCAATGGGATACCGTTTATTCCGAGTTTGTATATCAAGGATATACTGACACTAATATCGATCCTTTATGAGTGGGGACTCGTTTAGATATCTTCCCTATCTCTAAGCACCCCCCACCAAAGAAATCCCCAGGAGGCGCACGTTGTGTAATGGTTATCGATGTAGAAAATAAACGTAGCAACCTGGACGAGTTTATACGCATTCCGCACCGTACCACTGCAATTGGGTAAGGTATGCAGCCAAGTATCCTCCCTACAGCCATGGGAAAATTGTAGAGTAGCTTGGGCTCTTTAACTTTAATATGGTAACTGATATAGGAGAAGGAAAACTCTAAATTCAAACCTGTTAAACTCTGCTAAAAAAACTGACCTTGTGCCGCATCCTGCACGTGGTGGAGGGGTCGGGTAAATACATGATATTATCTCCCAGCGCGGTGCCATCTACTTGAGAAAATGACCAGACTAGGGTCTACTCGTTACATGAGAAAGTTTATACCAGTTACTGCGCGTGATTTTGAACATAAACAAAAGGAGCAGACGATTCTAGAAAAAAGAAAAGAAAAGAAAAGAAAAATATAGTACAGAAAAGGGAATTCTTTCAAAATGAATGAGGCTTGGTATCACGAATAGGATTTTGTCGTTTGGTTGCTAAGGAACTCGAAGACGTAATCATACAGACAACCAATAATGTATCGTCTGGTAACTGTGACCACACCCACTCACTCCGCATCCAAAACAAACAAACAAAAATAATATCCTTCATCTTAGAGTGGGAGAAATTTGCTATATTTTTTTTTCAAACTGTGAGTACTGACGCGTGAATATCTACTCAAAGGACTCTGTGTCATACCTGAATGAATTATCAAGTTCATTGCAAGGTCACTCGTATTCTCAAAATTGTGTCGATCAGCGTTTTTAATTGTTTGAGAAAAGAAATCAACAATCAAAACCACCACTCGGTGTATCTTAATGTTTGATCTGAATTGTATTGCGCCAGCTGTAGTCCGAGAGACATTTTTTTCGCCAGCTGATGGAGATCTGCTTGTAAATATTGAAGATAAGCAGACGACAACGTGGAAAGCATCTTTAAATTTGTTGAGTAAAAATTGACTCTCGTCAGCGTAATTACCTGTTAGCAATTATATTGACAAAGAATTCGCATTCGAGTGACATTTTCTGTGAAGATATCTATCTATCTATCTATCTATCTATCTATCTATCTATCAGAGTCTTTTCATATCTCTCTGAGTCAGTTCATCTATCAATCAAAGTCTGAATCTATCTATCTATCTATCTAAAGTCCCTATCTATCGACCAATCTAAGCACTTCACCGTGTGGTAATGGTTAATCGGCTTGTCTCTCATCATCTAAGTGTGTCTCATACTATCGATTTTGAGGTTTGGCAAATGATTATGAGCACCTCGCGTAGTGCAATGGTCACACACACACACACACACACACACACACACACACACACACACACACACACACACATACACATATATATATATATATAAATGTATATTTAGGTTGTAGATTTTTTTGTAGACATGTTTGATTAAAAATGACCGACAAGGATTGTGTTTAGCTTTTTATTCAGCTTTTCTTGTTTGGGAACAAGATGTCACAACTGTAGTTGTAGACAGTTTAAAAATTGTCTGAAAGAGACTTTGAAAAGTATTTAATAATTTCTTTATTGGTCTCCCCCTCCCCCCCTCTCTCTCTATCTATCTGTCTATCTATCTATGTATCGGTCTGTAGCAGAAGGTATTGGTTTGGCGCACAATTTAATTCGACGCATAATTTCACCCAATCAGGATGACTTATCCTATTCAATCCGGAATTTCTTTTCCGGGCAGCAGAAATTGGGTAAGCTGCCAAACACACTCTCTTTGGCTGAACAACGCCGGCTAGTGCAGACGTCCCCCTGGCTAGTCTTCAATAGCAGCAGCAGCATGGACACATGAGGGAACCTATCTAATTTATGGATTCCTTGCATCTATTTCGTTTAGACCAAGGAATCCCAGTTGAATATGAATTAGATACATTCAATACGCCACCACAGGAACAACTTTATGTCACCCCCAAAATTGGCTATGTCGATGCGATGCCTTATTTCCGCTCTCGACACCTAGCTCTCAATTCACCTCTGGGCCACTTTAATGGAGACAACGCACGCCTCTCCCCGAATCACCAGACACACAAAACTCACGGTAACTCCAAAGTTCATTTCCTCCAACGGCAAACATGGCTTTCGCTAAACTACGGCGAACACAATCCCTCGCACGTCCCACGACACGCGCTGCCTTCTCAACTCTATCATATCTCCATTTCGTCTCTTACTCACAACCTTTCCTACGGGACTTGCAGCACAAACGCAAACTACATTTTCCATGCTGCAAGTAAAAACTATTCTAAAAAACACATTTCGACTTCGACATCTTGAATCTTCTCCTTTATATACCCAGCAAGCTTTAGCGAGTACCTTAAAAACTTAGCGAAGAAACAACTCGACGTAAACACACAAACACGTTAACAACTCTCCTCGCTCAACAATAACAAAACTCCTTCTCGCTAATATTAACAATAATTCCTCCGACAGGTCTATTTCTCCCTATTTTTTCTTATATTACGGCTTCTTTTACCGCTTTCCGAGTGGAAAAGGATATATTTGGAATATTTTTTTTTTCTTTCTTACTTTCTGGATCCACGGTGATAGACGCCCAGTAATATTTTCCATTGAAGAAGAACAGAGCGACAGGACATATTTGGAATATTCCTCTTTCAGACCTTGCCATCTTTTTCCATACTTCCTTTGTTCCTTCTTTCCTTTCTTTCTTTGTTTCTTTCTTTTCTTATTTTCATTTCTTCTCTTCCTTCCTTTCTTTGTTTTTTTTTTGTTTCTTTCTTCCTTCCTTCATCGTTTTGTTTGTTTGTTTCTTCTTTCTATTCTTCGTTCCCTTTTTTTCTTATATTACGAATCCACAAACATAAACATCGCCAACCGTTTTTTTTTCCTGAAGAAGCAGATTTAATATATTCAGAATATATTTTGGTCAAACTTTGTCATCTCCAACGACATAGTTCTTTCTTTCTTTCTTTCTTTCTTTCTTTCTTTCTTTCTTTCTTTCTTTCTTTCTTTCTTTCTTTCTAATATTACACTTCTGTTTTTTGACTTTTGACAGAGCCGTGAATTAGGGATTTCTACACAGGATACACCAGTGTCTCCTCTTGTAGCAACTTAAAATGAAAACACTTACTGGACATTACCACAAACCATAACTTTATAAAACCACCGAAAATAATTCTTCACATACTTTGACACCTGGTCTGGGAGACGTGACCATTTCCATTGGTTTCAGGAAGATTTTCCCGCTTACAGAATGGTCGTTCAACCCAGAAATAAAATTTTGAATTAAAGGGTATCTTCGTCTCCTTCCTTCCTTCCTTCCTTCTTTCCACAATTCTCTTGCAGCCCTCACAGACAAAGAAGACGCCAACAAGTTAAATGTGGTAAGAAGAGAACAATGGAGTCAGATTCTACGACAACTATAGGACTTACACTCTAATAATTTAGATTGGGCGGTATGTCACTTGTTCCCACAACAAAGATGGCGGACGCACGCAAATATTCAGTCTCGGGAACCCATTGACCAGCAGGAGAACTACGTGATCAGTGTTTAAAACTACGTCCTCATGTGAATTTCGTCCCGCGTTTTTTGGAGCCGATTCCAAGACACGTATTTTCTATAAATACTTCGTCTTCAAACACTCTTTCTCTTTTTCCCAATTTCTATTGCATCGCTAACGCACTCTCTCCAGTGTGACTCTTATTCACCAACAGACGTCAAAAGCCACAAAATGGATAATCCACCCAAACATTCTTTTCCTCAATATTCCTTGCCTGTGAGACTTTTACCAGCCTCGAAAACTGCAATTGTTTCGAACCACAGAAAGAAAAGAACATTTAGAAATACGTAGTCAACACGATTAGGACACTTTTATTATTCAACCCTTTCTGTAGTTTTAGTTGTATTAGTCACACACACACACACACACAGGACTATTTTACGAACAATATAGAACCATAGGAATATTTTAAATGTATCATTGCATGTTTTGTTGTGAATACAAATTTGTTTTGTTAGTCGCCTCGTTTTGAATGTTCCTTTTGTCGGCGCCGTTTCATATCTTTACTCATTTACTTCATTATATTTGTCTCCATGTGCCTATTTTACCTTTTTCCATGTGCCTTTTTCCAAACATAACATACCACTTAACTAAACATATACTAAACCACAACATTAAATTTTGGGGGACTAACATATCTACCAAATAACATGTCCCCCTACACAACCGACAACCCCCAACGACAACCTAAGAAACTAAAACCAAACAACCAAACAAATCTTCCTTTCCCCAGAAGATATGAATCCAATTATTATCCCCATTGATAAATTTGTAGGACAGATTAGGCTCTTTAGCCTTGTTATGGCAACCGGTCTAGGAAAAGGAAAACTCTGAATTCAAACCTGTAAAATTCCGCTCAATAATTGACCTTGTGTCACATCCTGCTTGTACGCAGGGGTTGGTAAATACACACTATTCCTGTTTGGTTTGGTTTCTTTGTTTAATGGCATATCAACCTATGTAGGTTATTTAATTCCAAAGCCATCCTTCTAGAAGAACAGTAGTGGTACGATTTAACCCATAGCTGGGAGGATAAGGGGGTTCATACCTTTCGCAAGGGTATTCGTCCGAAAGTGAACATAATAGCGCAACTGGAGTTCGAATTCGCTTACTACGATTTCGCAGTCCATCGCTTTAACCATTACACCACGAGGACACCCCCTACTATTCCTCTTAGATAATTAAAATAATCATTTGTTTGTATCAATATAGTAGCAAGAAAAGTAGGAAAATTTGCTACTTAATGCTAATAATTTTCAAACAGGTCTATTTGGCCAGTAGGTGAGACCGTAACAGGTACAATTCTGTTACATAAAATTCTCTAAGAAGATTTGCTGTCACTCTGCTGTAGCAGGGTCTTGGAAACTATTTCCCTATGCACATTCAGTGTAACCATGTGGCATAGGTATACGAGGTGAACACTCCTCAACACACTGCGGAATAGACACAGGCTGCAACACACCGGTTGTCTATTGTTACTCTTGTAAATACATTAATATTAATAAAAACTTATTTGCACAATAAGACTTACGTTATAATTAACATTATAACAAAACAAATTTACATCTGACTTCGATGAAAAGCGCTTGTGAAAACTGGTGTAAAAAACTTGTATAGAGTCCGACCAGGATATAGGAATAGAATTTGTTTTGAGAAGTGTGTCATGCTGATAATCAAGAGTGGGAGAAGAGGAACAACGGAAGGAACTGAACAACTTAATCATTAAAGTATCATAACGCTTGGAGATGTTATATGACCGAAAGAGATCTCTTCTAATTTATCGTATACACAAAATAATGATTGCAACTAGCGTCCACGAGAGAATTCACCGGATGTTATTGGTGCTGAGACTTTCTTCAAAATGGAAAATGGGGCTTCTGCGCATAGGATCAGCACATAACGAAATGTCAGTGAAATTTGTCAAAAAAGGAAAATAATTAAAAGTAATTATTCGGCCAGTTTGTGACCTTCGCGGTAAAAAATAAGAAAAACTCAATTGATCCGATCAGAAGAGAAAAACGCTATAAAAGAGAAATTTATCGACAGCGGAGCCAGATCAGAAGAAGGCAGGCGGCCCAGCAGACTAAAACCCCAACTCTGAGAGAGAGAGAGAGAGAGAGAGAGAGAGAGAGAGAGAGAGAGAGAGAGAGGCGAAATTCGTAACCATGCATCACCCACATTGACTTTCCTCTTCTCCGCTTTGAAGGAAGCGACTAACCCGTAAATCACCGAACACCCCTCTCCTTTCTGCACCCGTAACATCTGTTTGACCACGTACGCGTAAATCTTATAGCGTTTGGTGAGATTGTTATTTGTTTAACACTATATATTTTAGGCACACAAATGAATTACGAAACTTTTCTTTAACACCCAACAAGGAAAACTTTTTATTTGCTGCTTTGAATACGGTTTGCTTTTGGTGCTGGAAGACTCGTGGAGTTTAGGCTTGTTAGTGTTGGAGACGAAATGGCTTAGCGGGATGTTAAGATGGCAGCGTGTTGTTGGACGTGTGAGGGATGTGTTTAAAGTCACCGTGTAGTTTTGTATCTGGTATTTGGAGGAGAGTCTGCGATATCTTCATGTTGTCGAGAGCGGAGTTACGCTCGGATCGACATAGTCAATTTTTGGGGTGACATGAAGTGGTGCCTGTGGAAGGCATGCTGAATGCATCCAATTCATATTCAACTGGGATTCCTTGTATGAAATCCATAAATTAGATGGTTCCCTCGTTGAGTGTCCATGTTGCTGCTGCTTGTGTTAAAGCCACAGTGAGATGTCCACACTGGGTGGCTTGTCTAGCTAAAAAGCATCGCTAAGCAGGGACGTCCAGAAGAACGTCTGTTCTGGTCACCGTCTCACGCCGAAGAGAGTGGGTTTGGCCGCTCACCCGTTTTGCTAGCCGGAAATGAAGTTCCGGGCTGAATAGGATAAGTCATCCCGATTGGGTGAAATTCAGTGTTGAATTAAATTGCGCGCCAAAACAAAATACGAGATTTTCCTCTTCTCTACAATCTAACTATTAAGCATAGGAAATTTTCTATTTTTAATTCCATATTAACATGTTTATACAAACCCAACTATTAGAAAACTTTTTACTTGTTTGTTTTCAACACAATTGTTAAATTTTTACGTGCCTTCGTGGTCTTTGTTTTACAACTGTGTTTTCGGAGAGAAGAAAGCCTCCAATATTCTCAAATACTTGTAATTTTCTTTACAAACAGTAATGAAATAAAAAATAATAAGAAAAAAAAAAGAGTACCACAGAAGAATTAGAAAACTTATCTTGAAAAACCCCATGCCTCTGGGTAGGACACCCTGCATTCGTGCCGGGTGGTTGGAAGTCTGTTGAACTCTTGGTCTCTCTAGCTGTACCCTCTTTGCAGGGTTGAAATCCGTGCTCGGCGTCTGAGGCACCCTATTAGAGAAATACCGACAGGGCTAATAATTTTTTTTGCACCTGCTGCGCATGAGTTTCGATTCGTGCGTGATCCCCTCAATAAAATTGCCCAGTGCCGCACTATGGTTTGGTGATGTGACGTTACCCCCTCGGCACACACTACGTCAACCTTCTTCTAACCATTTCTCTTCTTTACGGCCGGTGATCAACTAGTGGTCCCGATAGGGGTAACGCTCATTTCTAACCACAACATCAAATACAATCGAGGGAACAGGAGAAAAAAAAAAGAACAAACGAACAAACGCTTGGGGTTAACTCAAGTGCAGAAGGGAAGCTATGTAACATCTCTGCATTCCTGATAGCATATATAGACTAACGCTAGCATGGATTTCTAGCGAAACTTCCACAAAGCAACTGGAATGCCGACTCATCTTGACTCGATCTTCTTCACTGTCGTTGGACCCTATCTCCTGCCGACTGGTTTCTCCGCTCCGGTTTCCGGTCGACTCTCCTGCTCATCGTCCCTCACCAACTGCCAACTTCTCAGTCCCTTTATCTCACTCTCTGACTGGCGTTCCCTCATCACTTCCGGCCACGTCAAAATCGCGGATCCAAAACCCTTTGTCTGGTTTCGCGCCAAAACAGACAAAGGAATCGTCTGCTTAGCGGACCACCTACATAGTGTTACAGTGAGAAGTCTGATACATACCGCAAGAAAACTTCTCGAAATCAAGTTACCTGTTTTGAGTCAATTAAATTTAAGTCAAAACTGATTTTCCTTTTAATTAAATTTTTAATAACAATATTTTTTAAAAATCACAATGATTTTTTTAATTACAAGGGTTATTCAGTAAATATAGTGAATTAAAAAAGAAGCAAAACACATTTTTTCTGAATTTTTTCCATAAACATAATTGGAATTGGTTTATAGCAAAATTTATTTCAGTCTCGCAAAAACATTTATTTCGAAGCTATTCAAAATGTCGGTGAATCAAACAGAGTACTCCAGGCTTGAACAGAGGTCTGTCATAAAATTTTTGGAGGCTGAGAAATACAAACTTTATGAAATTTACGGAGGAATGTGTGATTTGTAAGGAGAAGCATATTAAAAAAAGATTACTAATGGGCTAAATTGTTTAAAGAAGGTCTATGAGAAATATGCTCAATTCAATAAATATGTTAGATTTTAGGTCTTACATTACAACAACCAACATACGAAAAGTTAACAAAATCATCCGAATGCTTGTCGTTATAAAGTACAATACTACCTAAATTATCTAGTAGACTTTATCTCTGCCTAGCCCAAGAAAGCTATCAGTAACTGTCAGGCTTGGCGAAGGGGTAAAGAAACATATAAAAAATAAAGGAGATAAAAAAGGGGATGGGAAAGCTAACTTTTGTTATCTGAAAGAGAAGCGTGTTTATAGTTCTTAAAAACATAAACAACCAGTTCCCACAAAGTAATTTATTTAAAGAGTATTCCGGTTTTGCATATTTTTCCCTGTTTGTCGAAAACATTGAATTTAAGGTAAGAAAAATAACGTACATTCAAGTAACGACAATATTATAACCAAAAAAAGAGGGTATAAAATATACCCGAAGCAATGCCGTCAACCACCTCCTGTCAGTTTAACTTTTGTTAATGATAAAATACTTTTCTTTGGTATTTTATGTCAAAGTTCTTTTTGATGCCAATTTTTAGGGTTATTCTTTTTCTCTGCGTGTCATTCTTTTGTAGAATCAACATGGACAACCGTGTTCTTCTAGTTTCCTGTATAGACTTGTTAAAAACGAAGTTTATTATTTCTTTAAGTGATCTCCAAATAGACCACCGCTTCCTCTCCTTCGAGATGAATATCATCCTGTTTCAACTCGAATTTTCTTCCGTTGAGTTCACGGAAGCATTTACCGAATCTACTGACCGAGCCTACGCTTCTCTTATCGGTGACTTACAGCACAAGGATTCCTTCATTCAGGCTGCCATTAAAGCATTGTTGAAACTTATCAATATTCTCGCCTTCTTCATTTATTTTATAGCGATGGGGATGACATTATTATTATTAGTATTATTATTAGGTCTTTGGTTTAAGGTTGGTTTTTACGTTGGTTATGTTGGTATCAAATTGGTTGCGTTGGTATTATGTTGGTTGTGTTGGTATTACGTTAGTTGCGTTGGTATTTCGTTGGTAGCGTTGGTTGTTATCCCCTCGCTAAATGTTGATGGAAAATAAAGGTAGTGGAGAAGAACGAAGACGTCGTTAGGTTTTGTATCAAGGTTTTAATGGCATCATGAAGTAAGGGGTTTACGCTGGTATGCTGTGAGTCTCGTAGTAAGGAAAGAAGGTAGGAAGTTGTTAGAGTGTATCATCTAATTTGTTTTTAACTAGGATCCCTTGGTCTAGAAGAATAGACACAAGGAGTCCATAGACTAGATGGCTCTCCTCATAGTGTATGATACTGCTACTGCTATTCAGCAACAGATGATAAGACGTCCGTTCCCATTGAGGATTTATGAGGGAGAGAGAGTTTCGCCGGCTTTCTTCGGTTTTTGGTGCTGCTAGGAAATATGGTTCGGGTTGAATAGGACAGGTCATCCTGATTGGATGAAAATGTTCGGTGACTCTAACGGTCATATTGAATTACGCGCCAAACAAAAATACAAGTTTCTTTCTGCTACAATTTCCTTCCTTTAAACATAACAGGAGGCATTCTATACTGCCTTCTTGTTAAACTACCAAACCTGTTACAGATGGTTTGAATAAAGAGTTTTCTTTCTTTTCGATTGGTTGTCATGCCAAGGCGAGAGAGCTCAATTATTCTACTATTAACTTATAACTGAGGAAGGGACAGATTTATGCCTTTCCCACGGACATTATCGTAAAATGAAAAGCAAACAGCCTCATCTAAAATTTGAATTTGTCTAGCCAAGTCCATTTCTTCAATGATGGCTTTTTTTGCTAAAAGTGATACTTGGAGGTTATCCGTCACTACAAGCGCACCTCCTTAAAAGAGTATTAGTTTTAAGTGAACACAAACCACTTCGTCTGGGATTTCCTACTCTCCTTATACTTAAGTGAACGTGGAACCTCCTAAGTCGGATTATCATATATCAAAGTCACAAGATTTACAAGGTTACATGACGCAGTAAAAACTCAGCAAAACATGCATGATGCACGTAGACTGATAGAATAACAAGCACATGATACTGTAGCAGAAGGAATTTCATATTTTTGTTTGGCGCATAATTTAATTCGACCGTTAGGGTCGACACATAATTTCACCCAATCAGGATGACTCATCCTATTCAGGCCACATCATCTTTCCGGGCAGCAGAAACTGGGGAAATCTGCCAAACACTTTTTTTCTCAGAACTCCTTCGTTCGGTACAGACGTCTTACTGTCTGCTCTTCAATAGCAGCAGCAGCAGCAGCAGCAGCATCACACCACCATGAGGGAAGTTATCTAATTTATGGACCCCTGGCGTCTATTTCTCTTAGACCAAGGGTTCCCTGTTGAATATGAATTAGATAAATTCAATACGCCACACACAGGAACAACTTTACGTCACCCCCAAAATTGGCTATGTCGACTGCAATGCAAAATTCCGCCCCGACACCTAGCTACTTCTTCACTGGGCAACATTTTCTGGAGACGTTCACGCTTCTCCCCGAAACAACCAGAACCACAAACTCACGGTGACTTCAATGTTTTTCTCCTCAAACAGCAAACACGACTTTTGCTCCACTATGGCGAACATCTCTCCCTCGCACATCCAACAATGCCTTTACCTAACAATCCAATTTTCGCTTAGGCATTTAGCTGCTAAAATGCTTTCTCAACTCTATAACAACTTCATTTCGTTTCCTTACCTCTTTCCTTCCTACGAGACTTGCAGCATAAATGTAAACCCTTTATTCCATGCTGCCATTAAAAACCTTCATATAAAACCTTACGGCATCTTCGTCTTCTTGCTTCTTCATCTCTCTCATTTATTTACTTTTAAAACTTAGCGAGGAAGTAACCAAACACACACGCTGGTAACAAACATTCATTCTCGCTAAAAGGTTATCCGTCACTACAAGCGCACCTCCTCAAAAGAGTATTAGTTTTAAGTGAACTCGAACCACTTCGTCTGGGATTTCCTACTCTCCTTATACTTAAGTGAACGCAGAACTTCCTATGTCGGATGATCATGACCTTGTAAATCTTGTCACAAGATTTACAAGGTTACATGACGCAGTAAAAACTCAGCAAAGCATGTATGACCCACGTAGACTGATAGAATAACAAGCACATGATACATTTGAATAAAATGTTTTGATTAAGATTCATATAGATTAACTCTTAAACTCATACAACAATTGATTGTACTACAAAAGCTATGCATAGAATAAATCAATAAGATATAAAGGAAATATTTTCTAATTTTCGTAGCCTCTAAACTAGAGTTTTCTACGATAACAATAAAAACAGGCAAGGTTCTCATTCCAGCATCTTCTCTCCAACTGACCGGAACTTCCTGTCGCTGGGGTTATATAACAATTTTGACGTCCACCTACTTCCTGCGAGCGTCACAATTTCGCACTCAATTCGACAGTCAAGGTCGACCCTGATCTCCTGATATCTTCGACCGGATGCACCTGTTATTTACACAGGTGCATTTCTTATTTTGACAGCTTGGCCGAGTCGGAGGTCAATATGCAACCCCTGTTACGGTACTATCTGTGGGTTAAACATACCTGTTTAAAAATTATTCGTATTTAATAGAAATGCTTCATGCCATGGAACTGTATACAATTTATATTAAGAATATTTACTTGGTGCAAAGAATTGTTTATCAACGATTATTATAATGATCCTTTGGAAATTGAAGAGCTACTGAAGAGTTTCCGTCAACTTGGGACATGAATGTCAATCAAACTGCTCTTTCTGCGGTCACAACTGGACTATTTTCCAAAGAACTGTGGAGATTTGAGAGAAGAGCTGGGTGAGCGCTTTCACCAAAATATTCACATTATGGAAGAGTGCCACAAAGGCTGTGTCGGGTATGTTGCGAGATGTGTCGGGTGTATGCGAACTTATTAAACAAAATTTTGGAGTCGTGCGTGTTCCTCGCAAATAATTTCCCTTACAAATAATAAACTTGGAAAAACAAACCGGAATAACTTTAAAATAAAGATGTATTATTCAGATTGAATAATATACAAAGAAACTCACAATGTTGAAGAAAGTACGGTCAGTGTAATTAATGTTGTTGTTGTTGTTGTGTTCGCTCGCTTGTTGAGCGTTTAATTTCTGTAGTAGTAAACTCCTTCTTTATGATGATGGAAGAAAGGGTAATATGACTTTGCTTGGCAGTGTGGCGCCTCTCGGGGTTTGCGAAGTGAGGAAACAGTTAAGTGGCGTGGCTTCTTAGTCGGCAACGGCGATGTTTTTCGAATTGATTCATCGCTTTCTTTTATAATCCGTAAGTGGATCAAAACGGTAATGAATTTTTTTTTGGGGGGGTGGGGGAAATACTTGATTGGTTTAAAAATATGTGAGCGCGAATTTTGTGTATGAGATTTTGATCCCTTTTTTCTAGAATGTTCGAAGTTTTTCTTTTGCTGATAGGTTTAAAACTATGTGTATGTAAATAAAATTTACGTTACAGCTGGTAGGATATAAACTTTCTTGCTGACTACTGCTGGTGCTTGAAGCGGGATGCAGTGGTTGACGAGTACAGGGGGAAGTCCCTGAAAAGACCTTTCTATCTAGAATTGCTTCTTTTGTGTATTTTTTAGTTTATTATAGCACACTGTCATCTTTTTGTGAATATATCAGTTCTAAGTTATTTAATTCAATAAGAAAATAGATATAATACTGTTCTATACATTTCAAGCAAGAGCAGGTATCTTAAAAATTTGATCTGATTTGAAAAAAGGATTATGATTTTTGGATTCAGCGAAAAAATCTACCTTAAAATCAGCCATTATATATATTCGACCTTGAAAACATCGGAGGTCAGTGCTATTAGTTACTTATGTCGAGGTATGTTGTTAAGATACAAACAATATAAACAAAATAGACAAAAGAATATTCACGAGACAATATAGCCAAAATAAATTTACATATTAACAAGAAAAAAAGAAACATTACGAAAACAGTATGAATGTCCAAATATAGATTGTTAGATATTCGTATGTACGTGTGTGTGTGTGTTATGGTGAAAGAGTATTTTTGCTTGAAACAAAGGGTAAGGATGTCAGAATCCTTACTTACGTTTATGTGCTATTATGTAGGTGTATGGGAGGAACTGAAATACTAAAAAGTGTCCCTGTGCGACTATATGTGTGGGTTGACCTAGTATTACACGCGAAGTACTAATACACATGAGAATGGCAATGTATTTTTGAGGGCTGTGTGTTCCTTCACATTGGTCGAAATGTGATGAAATGTCTGAGGTCGTGCGCGTGCGTGAGACTGTAACGCGTCCAGCTGAAAGGCAGAACGAGAGAGGAAAGAAGTCGCAGACTGTATACGCATCCATGTTACCTGTCTTGAGCTATGTATTGCTAGCTGGAAGAGGAAAGAATGAGAGAGAGAGAGAGAGAGAGAGAGAGAGAGAGAGAGAGAGAGAGAGAGCGCTATCGATGTAGACTATATAGATAACCATGTCACGTGACCGGCTCTAAAACCAAATTTATTTTGCGCGAGACAAAATAAAATGCGCAGACGTAGTTGGGAACACAAGTCACGTGGTTTCTCTGTCCAATAGGTCCCCGAAACCTATTAATTTACCGACGTCCACCACCTTTTGTTTCGGGAACAACGAATCATGGATCCTATTTTGCTAGAATTTGTTGTACCAAGCAGCCATCGACGACCATAAAAAATATAGGAGTGTAAATCCTATACTTGAAGCCATTATTAACTAAAAGCAATAACTTGAAACTATGTGATTATTAGTATTAGATAAGAATACTTGAAACCATATAACTCTATGCAATTTTATTTGTATTAGATTGGAATACTTAATATCATTTAACATTGCACAAAAAACTTTAAAGAAAAAGAAATGTCACTGTTTAGCATAGGACCAAAATACGTTGTGTCTGAAAGAAAGGAGTTCACAGAAAAGAAACACACAAAACTTGAATTTTAAGGAAGAAAATCGTAGTCGCTTTTATTCTTGGAGACTACAGCAGATTTTAGTTAAAAAAAGTTTATTTTACAGCGTTTTTTCTCCCTCCTCTTCTTAGCGATGACGGCGGCGGTGTTATCGTTGGCTTGTTGATACTTTCATATCAGTCGAATTGCTGACAGGCTAGGTATGACATGGGTCGGGGCGTCATGGACCTCTGTTGAACCTGTATATAAACCTGCCTTGAACTGCCAAAATCTCGCTACTTGGTTTCCTTATATAGCGATTTGATGGATCAATTCGAAGGTTCGATGATCACCAGTGGAAACAATTTGTTTGAAATCTAAAATTTGTGCAATTTCACGCGTGATTATATTAAAATCACGCTTGAACTCAACAGGTCACTCTGTCTGCACGAGTGAGGTTCGTAACATTTTTAATCGTCAGACCCATGTACCCATGATGACAGCTGATGACAGCTGATGTGCTCGCGCGTTCTCCAACCCTGAGACCGCTGCAACTCAACGACAGCGCCCGTCCGTAATATTACAATTGTGGCGTAATGGCTAAAGTTTTGAATTTCGGCTTCGAAGTAAGGGAGTTTGGATTACAGTTGTACTGTTGCGTACACTTTCGGATAAATACCCTAGGGAAAAATAAGAACCCCCTAATCCCCGCAGTTATGGGTTGAATGGTATCATTTCTGTTCTTCTACAAGGATGGCTTTGGCATTAAATGATCCACGAAGGTTTATATGCTATTAACCAAAGAAAAAAAAAAGAAAGAAGAATCTTAAGAAACAACTATATAAACAATGTGAATATAAAGGAACAATGGACTCAATTTCCGTGACCTCTAGGCATAAAATAAACCAAGACGAGTTGATATGCCGTTAAATGGAGGTGCCCGTGGTGTAATGGTTATCGTCGTAGGAAATGGACACGGCGACACGAGTTCAAATCCTGGACGAGACTGATTGCATTTCACATAGCACTTATACCCTTAGGAAATGTATGAATCCAATTATTCCCCCTCTAGCTATGGGTAAATAGTAGGGCAGACTGATTTTTTTCAGCCTTGGTGAGGCAACTAGTCTAGGAGAAAGAAAAACTCTGAATCGAAACCTGTTAAACACCGCTTAAAAATTGACCTTGTGTCATATCTTGCCCGAGCGGAGAGGTTGGTAAATATGGATATGCCGTTAAAATCAATCAATCAATCACTTTTGCAAAAATAGCTTTTTTACGCACACGTGTTACAAACATTATTTCTTGAGGCAAATGATTACTATTGTTTGGAGTTATCTCCCTTTGAAACAATTCCTAAAATGAAGAAGCAGAAATATGGATTCTTTTCACCCACCGTTTTTATTTTATATTCCTTCGAAGAAAGAGTATTTACGGATCAGTTTCTTTGTTTGAAAGGTTAGAGTAATTCATTTAGAAGCGGCTGGCCAAGTTATTGATCACTGAGTTGGGGTACTTGTGTACTGCTTCGGTATATCTGGGTTCTAGGAGCAGCTGTAAAAAGTATCATTACTCGAGTGAGACTAACAGAAAAAAGAAAAAGTGCAGGAAACAAAGAAACAGATAAACTAACAATAAATAAATAAATAAAACAAAAACAAAACAAAAAACACAAACTTGGCTCATGAATGGAAATTCTGAACACAGAAGTCATGTGACCGGAAGCCCTTGCATTATTGGAAAAATGATTATTTATATTCTTTATGGTCATTTTTTCTCAAACCGTGTATTATATATATATATACATAGAAGTGAATAACAAAAGAATACGACAAAATGGAGAAGAACTGAAAACCAAAGTAATCCAAAGGAAAGAATTCATTATAAAATAAAGTCGCCGCTTTTACGTTTCGGTTTTAATAAACCATCCTCAGGACTTACAAAAGATGATAGCGAGTGTTGTTAGATCCACGATGGATGTTTAATGAAATACAAACCAAAAGAAGAAATTATATGTACAGAGAAGTGGAACATATTGTTTCACCAATAAATCAGCATTCATATTTCGAAATATATCATGTGACTGAGTAAGGCAATGATGTAAAACAAGTGGAACCATCAAGAAATATAACGGATAAAAAAGATTGATTGTCTTTGTGAGAGCAATAATTTTTGTCTACTAAGTCTATTGTTAAATTTGTTTGAAATCTAAAATTTGTGCAAATATTTAGCAACAGTAAGACTGATTGAATTTGATATAAACTTAAAATTTTAACGTTCAGTCATTTGTATTTAAGAGGTGTAATGGATTGAATTATGAATAAATAAAAAATACCATAAAATCGATTTAAAAAAAAGCAAACACAAAATAAAATAAATACAAAAAATAAGAATCCCCCTGATGACCTCTGACATGCCTGAAAATACGCTTTTTCTGGCGCCCCCCCAACTCCTTCTCAGATATCGATAGACACCTTGACTGGAAGGACAGCTATTTTACTGGTCCAGGAAAAACATTCCACTCGTCGAAATAGTTGTAAATCTGAAAATAAAAGTTGAGTTTAACTGTATTCTTGTCTCTTTTTCGTAATTCATTCCTTTTCAGCTAGAACAACCCACTAAAGAAGATAAGTGAATGGGGATAAGAAAAAAAAAAATTGACCAATAATCATAATCTTTCATAAACACACCCAAGCCTCTTATACTGTTGCATATTGATCTTTGACAGAGCCGTTAATTAGGAAGTTCCAGCTGTGTAAACAGGAAGACAGCTCACGTGGGTTGACAAGCAGAAACAAATCACATAAATCACGAGCCGGAATAACATTTAGGTGTTATGAAATTATATATAGACGGGTGACCACGTCACAAACTGTCACACAGTTACAGTCAGTCACGCTGGGCGTCACCCGTGGCACTGGCCCTCAGCAGACCCCGGTTGAGAACCTCTCATCAAAGAAGCTAAGATATAAGGCCCTTAATATAGAATTAAAATGTTGGTTTAGAAAAGGTCAATATAGCAGTCCTCCACTAATCTGTGTGTGCTTCCTCCGTCTTCCTTTGTTTGTCTGTTGGTCTCTTGCAGAATTTCGGACCTTTCGAGAAGTGTACGTGCGTTTCAGTGGAACGGTAACTGAATAAATGGGCACGAATATAGATTTTGAATTTAAAATTTTAATTTTAAATTTTGAATTTAATTTAAGATAAGTACTACTGTAATCTTTGCGTAAGGTTAATAAAAGTTGTTGTAATTCCCTAAATTATTGTTAAATCTGAAGATTTACGTTGAAATGCATTTAGAATTTAAGATTTAAAAATTCAAATTTAATTTACTGTAGAAAGTGAGTTTGAACGTACGTCTTGTTATTTTATTGTGAGTCCGACCGGTAACAAAAGAAAAACCAGAAGTGGGTGAAATGGGGAGGAAACACTTCACTCCTTTTCAACCCCTCCCACACTTCCCTCCCGAGTCCATTCTGGCTGTATTAATTATATCCATCGGATCTGAAGAAGTCCTCTTATTTTTGGTGTTATTGATTCATATCAAAACCCATAACAGGATGGAAATAAATTTATAATCCTGATGTGACCGGATTTCGTCTTTCTTAAAGAAATTATTGCTCTGTGATGTCAGTTACATTGAGCTGTTTACCAGGAAAATTTAAATGTTCACAATTGAATGATTTTATTGTCCGGACGGAATTATTCCCGACTCCAGTTTAACTGGGCCGAATATATATATATATATATATATATATATATATATATATATATATATATATATATATTTGAAATGAAAAAAAGTGTTATCGTCATTCATTCGTTATGCCACAAACTAACAATATCCCAGAGATGCTTTTTAAATGAACTCAAGAGATATCCTAAGCAGCACAAAACACACTGAAAAACTGTCCTACGATAAAGTCATCTCTCTGGGTTTTTTTTAAGAAAATGAACGTTTCATTCATCCTCCATTGGTGTCGAAATAACAATGGTTTCAAATCCATATAAGCAGCGTTTCATACATAAATGCACACAATTTACATGCTCAGAAACAATCAAAGATGCTCAGAAACAATCAAAGATACAGGATGCGTGCGCATGTGCATGTGTGCGCATGTGTATGTGTTTGTGTCAAGGTAAGAGAGAGAATAGAAAAAAGCAAAGAGAGATTAAAAAAAAAAAAAAGGGAATCGTGAGAAGAAAAAGAGGGGTGATTGTTTTTCGTGAATTGTCATAGTTTTTAGATTCAAGAGAACATAACCTATGTAAAGTTTGAAAAGTTACTTCCCTTGAACCGTGTCAATAAATCTTGAATATTTTTTTTCTTTTTTAACCTTTGTATAAAAAGTTTAAATTCACAGATGAATTCATACTTTTTTCCAAAGGGAATTAGTGTGAAGTGAAACGCAAACAACTGAATTCAGGATTCGTATTTAACTTGCCTTGTGAATTCCCTACGACGATAATCATTGCACCACACATGCTTCACATTTGTGCGTGTGTGCAAATACGTGGGGCCTTCAATAAGTTTCCAGACTTGTTTTATACAGGCATTTAAAATTGTTGTAGACTCTTGAAAATTCAGTATGTTAATGCTGTACATCTTATGAGATGACTGACCAATTTTTATGATTTCAAGTTCAAATGAACAGCTACATCAGGAATTAGAATACACCCTACTAAAGTCTGATTGTCACAGCTGGTGAATTTCAAAAATGCAATCTGGACGTGAGGACACTTTAGAAGAACGATATGCAATAAATTTCTGTTTTAAACTTGGAAAAAACGCCACAGAAACGTGTGGAATGTTTCAGACTATTTTGGAGCGTCTTGCATGAATCGAGCATCAGTTTTTGAGTGGCATAAGAGATTCAATCAAGGCAGTGAGTCTGTGAGGGATGATGAGAGGTGTGGGAGGAGTAAGGAAGTCAATACACCACAGTTGATTGGCCAAAGGGTAAGAGTTAGGGTTAAGGTTACTATGTTGCGGTTTTAAGGGAGTTCAGGAAGAGATTCCGTCGGAAGAGGCCAGCAGTCTTCAAATTGGGTCAGTGGCATTTCCACCAGGAAAATGCACCAGTTCACAACTCTATCCTTGTCACTGACTATTTGGCTAAGATGGGCATCAAGACAACTCCTCAGCCTCCCAATAGTCCAGACCTTGCTCCCTGTGACTTTTGGTTATTCCCTAAGCTCAGAAGCGGTCGTTATGAGACAATTGAAGAGATGAAAGAGGCTGTGACGAAGGTCATTGACACGCTCACACAAGAGGACTTCCATGGGGTCTTCCAGAAGTTGTTGGAACGGTACAAGTGCATTACAGCCGGAGGAGATTACTTCGAAGGGGACTAGAGTTTCATGTGTGTACTATCAATAAAAGTGCCCATACGAAAAAAGTCTGGAAACTTATTTAATGATCCTTATTTAAACTTATTTAATGGTCCTTCCATGGTTGAGCACTTTCGGGAAGGAATTACCAGTTGCCACTCGCGTAATGCAAAGTTCTTATAATGAATTGAGTACTCGGTAGCCGTTAAGCGTATATGTGTAAACAAAACAGAAGTAATATATATACGTTAAAATCCTTCAGCTTACCCTGAGTTTGTTCGTGGCTGAGCCGTAGAATATTCGGCTGGCGTAAAATCAGTTAGGTTTCGATCCCAGCTTCAAGCATCTCGCGTGTCTAGCCACATTGATGATATAAGTTGGCTGACCGTAGTCGAGGGCAACCCGTAGGCCCCCTTTTCAATAGCTACTACACTGACGTGTCAGGGAAGGTGCTACTGTTTTCCTTGTATTCTTCCGCTTACCTTTGATTCGTACCTTATAATGCTGAGGAGGTATCAAGTAACACTTTTTGTGTCATTGGTATGACTCGACCTTGGATTGAAACCCGGTCTCCTGGACCATTGGCGAACTCTCTAACCATTACTAGAAGCAGAGATTACTCTAGCCATTATCATACTACTGAAGAGGACCAAGAAGCCCGAAACACGTGTAGAGCACAAATACACAAAATAAGAAACTTAGAATACCAAATTCAAACTAATTTGTGGACCTATTCATCTTTACACACACACACACACACACACACACACATATATATATACCATTGGGAAATGTATGCGTTCAACTATTCTCCTTTCTACTATGGGTAAATAATAGGGTAGACTGAATTCTTTATCCTTGGTATGCCACCCTGTCTAAGAGACAGAAAACTTAAAATTCAAACCTGTTAAACTCCATTTAAAATTGACCTTGTGTCACATTCTGCTTGTGCAGAAATGTTGGTATACGCGTGAGTGTGTGTGTGTGTTCGTATGCGTATTTGGTTTATTTGTTTAAAAGCTTATCACCCCGAATGGATTATTTAAGGCCAAAATTTAATTCATTTGCACACACAGGCATACATATATGTCGGGTCTCCAGATAATATAAAAAGAGGTGCCGTGCTATTAGGATGGGACATTAGCCGAAAGGATAAATCGTCGGACTTCAGCGAGAAAAAGACTATCAGTTATAGCTTGGCCGGCAGTGTTACTGGTAGAAACAATATTTTATTTGTTTTCGGTGTAATGAAATACTTATGGTTTTGTTAAGTTGTCTGTCAATAATTTCTTCTTTTTATGCACATGTGAGCATTATATATATATATATATATATATATATTCTCTTAAAAAACAACAGTCGGTCACTTTAAGATAATAAATTTATTTCCATCCTGCTAATCAATGCTAATCCATCTTGTTGTTTGATCTGAAGAAGTCTTGTTAATTTTTTAGAGCATTGATTTATACTAATTCTTTTAACCGGATGGAAATAAATTTATTATCTTAATGTTGCCGATTGTTGTTTTTTAAGAGAAAATTATTTGCTCGGTGGATTTTATTTTCATTGAGCTCTTAACCGGGATTGTTTAAATTCAATATTCTACTTTTGAATATTTTATTGGTCTTGCTTGGAATTGTTCCAAACTTCGAATTTACTAGATTAAATAATATGTATATATATATATATATATATATATATAACTATATAGATATATATACTCCCCTACCCCCGTAGGGTTGAGTTCTCTAGCGAATGAAGTAATTGTGTTGCCATTAGCGTTTATTGCAAGTCTCTTCATATATGAATTGAGGTCTCGGTAGCCGTTAAACGGATGTATGTAAACAATAGTAATTGTGATTCATAACCGCCTAAAAATTACTTCGCTGCTATTGGTTCTTCGTGGCTGAGGGTTAGAGGCTTGCATTGGCGTTTTGATCCCAGCTACGGGAAGCTATTATGTCTAGCCACACTGATGAGTTCAGATAGAACGAAACAGATCTGTCTGTGGATGACTATATATATACATATATATATATATATATATATAATGATGATAAATATAAACACTTTAGGCAGTTTGTTCTCCAGAATGTACGAATTTTTTGAAGTGATCCCAATGATAAGCTCTTGTTGGTCGGTCAATACTGGCACGACTATGTGAAGAGGTCCATAGGAGAACATTACTTATGAGTTAGTAAAAAATGAATAGAAGTTCACAATATATATATATATATATATATATATATATATATATATATATATGTTAATGGGACTCTTAGTAATTCTCTTACAAGGTGATATTATGTAATAGACATACTTGAATCTTAGAATTTTGGCATAATTGTCATAGTTTTAGGAAAGGGACACGACGACACAAGTCTAAATTCAGCATTAAGCTATCTCTTTTCCCCTCAGCAATGAATAAATAGCAGAGTTGAGAGAAATCTTTAGCTTTTATATGCCAACCAATCTAGGTGAAGGAAAACTCTAAATTTAAACCAGCTTTACTTTGCTTAAAAATTGACCATATATATATATATATATATATAAATTGACCATATATATATGTATGTGTGTGTGTATGTGTGTGTGTAATTAGGCAGTAGTTGTTCATTTAAGCATGTTTCATTAAATAACAAAGACAAATTTTGTCTGTATAATTCATTTAATATACTTTCAAGTTTCCTGATAAGTGTCTTAGGTTCAGGTTGGAATTGGTAGATGAATTTCCCAAAATTGTACCGAGCGTTTTCGGACCCTTCATAGGCCACAATCAGGAATTGCTTGCTTTTGTAAGGTGTGTTGTTTTTTTTTAAATGAATTTTGAAAGTTTTTGAAAATTTTTTATAACATAACAAATATATGCGAACGCGGAGTTGGGGGAACACTATCAACGGAAATATAAGGAATACGGAAAAAAACCAAAACTAAAAGCATTTCAAAACATTGTCGTTACTTTCAAAACTAATTCTGTTGATTTTATCTATTTATTTATTTTTTGTTTTTATATGTGTAGAGAAGAGGAAAATCTCGTATTTTGGTTTGGTGCTCAATTTATTTCAACACTTAATTTCACCCAATCAGGATGACTTATCCTATTCAGCCCGGACCTTCATTTCCGGCTAGCAAAACGGGTGAGCGGCCAAACCTAGTCTCTTTGGCTTGAGACGGCGACCAGAACAGACGTTCCTCTGCCCGTCCCTACTTAGCGATGCTTTTTTAGCTAGACAAGCCGCCCAGTGTGGACAACTCACTGTGGCTTTAACACTAGCAGCAGCAACATGGACACTCAACGAGGGAACCATCTAATTTATGGATTTCCTACGAGGAATCCCAGTTGAACATAAATTAGAAACATACAACATGCCTCGCACAGGCCCAACTTTGTGTCACCCCAAAAATTGGCTATGTCGATCTGAGCGTAAATCCGCTCTCGACACACTAGTTCCCTTTTCACCTCTGGTCCACACATGGAGACAACGCAGACTCTCCCCCAAATACCAGATACAAAACTACACGGTGACTCTAAACACAATTCCTCACACGTCCTGCAACACACGCTGCCATATCAACATCCCGCTACGCCATTTCGTCTCCAACACTAACAAGCCTAAACTCCACGAGTTTTGCAGCACCAAAAGCAAACCAAATATTTCATGCTGCAAATAAAAACTTTCTTTGTTGTGTAGTTAAAAAAAAGTTTCGTCATTCATTTGTGTTGCCTAAAAAAATATAGTTTTAGAGAAATTAACAATTTCCCGAAACGCTAAATATGTAAGCGCTCGGGATATTAGATAAATTATTCAGACAAAATTTCTCTTTATTATTAAATGAAACATACTTAAATGAACGACTACTACCTAATTATACACACACACACATACACATATATATATATATGTATTTCAATTTTTTTTCTGCCTACGTGAGAATTGAGAAACTTAAGTAATAAGATAATTCTGCGAGTTTTAATATTTAATTATGCATAAATAAATATGTACGTATATATATATATATATATATATATATATATATATATATGTGTGTGTGTGTGTGTGTGTGTGTGTGTGTGTGACTATAAAAATATGAAAAAACAAGTTTTTAGTGGATGCTTTAATTCATAATTGAATTATTTGCTAAAATTGAATATTTCGTTTTTTTTATGTTAAATCATCATCGGGACAATGTGAATGTGTGATGTTGTATACTTTGAATTGCATTCATTCTTGACAATAAAAGTAAACAAACAAATAAAAATTAGAAAAGTCTCAGTATTCTGTTTCTAACCCATGTGACGTAATTAGCATTTGAAATTTTTTTTTCTTATAAGTAAGTAAAGTTAGCGACCATAGTCGAGGGTGACCCGAAGGCTCCCTTTTCGATAGCTACTACACCAAGGTGTAGGGGAGGGCGCTACTCCATTCCTGGATTGCTCCACTTTACCCTTGAACCGTACCTTATAATGCTGAGTGTTAAGCAAGGTGCTATCAAGTTCCATTTTTAAAGTCTTTGGTATGACTCGACCTGGGATTGAACCCAGGTCTCCCGGGCCATTAGCGAACACTCTAACCGCTGGGCCAATTTAGGAAGAATTATGTTTAGAAGTAGTATTGAAAAGCATTAAAAGTGAATATATATATATATATATATATATATATATATATATATATATAAAATTAACCTAAATCGAAGTTAGGCTTCCTGATGATCCGATAAGGTGAAACTTTAGTAGAAGATTTTCGACTCGCGATTTAAATTAATTTTATAATTGGTTCCAATTGTGTTGAGCACTTTAGTAATTGTAGCATTGCAGGATTCGCGGAGGGTTTTTGGTTTTCTTTTGACCACTGACTGCGTATTCCTTGATTTTTTTCTTTCTTTTTGACCCCAAATTTTTTTTCCCCCTGGGCGGTGATTCGAGATACTTTTATCTCTTATTCCTGGCAGGGTTTTTTTTTGTTTTTTTTCTGGTACCGTGAATACTGGTAGATATTAGATTAGTAAATAAATAAATAAATAAATAAATATATATATATATATATATATATATATATATATATTCACTTTTAATGTTTTATATATATATATATATGTGTGTGTGTATGTGTGTGTGTTTGGGCAACACTTCTTCGTTAATTCATATTTAATTTAACAATATAGACATTTTTTTGTCTACATATTTTGTATTTATCCTTTCAAGTTGGTGTATCGATGTTTTAATATCAGGCAGGAAATGATTAATAAACCTTCCCCGAGTACTTTCGTCCCGATCTTGGGCCATCTTCAATGGGTGTGTCTTTTGCAAAGGCGATATAGCCATTGCGTGAACATTACTACTTGGTAAGAACTGACCGTTTATTGCTTATGCTGGTGTAATGTTGCAGCGTTCATTTTTAAATTTGATAATATATATATACATATTTGAATAAATGAATAAACACACCCACCCACACACTCACCCACCCACACACACATATATATATTAGTGAAGAGAGAATAGAGAGAATCACAAGTGCTTGGCAACTGTGATTTTTTGGCCTATGTGTTCATCAGGCCAATATAGAAAACTACATGACAAATATTAATATGTGTGAGTATGTATGCATGTGAGTATGTAAATGTATGTGTATGTGTGTACGTGAGTATGTATACGTGTGTATGTGTGTGTGAGTATTCAAGTGTGTATGTCTGTGCATGTGTATGTGTCTGTGTGCGTTTGTATGTCTATGTGTGTATGTGTGTGAATATGTAAATGTGTATGTGTGTATGTGTATGTGTGTGAGTATTAAAGTGTGTGTGTATGTGTGTTTATATGTGTGTATATGTGAATGTGCGCACTTTAAAGTGTTTTGGCTTTGGACTAAAAAAATGGTAACCTGTTTTTATCAGCGGGGGGGTATATAGTGGGTTGGGGATTAAGTTTGTAGTTCTGAATGTTTTTGGACTGATATTCAAGAAATGAATTTTTCTCAGATTCCCAGATTATAGATCGTCCCGAGTGAAAATAGAAGAAGGCAAAAGAGAAACATGAAACGAAATAAGTTTCTGTGAAATAAAGAAAAAGCATTACAGATAATAATTTAAAAGGCAAGGATATATTGAATAACAGAGAGAGAGAGAGAGAGAGAGAGAGAGAGAGAGAGAGAGAGAGAGAGAGAGAGAGAGAGAGAGAGAAATTATTGAAAAACAATGGCAGGTTTAGGAAGATGTTTTTCTTGAAGGAAAGGGTCAAGAAATGAAACAATAAGAGGAATTTGTGAGTTAAAAAAAAACAGGGAAAGCAACGGAAATAAGTAAAATGATGAAGCAGAAAATAAATCTAGTCAAAAAAGAAGCCAAGAAATAAAAGAGAGAAAAGAAAGAAATCACTGACATGTAGAAATAAATATTGGCAATTGAAATTTATGTGTGTGTGTGTGTGTGTGTGTGTGTGTGTGTGTGTGTGTGTGTGTGTGTGTGTGTGAGAGAGAGAGAGAGAGAGAGAGAATGATGAAGCCAAAGAAAATAACGCGAGAAAAAAAAGATGGATGAAGAAAGAGAAAGAAATTTAGAGGAAGGAACGTTATGTCAGTGGGTGAAAATGAGTAAGTTATTAAAAGAGAAAATGATATGGTGGGGGAGTTGCAAAGAAAAACCAGAGAGAGAAAGAGAGAGAAAGAGAGAGAGAGAGAGAGAGAGAGAGAGAGAAGAGGGGAATAAATAAATTTATAGAACGGAAAGTTATTATAAGAAAACGAAAATGTGTGAATTATTGAAAGAGAAAGTTATAAGCAGAGGGAGAGAAAGAAAGAAAGATAGAGAGAAAAAGAGATAGAAATTACAGAAAGATAGGAAATGAAAGAAGCAGAATCTTTTTAAAAAATTAAACAAGCAGAAAAGAAGAAAGAAAGAAAGAAAGAAAGAAAGAAAGAAGGAATTGAACAGAAAAAGAAAGAAAGAATAGAAGAAAAAAAAATGAGAGAATAAAAATGTAAGAATAAGACAGAAAAAGATCATCCCGAAAGAATGAAAGAAATAATGATCGAAAAAAATGAATGAAAAAAAAAGAAGGAAAAGAGATCGAAAGAAAATAATGAATAAAGAATTAATTAACTAATTAACGAAAAGTAAACTGAGAAGACAAAGAAGAAGGGAAAAAGGAAGATGGGGAAGGAAAAAGAAAGGAACGCAGAGAGAAATGAAAAAGAAGAAGGAAAAAAGGAAGACAGGGAAAAAAATGAACGCAGAGAGAAATTAAAAAGAACGAAAAGAAAAAGAAAAAAATAGAGAAAGATAAAAGATAGCAAAAGAAAGAAAGAAAGAAAGAAAGAAAGAAACTAATGGGAGAAAGAAAAAGAAATAAGAAAAGAAATAAAAACAAGAAAAGAAAGGTATGAAAAAGAAAATAGAAAAAATAGAAAGACAAAAGGAAAAGGAAAAAGAAAGAAATTACAAAGAAAGAAAGAAAGAAAAAAGAAAGAAACAAAGAGGTTGAACTTAAAAAAATGAAAAAATAAATAAAGATGAAAAACAAACAAAAAAAAAAAGAAAGAAAAAAGAATGAAAGACATTCGAGAGAAGATGGGAGAGGAAAAAATAACGTAGGTAGGCCAACAATGAAGACGAAGCAACCCTACAAATATATATATATATATATATGTGTGTGTGTGTGTGTGTGTGTGTGTGTGTGTGTGTGCACGTGTGTGTGTGTGTGAGAGAGAATGTGTGTGTCTGTGTTAATGTGTGTGTGTGTGTGTGTGTGTGTGTGTGTGTGTGCCCAAAATTTCGAGACAGAAATGTCTAACGCACACAGACATTCCCCTGTACCTTATTCACTTCAATTAGTAACTTTTTCTCACTGAGCAGATCATTTCAGGAGCCAAAGGAGGCTGAAGTACCTTCCCGTCTGTATTTACCTGTAGCAGAGTTCTTCCCTTTCATCAAATTCTTGGACTGCAACAGTTTCTACTCACCTGTACTCTCCTCTACCATGTAAGACAAACTTCTCATCTGATACTCTCCTTTTTTTTCTTTCTCAACTAACACAACTGAGATTTCTTTTTCTTGTTCGCACGTTGCATTTAAAAAGTCGATAATTCTTTCTCGCCTTCAAGACAAATTAATCGAAGAAATATATATATATATATATATATGAAAATGAACTAAGATGGAAAAAGTTTCTCACCTCCGGGACAAATAAATGTAATATATATATATATATATATAATATATATATATATATATATATATATATATATATATATATGTGTGTGTGTGTGTGTGTGTGTGTGTGTGTGTGTTTGTGTACTAACGTAGATAAATACAACGTATTCAGAGGGATGATTTTATTTATTAAATTATTTGTTTTTTTTATCTCTGCATTTTCATACTATCGGACTTATTTTTTAGTTTTTCCCTTCACACACACACACACACACACACACACACACACACACACACACACACAGACATATATATATATATATATCCTTAAAATAATATATATACACACACACACACACACACACACACACACACACATATATATATATATAGTTTAAAGGTATATTTAAGCAGCATTATTTCTCTTGAAACATGTCTCTTTAAAAACACAGTTACTTCAACATATTTTTTCCGTTGATCAACTGTTTTTAACGGCATGCGAACCCATCTAGAGTTATTTTATGCTTTAAGGTTAGGTTTTACATTAATATTTACATTTTTGTATACTTGTTTCTTTAGACTTTTTTCGTTTTGTTTTTGCACACGGTCATATGGAATACGAATAATTTTCAATCACTTCTATTTGACCTATAGATGGGACCCTAACAGGTACTACCACTCCCGGTCAGAGTGGACCAGTAATAGCAATGAAAGGGTTTAATCCACACTAACCGGATTTCCAGAATTGAAGCTTCACAATCAGCTGAAGTTTAGTGTCATACCTCGAACACCCTTTTTTGAGGGATGGGGTCATACCCCTAAGTTGAGATACCTGTCAGCGTATCCAAAAACCCCAAACGACAGGACGTTTTTTTTAAATGATTTAAAAAAAATAATTTTCATTGACTTTTTTTGTTATTTTACAAGATCTTTTTAAAAAGAACATTTACTTGAATTTTAAGTAGAAACAAAAATAATTGTCTGAAAATTTCTTCTCGAGAGCTTTCTACCATTATTGGTCATTTTCAAGGTTATCGTCATTTTTTTTTATCCAGTAAAACAAACATTAAACTTACGTATGCACATGCGTACGTGTGTGTGTGTGTGTATGTGTACGCAGTTGTGAATTATTCTTGTGTGTATGAATTAGACTTTTGTGTGTGTCTGTGTCTGTGTCTGTGTACGCACCTGTGAATTGTTCTTGTGTGTATGAATTAAACTTTTGTGTGTATATATGTGTGTGTGTGTTTATGTGTGTGTGTGTGTGTGTGTGTACGCACCTGTGAATTATTTTTGTGTGTATGAATTAAACTATTATGTCTGTTTGTGTGCATTAAACTTGCGTTTATGATTGCATAGATGACATTTGTGCGTCTAATTTAGTCTTTTGTGAGTTTTTCTGTTTGGGTATGTGAATGAAACTTTTGTGCGTATGTTGTGTTATAGAATTAGTCTTCTTTTCGTTTCTCCGTGTGTGTGGGTGTGCGTATGTGTTTGTGTATTTCCGTTTGTGTGTGCATCTCTCTCTCTCTCTCTCTCTCTCTCTCTCTCTCTCTCTCTCTCTTAGCATGTGTGTGTTTCTGTGTGTGTGTGTGTGTGTGTGTGTGTATGAATTAAAGTTGTATGTTCGCAATAGTCTTTCATGCATGTGTTTCTGTGTATGTATCTATGTGTGTGTTTCTGTGTACGTGTGCGTTTCTCTCTGTGTGTGTGTGTGTGTGTGTGTGTGTGCGAATTAAATTTTAGCGAGTAAATAAAAGTTGTGTCAGAATTAGTCTTCTATATATGTGTGTGTGTGTGTGTGTGTGTGTGTGTGTGTGTGTGTGCTTGCATGTGCATGCATGTTTCTTTATGTCTGTGTGTGAATGACACTTTTGTGTGTATGTTTTTTGTGAATTGAGGGCGTGTGTCTGAATTCATCTTAATCCCTGTACACGTGTAAGTGTGTCTGTGCAGTTGCGTGTGAACTAAATTTGCGTGTGAATTAAATTGTGTCTGTTTCGGATCAATTTCGCTTTCATTGTTTAATCGTACATCAATCCTCGTGGGATATTTAATGCCAAAGACATCCTTTTGATGAACAGTAGTGCTACAATACCACTGAGGAGGGTACCAAGGAGGTTCACATTGTTCTCTAATGTAATAGGGAATGCAATTGCTCGACTGGAGTTCGAACTCGCTTACCCCGATGTCGGTGTTCAACACGTTAGCCACTATGGGATACAAATTTCTTCTAGTCTTAAAATAAGCAATAAAAACATACTTAAGAACATTCTAGAAATTTAGGATCAAAC
>OY757941.1:41746226-41751226 GCA_963585895.1 Sepioteuthis lessoniana
CACATACACCAATAAACACACACACACACATACACACACACATACACACACACACCTTTAAACACACACAAACCTTTAAACATGCTTACACACACCTATAAACACACAGTTTTAAACACACTCATACCTTTAAACACACATACACACATTCTCATACGTGGATATTAACAGGCACACTCATATATAAATATATATGAACTTCTACCTAGAAACATATACACATACACACACACACCAAGAATTACACATATACCCACATATATACATGGGCATGAGCCTCCACACACTTGTAAACATGCAAACACACCCATATAAACGCACATATGAACACACACCTACATACTCTGAATCCTAAACATTTTTAAGAGTTTACATGCACATATACACAAGATTATAATAGTCACACAGTCATAAGCATATACGTGGGGCCTTCAATAAGTTTCCAGACTTTTTTTGTACAGGTATTTAAAATTGTTGTAGACTCTTGAAAATTCAGTATGTTATTGCTATACATCTTATGAGATGACTGACCAATGTTTATGATTTCAGGTTCAAATCAACAGCTACAGCAGCAATTGGAATACACCCTACTAAACCCTGATTGTCACAGCTGGTGAATTTCAAAAATGCTATCTGGACATGAGGAAGAACAATATGCAATAAAATTGTGTTTTAAACTTGGAAAAAAATGCCACAGAAACGTATGGAATGGTTCAGACTGCTTTTGGAGCATCTTGCATGAATCAAGCATCAGTTTTTGAGTGGTATAAGAGATTCAAGGAAGCCAGGAAGTCTGTGAGGGATGATGAGAGGTGTGGGAGGAGTAAGGAAGTCAATACACCACAGTTGATTGGCCAAAGGGTTAGGGTTAGGGTTACTATGTTGAGGTTTTAAGGGAGTTCAGGAAGAGATTCCGTCGGAAGAGGCCAGCACTCTTCACATTGGGTGAGCGGCATTTCCACCAGGAAAATGCACCAGTCCACAACTCCATCCTTGTCACAGACTATTTGACCAAGATGGGCATCAAGACAGTTGCTCACCCACCCTATAGTCCAGACCTTGCTCCCTGTGACTTTTGGTTATTCCATAAGCTCAGAAGCGGTCGTTATGAGACAATTGAGGAGATGAAAGAGGCTGTGATGAAGATCATTGACATGCTCACACAAGAGGACTTCCACGGGACCTTCCAGAAGTTGTTGGAATGGTACAACAAATACAATGCATCCGGAGGAGATTACTTCGAAGGGGACTTGGGTTTCATGTGTGTACTATCAATAAAAGTGCCCATACGAAAAAAGTCTGGAAACTTATTTAATGATCCTTGTATATATATTTATAGGCACACACATGTAAAAGCATACATACTCACTGATAAACATGTACACGTAGTCATAAACACACACACCCACACACACACACACACACACACATATTCATCCTCTGGCCTCATTAGGAAGAGGTTCAAATACTACTGGATCATGTGAACTCAATCCGACCATCTATACAGTTCCCTATGGAGAAAGAACGAGACAACAGGTAATTCTTCCTAGATGTACTGATAACTTGCACAGAGCAAGGATTCAGGTCATCTTTATATCGAAAGCGTACCTTCACTGGACAGTATTAAAACTTCAACTCCTACCATCCATATAATGTAAAGAAAGGGATCATTTCCTTACAACACGGAGCAAAAGCCATCGGTGGTGACTGTGATTTGAATTAAAAGGAAATAAAGAGTTTAAGAGCCAACCTCCATCGCAGCATTACCCTGTCGGTTTGGGCTATAGAATACACTGACTGCTCCTCTGAAGAGGGGTAAGACCCTCTGCAATGAGTGTCCTGCATATGACACTAAGCAATCTGATGGTGAGATTCCAGTAATGCTGGAGCTTTGGGGAATGCGGAGCACCCCTTCATTTCCATTGCTCCCAGGTCTACTGTGACCCAGAGTGGTTTCACCTGATAGGGTCCTATCTATGGGTTAAATCGAACTAAACTGTGTACTTATGCAAACAGAATTACTTGAAATAGAACTGTTTTGACATTTAACTGTGGGTGGACAAAATCTATACTTGTACTAAACTGAATTGTTTTAATTAGAACTGTTTGACTAAAATGAATAGCTTGTAATAGAAATGTTTTTGACAATTAAACTTTGTATGCATGATAAACTGAATTGTTTGAAATAGAACTGTTTTTTGTATAGAAATGGATTTGGCATTAAATAACCTATAATGGTTGATATGCTATAAAACTCAACACCAACCAACCAACCAACCATCCATCGCAACAACAATCCGGAGAGCATAACATTAGCTTCAAAAAATCTAGATTGAACATCAGAGAACGATATCAAAAAACTCATCACTGTCAGTGTGCTCTATGTTAAAGGCCTTGCCAAAAAAATTTAAATGATATGCAGTTGATATGACATCCGGACAATATTCACCAGCAGTAGCACAATTCTTAGAAAATATCTCTGCCAAGTCAAGTTCTTAACAGAATACAACATAACCAAGAATTGCATCTACTCCATCCCATGCATTTGTGGTAGAGTATGTACAAAGTTAAGACATGCTGCCCACTGAAAGAAAGGCTAGAGGAACACCAAAAAGCTGTATGTGGTGGAGAAGTTGAAAAGTCGAGTATGGCTTACCATAAATGGAAAGAAAAAGGAAACTATCTGCCCTTGTGGGATCAAGCTAAAATAATTGACCGGGAAGAATGCAGGTAGATAATATATCTTAAGGTAGCAGTACATATGTTGGGCTACTGTAACTCACTGAGTAGACCAAGTAACTACCGGACATTGGCCTAGCGGTTAGAGTGTTCGCCAATGGCCCGGGAGACCTGGGTTCAATCCCAGGTCGAGTCATACCAAAGACTCAAAAAATGGTACTTGATGCCTCCTTGCTTATCACTCAGCATTATAAGGTACGGATCAAGGGTAAAGTGGAGCAATCCAGGGAAAGGAGTCGCGCCCTCCCCTACACCTTGGTGTAGTAAGATATTGAAAAGGGAGCCTTCGGGTCACCCTCGACTATGGTCGCCAACTTAACTAACTTAATGATTAGGGAACTATAAATCAAGAAGGTTCAATTAAAAAAAAGTTGTGATATGAGTTAGGGTACTAAAACATCAGATATGATAGTGGAGAAGAGTATCTCATGAGTTGACAGAGACATTAGGTTTATAGCATAAGGGGTTTTTGGACTATTGTCTTCATCTTTAGTGTTATTTCCACAACATTTCGGCCGATATGTCCTCCGGCCTTCTTCAGGTGTTTCTCAAACTCGGGAACCTACACGGAACATTGAAATACATTGTTTATTGAATCCATTGGGGTCACTTGTTCTGATTCCATTAACGATAACCAGGTACAAGTGTTAAGAATTCCTGTATTGTTACTCGCCTGCAGTCAGTTTTGAACCTGCAACCGCTAGATGATTGTCCCCTTTGAAGTTTAGGGAACCAACGCCTATAACCATTACACTATGTGTCTGGCTGGAAAGTTTAGAGTGAAATTTTGGGACTTATAATGTTCTTACTTGACTAGGATTACTACTATTATATACAATTCTTTACCTGTGCTCATATTCATATTTTTTTGTTTTTATCTAAGCTTTTTGATTATTGGTTCCCATATTGTATTCATCTCTATACTTGGCCTACTCATCAGGTCACTGTAACCCAACATATGTGCTGATTCCTTAAGGCGTCTAATGCTCTTATGTTCTTCTCTGTCAATTATCTCAAATTCACCTCATAAGGGCAGATGGTTTCCTGTTTCCTTCCATATATGGTCCGCCATACCCAACTTTTAATGGTTAATGGAATCAGAAAAGGCCACCCCCACCATGGATTTAATCAAGGATGTAGCTCAAAGTTCTGTGAAGGTTCCCAAGTTGGACAATTGCCTGAAGAAGGCCGGAGGTTGTGGAAATAACAATAAAGATGAAGATGATTGTCCGAAAACCCTTAATGATAAAAATCATCAAGCTTCTTCTCAGAAATTCAGACAACTTAGATTTATAAGTCCCAAAATTTTCTCTGATTTGTCTAGTAAGGAAACATGGCACTGTGGATGAGGTATTTTGTTGGAAAGTGCTTCTAAGTGAAATCATCTCGAGGTTGCGGGTTCAATCCTAACTATAGGTAAGAATAACAAGGAATACTTATAATAACTTAGCACTTGTACTTGGTCATTGGTAAGTGAAATGGAATAACCTACCCCTGTGGTTCAAATAATGGATTCAGTTCGAGATTCTGTTGACTCCCAAACAGAAACACCTGAAGAAGGCCAAAGAACATATCGACAGAAATATACTGAGTATAACAATAAAGATGAGGTTGATTATCCAAGTAATAACAATTATCAAACTTTATCTCAGAATATTAGACAAATATTGCATAATATTGTATAATATTATATAATAACTTCTTTATTGTATAATATTGTTTGATATCATTTGTATATATGAAAGAGAAAAAGAATTGACATGGTACTTGTTCCTTTCTACCTAGATCTTGCAATAGTAACAGAAAGTGAAGTTTTTTACCAATTGCTGGAGTGAGTTGCAGACAAGGGAGATAATCTCATGCATCTAACTTTCTAGTGACAATGGAAACAGAATAAATATATTCTTGCTTGATGTAGCAGTTCCTCCTGTCAGGTGAGAAATGTAAGATTATTTGTTTGGTTCCGGGAGGCTTTTTCCCCAGGCAGCACTCGCTTCTTCATCTAAAAGGGCTGAGTTTATTGCTCAGTACCTGAAGTGCCCCTCAAAAAGAATGCCAACAGAAACAGGCATTTTTGAAAACTGACGCACAGGAAGTTTCCTTTCTGTGTGGCACCTGGCATTAAAACAATCTTGTGTCACATTTTAGCCGGATAGGAAGATAAACAAACACCTATTGGATATTGAATTTTGTTGTCCTGTGCAACAATTCATCCCATTTTCTGATGCTACAGTATTGGAATTGTAAACGACAATTGCTTT
>OY757941.1:41756226-41928726 GCA_963585895.1 Sepioteuthis lessoniana
CTGTGTTTAAATTATTAATATTAGATAGGAATTTTTTAAACCATATAAATGTGAACAAAAAAATCATCATCATCATTGTCATCATCATCCTCATCATCATTGTCGTCGTCATCATCATCATCATCATCATCAAATAGTAAGAGTTACTTGAAACTATAAAATCACTTGTAAAATATTTGTATTGATTGGAATATATGAAAACGTATAATTGTGTACAAGTTAGTTGTATTAGATGGGAATACTTGGAACTATATAACTGTGTGCAAACAAATAGTTACTATTATTAACTTAAATATTAAATAATAAATGTAAAATAAATAAGATAACCCAACAAGTGTTGATATGCCATAAAACCAACCAACCAACCAAGCAAACACAAAAATTTGCTTGATTTTCTATCATGATGCTCAACAATTTTTATCATTAAGTGTATTCAAACTATCTATCTTCATCTTTATTGTTATAGTCACAACATTTCGGTCAGTGCATCCTTTGGTCTTCTTCAGGTCAAGCAGGATCCCTAGCATAATAGGTATTGGTATTGGTTGTTTGGGTTTTATGGCATACCAAACTTTGGCATTTGGTGAAAGAGCTTCTAACTAAATTCATCTCGAAGTTGCAGGTTCAATCCTGACTCAGGGTATATAACAAAGAATACTTACTATAGCTAAACACTTGTACTTGTTTATGGTTAATAAAATTAGAACACCCCCTCCCCACTCCCCAGTGGATTGAATGAATGGTTCAGTTTGAGGTTCCGTAAAGATTCCCAAGTTCAACATGAAACACTTGAAGAAGGCTGAAAGACTTTGTGAATATAGCAATAAAGTCGAAGACGATAAACCAAATATATAAAATGATAAATTAGTTATTTCGCAAGTACTCTCTGCCCAATTTTAGGCCATCATCAGGGGAGGATGTATTACAAAAGTGATGTAACTCTTGTATGTACATTACTACTTTGTAAAAATGAGCGTTTGTACTGTTGTATTGTGTAGTGTTTACTTTTCGAATTTGTTTCTATAAATAACGTCAGTAGCTAAAGACATTTAAGTACATTAGCACTGGTTTCAAAATTAATTCTATTAAGTTTGGGTGGTATGTTCCTTATATATAGTGCCTCGAGAATCTGTAGTTTTTGCTTGTTATTTTGTTGTTCTAATATTGTCGTGTTTTTGGTAAGAATTTTCCGTAATTCTGTTGTTGGGCATGAACGTTTTTTTAAATGCTGTGCTATGGAACTTGTATCAGAAAGGTGCATGGTAAGTCTTCTCAGGAGGGTAGTTGAGGTTAAACTGATATATATATTGTTGTTTTCAGAGATACAATTCAAAAGGATTAACAAAAAAATATGTACACAAAAAATGTCTATTATGTTCAATCAAATATATATATATATATATATATATATATATATATATATTGTCATACACAGACAGACCTGTTTTGTTCTATCAGAACTCTTCAGTGTGGCTAGACAGGCTAGATTCCCGAAGCTAGGATCAAAACTCGGTTGACTCAAATGCCAATCCAATATATATATATATATATATATATATGTATGTATGTATAAAGTAATAAAGCGTACAGAGTCAGACCAATCAACGTAGGTTTCACCAACTGGATCTTCACGAAGAATCTGACTTAGGAAGGTTGGGTCAAACTACATTTGTACCAAAAAAAAAATATTAGAAAATTTCTTTATTCAGTTACCAGATTCTTCCTAAAGATCTAGTAGGTGAAACCTTGGTAGTTTGGTCTGACTTAGTAGGCTTTATTACTTTATATTCACCTTATTTAATGTATTGAGTGCTTTTTACATTTAACTTAGCTGATTCGGATGGTGTTTTTTTCTTTTAGCTGGGCATTGCAGCACTATTTGATTATTTTCAAATTGTACAGCACTGCAGCACTATTGTGATTATTTTCAAATTGTGCCTTTTGTCTTTTCTTTTTTTATTAAAATTTTTTTCAGATATCACTTTGTTGAATTTTTTTTTTCACAAATTGTATCACCTGGGTATTTTTTTTAATACTGTCTGAGTCTTATATATATATATATATATATATATATTAGTTGGTTTGACATTTTCAATGTGGTAGTATTTGCTAGGTTTGATTTGGCTTCTTAGTTTAAAGTCATATCAGTCTTTGTGGGTTATTTAATAACAAAGCCAGCTTTCAAGAAAAATAGTAATGGAACTATTTAACACACGGCTGGGTGGGGTAGGGATAAGGAGGTTCATATTTTCCCCCAGGGTATTTGACCAGAAGTGAATGTAATAGCATAAGTTGAGTTTGAACTTACGTTAATGTCACAGTCAACATTAGCCACCATGTTATGTGAACTCTCCCTATATATATATATATATATATATATATACAGTATGTATGCACACATCTACATATACGAGGTGCATATGATAAGTTTCCAGACTTTTTTCCTATAGGTACTTTCATTGATAGTACACACATGAGACTCTAGTCCCCTTCGAAGTAATCTCCTCCGGCTGCAATGTACTTGTTGTACCATTCCAACATGGAAGTCCTCTTGTGTGAGCGTATCAATGATCTTCATCACAGCCTCTTAAATCTCCTCAATTGTCTCATAACGACCACTTCTGAGCTTTGGGAATAAGCAAAAGTCACAGGGAGTAAGGTCTGGACTATAGGGAGGCTAAGGAACTGTCTTGATACCCATCTTGGTCAAATAGTCTGTGACAAGGATGGAGTTGTGGACTGGTGCATTTTCCTGGTGGAACTGCTGCTAACCCGATTTGAAGAGTGCTGGCCTTTTCCCAAGGAATCTCTTCCTGAACTCCCTTAAAACCTCAACATAGTAACCCTAACCCTAACCCTTTGGCCCATTAACTCTGGTGTATTGACTTCCTTACTCCTCCCACATCTCTCATCATCCCTCACAGACTCCCTGCCTTCCTTGAATCTCTTATGCCACTCAAAAACTGATGCTTGATTCATGCAAGATGCTCTAAAAGCAGTCTGAAGCATTCCATACGCTTCTGTGGCATTTTTTCAAGTTTAAAACAGAATTTTATTGCATATCGTTTTTCTAAAGTGACCCCACGTCCAGATTGCATTTTTGAAATTCACCAGCTGTGAAAATCAGGCTTTAGTAAAGTGCATTCCTATTCCTGCTCAAGCTCTTCATTTGAATCTGAAATCATAAAAATTGGTCAGTCATCTCATAAGATGTATAGCAATAACATACTGAATTTTCAAGAGTCTACGACAATTTTAAATGCCCATACGAAAAAAGTCTGGAAACTTATCGCATGCTCCTTGTATATCTCTACAGTCCGCACATATATGCGTGTATACACAGTATATATGAATAAATGTATATATAAATTTGTTTTCATGTATATGTATGTATGTATAAAGGTAATTTTTTAATGACATTTTTATAAATATTTTTTTTTTCGTTTTTTGGTTCCAGTTAACCAAACATGCCAAAATTGGATTACATTCTGGACATGAGGAAATCTTTACTGAGGTACAACTTGGTAAAAGAATTAGGAAATTCAGTAAGTTATATTCTATTCAGATTAATTTCTCCTTGGAGTTTGTTTCTTCTGTGGCGCTACCTTTTTTTTTCAGCCCACCCAGACATTCACAAGGAAGTCTTTGATTAATATCTTCCTTCCTTCTTGTTTACAAGTACCTTTGACGTCTGTGTTTATATCCTGTATGCCATGGTATTCACATAAATGTATGGAACAAACAAAGTGATATATTTTGATGGTTGAAGTACTCATCTCTGTATTACAAAAATTATATATACTAGCTAGGCCCTGCAAGTGACAGGTTCACAATGCTCACACCTATGAAGAATTTGCAAAGGGTTCACTGTGTTTGAAAAAGCATTTTACAGTATTTGAAATGTCACCATATAATCTCATAAACATTGTTTCTTCACAAAATATGGAAAGGCATGCTTGGTTTTATCTTTAGCTGCCAAAAGTTTTTTCTAATATTTCTATATATTTTCTATATTTTCTAAATATTTTCTATATTTCCTATATATTTTCTATATATTACTAAATTTTCTATATATTTTCTACATTTCCTATATATTTTCTATATATTTCTATATTTTCTATATATTTTCTATATTTTCTATATATTTTCTAATATTTCTATACATTTCTATATTTTCTGCATATTTCTATATTTTCTATATATTTTCTATATTTTCAATATATTTTCTAATATTTCTATATATTTTCTATATTTTCTGTATAGTTCTATATTTTCTATATATTTTCTATATTTTCTATATATTTTCTAATATTTCTATATATTTTTAATATTTTCTATATATTTCTATATTTTCTATATATTTTCTATATTTTCTATATATTTTCTAATATTTCTATATATTTTTAATATTTTCTATATATTTCTATATTTTCTATATATTTTCTATATATTTCTAAATTTTCTTCATTTTTTCTATATATTTCTATATATTTCTATATTTTCTATATATATTTTCTATATATTTTCTATATTTTCTATATTTTTTCTTAGTTTGAAAGGCGAAAGATACAAAAGGTTTGATTTATCAAGGCTTATTTGTTTGGTTTGTGTTGGACAGATTTTACCTGTAACTCATTTTTTATTTTTTACTTTAGAGCACTTAAATCTATTATCTTGCATATTACTTTCTGACAAATACGTATGGACTATTATATCATCATAGATTTTTGTCCCAGCTATGAGTAAATAGAAGGGCAGATTGGTTTCTTTAACCTTGGTTAGGCAACCAATCTAGGAGAGGGAAAACTCGGAATTTAAACCAGCTTTACTCTGCTTATAAATTGACTATGTCTCACATCCTGTTCATGGTGGTGAGGTTGGGTGAATCTATTCTTTTGATGTGGCTGTTTGCATTCCACATAGCACTAATGCTCTTGGGAAAGGCATGAATCCATACCTTCCCCTCTTAACGATGGGTAGATATTACAGCAGACTGTCTTTTTTTTAGCCTTGGTTTGGCAACCAGTCTAGGAGAGGGAAAACTCTGAATTCAAACCAGCTTTACTCTGCTTATAAATTGACTATGTCTCACATCTTGTTCATGGTGGTGAGGTTGGGTGAATCTTCTTTTGATATGGCGGTTTGCATTCCATTTAGCACTAATGCTCTTGGGAAAGGCATGAATCCATACCTTCTCCTCTTAACGATGGGTAGATATTACAGCAGATTGTCTTTTTTTTTTTAGCCTTGGTTAGGCAAACTGTCTTGGAGAAGGAAAACTCTGAATTTAAACCAGGTATAGTCTGCTTTAAAACTGGCCTTGTGTTGCATCTCACCATCAGATTGTTTAATGACATTATATCCAGGACACTTGTTGGGTGTGGGGGTCTTATCTCTCTGCAGAGATGCAGTTTGTGTATTCTACAGCCCCAGCCAACTGGGCTGACTTATTGTTCCTAAGTGATCACCCATCTTAGTAGTGGACTTACTCTTTGCAGCTTAACTGGTAACCAATGCATTAAGTATGATTGCTTGCGGTGGAGGGGTTAAGTAAATACGTATGAGCAGAAAAAAAAGGAAACAAAGTTAGCAAAAATAACGAATGTCATTTCAGACAAATGACATCAGCAGAATCTGAATTTGATTTCACCAAAGATAAATTCACATTACATCTCAATAAGACTTTTTTTTATTCATCTATTGTAGTGGATTCTTTTCTTTCTTCATGTTATGTGCATACTCCAGCCTATCACTGAAGATTGCATTGTATCTCTTGAAGCAAGCCATTTTCTTTGACAAGGCCTGTCGACTCTAAAAGCTTAACTTTAATCAAGAAGACATACGGACACAACGTTAGTATAGTCTCTCATTTATTTGCAAGCATCTGAAATTCCCTTCGGCTCTGTATCCATCATTTATGGTAAACCAATGTCATCTGATGACGGAATCATTTGTTCAAAGGATAACTGTATGATTCTTTGGTCTTTAGGTTTTTCTTTGTGGACGAGATCATGTTAGTGTGGCCAGCAATTTGATCATACAGAAAAATTTGTATATGCTCAATCAATGACCAGTCCTGCCAAATGACACAGATATTTCTCAGAGAATTTTAAATAAAAACAGATCCTTCAATCCTGGCCCAAAGAACAGTCCAAGTCTTATTTAACAAGAAGAAATTAATGTATATATATATATATATATATATATATATATACAATTATTTATATATATATATATAACCATTCAGCTAAGCACAAATGTATGAATAATGTTTTAACTGTGTTGAAACAAAGGATTAATATCAAATAGAATTATTAGTGTTAAATAGCAATACTTGCAACCATTTAACTGTGTGCAAACAAAGGATTAATATCAAATAGAATTATTAGTGTTAAATAGCAATTCTTGAAACCATTTAACTTTGTGCAAATAAATGAGCTCTAACCCATTTAAAAATAAAGTTACCAACAAACTATGCACTTAAAAAGCAAATATAATATAAAAATGTATAAACAGGATTTGGGTTTAGATAACTACAGACCCCGTGATAATAAAAAAAACGAAGAGAACTTGCCACATAGTGGACTTTGCCATCCCAGCAAACTACAGAGTAAAATTTTAAAAAAATGAAAAGTGGGATAAATATCTGGACCTTGCTAGAGAGCTGAAGAAGCTATGGAGCATGAAGGTGACAGTGATGCCAGTTGAAGTTGGTTCACTTGGAACAATCCCCAAAGGATTGATAAAGGGACTAAAGGATTTAGAAATCAAAGGACAAGTAGAGATCATCCAGACTACAGCATAACTAAGATTGGCCAGAATACTGAGAAGAGTTCTGGAGATTTGAGGAGATTTGCTGTCACTTAAACTCCAGTGAAAAACCATCAGCTAATGTTGCTTTGAAAAACTCTCAAAGGAGCAAAATAATAATAATAATAATAATAGTGTTGATTAACAAGAAAAAAAGAACTTGCCGTCTAGCGGATTTTGCCGTTCCAGCAGATCACAGAACGAAAATAAAAGAAAGCGAAAATATAGATAAAAACTGGGATCTTGCCAGAGAACTGAAAAGGCTTTGAAACATCAAAGTGACTTTAATACCAATTGTAGTTGGTGTTCTTGGAACGGCTCCCAAAATCTGGAAAAGTAATTAGAGGAACGAGAGGTGAGAAGTAAAATTGAGACCATACCAATTACAGCATTATTAAGCACATGTCGAATACTGAGAAGAGTCCTGGAGACCTGAGGAGGCTTGCTGTCACTCAGACTTCAGTGAAAAACCACCAGCTAAAACTGGTGTGAAAAACTCACAAGGAGTGAAAAAATAGACAATCTTTTGATGTGTATGAGAAAAAGAATTTGTAATGAACGTCTTGTAGAGAAGAGAAAAATTTCGTATTTTGGTTTGGCGCGCAATTTAATTTGACACTTAATTTCACCCAATCAGGATGACTTATCCTATTCACCCTGGACCTTCATTTCCGGCCACCAAATCGGGTGAGCTGCCAAACACATTCTCTTTGGCTGGAGAACGCCGACCAGTGCAGACGTCCCACTGGCCATTCTTCAATAGCGATGCTTTTTAGCTGGACAATGCCACTCAGTGCAGACATCTCACTGCGGCTCTAAAATAGCAGCAGCAACAACATGGATACACGAGGGAACCCATCTAATTTATGGATTCCTTACGAGGAACCCCAGTTGAATATAAATTAGATGCATTCAACATGCCTCGCACAGGCACAACTTAATGTCACTCCAAAATTGGCAATGTCGATCTGAGCGTAATCCCGCTCTCAACACGCATGGAGATAACGCCTACTCTCCCCAAATACCAGACACGAAACTCACGGTGACATCCAAAGTTCAATTCCTACAACTGCAACATGTCTTTCGTCAAAAATGCAAAAAACACAATCCCTCACACATCCAACGACACACGCTGCCTTCTCAACATCTCATAACGCCATTTCGTCTCAATACTAACAAGCTTAAACTCCACGAGTCTTGCAGTACCAAAAGCAAACCCTATATTCCATGCTGCAAATAAAAACCTATTCATAAAAACACCTTTCGACTCTCGCCATCTTACTTCTTCTTCATCCTTCCTTTAATACCTAACAACACTTAGCGAGGAAACAACACGTAAACACACATACGTTACAACCTATCCTCACTACCATCCTACAAAAATCCTCGCTAAAGTCTTTACAAATGAAAATTCGTTTGATACACCCTACTCTTATCTCCAATATGTTTGTTAATGCACCCAGATTAGTTGGTTTAATTGACAGATGTTGCCAGACTTTTTTTTAGTCTAACTTGAAAATGTGATACTGCATGAAGGAATCTCTGACGCCAAGATCTAGAACTATCTATTGTAGAAACGACTTCTACCAGATGATCTCTACATCCAAAGGAGGTCAAGAAACTTTTTTTTTTCATCATACAACGTGTGAAAGCACGTGCGATACCCTAGCCTCATCAGCCGCCAACCAGGGTGATAACACAGTTTCGGTAGCTCAAGGCGGTACTGCCACTCCTGGCGCTACCGAGCAGCTTTTGCCATCGGATAGGGTATTTAAAAGAAATCTATATCTATGTATACACAAGATCAACTAAAAGCAGACATTACATTTGGACGTTCGTTCAACTTCATTTTGGTGCAGTTTGTGATTTAAAAAAGCGTTTACTTACGGCCGTTAGATATCATAGCAACCGTTTCTTGATTTTGCGTAATTACACGAGAAAGGTGGTTCCGCATGTATAACTTTCATGTTGAAATTCTTTCTATATCCGTTATCTATTTGGTTCATTTTCTTTCATTTATGCGTTACTGCCCAAAAGCACTCGAGACAAACGTCATATATTATTCTGCTGAAAGATTTTATTTGTTGATCAATGGGCCCTCAAGATAGGTGGTGAGTAAAAACAAAGCTCCGGGTCTAAGTTTGTCCAGGTAGCTATCTGATTACCCTTGGGCCACTAAATTCTTGGCTTGCAAGAAATGTCTTCAGGACGCTGATGGTCAGCAATGGGCTCGTGAATACTGTGGGGGTAAACCTGATTCATAGGCCCATCATTCGATTTACATTCTCCGGCAGGAGAATTACGTTGTTCGCACCAGCGTGCCTTTTGGATTCGTGATCCTTGCAAGCAAGCTGTTGAATTTTCTGCCGCAATCACACGTTGTAGCCGGGTATATATCCAGATCATTACCGTAGGAGCAAGTAAGATGGGTGATATATTCTCCACAAAGAAACACATTAGCTTAAACATAGTGATAACACCATGAAAGATGAGAACCTCTTCTACCATTTTCTTATGAGAAGACATTCATGAGATGAATACAGTTGTAACGTAGAGAGAAAGTATGCAAAAAAATGGTTTAGGCTTGATATATCAGTTAAGCAGGCTCCAAAAAAAAAAAAGAGATTTGCATTAATTCAAGGTGGATATAGTAGGGAATATACAATGTGAATCAAAATAATATTTTCTGACCAATTATTTTTGAGGATGCTGAATAAGAAATTGTTCATTTGATTGGTGGTATTACCACTCTTGTTTGCCAAAGAATTTCTGCTAATGACCGCTAGATGGCATTGCCAAAGCAGTATATGAGAAAAAGGCATAAAAATCTTATTCTCTTTTACCAGCAGAATTTTTTAGACAAAATTTCTGGGGCTTAGACTTTTTGTTCCCAGCTAACCTCAAGTCACATTAAACCTGAAAACAGAATACTATACAGCATACAATGTCCTAACTTTACTTGTTTACGCACAGGCATATTCAATTCCAGACAACCAATAATTGGAATAATAATTAGGAAACATTTCTCAAACATGTAAGTCTCACACAAACTTCTATATCTCTAAGGAACTTCACATACATACATATATATACAATGAAGATATTTCTACATAATTGCTTTAATCACTCAATTTTGTAGCTGATTTTGTTATGTATTCTCCTTTAGTTTTAGATTGTTCAGACTAGAAAACATGTTAATTGTGTGCAATTGTTATTATGTTTATTTTTGAGAGAAAAACAACATTTCAACAATTATTATCATTCTAGAGTTCCATCTAATACATTTAAAAGAAAGTCAATTTAATAACTAGTAGCCTAGACAACAAAAGAAGTTTATTTTCATGCAAGACTTTGTGTTGGGTGAACATACCTGTTCAACATCAAAGAGAGGCAGGAAGAGATAAAGAAATGCTGACATAGCAGTTTCTTTTATATTCACCCATGACTGTTTTATAAACAGCTTACTACCAGACTGAAAAGTCACATTTCTACTTAATTCCGATGGACTTTATCACCAAGGAAATACTTAATATTTTCTACAATTTCTTTTGATAACTGAAATCTGATATATAAAGAAAACACACCTTGGTGGCATTTATGTAATGGTTATAGTGTCTGAAGTTCAAATTCAGGATGAGGCTGATATATATACATATATATATATATATATATAACTATTCATAGTATATATTTGTAGTATATAAATGTAATATAATATAATATAGTATATTGAGCAAGTCATGGAGGTAGCACACCACAAAGCAGGAGCTGTACGGCCACTTACTACCCATCACGAAAACTATCAAAGTTAGACAAACCAGAAATGCCAGACACTGCTAGAGAAGTAAGGATGGACTCATAAATGATGTACTCTTGTGGACCCCTTCACATGGATGAGCAAAGGCAAGACAAGCTAGAAACTACACACAGCAGCTCTGTGCCGATACGGGATATAGCCCTGGAGATCTGCCTGGAAGCAATGGATGATAGAGAAAGGGTCAGGGATATCCGTGCTGGCAGCATGACATGATGATGATGATATATAATGTAATATAAAGACATCGACACACGACTAACGAAAGCATGGACTGCTATCGATAGGCTCTCGATCATATGGAAATAAGACCTGACCAATAAAATGAAACGCAGTTTCTTCCAGGCAGCGGTTGTATCGATACTACTATATGGATGCACTACTTGGATGCTAACTAAATGGCTGAAGAAGAAACTAGACGGCAATTACACAAGAATGTTGAGAGCAATATTGAACAAGTCCTGGCGTCAACACCCCACAAAACACCAACTCCACGGCCACTTTCCTCCCATCACGAAAACTATACAAGTTAGACGAACCAGACACGCAGGACACTGCTGAAGAAGCAAGGACGAACTCATCAGTGATGTACTCCTATGGACCCCTGCATATGGCCAAGCAAAAGCAGGATGACCAGCACGAACATACATACAGCAGCTATATGAGGATACGGGACGTAACCCTGAAGACCTGCCAAAAGCGATGAATGATAAGGAGAAGTGGTGAGAGAGGGTCAGGGATATCCATGCTGGCGGCACGACATGATGATGATATATACATACATTTATAGCATATATCTATAGTATATATATAATAATATATATATAATATAATATAAATATAATAGGATATGAATATAAATGATATATAATAATAATAATAATAATTAATTTAATATGAATACAAATATAAGATATATATATATATATATATATATAGTACTGTTGGTTAAGCAGCTGATATATATATATATATATAGGCAGCATTTCTTCGTTAATGCAAATTTCATTAAACATAATACACATTTTATGTCTACATATTTTCTTCTGGATCCTTTCAAATTCCTGTATTACTTTTATCGTATTCGGGGGAAATTGATTTATGTATTGTCCATAGTTGTATATATCCCTAGTACATGCCCGACAACACAACTACGAAAAATTCTCACCGACAACACAACAATACTCAAACACCAAAATAATAAACAAAAACTTCAGATTCTCGAAGCACTACATATTAGAAACCTGCAACCAACACTTAATAGAATTAATTTTCAAACCAGTGCTAATGTACTTAAATGTCTTTAGCTACTGGCACTAATTATAGAATTACATTCAAAAGCAAATGCCATAACCTTCAACGGCAAAGACGCCCTTACACAGTAGTAATATGCTAAAACAAAAGTTACATCACTTTTGTAATAGATCCTCCCCTGATGATGGCCCAAAGTTGGGCAGAAAGTACTAGGGATACATACAACTATGGACAATACATAAATCAATTCCCCCCAAATACGATAAAAGTGATATGGGAATTCGAACGGATCCAGAAGAAAATATGTAGAAAATATGTCTATTATGTTTAATGAAATATATATATATATATATATATATATATATATATATATATATATAAGAAAACACATATCCGTGCCCTTTGTGTAATGGTTATTATCATAAGAAATAGACAAGGTGACATGAGTTTAAGCCCTGGATGAGGCTGATTGCACTTCACATAGCACTAATACCTTTGAAAAAGGTATGAATCCAATTATTCTTTCATCCAGCAATCGGTAAATAGTTGGACAGTCTTAGTTCTTTTGCCTTGGTTAGGCAACCAGTATAGGAGAAGGAAAACTCTGAGTTTCAACCAGTTAAACTCTGCTAAAAAATTGACTTTTTGTCACATCCTGCTTGTGTGAAGAGGTTGGTAAAAAAAAAAAAGGAAACACATACTGCATAATCTGCATGTATACCTGTGGCAGACTTTGTCCGGGCCTGTATAGTTTTGGTGGTTAGCCACTGTTTCTCCCCTCATACTATTATTCTTTCCAAAAGGAGATTTGTTGGTCACTGGGTTTGGTTGAAACCATACAAGCCATGAGTCAGCTCTACCAAGGAAAAAAACAAACAAACTCGGGAATAAAATTGTATGGTCATCTTAATTAATGACAATTTCTCTCCTGGTTTATCCGTGTCATGGGTTGTGGGAGACTGTTCACAACATAGAGCCGGGTGCTGATCATAAATGGCAGATGAAGAATTGATCATATTCCTATCATAGTCTAATAGCCAGCCGGGTGCTGATCATAAATGGCAGATGAAGAATTGATCATATTCCTATCATAGTCTAATAGCCAGCCGGGTGCTGATCATAAATGGCAGATGAAGAATTGATCATATTCCTATCATAGTCTAATAGCCAGCACCTAAATCTGCAAACTATGATCTGCTGTGGCAGGGGAGTGACCCCAGCAAAACAGCACAACAACCACCGCCCTCATCTATCCTCTGTTTGCTACCAATGGCAGAGATGGATAAAGAACTCCATCCAAGTCAACCCAGCCACTACTGGTTCCTTTGCCATTCATCTGCTATCTTCCCTGAGTACATAGGGTCCTATTTTCTGAGTCAGGCTGTCTTTTCAACTCAGGCTTGTAGTAGCAAACCACTGTTTAGTCCATTTATAAACATTTTTTGATTAAAGCATACTTCTTCATAGACATCACACATTCTACTATAAACTTCAAGTGGTTTGTATTTCTTACGACACAGAAATTTGATGACAAACCTCTGTTTAAGCCTGTTTGATTTGCTACCATTTTGAATAGCTTCAAAACAAATAAATTTTGAAAAAAAAGTTATTTTGCTTTTTTAAAAAAAAGTTTCCCTTGAATAACCTTTGTATATTTATTAGTTTCCTCCCCAGTCAAAAAATTCCACTTACTTATTGAATGCCCTTTGTATATCTAATAGTTTCCTCCTCAATCAAAACCTCATTTATTGATTGACCCTTGTATATTTAATAGGTTCCTCCTCTGTCAAAAATTTCCACTTATTTATTGAATGACCTTTGTAAATTTAATAGGTTCCTCCTCAATCAAAAAATTCCACTTATTTATTGAATGGCCATTGTATGTTAATAGGATCCTCCTCAATCAAAAAATTCCTCTCATTTATTGAATGACTCTTGTATATTTAATAGGTTCCTCCTCTGTCAAAAATTCCCCTTATTTATTGAATGGCCATTGTATATTAATAGGTTCCTCATTAATCAAAAAATTCCACTTATTTATTGAATGACTCTTGTATATTTAATAGGTTCTGCCTCTGTCAAAAAATTCTACTTATTTATTGAATGACCCTTGTATATTTAATAGGTTCCTCCTCTGTCAAAAAATTCCCCTTATTTATTGAAAGACCCTTGTATATTTAATACGATCCTCCTCAATCTAATATCCCTTATTTATTGAAGGACCATTGTATATTTAGTAGGTTCCTCATCTGTCAAAAAATTCCCCTTATTTATTGAATGGCCCTTGAATATTAATAGATTCCTCCTCAGTCAAAAAATTCCCCTTATTTATTGAATGACCCTTGTATATTTATCAGTTTCCTCCTCAATCAAAAAATTCCTCTTATTTATTGAATGACCCTTGTATTTTTAATAGGTTCCTCATCAATCAAAAAATTTCCCTTATTTATTGAATGGAGCTTGTATATTTATTAGTTTCCTCCTCAATCAAAAAATTCCACTTATTTATTGAATGACCCTTGTATATTTAATAGGTTCCTCCTCTGTCAAAAATTTCCCCTTATTTATTGAATGGCCCTTGTATATTAATAGGATCCTCCCCAATCAAAAAATTCCCATTATTCATTGATAACCCTTGTATATTTAATAGTTTCCTCCCCAGTCAAAAAATTCCCCTTATTTATTGAATAACCCTTGTATATTTGATAGGTTCGTCCTCAATCAAAAAATTCCCTTTATTTATTGAATGAGTCTTGTATATTTAATAGGATCCTCCTCAGTCAAAAAATTTCCCTTATTTATTGAATGTAGCTTGTATTTTTAATAGGTTCCTCCTCTGTCAAAAAATTCCACTTATTTATTGAATGACTCTTGTATTTTTAATAGGATCCTCCTCAGTCAAAAAATTTCCCTTATTTATTGAATGGCCCTTGAATATTAATAGGTTCCTCCTCAATCTAAAAATTCCCCTTATTTATTGAATGACCCTTGTATATTTAAAAGTTTCCTCCTCAATCAAAAAATTCCCCTTATCTATTGAATGGCCTTTGTTTATTTAATAGATTCCTCCTGAGTAAAAAAAATCCCCTTATCTATTGAATGACCCTTGTGTATTTAATAGGTTCCTCCTCAATCAAAAAATTCCCCTTATTTATTGAATACCTCTTGTATATTTTATAGGTTCCTCCTTGTTATATACAAGCGTGTGGTTGCAAGAAAAATAAGACTGACGAGAAGATTTAGTTTATTTTGTTTATTGAATAAATAAAATAAACAAGCGGATGAAATATCTGGCCGGCTGAAATATCTGTTCGGCGACAAGCGGTTGCTTTGATCTAGTTTGACGGTATTGTCGGGTGACGCTCTTAGGACGGTTGACGATTCAACTGGCATGTTACCTCTGTTTATCCTATTTATATGTTCCCGATTTCAAACACCGGTTCCAGAAAAACTACTTGTGGAAAGATATGATTGGTTAAAAAATAGACTTTTTTTTTAAAACTGTGAATTTTCTGGGAATTTCGGATAGAATACGCTGGGAATCTATGCGCAGAAGCCATGATTTTCTCAGTTTGACACTGGTCGTTGTTGGGACAACCTCCGGTAGCTGTTATTTTCTTCTACATTATCGATGTCTGTGGGTCTGTGTTTTGCGTGTTTTAGTAGTTAGGTGTGTGAAGAGTTAAGTGGGAAAATCAGAAGAGATTTGATGTATTTTACTCTAACATCCCCGGTCAAAAATTCTCTTTATTTATTGAATGCCCCTTGTGTATTTAATAGGTTCCTCCTCAGTCAAACAAATTCTCCATGTTTTTTGAATGACCTTTCTTTATATCCACAACAGCCTTACTGTCAAGCCTATGAGCTAATATGACAATCTTGGCCTCTTCATTTCACTTTTGCGTTTAGCATATAAACACATTTTGTCTAAATTTCTGAGATGAATCGTGATAATTTTTTATCACTTAGAATATTTGGACAATTGTCTTTATCTTCATTGATATATTGTTGATATATCTTTATCGATAAATTAAGTTTGTTATTATTTTAGGCGAGTGAGAGTTGTAACGTGCGTGTGTGTGTTTGGTTACTTCCTTGCTAAGTTTTAAAAGTAAATGAATGAGAAGGTGGAGGAGTAAGAAGACGAAGATGCCGTTAGCTTTTACATGAAGGTTTTTTAATGGCAGCATGGAATATAAAGTTTGCGTTTGTTCTGCAAGCCCCGTGGGAAAGGAAAGAAGTAAAGAGACGAAATGGAGTTATGAGAGAGTTGAGATAGCAGCGTTTGTTGTTGGACGTACGAGGGATTATGTTCGCCGTATTTTAGCAAAAGTCGTGTTTGCTGTTTGAAAAAAAAGACGTTGAAGTCACCGTTAGTTGTGGTTCTGGTTGTTTTGGGGAGAAGCGTGGATGTCTCCAGAAAATGTTGCCCAGAGGTTAAGTAGTCGCTAGGTGCCGGAGCGGGTTTAGACATCACGATCGACATAGCCAATTTTGGAGGTGAAATAAAGTTGTTCCTGTGTGTGGCGTATTGAATTTATCTAATTCATATTCAACTGAGATCCCTTGGTCTAAGAGAAATAGACACAAGGGATCCATAAATTTGATAGATTCCCCCATTGTATCCATGCTGCTGCTGCTGCTATTAAAGAGCAGCCAGTAAGACGTCTGCACAGAACGGAGTAGTTCTGCCAAAGAGAGTGTTTGACGGTTTTTCCCAAGTTTGTGCTGCCTGGAAGGTGGTCCGGGATTAATAGGATAAGTCATCCTGATTAGGTGAAATTATGCGTCGAATTAAATTACGCGCCAAACCAAAATACGAAAATTCCTTCAGCTACATATCCTTCGGCCTTCTTCAGGTTTTCATGTCAAACTCAGGAACCAACATATAATCTCAAACTGAACCCTTTATTTAATCCACAAAAGTAGAGGGGGTGTTCTCGTGGTGTAATGGTTAAAGCGGATGGACTGTGGAATTGTAGTAAGCGAGTTCGTACTCCAGTCGCGCCATTACGTTCACTTTCGGGCAAATACTCTTGGGAAAGGTATGAACCCCCTTATCCTCCCAGCTATGGGTTAAATAGTACCACTACTGTTCTTCTAGGAGAATGGGTTTGGCATTAAATAACCTACAAAGGTTGATATGCCATTAAACAAAGAAACCAAACCAAACAAAAGTAGATTCTTCTAATTCCATTAACCATAATCAGGTACAAGTGTTAATCTATAGTAAGTATTCCTTGATATTGTTACCTGTAGTTGGGATTGAACCTGAGTAAAATCATCTGGAGGTGGCAGGAATACTAAGGAAAACGAAGGCAATAGACCGACATTTTTAAGTGATAAAAAGTATAAACATATTTGTTTATATCATCCCATAACCAGACTGACCAAATATCAAATATTTTATAAATATATATATGTATCATTGTTATCTAGTCCTGCTGTTAGCATGGATTTCCCAGTCTCTCTCTCGCCATCCATCCCTATCATCCATCACTCCTGGCAGGTCCTCCAGACTACATCTCATGTGTACAGAGTTGTTGTTGGTAGGATCTATCTATCTATCTATCAAACTCATGCGACAAAACTGCGCCAGCCATTTTAATCTTCGTTCCAATCTTGATTTCATTAAAAAAATAAATAAACAAAGGATACCTCCTCCGACTATCAACACATAAGTAAAGTAAGTTGGCGATCATAGTCGAGGGCGACCAGAAGGCTCCTTTTTCAATAGCTAGTACACTGAGGTGTAAGGGAGTGCGCTACTTCTTTCCCTAGATTGCTCCACTTTACCCTTGATACGTACCTTATAATATTTTTAAAGTCTTTGGTATGACGCGATCTGAGATTGAACCCAGGTCTCCCGAACCATTGGCGAACACTTGGACCCCGTAGCAAACATTTATGTTGATAGGTGTATGTCATTTTTTGATTTGTAATTGAAAAACTATTTAGTTACGGTAAACAAAACGAGTGTTCGATCTCTCTCTCTCTCTAACAAGAACAAGATCAGAGGCACAAAAGTGGATCATGTATTACGTATGACATTTTATAGTAGAATCCCCACTATATACAGTGGCATCTAGGCTGTATCTCCCTATTGCATTAAGAAGTCAGGGTATTCGTTGATGTTTGATTTATCGTCAACTTTGCTTATTTTCCTTTGTGGACCTGCCTTGTGGCTGTTTTAGTTTTGACAAACACTGACAGCTAATTTCTTTTTTTTTGTAAAAGCAAACATAACATGGGAGAAATCCTATGTGTACTGGAACATGTCACAAAAGTTGCCAACCTAAAATAAATAAATAATAAAATAAATCGAAAGATAAATAAGTCTCATTTCTTTCAAGATGACCTTGTATGGTTAAAACATCTTTGTCTATAAGGGTTAGGTTGGTTTGGTTTTATGGAATATCAACCATTGTACGTTATTTAATGCCAAATCCATTTTTATACATATAAACAGTTCTGTTTCAAACAATTCAATTTAGCATAAGTGCACTGTTTAGTTCTATTCAAACCATAGATAAGACACTATCAGGTGCTACCACTCCGGGCCAGACTGGATCTGGGAGCTTTTAGCATTATCCCCAAAGCTCCAGCATTACTGAAGCCTCACCCTCAGATTGTTTAGTGTTATAAACAGGACACTCGTTGAGGGAGTCTTGTCCCTCTGCAGAGATGAAGTCGGTGAATTCTGTAGCCCCAGGTGACTGGGCCATTGTTTTTATAATAGAAGGCATATAGACATTCAAAGTTTTTTTTTACCGAGAAGGGGGTGTCCTCGTGGTGTAATGGTTAAAACGATGGACTGCGGAATCGTAGTAAGCGAGTTCGTACTCCAGTCATGCTATTATGTTCACTTTCGGGCAAATACCCTTGGGAAAGGTATGAACCCCCTTGTCCTCCCAGCTATGGGTTAAACAGTACCACTACCGTTCTTCTAGGAGAATAGCTCTGGCATTAAATAACCCACAAATGTCGATATGCCATTAACAAAGAAATCAACCAAACCAACTTTTACTCAGAAGAAATCTTTGATTCAATAATTATTGTTTGTCAAACAACTACTGAGTAGATATGGAATATTCAAAGTAATGGATTTATATCCAAATAAGAGAAAGTTGCACAAGGTAGATAAATCATTGAATGTTAGCGTAGAATTAAACATGCAAGCAGGTCGCAGAGATGATGGAATGAAAAGATCAAAGAATCGAAGGATGAAAGCCGTGCTTAATCTGCGTAGGATATGGTTGGGGGGGGGGCAGTGGCCTGAAGTAACACGTGCAGGTGCTTGATTTCTTATTTAGATTGTGGAGACTTGAAGCTTTAGTCACACACACTCACACAATCACACACACACACCTTGACTTAACACTTTGTTTATTATATATATATATATATATATATATTAGTAATATCCAGTCTGAGCCCGAAGACAGTGGGTGTGGATTATTCGTGTATAGAATATATGAGGAATATCATATAAATTTCTGTGAGTGCTTGATGTATGGCTATTGTTACATCACTTATTCCCTTACAGGTATATAACAAAATTCACATTCAGAACTTTTCCTTCTATATATACATATATATATATATATATATGTGTGTGTGTGTGTGTGTGTTTCATTTTATCGGTCAGGTAAACGCAGTTTCTTCCAAGCAGCGGTCGTGTCGATACTGCTGTATGGATGAACCACCTAGACGCTAACAAAACGGCTCGAAAAGAAGCTAGACGGCAACTACACAAGGATGTTGCGAGCAATATTAAACAAGTCCTAGCGACAACACCCCACAAAGTACCAATTATACGGCCACCTGCCTCCCACCATGAAAATTATCCAAGTTAGACGAACCAGGCAAGCAGGACACTGCTGGAGGAACAGAGACGAGCTCATAAGTGATATACTCCTATGAACCCCCACTTATGGCCGAGCAAAAGCAGGACGACTAGCTCGAACATACATACAGCAGCTATGTGAAGATACCGGATGTAGTCCAGAAGACCTGCCGGTGGCGATGAACGATAGGGAAAAGTGGCGAGAGAAGGTCAGGGATATCCGTGCGGGCGGCACGACATGATGATGATGGTATGTGTGTGTGTGTGTGTGTGTGTGTATAAGATACATAAAAGCGTTATGACAGTTAAGAATATTTCTTTTGTATTATTTATTTTTTTATAGTTCTCAACTAATTTTGAGGGGAGTATAGTGATGGGGATAACATTATTATTATTGTTGTTGGGTTTTTGGTTTAAGGTTTAAGTTGGTTTTGTTGGTATTACTTTGGTTGCGTTGGCATTTCGTTGGTAGACATCCCCTCGCTAAATGTTGATGGAAAATAAAGGTAGTGGAGAAGAACGAAGACGTCGTTAGGTTTTAAAGGAAGGTTTAATGGCAGCATGAAGTAAAGGGTTTTGCGCTGGTATGCTGCGAGCCTCGTAGTAAAGAAAGAAGGTAGGAAGTTGTTAGAGTGTATCATCTAATTTGTTTTTAATTAGAATCCCTTAGTCTAGAAGAATAGACCCAAGGGATCCATAATCTAGATGGCTCTCCTCATAATGGTTGATGAGGCTACTACTATTCGGGAACAGACGTTAAGACGTCCGTTCCCTTTGGGGATTTCTGAGCGAGAGAGAGATTCACGGGCCTTCTTCATGTTTTAGTGCTGCTAGGAAATATGGTTCGGGTTGAATCGGACAGGTCATCCTGAATTGGTGAAAATGCTCGGCGACTCTAACGGTCAAATTAAATTACGCGCCAAACAAAATTCAATTTTCTTTCTGCTACAGTCCTTAGGGCACAGTGCCTAACATGGTGGACTGCAACATCATAGTAAGCGAGTTTGAGCTTATTAGAAAATATAGGATTAATTATCTGGCCTTGGCAGTTAAGGGGTCAATCAGCACACTGCCGCGGATTGGCGCTCATTTTGACTCCTATCAATTTACATCGCTTGTATTGCTAACAGAGTGACCAAACGGACGTCTATTCAAATCACACTAAGTTGCAAGATTGTGAAAACGTTAGGGACAAAATAGATATTATACTTGTAATGTAAGTGCCTTGTAAATGGTTTTACTATGGAAATGAATTTTTAAAGTTATAACTGCATCACTATGGATTTTACAAGAGAAATGCATTACTAATGGTTTTATTAGAGAAATGCATTACTAATGATTTTTATTAGAGAAATGAATTACTAATGATTTCAATAGAGAAAAGCATTACTAATGATTTCATTAGAGAAATGCATTACTAATGATTTCATTAGAGAAATGCATTACTAATGATTTCATTAGAGAAATGCATTACTAATGATTTTATTAGAGAAATGCATTACTAATGATTTCATTAGAGAAATCCATTACTAATGATTTTATTAGAGAAATGCATTACTAATGATTTTATTAGAGAAATGCATTACTAATGATTTCAATAGAGAAATGCATTACTAATGATTTCATTAGAGGAATGCATTACTAATGATTTCAATAGAGAAATGCATTACTAATGATTTCATTAGAGGAATGCATTACTAATGATTTCAATAGAGAAATGCATTACTATTGATTTCAATAGAGAAATGCATTACTAATGATTTTATTAGAGAAATGCATTACTAATGATTTTATTAGAGAAATGCATTACTGATGATTTCAATAGAGAAATGCATTACTAATGATTTCAATAGAGAAATGCATTACTAATGATTTTATTAAAGAAATGCATTACTAATGATTTTATTAGAGAAATGCATTACTAATGATTTTATTAGAGAAATGCATTACTAATGATTTAATTATAGAAATGCATTACTAATGATTTTATTAGAGAAATGCATTACTAATGATTTCAATAGAGAAATGCATTACTAATGATTTTATTAGAGAAATGCATTACTAATGATTTCATTAGAGAAATGTATTACTAATGATTTTATTAGAGAAATGCATTACTAATGATTTTATTAGAGAAATGCATTACTAATGATTTCATTAGAGAAATGCATTACTAATGATTTCAATAGAGAAATGCATTACTAATGATTTCAATAGAGAAATGCATTACTAATGATTTCAATAGAGGAATGCATTACTAATGATTTTATTGGAGAAATGCATTACTAATGACTTCATTAGAGGAATGCATTACTAATGATTTCATTAGAGAAATGCATTACTAATGATTTCATTTGAGAAATGCATTACTAATTATTTCATAAGAGAAATGCATTACTAATGATTTTATTAGAGAAATGCATTACTAATGATTTCATTAGAGAAATTTATTACAAATGATTTTATCAGAGAAATGCATTACTAATGATTTCATTAGAGAAATGCATTACTAATGATTTCAATAGAGAAATGCATTACTAATGATTTTATTAGAGAAATGCATTACTAATGATTTCATTAGAGAAATGCATTACCAGTGATTTTATATGAAAAATGTATGGCTAATGATCTTATGAGAGAAATGCATCAATTATGATTTTACAAGTTATTTTATCCAGAAAATGCATTACTAATGATTTTATTGGAGAAATTCATTTGCTAATGACTATCACATTTTTCTTTAGTCAACAAATTTTGACACTAGTAACAATAATGATATTACAAAAAAAAAATGAAGGCAAAAATAAAATAAAATGAAATAAGGAGAGAGGAGATCCTCGATTACAATTCAAAGTAATTTATAATGACAAAAGAAGGTCACTCCAGTTAGTTGCATGTATTTCCCAATGCAAATACGACAAGTAACTCATAAATACAAAAAAGAAGTAGAAAAAAATAATAAAAAAATCTTTCACCTATTGCTATACATACAAAAAGGGAAAGAAGTCACTACTTACTTTCACCTCCTGCTGCAAAGACAAAACGGGGGAAAGAAGTCACGGCTTCTTTCAAGGGTTCACACGTGTATATTTTCTTTTTTTTCTTAGAGACCAAATCCCTAAAAATGTGTTTTTTTTTCTTTTTCTTAGAGACCAAGTCGCTAAAAATGTTTTTTTTTTGTTGTCTTTTCTTTTAATAAAAAGCAACTATCTGTCTTTCTTTCTTCTGCGAGACAATGACTCTAATAATGTTCTTTTTTTTTCTCTTTCTTCATCAGTCGTCTTCCCTCTCGATAGAGAAAGTAATGGCGTCTGAGACTTGTGTAGTTGTTGGAGTTGACTGAAGTCGTTAATTCTTTTTCTTAGAGAAACAACTCCTCAAAAATATAAATTTATGTAGTAGAAAGCTACTTTTTTCGGCTTCTCTTTTTCTTTTCTCTTCCTTTTGGCTTGAGCTGTAGAAACCTATTTTCTTCGGTTTTTTTCTTTCTATTCTGTTCTTTTTCAGCTTGTGATAAATTTGATTTCCCTTTTGGAATTCTGAATGTAATACAAAATCCTTCAGGTGGATTTAAATTCTTCTCACTTCTTTTCTTTTCTTTTTGGCTTTCAAGCCTTTTCTGAATTCCCTTCTGGAATTGTTAAAGAAGGACTAAATCCTTCAAGTGAACTTAATTCCAGTTACTCAGCTCCATTTGAGTTGAGGGGTAAAAAACGCAGCCTAATTCTAAGCCCTCCTGTTTCCAACTGACTTCGGTTGATTTCGGCGGTTAACGTCGGGGGCAACAGCACCCCGCCTTTAGAGACTCCAGTCAATCAGATCAAAGCTTCTCTGCCACACACAGATTTTCTCCGAACACAAAAGCTAACCAACTGTAAAAAAAAAAAGACAATACAAAATAGGCCCCGAATTGACCCAGAAATGTTGGCGCCCCATTCAATAAACCCATTTACTGATAAAATTTCCACAATACATTTGTGGGGATTTAGGAATTAACAATAAAACTCCCAACCGGATGTTGACTTGTCGGCTGCCACGTACAAAATGTATAAACGCGTCGCCACGCATCGGCTCCACGCACCCATCCGGTTAAAAATCAGAAAAAAAGAAAAATAATAAAAATTAAAGAAGCCAATAGGAAACGGTCGCGCCAAAATGAGAAGGATTTTGGAGTTACGAATTTGGAGCCGGTGGGGAGAGATTAATTCTCGGGTTTTCTGTGAACCGAGTCAGTGAGGACAAAAGAGACCCAAGGAAGCACACACATACGGTGATCAGTCGAGAAGTAACGTCCGCCCTCGAGTTAAGAGCTGAAACTACTTTTCTGCTTGTTCCACTACCTGACCATAAAAGAAAGAGAAGAAAAGAAAAGAAAAAAGGAATAAGTACTCTTTAAAAAACATTCTCCTCCTTTCCCCTTTTTTCCCCTAATATCTAACTTTCCACCACTTCGAAAATTTACTACTTGTAAAAGGGAACTTCTGAACATTCAAATCCAAGTTGACGCTTTATTGTTTAATAAAAATTGTTTAAATTTTAGATATTCCTTGTTTGTCTTGTTTTAAATGAAGTTTTTCTCATTGTATGTTGTAACACTCCAAACCCAACCAACAAGGCCATACATTCAAAACCTGGAAGAAAGCGACTGTAAATAGCATTAGTTACAAAATGAGACTACTATTAGTATTTATAAAACCAACGACTCACAAAAACCTTCAAAAAGAAATAATGGATTATTTGTTTTATTTGTTTTTAAATTTAAAATTTTTTCAAACTAAAAATGAGACTAAAGATCAGTTGAATATAATGTCCCATTTCTGCTTTTGTTTGTCAAAAAGATAAACTTGCAAAATAAGTTATTCATGCGAAGCAGAAGAAGTGCCCAGTACATCAAGAGATATAAATAAGCTGCTTGGCTTCACACATTTGTCTTGTAATGACTCACCTTCAGAGAATCCGATGTGGATTTTGTCTTAGCAATGAAAGTATGGAAGCCTAGAAGACCTCATGAGACCTAACTGTTAGAAACTCTTCTATCATTATTAATTATTCTATGGTCATTAGTAGTCACTACGGAATGGCAATAAAAAAAGCCCCGAGAGAGACATTTATTCATATCTCGCTTGCATTTGGAAGATGAAAGAAATACGAGTCAAAAATTAATTAAATTATTTTCATCTTGACAGTGAATATATGGAAGGACAGAAGAGCTAATAAAAATATTAAAACTCCTCTTTTAATTTTTAATGAATATTTCTTTCATCTTAATTTTTTGTAGATTTTTATTGTAATTTCTCAGACTGCTAGTCTATGGCCATAAGTAAACAATTTATATTAGAAATAAAAAAGTAACACACGCCATTTTTGCTTTAGGAAGATAAAAAAATACGAAAAAAAAAAAGAGAAAGAAAAGAAATTATTTTGCCTTAATTATAATTGTATGAAAGCCCAGAAGTCCTAATAAAAATGTTACGATGAGACAAAATTATATCTCTCTTGTCGGAGAAAGATGAAAGAATTACGTGCAAAATTTCATAAATTGGCTTTGGTTCAAGCTAAAAATGTATGGGAGCCCAGAAGATCTATATAAAAAAAGTCCAATGAACCATTATTAATTTTTAATTGACATTTTTTAATCTTAAGTTTTATAGCGACGGGGATAACATTATTATTATTATTATTATTATTATTATTATTATTATTATTATTACTATTATTTGGTTTTTGGTTTAAGGTTTAAGTTGGTTGTGTTGGTATTACTTTGGTTGCGTTGGTATTTCGTTGGTAGTTATATCCTCGCTAAATGTTGATGGTAAATAAAGGTAGTGGAGAAGAACGAAGACGTCGTTAGGTTTTAAAGGAAGGTTTAATGGCAGCATGAAGTAAAGGGTTTTACGCTGGTATGCTGCGAGCCTCGTAGTAAAGAAAGAAGGTGGGAAGTTGTTAGAGTGTATCATCTTATTTGTTTTTAACTAGAATTCCTTGGTCTAGAAGAATAGACCCAAGGGGGTCCGTAAACTAGACGGCTCTCCTCATAATGGTTGATGCTGCTACTCTATCCAGGAACAGACGTTAAGACGTCCATTCTCTTTTGGAATTTCTGTGCGAGAGAGAGTTTCGCGGGTTTTCTTCAATTTTTAGTGCTGCTAGGAAATATGGTTTGGGCTGAATCGGACAAGTCATCCTGATTGGGTGAAAATGTTCGGCGACTCTAACGGTCAAATTAAATTACGAACCAAACAAAAATTCAATTTTCTTTCTGCTACAGTTTTACTTTGATTTACTACAGTTATCTTAGCTTGGTAGAAGGACAGAAATATTGGGCACCTAGTGAGAGTTAACAATAGTCTGCTAGCTCTGCTCTTTAACCCTTAAATCACATAAATTCCAACAACTCATTTGTAAACATTACACATTGGAAATAAAGAACTAGACTCATGTTATATACAAGCGTGTGGTTGCAAGAAAAATAATACTGGCAAGAAGATTTACTTTATTTTGTTTATTGAATAAATAAAATAAACAAGCGGATGAAATATCTAGCCGGTTGACGGGAGGAGGGGTTGTCTTTCGGCGACAAGCGGTTGCTTTGGTCTGGTTGGACGGTGTTGTCGGGTGACGCTCTTAGGACGGCCGACGATTCAACTGGCGTGTAACCTCTGTTTGGCCTATCTATATGTTCCCAACTTCAAACACCAGAAAATACTACTTGTGGAAAAAAAATGATTGGTTGAAAAATAGACCTGTTTTTTATAACTGAGAATTTTCTGGGGATTTGGATAGACTATGCGCGGAGCGTATGCGCAGAAGACATGATTTTCTCAGTTTGACACTGGCCGTTGTTGGGTCAACTTCCGGTAGCGGTCATTTTCTTTTACAGTGTCGATGTCTGTGGGTCTGTGTTTTGTGTTTTAGTCGTTAGGTGTGTGAAGAGTTAAGTGGGTGAATCAGAAGAGATTTGATGTATTTTACTATAACAATCACATCATGAAGATGAAAGAAATAATGCAAGTTGAAAATATAAGAAAAATACTTACTTAGGGAGACAAGGAATTATTATCTCTCAAAGAGAATGGGTGCGTTCGTTGAGTGTATCATAGAAGATCACATAACTGTCCCAGAAATCCATTCTTGACCTCTTTTGCCTCTGTTCTCTGAGCAAAAGAGACGTCTTGGACCCTGCCAGAAAACGGCAAAGCCACTTGGTTATTTTATTTTTCTTCATCATGTAAGCTTTTCTCCGTTTTTCTATTTCTTCCACATTCTACTTGTTCATGGAACAATATGAGTATATTTTTTTGCTGTTGGAACACATTTTTTCACATTCTTTCTTCTTAAAATCATTATATATATATATATATATATATATATATATATATATATATATATATATATCATGTATATAAATGGTTATATGTTCTTGTATGAACAATTACGTTTATCTTTTCTTTCCTTTTGTTGCGTTAGTATATCACGGATATACTAATGCTAATATTTCTCCTTGATAAACGGGGACTCAACTAGATACCTTCCTTCGTAGCAAGCATACAAATACTGTACGAAAATGAAATGGATTCTAAAGATTAATGGGTTTGTTTGTGACTATGAACTTATGGGAGCTCAGTAAACCCAATGAAAATGTCTCACTATTAATTTTTTTTAAACAATTATTACTCTTACGGGGTGCTGGCACCCTAATGGTTAACAGTACAGAAAGTGGAATCAGAGAGCTGTGTTCAAATTCTGGCAAAGACAGCGTGTGTTCTCTTTGCTCCAAATATGTTAGGAAAGGCATAAAAGACCACCTTTTATCTTAAAAAACAGCAGGTCGGTTGAGGTTCTCAAGCCTTGGTTAAAAAGTCTAGGAGAATGACAGCTCTGAATTCAAAACTCACCAAGCTATCAGAAAAAATTGCAAAATTTGAGGAGTGAGCCAGCGATCTCACTCTGTAACCATTTAGTGAAATGGTTATATGTCATGGGAATGAAATCGGCGATCAGAGTTCAAATCCTGGACGAAGCTGTTTGCGCTTCAGTTCGTAATAAGGCCAAAGGGAAAGGTATGAGTCTATCTCTTCTCCCACCAACAATGGGCAAAAAATGGTAGTCTGGGTTTTCTAGCGTTGGTTCGGCAATCAATCTAGAAGAAAACTTTGAATTCAGAGTTCAAATCCTGGACAATTTTATAAGCATTTCACTTCATGCCCACGACATTGCGAAAGTTACTAATCCATTCCCCCCACCCAGCCAGCTATGGGTAAATAGTCGGGCAGACTTGGGTTCTTTAATCTTAGAAAAGCAACCAGTCGAGGAGAAGGAAATCTCTGAATTAAAACCAAGTGCACTCCGTTTAAAAATGGCCTTGTGTCACATGCTTCTCATGACTGACAGGTTGGGTAAATATAGGATAATTCAAAAAATGTTAATACCCTTATGAGAGTACCTTTATGATATAATTTCAAACAGTCTCCTTATGTTCATCACCCCTGTCAACGAATTCTTGAACTCTCCCATAGATGATTTAAAAATGGTTTGGTTTGGTTTCTTTGTTTAATGGCATATCAACTCTTTTTAGGTTATTTAATTCCAAAGCCATTCTCTTAGAAGAACAGTAGTGGTACTATTTTGCCCATAGCTGGGAGGATAAGGGGGTTCATACCTTTCCCAAGGGTATTTGCCCGAAAGTGAACGTAATAGCGCGACTGGAGTACGAACTCGCGTACTACGATTCCGCAGACCATCACGAGGACACCCCCGATTTAAAAATGTTAATATTTCTACGGTAGTATTCTTTATGAGAAAAACAGAAGTGATATCACAGACACAACTTGGGGGAAGATTTCAATAATGTATTGACAAGGATGGTGAACAGGTAGAGACTTTAAAAATAATTATCATAAAGGAACTCCCATAGAAATGTGGACATTTTTTTAAACACTCTGTATATCTCCCATCCTTCCCTTATGGAGATGCATCCAAATTCTCGGTGCATGTCTTCCGAGAAATGAACACGAATTTCGGGAATTTATAGCTGCCTTCTGGAGGTGCCCGTGGTGTAATGGTTATCGTCGTAGGAAATGGACACGGTGACACGAGTTCAAATCCTGGACGAGACTCATTGCATTTCATATAGCACTAATACCCTTGGGAAAGGTATGAATCCAATTGTTATCCCTCCAGCTATGGGTAAATAGTAGGACAGACTAGATTCTTCAGTCTTGGTGAAGGCAACTAGTCTAGGAGAAGGAAAAACTCTGAATTCAAACCTGTTAAACTCCGCTTAAAAATTGACCTTGTGTCATATCCTGCCTTCAGTATCACCTCAAAGGGAAAAATCGAACAGAAATTACAGTGGATCTTTGATATCTACGACGTAGGTAAAGTTGCGAAAGGTGTTATATAATAGTTTTATGTAGAAATACATGTGGCTTGTCGTTGTCCAGAATCTGGTTCCCTCACGTGGTGTAATGGTTACTATTGAGTTTGAGTCTCACCGGGTGTTTTATGCATCCAGCCTGCGTCACAACTAAGTAAAGTTTAACAACTAACTACTTGTCCAGAATATTCAGCTGAGGATATGTCTGCTACAATATACAGGGTGATTCACAAAATATTAATATCCTTACGTGAGTACCTTTACGGTATAATTTTAGTTTCCACATGTTCACCATCCTTGTCAATACATTCTTGGAATCTCTGACGGGCGATTAATAGAAATGTTGATATTTCTATCAAGGGTGCCTTTATTAGAAAATCAGAACTGATATTACTGAGACCACCTGGAGAAGATTCCAATAATGTGTCAACAGGGATGATGAACAGGTGGAAACTTTAAAATTATATCTCCTACGAACTCCTTGTCAATACATTCTTGGAATTGTAATATAATAGCCAATGGATTTTGGTTCATACCTTTGGGTTTAGTTAGGCTGAGAACCTGTTGAGTCTTTAGTATGACTCGACGTAGGATTGAACCCTGGTCTCCCGGACCATTGGCGAACACTCTACTCATTAGACCAATAATGACGATGATAATAATACAGGATAATGATATTCAATGATCTTGAGAATAAAACAAAATAAGAGTCTCGTAACAGTCCCCACTGGCTCATATAATCTCCGAAGGGTTGCAAGACCGTTCTTGTGTTGGACATTTTGACGCTCCCATTCACTTAACAACTCTACCTGACTTCGCTGCTTAGTCTAATATAATGGCCGAGGGATTTCGTTTTATATATCTTGCCTTTGGGTTTAGTTAGGTTGAAAACCTTTCGGCTCAGTTCATGGGTTACTTAGGTGCAAATATGAGCGCAGGTGTTCACGCGCGTGCGGAGCGGACGTATCATTCAGAGATATCACAATAGGAACCCCGGATAGGAAATATGACCGGGGGATGTCAATGGCGTCATGACTGGAAGCGTGGGCTGAGATTTGAGAAAAGTCAGTTGAGATTGAGACCTGGGCGAGGCAAGACGAATTTGTGCGCTATGGGCGCCGCACGTGATGGGGGGGGCAGATGGAAAAGTCAGCATAGAAAGATTGTGCCTTTCTCCTTATGAGGAAAAACCTTTTAACTCAAAGGTAATGAAAAAGTTTCGTACCTGAACTAAGAAGTCTCAAGTGTTTTTTGTGTTTCGAGGTTCCTATGTTATCTTTGCCCAGTCGGCTGGGGCTGTAGAATTCACTGACTGCTTCTCTGCAGAGGGGTAAGACCCCCCCTAACGAGTGTCCTGGATATGACACTAAACAGACTGATGGTGAGGTTCCAGCAGTGCTGGAGCTTTGGGGAGTGCGGAGTACCCCTTCTTTGCCATTGCTCCCAGGTCCATTCTGGCCCAGCGTGGTAGCACCTGATAGGGCCCTATCTATGGGTTAAATAGAACTAACAGCATACTTATGCTAAACTGAATTGTTTGAGTAAACTGAATCGCTTGAAATAGAAATGTTTTTGACAATTAAACCGTACTTACAATTAAACTGCGTTCTTATGCTTAACTGAATTATTTGAAATAGAACTGTTTTTCCACATTAAAACTGTATTTACACTTAACTGAATTGTTACATATAACTGTTTGAATAGTTTGAAATGGAAATGTTTTTGACAATTAAACAGTGTGCTCATGCTAAACTGAATTGTTTGAAATAGAACTGATTATTTACATAAAAATCGATTTGGCATTAGATAACCTACAAAGGTTGATATGCCATAAAACCCAACAAACCAAAACTTTATTAAAAAAAATCTTTTTGTTCAATGAATATCTATTCGGAAAAATGTACATTCAAAAATCATGTTAACGTAATTATTTTCCATTTTTAACTCACAACAATTTACATAAAAATGGATTTGGCGTTAAATAACCTACAAAGGTTGATATGCCATAAAACCCACCACACCAAACCAAACCAAACCTATGTTATCTCTATGTGAGTCCTGATCACAATATACATTTCGCATATTCATGTATGGCTATGTTACAAGTCGTCCACTGAGAGAGGATGCATTGTTGGGATGTTTCGTCCGCTTTCCTTTGTAGGGAACAAATAAATAAATAAAAAAATTAGAATTAAATTAAAAATAAATAAATAAATAAATAAATAAATAAAAAGAAAACTATTAAATTTGCAGAAAATTCCCAGAGGTCCATAACAGAAAAAAAGGGGATGACGCATGCGTAAAAGAAAAAAGGCTTTCCTCTTGACAAAGGGAGCAAAGTATTCTTTCTCTTTCAGGCAGTGTCCGTCGAACCAACAACATCATTATACTGTCTGGTGTTTTGGGCACCACGCATACGTCTTTGGACGTAGCATCGGTTAGTCCCTTCACCCAGTTGCAGCCTCTCTCTCTCTATCGGTCAGCATTATGCTGAAATATACAAGACCCACGAATGAACTGTTAACTAACTCTTACCGGACTTTGACAAAACTTCCAAAAGAAAACTAGCCCTTATGGAAGCCCGAAATACCAAATGCGGACACACACATACATGAAACGAATTAACGTATTTTTGACACCTTAACTGGGGGATTCAACCATTTCAAAGTTTTCAGGAAAAACTCCCTCATCCACGGAATGGTTATTGAACCCAGTAAATAAAGGAAAGTATAAAAGAAACGTCTTCGTCTCTTATCTGTCCTGTCTTTTGTATAATTCTTTTTGGGACTTTCTTGGGCAAGGCATTATACCGACTAACTAACGTGGGGGTAAAATATAATATAACCAAAATATGGAGTTAGATATCTTACGGCAACACAGCCTTGCCCTAGCCTCTGATTCCTCAGCCACACACGCCCCACAGTTTGTTTAATGGCATATCAATTTTCGTAGATAATTTAGTGCCAAAGCCATCCTTGTAGAACAACTACAGTGGTTCTATTTAACCCATACCTGGGGATATACGAAGGTTTATACCTTTCCTAAAAGTAATTTGTCCGAAAGTGACCGCAATAGTACGTCTGGAACTCAAAATTGTTCACTACAATGTCGCAGTCCAGCGCGTTAGCCACAACGTAACGGGGACTTGGTCAGTTGCTCACTCATAATCCGACCTGTCAGCAATATACATGCAAAGCATGCAAACTTTGTAAGCTGAATATTGTTTGTTCTGTTTCTTTTCATCATCATCATCACCATGTCGTGCTGGTAGCACGGATATCCCTGACCCTCTCTCGCCACTTTCCCAGTTGTTCATCGCCTCAGCCAGGACTTCAGGACAACATCCTGTATCCTCACATAGTTGCTGAATGTATGTTCGTGCTGGTCGTCCTGCTTTTGCACGGCCACGTGTGGGGGTCCATAAGAGTACATCACTTATGAGTTCGTCCCTGCTTCTCCAGCAGTGTCCTGCATGTCTGGTTCGTCTAATTGAATAGTTTTCGTGATAGGAGGCAGGTGGCCGTACAGTTGGTGTCTTGTGGGGTGTTGCCGCCAGGACTTGTTCAAGATTGCTCGCAGCATTCTTGTGTAATTGCCGTCCAGCTTCTTCTCCAGCCGTTTTGTTAGAGTCCATGTAGTGTATCCATATAGCAGTATCGATGCGACCGCTGCCTGGACGAAACTGCGTTTCATTTTATCGGTCAGGTTTGATTTCCATATAATCGATAGCCTATTGATAGCTGTCCATGCTTTCGTTAACCTCGTGTCGATGTCCTTTTCGGTTGATGCGACGCTGGTAAGTGAGTTTGTCTACTAGTTTAAGAGGGGTTCCGTCTGGAGTGGAGATGTCCCCCGTTTGATTATAGCACATATATTCCGTTTTGAGTGCATTGACATCTCCATACCTCTTTATCATTTGTCTAGACTACGTACTTAGAACATCGATTGACAAAATCAGAGAGAACGGCTTCGAGCTGACAAAGAAAAGAAGCAGAATGCTCTACTACGAAACCGTATGGAACCCAAAATGGACAACATTCTAAGGAAGAACCAAAATGGCTTCCGCAGAAATAGATGCACGACCTCACAAATATTGACTATCCGTAGAATCCTTTAAGGCGTACGGACAAAAAACCAACAGGCGACAATACTATTTGTCGACTTTACCAAGGCCTTCAATTCCATTCACGGAAGGAAGATGGAAAAAATTCTACTAGCATACGGCATACCAAAAGAGACCGTCGCAGCCATAATGATTCTCTATAGAAACACCCAAGTGAAAGTACGTCTCCTACTTCGACATTGTGGCAAGAGTACTGCAAGGGGACACATTAGCCCCATACATCTTTATCATCTGTCAAGACTACGTGCTTAGAACATCGATTGACAAAATCAGAGAGAACGGTTTCGAGCTGACAAAGAAAAGAAGCAGAAGGTACCCCGCAAAAACAATTACCGACGCCTACTACACCGATGACATAGCGATACTGGCAAATACACCCAACCAAGCCGAAACACTACATAGTTTTCATCATAGTGTTTTATCATTTTGTGGACTTGATGTGTATATAAAGATATTTCCAGCAAATGAATGATTTATTGTTTTTCATGTGATAAATTTTTACTAAATTTAATCAGCTGATTCTTTACGTTGTGGGGTATCATAATCTCCTTAGTGCTTTGGGCCTTTACAGGACTTAATCTAGTTCTGGTTACCTGATAAGGATAGCTTTAAACAACACGAGATAAAAGACTAAGAAAACAATGCGAACCTAAGTAAATATCTTTTATAAGAATCTAATATTTTTTGTAACCTAAAAGTGTATAAAAAATTTAAATCTGTAATATTCTAGTTTGAGTTCTCTTTTTCTGTACATCGTAGCCCCGGCATGCCATGAAATTAACTCTGATAGTAATAATGAAGCCTGTTTCGCAGTCTTTCACAGCTTTTATTTTAAAACAACGATTACTCAAGCGCCACTCAACACAATTTTTTTCAGAAATTCAATGACCGATAAGAATTGAAAAACGTGTTACCGCGGATTCCTCCCACTGAAAAATTTTAATCACGAGAAATCTATAACTATATCCTGCTCACTGTTTTAACGGAATTATAGAACATCTTTTAACAAAGATGTCAGTACGGTGCAGGGAAGTTTGAAAGTGTTGTATTATATATTATTAAGATTTTTTTTCGTTGGAAAGTTTACTGAGTTCAATTATAGAGTGTGTGAAGGGTCTAAAAGATTCAGTGGTATAAAATAACATAAAATCACATTGAAAACTAACATTTTTTAAATGTAGGGCAATAGTATTTAATTTGGGCAACTCTAATCATTACCCAGTCGGCCGGGCCTGTCGAATACATCGACTGTACCTCAGCAGAGGAGTAAGTCCCCTCCTCAACGATTTTCCTCGATATGACGCTAAACAAGCTGATGGTGAGGTTCCAGTAATGCTTATAAGGTATGGATCAAGGTTAAAGTGGAGCAATCCAGGGAAAGGAGTAGCGCCCTCACCTACACCTTGGTGTAGTACCTATTGAAAAGGGAGCCTTCGGGTCACCCTCGACTAAGGTCGCCTACTTTACTATATATACAGGATGTTCGGGCAAAATTTGACAGTTGGCATAAAAGGAACTGAAAGCACTATATCCCATTCTAAAATAAAAGTAGTTTAAAACAAACAAAAAATCAACAGTTTACTAAATTTTGCCGCCTTCAGCTTCTACCCTACTTCAAGACAGCTCCGGAACTTGGCCCATGCATTTCTCACTGTGTTCCTCGAGAATATCTTCGGACATTTTTGTGTTGCAGGCAAAACAGTTGGTGTCTTTTCTCAACTGTCTCCCACACATTGTACTCGGAGGAATTAGGTCAGAAATTGGAGCTGGTGAAGTCGCAGAAATTCTCTGACAACCACTTCTGACACTTTCCGGAGGTATGGCAAGAAGCGAGAACCTGCTGCAACACGCATAGCCTTCCAGCAGCCACCCTCTTCAGCCGGGATTCGACCAGTCTCCAGCAGCTTTCCACAGCCATTTGAATTAAGCCTAAGACTTTGTTTAGAGATGTGGGGCGGCATGGTTTCACCCTCACCAGAGATACACCCAAAGATCGTCACAATTTGGAGCAACTTAGTTTTTATGATGCATGAGGCACCATATGGATTGTAGGCATTTGTTATTCTGGGTGTTGTGCAACTGGTTGTCTTTTTCATGTGATCATCTCCGGCTTAACAGGATGTCTCAGCTTGTCTAAGGTCATCTTTACCTTCGTGTGACGGTTCACCTTGGCCTTAGCGCTCAGAATGTGTTTCTTGCGTTTCTTGTTTATCTTTACTAACTCCTCCGCTTGCCCAATTGGCTGGGGCAGTAAAATACAACGACTGCATCTCTGCAGAGAGGTAAGTCCTCCATACAACGGTATGACGCTAAACAATTTGATGGTGAGGTTCCAGTAATGCTGGAGCTTTGGGGAATGCAGAGTACCTCTTCATTGCCATCGCTCAAAGGTTCAGTCTAGCCCGGAGTGGTAGCACCTGAGAGGGTCCTCTCTATGGGTCAAATAGAACTAAACTGTGTACTTATACTAAACTGAACTGTTTGAAAAAGAACTGTTTTTACATTTAGACTGCGTACTTATGCAAAATTGAAGTGCTCGAAATAGAACTGTTTTGATATTTAAACTACGTACTTATGCTAAACTGAATTGTTTGAATGGAACTATTTTTGTATATTCATATTTACCAACCCCTCCGCTCGGGCAGGATATGACACTAGCTCAATTTTTAAGCGAAGTTTAACAGGTTTGAATTCAGAGTTTTCCTGTCTGCCCTACTATTTACCCATAGCTAGAAGGAGAATAATTAGATTCATACCTTTCCCAAGGGTATTAGTGCTATGTGAAATGCAATGAGTCTCGTCCAGGATTTGAACTCGTGTCGCCGTGTCCATTTCCTTCGACGATAACCATTACACCACGGGCACCTCCTATTTTTGTGTATTAAACTGAACTGTTTGAAACAGAACTGTTCTGACGTTTAACAGTGTAAACAAAAACTATACTTATACAAAACTGAATTGTTTAAAATGGAACTGTTTGACTAAACAAAATAGCTTGAAATAGAAATGTTTTTGAAATTAAACTGTGTACTTATGCTAAACTGAATTGTTTGAAATAAAATTGTTTATTTGCATAAAAATGTATTTGGTGTTTAATAACCACCAAAGGTTGATATGCCATAAAGCCCAAACAAACACAACCTCCGCATGAACAGGATGTGAGGTCATTATTTTTAGTCAATATTTTTAAAGTAGAGTTCAACAGGTTTGAAATTTTCCTTCTCTTAGACAAGTTGCCACACCAAAATTAAAAAGCTCAGTCAGAGAAAACGGCTTTGAGATGAAAAAGAAAAGAAGCAGAAGGTACCCTGCAAAAACAATTACCGACGCCGACAATGCCGATGACATAGTGACACTGGCAAATACACCCAACCAAGCCGAAACACTCCTGCATAGTCTGGAACGAGCCGCCGCAGGCATTGGCCTCCATGTCAATGCACACAAAACGGAATATATATAATCAAACAGGCGACATCTCCACACTAGACGGAACCCCTCTGAAACTAGTAGACAAATTCACCTATCTAGGAAGCGGTGTCTCATCAACCGAAAAAGACATCGACACACGGCTTACGAAGGCATGGACAGCTATCGATAGGCTTTCGATCATATGGAAATCAGACCTGACCGATAAAATGAAACGCAGTTTCGTCCAGGCAGTGGTCGTATCGATACTGCCATATGGATGCACTACTTGGACGCTAACTAAACGGCTGGAGAAGAAGCTAGACGGCAATTACACAAGAATGTTGCGAGCAATCTTGAACAAGTCCTGGCGGCAACACCCCATAAGACACCAACTATACGACCACCTGCCTCCCATCAGCGGCAGGACATGATGATGACGATACCTTGCAAAAGGTATCATCATCATTTCCCTATGTGAAATGCAAACAGCCTCTTCCAGGGTGTGAACTCTGTTCGTCGTATCCATTTCCAACGACGATAACCATTACACCACTGGTACCTCCTTGTGTCTCTTGTACGAGTGGTAGCAAAGTTTCTTATTCAGGGCCAGCTCTATAGTGACGACCCTAACATTCATCGCTCTCGCTAAAGCTCGGATTTCTTTGTTTGGAATTTGTAGAATGGATTTCGGTTTGCAGTAGGAGTGGGCAATGAAGGTGTATTCCACACTCTACTGACCTCCAGAACTGGGGTCTCACCATCAAATGCAATTTAGTTTCAAAACCAGGGCAACCATTTTTTTGGTGAGGAGAGGGCAGTCTTAATGCCCAGCTGGGGATACAGTCAGGGAATTTTGAGCCCTACTGATAGGGCGCTAAGTAAATAGTTACCACACTTCCAAATCTTCCCTGTTTTTATATCGTTTTGTTAAATTCATGCTCTAATAATATGTATTAAATTCCAAAGGTCGTGGGGATGTCCACGTAGTGAAATAGTTATTAGTGAGTATCCTCGTGGTGTAATGGTTAAAGCGATGGACTGCGGAATCGTAGTAAGCGAGTTCGTTCTCCAGTCGCGCTATTTCGTTCACTTTCGGGCAAATACTCTTGGGAAAGGTATGAACCCCCTTATCCTCCCAGCTATGGGCAAAATAGTACCACAACTGTTTTTCTAGGAGAATGGCTTTGGCATTAAATAACCTAAAAAGGTTGATATGCCATTAAACAAAGAAACCAAACCAAAACCAAAGGTTGTTTGGCATTTCACTCTCCCACAAATATACTCCGCTACAAACTGACATCTTCGACTTTCCTAGTTTTATCCCAACCACTGCTGAATATTGGTCGCAACAAAACCACCATAAACTCACCTTAATGGAGGTGCCCGTGGTGTAATGGTTATCGTCGTAGGAAATGGACACGATGACACGAGTTCAAATCCTGGACGAGACTGATTGCATTTCACATAGCACTAATACCCCTGGGAAAGGTATGAATCCAATTATTCTCCCTCCAGCTATGGGTAAATAGTAGGACAGACTGGGTTCTTCAGCCTTGGTAAGGCAACTAGTCTAGGAGAAGGACAACTCTGAATTCAAACCTGTTAAATTCTGCTTAAAAAATTGACCTTGTGTCATATCCTGCCCGAGCGGAGGGGTTGGTAAATAGGATAAACCCACCTTTATGGAGATCTACAAATAACCGATGTCATCGAGAATTCAGCCTTGATAATCCAGTTAATAATCGGTGAGTAATTTCTCAGGATTACATGGCTGGTTTCAACCAATTAAGTCCCTCTTGATATTTGTAATTCTTCGCAAAAACGATCTTCAAAATCAACCTGATTTATCAGCTTTGCCGGCAGTCAGTCACGTGAAAGATCATTTACTACCAGGACAGTCTTTCTTTTATTCGAGAAATATGATAACAATCTCGCTTATTGTTCACCTACACATGCACAAAACATCGCTTACACATACACTCTTCTTTGGAGGGGTTTGTGGCGTACCGGTTATCGTCGTAGACTCGACAAACAGGGTCCAAATCCTGAACGAGGCCGTTTACATTTCACATTGCGCTAATACCCTTGATAAAGGTATGCATCCAACTATTCTTTTTCCATCTATAAGTAAAATAGTAGGATAGACTATGCGTGTTAATCTTTGTTTGGTTTGATGGAATATCAACCATTGTTGGTCATTCAATGCCAAATCCTGTTTTTACATATATTAAATACGTGATTTGTAAACACATTCTGAAGATATATTACATATTGACCCTTGACCAAGGAGTCAATCAGAGACGCACCTGTGTAAATAAAAGCAGTCACGTGATCAATCGGAAGTTGTGGGCGTTATGAAATAATATACGCATACGCCTGCTCGTCAGTTGGAGTCAGTGAGTTAGAACCAGCTTGTAGTTAATGAGAGCGCATCGCTGGGGGTTGCGGCCCACTGTGCCCTCTTGTTTAGTGCCCCTGGCCGAGAAGCAGAAGAAGTGCTAAGCGGGGTCTTGAAGATAAAACAGCGTGCTATGGCTGAGAGAAGAAGTAGTTATAGGTCAATATAGCAGTCTGTCTTTGTCTCCCTGTCTCCGTCTGTGTCTCTCAAACACTACAGAGATTTGACTCCTTTCGAAAGAATAAAAAGACGTATATATTTTTATAAAGAAGTGTTGTCCTTCATCTGTCTTCATGACTATGTAACAGATACACAGTCAAATGATCAAATAGTTCTATTTCTAACAATTCCTTTTAGCATAAGTCAACAAATTTAAATGGTTTTGAACATTGCTATGTATCACTAACAATTCAATTAAACGTCAATCATTTGTTTACACACGGTTGAATGATTTGGTTTCTTTGTTTAATGGCATATCAACCTTTGTAGGTTATTTAATGCCAATGCTATTCTCCTTGAAGAACAGTAGAGGTACTATTTAACCCATAGCTGGGAACGGTTGAATGAATGAACAGTTCTATTTCAGCAATTCAGTTCAACATAAGTCATTTGTTTGCACTCAGTTTAAATGTCACAGTTCGATCTGAACCATGGATTGGACCCTATCAGGTGCTACCACTCCGAGCCATACTGGACCTGGGAGTGATGGCAATGAAGGGGGTATTCTGTGTTCCACAAAGTTCCAGCCTTACTGGATCCTCACCATCAGATTGTTTAATGTTATATGCTGGAGACTCGTTGTGGCGGGGTGTCTCCTCCCGGCAGAGATGCAGTCGGTGTATTCTACAGCATTTTAATCTTGGAACGGCAACCCGTCTAAGAAAAGGAAAACTGAATTCAAACCAGTTTTTGAGCTGGATAAGGATGGGCTCCGTTAGGATATTCATACCCAAGACATGCAACATTAGTAGAGCCTCCACAACCAAACCAAGCAACTCCTATTTACCCAACCCCTCTGCTCGGGAAGGATATGACACAAGGTCAATTTTTAAGCGGAGTTTAACAGGTTTGAATTCAGAGTTTTCCTTCTCCTAGACTAGTTGCCTCACCAAGGCTGAAGAACCCAGTCTGTCCTACTATTTACCCATAGCTGGAGGGAGAATAATTGGATTCATACCTTTCCCAAGGGTATTAGTGCTATGTGAAATGCAATCAGTCTCCTCCAGGATTTGAACACGTGTCTCCGTGTCCATTTCCTACGACGATAACCATTACACCACGGGCAAACCAGGCAACTCGATGTCTTTTAGTTATTTTCATGATAAGTTAAACAATTTCTAAATCTTGCTAGCTGTTAACATGTTTTTGTTTTGGGTGAGTGCATTATTCTAAATAGGGATGAAATATCATTTTGTAATTTTTTTTTAAAAGTTCAAATACAAATTTGACTTGAAACGGAAGTGGCAACCAATGCACAACTGGTAATCGTAGTGACTTGTGATTAAAATCAGACTGGACTGATAGGCAATAAATAAATAAATAAATGACCTGTTTCATACAGACATAAGTTTTTTTTTTTTTTAATGATCTCATCACAGCAAACCAGACTCTCTTTCGGCGATAAACTAACACTTTTATTTCTTTATTTTATTTATTTTTTTTTTCAGTTCATTTTTTTTCTGTCCATTTTTTTTGCTGTTCATTTTTTTGGTTCATTTTTTTTTCTGTCCATTTTTTTTTTTTTTTTTTTTTTTTGCTGTTCATTTTTTATTCTCATCTTTTTATTGCATTTTCAGTCGTAAAACCTAATCGAGTATTCGCAGATATTATTTTCTATTTCTACTTATATAGATATTTCATTTTTCGAAATCTTCTATTGCGCCAGTTATTAATCTGAACCAGTTTATGAAATATAAAAAAGAAAAAAAACGAATTTGAAACTTGGTATTTTGAATTAGCAACATTAGTAACAGAAATGCAATTTGGAAAAACAAACACGTTTTAATAATAATAATAATGGGTTGTATAAAAGTCTATTTGGATTTATTGGGTTAAATAGTTGATTTAAAACAGCCGGTAGTGTAAATAACCTGAGATCAATGTAGCAAACAAAAGAAAACTTCGTAAATTCTTCGAATTTAAATAAAAAAATATTTTCGCCTTTTTAATCAACTGAGACTTAACCAAGAAGGTAATTTGATTTGATTACTTGACACTATATAAATATAAATTGTTTGTCTTAAGAATTGTTACTTGAAGCTATAATTGTTTATTAAGGATTGTCATTCGGAGTTACTTGAAACTATATGACTCTGTACGCTTGAAATAATGTAATTGTGTATATACTATTAAAATTTGATACACCGACTGCATCTCTACAAAGGGGTAAGCCCCACTACCATCAACACCAACGAGTGTCCTGGATATGGCATTAAATCATCTAGGATCCATCGAAAGATATCATATGAAGAGCATTAAATAAATTCCAAAAACTTTCAAAAGAGCTTGGTAATTTTTTGGATGGTCGATTTTAATGGCATATCAACTCATCTAGGGCTATTTCTTGTCTAAAGGGTTTGGAAATCGCGTACATTGCGCATTTAAACTTACATTTCCTGTGTCGTTGTTCCTTAAGAGTTATTTTCCCCACTGTTAAATGATATCAAACACTATTATTGAATACTTGTTTTGGTTTAGTTTTATGGCATATCAACAACTGGTTATTTGATGCCAAATCCTCTTTATGCATATATATTAAATATATAGGATACGGCTTGGTTAGGTTTTATATTTGTTATGGTGATACACCCCATGATGTCACTGCATGGACCCTCCCCGACACTATAAATTGTGACTGACTCGATAAGCAAGTCTAGTCAGTTACCGGTAACCGTTACTGTCAGTATTTCCGTAAATAAATACTTCTGTAAACCTTACATCTCTTTGTGTTATTCATTTCTGGCCCTTCAATGTGTAATGTTTAAAGCGCTGGACTGCGGAATTCTAGTCAGCGAGTTCGAACTCCAGTCGCACTATTACGTTCGCTTTCGGATAAATACCCTAGGGAAAAGTATGAACCCCCTTATCCTCCCAGCTATGGGCTAAATAGCATCACCGCTGTTCTTCTTGAAGAATGGCTTTGGCATTAAATAATTCACGAAGGTTTATATGCCATTAAACAAAGAAATCAAACCAAACCATACCCTTCTAGGCCACAACAATATCATATCAACCCTTGTAGGTTCTTTGATGCCAAGTCTTCTTTATACTTATACATAAAATATATACTTGATTTGTAAACAAATAGTTTGTAAATAATATTTTTAACAAGCCTGAGCTCATTTTTTTGCACATGTATTGGTTTCAAGTATAGCTATTTGAGGTCTAAAATAAATTTCGTACTACTTATCAAAGTTTTCTGTCCTATTTCTTCTATAGCGTTTCGGGAATTGTTATTTGTTTAACACTATATTTTTTAAGGCAACACAAATGAATTACGAAACTTTGCTTTAACAACACAACAACGAAAGTTTTTTTATTTGCAGCTTTGAATATTTGGTTTGCTTTTGGTGCTGCAAGACTCGTGGAGTTTAGGCTTGTTAGTGTTGGAGACAAAATGGCTTAGCGGGATGATGAGATGGCAGCGTGTTGCTGGACGTGTGAGTGATGTGTTTAAAGTCACCGTGTAGTTTTGTATCTGGTATTTGGAGGAGAGTATGCATTATCTCCATTAATCTGGGCCAGAGGTGAAATGGTAGCTAGTGTGTCGAGAGCGGAGCTACGCTCGGATCGACATAGCCAATTTTTGGGGTGACACAAAGTTGGGCCTGTCCGAGGCATGTTGTATGTTTCTAATTTATGTTCAACTGGGATAAATTAGATGGCTCCCTCGTTGAGTGTCCATGTTGCTGCTGCTAGTGTTAAAGCCACGGTGAGATGTCCACACTGGGTGGCTTGTCTATCTAAAAGGCATCGCTAAGCAGGGACGACCAGACGAACGTCTGTTTTGGTCGCCGTCTCACGCTGAAGAGACTGGGTTTGGCCGCTCACCCGTTTTGCCAGCCGGAAATGAGGTCCGGGCTGAATAGGATAAGTCATCCTGATTGGGTGAAATTCAGTGTTGAATTAAATTGCGCGCCAAACCAAAATACGAGATTTTCCTCTTCACTACACTTCCATCCTTCAGGAATTTTTTTGCAGCTTTGTACAGACACAGAAGAAGCCAACAAATTAATTGGAGTAAGAAGAAAACCAATCGAGTCAGATATCTAAACCCAAAACCGACCACTATCAACCAAACAAACTAAAGAGACAAAAAATAAACAACGACCAAATCTTTTGTAACCCCTTCAAAGCTCCAGCATTATTGGAGCCTCACCATCAGTTTGTTTAATATCATGTTCAGGGTACTCGTTCGAGGTGGGTCTTACCCATCGGCAGAGATGCAGCCGGTGTATTTTAAAGCCCCATCTGACTTAGCTTGTTTTTTCTTTTTTTTTTTTTTTAATAACCTATGTTGAAATACTAATCTCTGACCACAACTGGAAAATATCTTATCACTAGACAGACTTCTATTCTCGCTAATGAGTTTTGAGCGCTTCTTATCTTTTTTCCAACTTCCTTTTTATCCCTCATGAGTATCATTTTTCTTACTTCATCATTCTTGTAAGTTTTTAATTTCATTTCCTATAGGTCCGTGGTTCCCAATTTGGGGCTGCTGGACTTTTTTAAAGGGGCAATTCGAGAATGATGTATTAACTCTGAATATTTTTTCAAGTGTGTCTGTATGAATATAAGTGAATATTTATCCAACCTCCTACCGGGTAGGATTTGACACAAGGTCATTTTAATGTGGGAAGCCATGCATGTTTCGAGATTCATATACGGTAGGCGCAAAAAATACTTAGCATCGGCATTCCCCTAATGGGGCGCCTCAGACGCTGAGCAGGTAAAACCTGGGAGTACGGCTCCTTGAAACCAAGTGTTCAATAGATTTCTATAACCACCCGGCACGAATGCCCGAAGGCAAGTGATGAATTTATGTGCAAGTAAATACAGAAGGTGCATTTACGAGGATTGTTTAAAAAGTTCTAAGCTTCAACCAGAAAAAAATGTTCCATAGCTGAATATTTTTGTTGTAGTCATCATCTTGTCGTGCCATCAGCACGGATATCTCTGACCCTCTCTCGCCATCCCTCCCTATCGTTCATCGCTTTCGGCAGGTCCTCAGGGCTACACCCCGTATTCTCACAGAGCTGCTGTAAGTAGGTTCGAGCTGGTCGCCCTGCTTTTGCTCGGCCATGTGTAGGGGTCCATAGGAATACATCACTAATGAGCTCGCCCTACTTCTCCAGCAGTGTCCTGCATGTCTGGTTCGTCTAATTTTTAGTAACATACTACAACTTCTTTTAAAACTTAAAAAAAAAATTCAGATTTCTGTCTAAATTTCGGTGCTAGAAAAGATCATATGTAAAATCTGGGCGAGGCTTAGAACTTTTTGAATGACCCTCTGACAGTATGTATACGTAAAAGTATGTATGTATGTATGTGAGCAATTACGTATGTATTGTACACCTACTTAAAAATAAAAGTTGATTATGTCTGCACTAGTAAAAGACCTTTTAAACGTTCTCTACGTGAATAGAAGTTAACTTTTTAAATAAGAATCATGTCAAAAGTGTTGCAGTATAACATCAAGTTTTAGAGATGCTATGTTATGGTTTTCCTCTAAAAAAAAAAGAAGTTTTTGAACCAATACTCTAAGTCCAATTCTTCATCCTACAGTCTTATTCTAATTAGATGTTCTCCCGCTGAACGTTTTTCTTTCAGTCGATGAAAGAGAGATTCACCTCTCTTAGAAATCGTTGTCAAACCCCAGTGAGGGAAGGAGTCTTGCTTAACCCTCTAAAATATACATCTATTTCCCTTGGTGTCTAAAATTCGGTTCCTTACTTTTTTAAAAATCTAACTCTTAATTCAGACGTAACTCTCCCCCTCCCTCCCTTCTTTATTTGCCCTCAACATATTTTTAATGTCTCTATTGTTTTACCTTCCAACTAAAATTCGAGCACAATCTCTTCTCTTCCACTCCTCATCTTTTCATCGTAGCTCCATATATTCAAGGGAGCAGTCAGAAGGTATACAGAGTAGCCCCTGGGGTCCATCCTCCGCTCGCCGTCCTCTATGTCGGGTCGCAACAGAATTAGGAATTGGTCATTAGACAGAATGGGAAAGGAAACTGACCAGTACCCAAGTATTTCGGCTGTTGTCCATTTCATGATAGTGAGAGTCAACGCTGTCTGGAAGTGTGAAGTGTCTCGTCCCCACCCCAAGATAAACCAGATGAGTGAATAAAAACGTCAATATGAATGATTTTTCTGGAATTCATTTTACCTTTTTTTAATTTGTGGAGCTGACCCACGGCTGATAGAGTTTTGACCAAAACCTGCGACCTGACCAATCTTTTCTTCATAACAAACACATCGTGGGATTAAGATCGTTTGGTCGGCGAAAATATTACGCAAGGACCTCGACCAATTGGAAATATCAGGGATCTGATTTTTGAATAGATATTGGCTCAATACTTGTTTACCAGCTTTTATTATTTGTTATTAACCTTGAGAAGGCATCCAATGCCATTTCTCGCAGAACAGAATGAGACGGAAAATTTTAATAAGTTGAACAAAATATATTTTTGACCTAAAAAATGGTGGTAGCCCAGTCCGATCGGGCTATTGAATACACCGACTGAATCTCTGCAGAAGGGTAAGACCCACCCACAACGAGTACCCTGGATATGGCATTAAACAAACTGATGGTGAAGCTCCAGTTATGCTGGAGCTTTGAAGGGGTTACAAAAGATTTGGTCGTTGTTTATTTTTTGTCTCTTTAGTTTGTTTGGTTGATAGTGGTCGGTTTTGGGTTTAGATATCTGACTCGATTGGTTTTCTTCTTACTCCAATAAATTTGTTGGCTTCTTCTGTGTCTGTAGTAGGCTGCAAAAGAATTCATGAAGGAAGGAAGAAATAAGAACAAGATACCTTTTAAATTCTAACTTTATTTCTTGGTTCAACAATTATTCTGTGGGTAAGGAATTCTTCCAGAATCCAAATGAAATGATAGCGTCTCTCAGACAAGTTGGTTCATAAGCCTAAATTCGGTGTGGTCATGTCCATTAGTGTTTTTATGATGCTTCTTTCGGCGTGTCGACTCGTTAGCAGCAGACATGGTGTCAGGTTACTAAACTTTATCGGCCATGTATTCGCTGATTGCGACTGCATGAAAAAGGGTCCTCACAGTCTGAAGGGTCCCGCTGAAGTGAGGTCAAATTTATCCTTTTCACAGGGACGGTTCCTTTTCCGGGCGTGTGTCACCTCCTCTTCCGGTCAGGGGTTTCTGGTAATTTCTGCACTTTTTGAATGTATTCTATTCCTTTTATTTTTCTGTTTTTTTCAATCTACTGCAGCTTTGGGGAATGCAGAATACCCCCTTCATTGCCATTGCTCCCAGATCCACTCCGACCCGGAGTGGTAACATCTGATAGGGTCCTATCTATGCGTCAAATAGAACTGTTTGACGTTTAAACTGAGCGCAAACAAATGAATTATGTTAAATTAAATTGTTTGAAATAGAATTGTTTCTTCATTTAATTATGTGTAAACAAATGACAGATGTTTAATTGAATTTTTAGTGATACATAGCAATACTTGGAACCATTTAATTTTGTTGAATTATACTAAACTGAATAGAGAACTGTTTTATCATTTAACTGTGTTGTGACGTGGTATGCTGTAGAGAGAGAGTGAAGGGGAGGTCAATATCCTTACCCCTCTTGCTTTGAATCAACAGGTGTTAAGAAAGATCGGAAGACAGGGACCAACCGTTAAAGTGGTAGGGGAGAGAAATGGTGAACTAACTATATCCCTGGCACTTTAGCCAGTTGAAGCGACAGAGGTCAAGGTCAGTCGAGTGGCGTGATTCGGCGAGGCAGTGGACGAAGAAAAGATGATTGATTGGTCGATAGAATCTTCGCGCCAAAAGGCCGGCTCGCGTTAGAGAAATTTGAAAGAGAATCTTCAGTTTCATGCGGAACAGCTTTGATACAAGTTGCTGTATTCGACGTGTTCCGGGAGAAAGAAATGAATCCCCCGTAAAAAGTACAAAGTCTGGGATATGAAATCCGTCAAAGATAAGCACAGCTCAAACCGTTTTGTTTTTTCAAATCTTAAATATTGGAAAGTAGTGTGTATTCTAAAGACTGTGAATGTTCTGTTTCATCAATTATTAAAAATATTGTATGAATATTTCTACACGCCTCAGTCCGGCGTTTTGGACACTTTTATTCAAGTAAAAGAAAGAGAAAGAAGGAAAAGGACTGTTGAGAGACATTTTTGTTTGATGTTTTCCAGTTGACAAAATATTTCCGGTGTTTGAAAAGAGAGAAAAAAAAAAGAACCGTTTCTTGAATTTCCTCATTATTTGTTTTGATCGTCGTATATTAAAATTTTTTGTTATATTTTAAATGCATCCCTGTGTTGAAATGTTTTGATTGTGTTCTCTTCCTCTGTAGAATTGATTTTTGCATATATTTTATATCTCGGCTTCATTCCACTTTCATTAATTCTCGCTAACACGTCTCGTTGCCTCCCTAAAAAATATAAGAGGATTTGGAAATCTATCTACAGTGAATGTCAACTAAACTAGAAGTTCGTTTCTCGTGATATGAAAGGGTAGGAGGGCAAGGACTTGGTAGCGTATTTAAGAACGAATCGGCAACTCCTTTACCGACGTCAGAGACCAGTCTAATCTCGAATCAGCATCCACATTATTTGTTTATTTCACATACGCCTAAATGGCAGTCTCGTCAGGGATTTATTTTGTGGAGTGACAAGTTCTGGGCTGTTCTCGGCGATATAGATTCTACGTAACAGCCTTTTACTGAGGACAATGACCGAGACGTCAATCTCTTAAGGTCACAGTAGAATCCAACGTCACAGTCTAAACAAATGACAGATGTTGAATTGTACGAGTAAAATAGCACTACTTGAAAACATTTAACTGTGTGCAAACAAATGATTAATAGTAAACAGAATTATTCGTATTAGATAGAAATAAGTGAAACCATTTAACTGTTTGCAAAAAAAAAACAAAACAAAACAAAAAAAAAACGAAATGAGCTCAGACCCGTTAAAAATGTTATTTACAAAATGTGTTTAGAAACCATATAAGTAATATATATGTATAAAGAGGATTTGGCATTAAATAACCTACAATGGTTGATATGCCATAAAATCAAGCCAAACCAACCAAACCAAGATGGTCGGACAGACGAGGTCAGATTTATGTTTTCACATAACCAGCTATAAGTTGGATGTTCACTAGTAATTTGAGAAAAAAAAACAAAAACCTCAACGTGTTTGGAAAAGACATTTCACTTATGTTGAAGTTACAACTTTGATGATTTGTTGTGCATTTATATAATATTTCTGTATTCATAGAATTTTGTTAAAATATTCTTAATCACAGGTAGGGCCGGCGCTGGGATGTATGGGACCTAATTAGAAAATTCCTAGTGGCGGGGGGCTTTCTACCCCACAAAAATAAACTGTGTTAAAGTGTGGTATCCAATTTGAAAATTGTTCGTGGGACCTTCTACCCCACCAAAAAAAAAAAAAAAAAGAAAAAAGAAATGTGGGGTCCAAAAAGAAGATTGTTTGTGGGACCTTCTACTTCCCTCAAAAAAGAAATGCAGGGTCCAAAGAGAAGATTGTCAGTCCTTCTACCCCCCCCCCTCCCCAAAAAAAGAAATGCGGGGTCCAAAAAGATTGTTCGTGGGAACTTATTAATGAAATGTTTCATTTCGGTATCAACAATGTAGTTGGGAAACCCATTATTGATAAGGATTTTTTAAAAATATTTTTAAGTTCGTTAAGGAAGATACTTTGAGAGGAGGATAGTAGCTTAGCTCTGGAAATAAGTGTTTTATAATTGTTCTTTAATGACGGAAGGGGCATTCACTTAGGAATTTGAGGGTGCAGGGATTAATGTTAGTAGGTTTTTATATGTTGAGGTGATAAATCGATCAATATTGGTTGTGTCTATTAGTACACCAAAAAATAGGATTTTATCGTGGATATTGATTTCTTATGTGAAATTGAGAACAGAATTATTTTGAAAGGTCTCTTGTATTGTGTTAATTTCATCAGTGCTATTGGTGAGAAGGAGTATGTCGTCAGCATACCTTAAATAGATGTTAGGTTTATTGAAGGTATCAAAAACCTTATTTTCAAGGGCTGACATGCAAAAATTACTGAAAATGGGCACCAAAACGGACCACATCGCTATTCCATCTTTCTGGATGAATATATTTCTATGGGGATCATAAAATGGTGCTTCAGTAGCGCAGAGTAAAAGTATTTTTCGTAAACTATTGGAGTTGATTTTGAGTGGAGGAAGCGTTGGATGGTGGTAAATATTAATTATAATTATATTGATTGTTTCTAGAACTGGAATATTTGTGAATAAATTTCCACGTCCAGAGAGGATATTATTCCTTTGTTTGGTTTGTGGGTTTTAAGGATTTCGATAAATTCTTTTGTAGATTTAATGCTTTTTAATGCCATTATGGGGAAGGTATGGGTTAATTAGACCGTTAACAGTTGACAATGGATGGACGCTAGCCACTATATCAGCATGGAAAAATTCTGTCAATGCCCCAGTAGGAGGTGTAGGAATACTTATAGGACCAAGAGCTTTAAATACACTTAATAGCATAGAGAGAATACAACTAAGGATGATGGTAGCTACTTTTAATGGCAACCCTAGAGCAACAATCATCTCCTGCTACAGCCCTACCAATGTTAGTGAAGAAAATGAACTCCTCGCCTTCTACGATGAGCTATCTTCTCTAGTGCGTAGCATTCCGAAACACAACGTTCTCGTCATTGGCGGAGACATGACTGCCCAAATCGGGAAAAACGGAAACCACAAATACAGCCTACACAACTCGTCAAACAGGAATAGACAACATCTAACAGATTTCACGATAGAAAATAGATTAACATGCCTCAATACAAACTTTCAAAAAAGGGAGAGAAAATTATGAACCTACACATACGCAAACAATACTAAAGCACAGATAGACTACGTCTTTATAAATAAGAAATGGAAAATAGCGCAATAAATTGCGAGGCATACTCCTCTTTCGAGGGTGTGTCCTCCGACCACAGAATTGTCAGGGCAAAAATAGTCTGAGCCTACGAAGAAACGCCACACGAACAACGACCACCATACACTATAACTGGGCCCTTTTTAACATCAGGGATATTAGAGATAGATATGTGTTAGCATTGAGAAACAAATTCGATGCACTTCAGGAGAAGACAGAAATACCTACCTCGAATGACGAATATGAGAATTTCGTCCGCGCACACATAGAGGCAGCAGTGAAATGCATACTAACAAAACTTAGAACTAAATCTAGAGTCCCATAGGAGACATTAGCCGTTAGAGAAAAACGTGCAGACGTGAAAACTGCGTCCAAATGCAATAGGAAGAACTCAACGAACACAAATGCCCTGAAACTACAAAAAGGCACGAAATGAATTAGCAAGCATATATCTAAAACAACAGACAGAATACATACAAAATCAGATAGATAAGATTAGAGACTCACCGGAAGATAGGCAATCTAGGATAGCCTGGCAAACGATAAACGAAGTGAGCAGAAGGAAGAGCATAGCCAAAGCTAAACTGAAAGCTACAAACCAACAAGAAAGAATAAAACTGAGGAAACAGCATTTCGAGAACCTACAAGGAAACCCATAGAAAGTTATACATGAATCAATCACGAGAATTATTAGTAAGCAATTAGACATTGAACTAGGACCGTTTATTCTACTCGACTCAGTACTTAGAAAAATTTAAAATAGGAAAACCACAGGGCTTGATGAAATTCCCCCAGAAGTATGGAAGACCAGACAATTCGACGACATATTGCTCCGATACTGTAACGCAGTTTATTATCAAAATCCAATAGACAGATGGATGAAGGGATGCATTCTCCCTTTCCCTAAAAAGGGCGACTTCGGATTAGCCAAGAACTACCGAGGTATAACACATACATCCATAGCAGGCAAAATATACAATGCTCTCCAACGAAACCGTAAGGAACCCAAAATGGACAACATTCTTAGGAAGAACTAAAATGGCTTCCGAAGAAATAGATGCACGACCTCACAAATATTGACTATCCGTAGAATCCTTGAAGGCGTACGGACAAAAAACCAACGGGCGTCAATACTATTTGTCGACTTTACCAAGGCCTTCGATTCCATTCACGGAAGGAAGATGGAACAAATTCTGCTAGCATACGGCATACCAAAAGAGACCGTCGCAGCCATAATGATTCTCTATAGAAACACCAAAGTAAAAGTACGTTCTCCGGATGGAGACACAGACTACTTCGACATTGTGGCAGGAGTACTGCAAGGGGACACACTAGCCCCATACCTCTTTATTATCTGTCTAGACTACGTGCTTAGAACATCGATTGATAAAATCAAAGAAAACGGTTTCGAGCTGACAAAGAAAAGAAGCAGAAGGTACCCAGCAAAAACAATTACCTACGCTGATGACATAGCGATTCTGCCAAATGCACCCGCCCGAGCCGAAACACTACTGCATAGTTTGAAACGAGCCGCCGCAGGCATTGGCCTCCATGTCAATGCACACAAAACGGAATACATGTGCTTTTATCAAACAGGCGACATTTCCACACTAGGTGGTAGCTCTTTGAAACTAGTTGACAAGTTCACCTACCTGGGAAGCAGTGTCTCATCTACAGAAAAAGGCATCGACACGCGACTAACAAAAGCATGAACAGCTATTGGTAGGCTCTCGGTCATATAGAAGATAGACCTGACCAATAGAATGAAACGCAGTTTCTTCCTAGCAGCGGGCAATTCGATACTACTATATGGATACACTACATGGACGCTGACTAAACGGAGAGAGAAAAAACTTGATGGCAACTACACAAGAATGCTGCGGGCAATTTTGAACAAGTCCTGGTAGCAACACACCACAAAACAGCAGCTGTACGGCCACCTACCTCTCGTCACGAAAACTATCGAAGTAAGACGAACCAGACATGCAGGACACTGCTGGAGAAGCAGGGACGAGCTCATAAGTGATGTTCTCCTATGGACCCCCTCACATGGCCGAGCAAAAGCAGGGTGACCAGCTCGAACCTACATACAGCAGCTCTGTGAGGATTCGGGATGTAGCCCTGAGGACCTGCCAGAAGCGATGAACGATAGGGAGGAGCGGCGAGAGAGGGTCAGGGATATCCGTGCTGGTGGCACGATAAGATGATGATGATGATTATGTAAGTTAGTACGTAGGTGTTGTTACCTGTGAAATTATTGGTCGGAGTGGATAGCTATTTTTATGTATCTTTACAATTCCATAAATGTATCCAGGTTTGTAATCACCAATTAATTTTGGTAATGTTATATTGTGACCTTCTAAAAGTTGAAGTTACTAAAAATACATCCAACAATAAACACAAGTATTCCACCATACTAACCCGACAACTAAAAAATGCTGCCGAACAATTATATAAACATCCGGACATCACAATAAAAAAAGCAGATAAAACCAATATCCATATCGTACATAATAAATCTGATTTCCATTCTAAACTACAGACCATCCTCAATGATAAATTTAAAAAAACTGAATCATAATCCAACTAAGCAACTCAAGTCTAAAATTAACAAACTCATTATTTTTAATAACGCTGACCTTCACAAAAAAAGAAATGCGGGGTCCAAAAAGAAAACTTGAGTTTGTAGGGAACAAATAAATAAATTAAAAATTAAATTTAAAAAAAAATAGATAAAAAGAAAACTATTAAATTTGAAGAAACTCCCAGAGGTCTCTAACGGAAAAGGATATGACGCATGCGTAAAAGAAAAAAGGATTTTTTCCCTTCAAAAAGGAAACGATATGAACTTTCTTTTTCAGGCAGTGTCCGTCGAACCAACAACACCATTTTGCTGTCTGGTGTTTTGGGCACCACGCTACGTCTTGGGATGTAGCGTCGGTTAGTCCCTTCACCAAGTGAATAAAGGAAAGTATGGAAGAAATGTTTTCGTCTCTTATCTGTTTCTAGCTTTTCTTTTTGTATATTTCCCTTGGGACTTTCTTTGGGCAAGGCATTGTGCCGGCCAGACAACGTGGGGTGAAACAGTGTAACCAAAATATGGAGTCAGATATTTACGGCAACACAGCCTTGCCCTTAGCCCCTGACCTTCAAGAAACTTCAAATCCCACAAGTTATAAAACATGAAGTTTCTTTTAAAAGATAAAACTCGAAATAATAATGCAGCATGTTTTGTTTTTTTATGTGTTAATTCCTCTTCTATTTATTTATTTATTCATTTATTTTATTTATGAAGATACCATCGAATGACTTTTTTACATAAAGCAACAAGAATAAAAAAAACAAAACAAAAAAAACAAAACAAAAAACAAAACAAACATTTTACTTTTTTTTCTTTTCAGATATATTTACATTTTTTAAAAAGTAAAATATACTAAGTGTTTGTACGGACATTTCCGTCTCTTTGAAAGTTTGAAAAACGTGAAAATAAAGTAAATATTACTCTTAGGGGCGAACTTTTAGTATGTTTTTAACCAAAATTGTCTTTTTAAAATATTTTTTTTATCCCCCTTTGAACTTTAATTGCTTTTTGGAAAATCTATTAGTGAAGATATATATATATATATATCTCATCCATAGAGGACTGCTTCGTTGTATCAACTTTTCTGTGTGAGTAGACGCAAAGGACGCTCCAAGCTGGGATCGAAACCCGCCTAACTTTTCGCGAGACGTGATATCTAACCGCTCAGCCATTTTGTCGACCTATGATAATCTGATGCGTTGTATCACAATTCTTTGGTGTGGCTAGACATGTTGGACGTTTCAAGTTTGGATCGAAATCTGCCAAACTTTACGGTCAGTAGTTTCGACGAACTACCTCTCGATGTAGTAGGTATTGAAAAGGCAGCCTTCGGGTCACCCTCGACTACGGTCGCCAACTTAACTTTTTTTTAATAATGAAAACGCCATCGAATTATTTTGTTAATTTTAATACTTTTACATTTTTTTTAAAAAGCAAAATACCACAAACATTAATCAATATCATACAACATTTTTTGTACGGACGTCTTTAGGAAATTTAAAAACGAGAAAATAGAGAAAATGTGGCTCATTTGGTTAAATTTTTAGTTTTATTCGTTGAATTATTTTCTTGAGAAAAAAGAAAAAGATATCGTCTTTTGATTTATTTCTTTTTCGTGTGATTTTTACTTTGAATCATTCAACTGTTACTTAAAGTATAAAAATCAACACACTTGATATTACACACAAAAGCATGAATCTTGCTTTGATAATCCTTCATTGTTAAATCCGACATACTGAGAAAAGATTTAAAACTTACGATGTCTTTTATTTGTTTCTGTCTGTTTCTTCTTCTTTCTTTCATTCTCTTTCTTCCCTTCTTTTCTTCTTTTCTTTTTCTTAACTTACCTTTTTTCTTCTTCCTTTTCTCTCTCTCTCTCTCTCTCTCTCTCCACCTTTTAACCCATCCTCCTCGCTATTTCACTTTAACTGTTCTTTTTCGTTCACTTCAAAACACTTCAATTTGTCAATGACGCTTCTATGGCACTTAATAAAATTTTGTAAAATCAACGAAAAACATTTAATTGCTTCTCTTTTTCTTTCTGTCGTTTTGTTGTCATTCTTATTAACTAAGCTTTGCTTACCATTCAGGGTGCTGGTTTTAAAATACGCTGACTATATTCTGGCCCAGAAAATCTATCTATCTATCTATCTATCTATCTATCTATCTATCTATCTATCTATCTACAGGGCATAGTACACGTCGACTGCATCCACTGAAGAAGGGTCAGACCCTCCTCCCACAAAAAAACAAATGTATCTTGGGTATAGTACTAAACTGCATCTGATGGAGAGATCCCCGTTGTGGAGCTCTGGTGAGTGTGTGGAGCACCTCTTTATTGCCATTACCCTCGGGTTCACTTTGTCCCGGAGTGGTAGTATCTGTTAGGGTCACTTCTAAAGTTCAAATAGATTTATTTAAAAATGATTCATGTTTGAGAGAAATACTTGATGCCATATAACTGTTGGGTATTTCTATTAAGAATATTTACTTGAAGATAAAATTTTCTTTTTTTCTTCTACTTATTATTTATTAGTACCATTGCTACTTTTTTGAGTTTTTCACACCAAGTCTCCAGGACTCTTCTCAGTATTCTGGCTGATCTCTATAATGCTGTAGTTTGGATGGTCTCCACTCGTCCTCTGATTTCCAAGTCCTTGTACCAATCCTTTGGTGACTGTACTAAGAGCACCAATTACAATTAGTATCACTGCCACTTTCATGTACTTGAAACCATATGTGGAAACAGATGATCATTATTAAATACAAATAATCACGGGAAACAAAATAATTATTTGTATTAGATAGGAATACTTGAAACCATGCAACTGTGTGCAAACTATTTGTATTATATAGGAATACTTGATATCAAATAATGGTCTGCAAAAGCTCCTAGGAAACAATGCACAGAAGTAAATATGAATGTACACTGAACACGATTCCCTAATCTCTAGGCATAAAATAACCCTTGAAAGGTTGACATGCCGATAAAAATCAGTCAATCAGCTTTGCTTAGTCTAGCACACAGACCTTTCATTACTTATTGTACCTAAGTGGTCACTCATTCCAGAACTGAACCGGCTGATCGTTGCTTAAATTTAATAAATCGATGGGAACCAGTGCTTTCTGCATGAATTGACACTGAGCCTTGTAGTTGTTGAGTTATCACACCAACACCATCTCGTAATGGAGGTCAAGTGATAGCAAGTACAGCAGTAATATTTTCGGTGTCCTCGTTGGTTGTGTTTTATAGCATATCGAACCATTGTGGATTATTTTGGGGGGTTGTATGTAATTTGGTTATTTCAGTAGATGTGCGTTCATACTTTACGGGTATTGCTCTCTGAATTATTTCCACCACAAATCTTAACTTTCTGCTGAGATGCCGTCGGCGTATTCAACAGCCCCAGCCGACTTGGCTATCAGTATTCTGGATACTAATCCAGAGTAGTCCACCGAGGAAACGTCGACTGTAAATGTACAAAAAAAAACTTAGGAAGGAATGTAATACTTACGTTCATTATCCAGATAAGAGTAAGTTTCAATCGTTTTCTTTCTTTATTTTTTCTCAGTCGGCTGGGGCTGTAGAATACACCGACTGCACCTCTGCAGAGGGGTAAGACCCCCCCACAACGAGTGTACTGCATATGACACTAAACAATCTGATGGTGAGGCTCTTGCAATGCTGGAGCTTTGGGGAATGCTGAGTACCCCTTTATTGCCATCGCTCGTAGGTCCACTCTGACCCGGAGTGGTAGCACCTGATAAGGGTCCTATCTATGGGTTAAATAGAACTAATTCGTGCTTCCTTCTCCATACTGATTTTTGCATTTAAACTGCGTATTTATGCTCCACTGAATTGTACGAAATAGAACTGTTTTGACGTTTAAAATGTGTACTTATGCTAAATTGAATTATCTGAAATAAAACTGTTTGACATTTAACTCTTTGTATTGCCCAGTCGGCTGGGGCTGTAGTATACACTGACTGTACCTCTGCAGAGGGGTAAGACCCCCCCCCCTCAATGAGTGTCCTGATATGACACTAAACACTCTGATGGTGAGGTCCTAGTAATGCTGGGGCTTTGAGGAACATGGAGCACCCCTTCATTGCCATTGCTCCCAGGTCCACTCTGGCCCGGAGTGGTAGCACCTGATAGGGCCCTAACTATGGGTTAAATAGAACTAACAGCATACTTATGCTAAACTGAATTGTTTGAGTAAACTGAATAGTTTGAAATAGAAATGTTTTTGACAATTAAACCGTACTTACATTTAAACTGCGTGCTTATGCTAAACTGAATTATTTTCAATAGAACTGTGGTTTGACATTGAAACTGTATTTACACTAAACTGAATTGTATAACATAGAACTGTTTTGACATTTAACTGTGTGTAAACAAAATCTGTACTTAGCTGAATTAGAACTGTTTGACTGAACTGAATAGCTAGAAATAGAAATGTTTTTCACAATTAAACAGTACTTACATTTAAACTGCGTGCTTATGCTAAACTGAATTGTTTGAAATTGAACTGTTTTTGACATGGAAACTGTATTTACACTAAACTGAATTGTTATATATAACTGCTTGAATAGTTTGAAACGGAAATGTTTTTGACAATTAAACTGTGTGCTCATGCTAAACTGAATTGTTTGAAATAGAACTGATTATTTACATAAAAATCGATTTGGCATTAGATAACCTACAAAGGTTGATATGCCATAAAACCCAACAAACCAAAACTTTATTTAAAAAAATCTTTTTGTTCAATGAATATCTATTCGGAAAAATGTACATTCAAAAATCATGTTAACGTAATTATTTTCCATTTTTAACTCACAACAATTGACAATACCCGCTATCCATTTTTAGCATTTCCCTATCCCAGACATTAAGATCGGAACTTAGGGTCGTGGGCTAAAATGTAACAGTTTAGTTTTTTAAAAAAAGAAAGAAAGAAAGAAATGACTGAAGCTTACCGTAATCTGGACAGTGAATATAAGTTTTACATTTCAATATAATTGATTTGTACATTACCGCAAGCATTTCCTCTGCGTGATATAATCGACAAGTACCAGATTATTGTAATAATAATGGTTATTTTATCATTAAATTAAATTAATTAAAAAAATAAAATAAAAGAAACAAAAATTTGAAACTTAATCTTATGTGGATGGTGTGTGTATGTATATACACACACATATATATACATATATATACACGCACACTCTCTTTGTCACACACACACACATACACATATATATTATAACAGTGTTGGTTGTCACTAAATCACTTTGTGGGTTTGTGGCGAACCAAATACAATTGATATAGCGAGTGCTCAATATCTAGGATAGAGCTATTATATAATAATAATGATATATATATATATATATATATATATATATATATATATATATATATATATATATATATATATATATATATTAGATTTATATATTTAATGGCATGGAACTTCATTTTATATGCCTGATGATTGTTGTTTTGTAAAAACTTTATGAAACCCAGGGGTCGCTAACAAAATTCCATGGCATTAAATATATATATCTAATATATATTTAATACATATACATTTATATAAAGTTGGCCGACCGTAGTCGAGGGCTATCCAAATGCTCCCTTCAATAACTGCTCCACCAAAGTGTAGGGAAAAGCAGAACTCCTTTAACCTGGATTGCTCCACTTAGCCTTGATCCATACCTTATAATGCTGGGTGTTAAGCAGGGAGTCATCAAGTACCATTTTTCGAGTCTTTGTTATGACTCGACCTGTAATTAAACCGCGGTTTCCTGGACTATTGGCAAACACTGTAAACATAATACCAATGGGAAGAGTAAAAGGAGCCTTTGTTTCGCTCTCGACTACAATATATATATATATATATATATATATATATATATATATATATATATACGCGCACACACACACATACATACATATATATCAATCTTTTCTCTATACTAACCCAGCAACTTCTTACTGGTTCTTTCTATCCTTTTGTCTAAATAGACATTTCTGTTTAATTTTGTCAATCTACATATCTCTGGCAGAATGATCACTCGGTTTTGAATCCTTGACCCTTTACAAAATTTAATTTTACTATTTGAAAGAACAACATTTCTCGTCAAGGAGTCTCCTTAGCAATGGGTCTGTTGCTTTTAAGAAGGTAGGTAGCAGTAAACTTGACCTCGGGAATGAAATGGATGAAAGAATTTCGACAAACAAGAAATAACAGGAACATCTGGTGTTGAAAAAGGTTTTTGGTGGTGGTGAGTTGGGAAATTACGAGGTTTGGTATCTGTCTTTTCTTCTTATCCCCAATCACTTGTTATCATTTTTTTTTGTCGAAACTGCAAAGGAATAAAGGATGGGAAGGAAAAAGACAGATATCTTATTTTAGTTATTTGTTTTACGTTTTTTTTTACAGTACAGTATATATATATTTTTAGGCGGGATATTTTGGACAAGTACCTACTGTTATTACTAGTTTTCGTACTTGAGCTCTAACCGAAGATCAAGTGGCAGCAAGTCAACTCATTACACCATTAATTTTCTCAGTATTTATTTATCATTATGTACTTATTCGCACAACATCCAGTGAATGCCATTGTGGATGATGCCACAAGTCTTTCCAGGTTTTACTCTCTCGGAACTTTGTTGCAAACTCTAACGCTGCTGTGGTCTGAACAGGGTCAAATTGAAAGATCTACTTTAATTTTTATCACTTACAATATTCGAACTATTGTCTTCATCATCACTGTTATACTCTCAATGTTTCAGCCGATGCGTCCTTCGGCCTTCTTCAGGTGTTTCATGTCGAATTCGGCAGCCCGCACAGAACCTTGATCTGAATCCTTTATTTGATCCTGGTGAGGAGTAGATAGTGTTAATTCAGAAAATAATGACCGGTTACGAGTGTTAAGCTATAGTGTAAAAAAAGGAAAAAAAAAAAACTAAACAAAAAACGACTTTAATAAATAAATGAACAAATAAATAACATCTGCAAACCACTCTCTACCTATTTACATCCACTCTTTATCCTCTCTCTCTTCCTTTCCATCTCTATCTGTCTCTCGTGCGAGCGACGAGTAGACCAGAACCTGATCGACGACAGGCTGAGGGACACTAGCAACACTTCCACCCAAACCTCACCCACGTTTGGTTGCATACACACTTGCTACACAGCACAGCGACGCACGAGGGAAGCAAGAATCGCTTCATTTCCCGAAAGGGCGTTAAAATTATCTTCGTTTCTCTTTTGGATTTATTCAAAGTCCGAGACGCAAAACTCGTATATCGGCATGGAGACTAAACCCGGGGATTCCTCTTCCATCCATCAGTTGGCCAGTTTGATTGCGCCAATGGCCGAAGGAAAATCAGTGACGGTCACTGCTCCGCCCGTCTTTTCTTTTTTTGTTACGGACTACAGTAACAATTTATTGTCAGCGCAAGACGAAACCGTAAGTCGAAAGATTCGTTTCATTTAACACACACACACACACACACACACACACACACACAAGATCGACCCGTTTGTCGTTATGTCTTTCTGTAGTTACGTCTGTCTGTCGTTATGTCTATTTATTTATTTATTGATTTACCAATCGATCAATCTATCTAGTTATGTCTGTCTGTCTGTAGTATTCTATCTATCTATCTATCTATCTATCTATCTATCTATCTATCTAATCGGTGTGAACTATCACTGTCTGTAATTGCAAGTTTAAGACTTTCATTTTATCTATCTTAAATTACATAGATTAATTCGTTTTTGTCTCTTTTATCGCAAGTCAACCTTCGTTTGATTGACTCCAGAGTAAATTTTTCCTCTTCAATTCTATTACATTGTTTAAAATAACAATTTCTATTCAATAATAAGTCATTTGCAAACCATAACTAGGTGTAATCATTCTTAATCCAGATAATTTGCACACCGTTGTATGGTTTTGAGTATTCCTGTCAAATACAAATAATTTGTAAGCAATTATATGGTTGGTTTTGCGACCCGTCAACTCTCGTTGGATTATTTGAAGCCTTTGTCAGCTTAACATTTATCATATTTACCAACCCCTCCGCTCGGGCAGGATATGACACAAGGTCAATTTTTAAGCGGAGTTTAACAGGTTTGAATTCAGAGTTTTCCTTTTCCTAGATTAGTTGCCTCACCAAGGCTGAAGAACCTAATCTGTCCTACTATTTACCCATAGCTGGAGGGAGAATAATACCCAAGGGTATTAGTGCTATGGGAAATGCAATCAGTCTCGTCCAGGATTTGAACTCGTATCGACGATAACCATTACACCACGGGCTTAACATTTATAGTATCCAATTATATTCAGTTAAAAACGTATATTCACTTAGGATTTTAAACAATATCAATGAAGCAATATCAATGTTTTATGAGTAAATGAATAAATGTAGTCTAAATGAATGCAATCTAAAATCCCTTTGAACATTATCTCAAACAGATATATTTAACCAATAGATAACAGGTATTACCATTCTAAGTCGACAGGAGTAATGTCAACATAGGGGTGATTCCACACTCCTCAGAGCTGCAGAACAGGAGCCTCATCACCGGATGAAGTTTAGTGGCACACCTAGTTTAATATATATATATTGTGTATGTAGTTACCCAACCACTCAAGGTCAATTTTTAAACTGGGTTTAACGTGTTCGAATTCAGAATTTTCCTTCTCTCTTTGCAAAGTTAAAGAACTCAGTCTGCCCTACTATTTACCAATAGCGGGAATAAAAATAGTTGGATGCATACCTTTTCCCAAGAGTATTACTGTTACCTGAAATGCAAACAGCCTCATCCAGGAATTGAACTTGGGTCGTCATATTCATTTCCTACGACGATAAATAGTACACCACAAACGACTCTCTCTCTCTCTCTCTCTCTTTCTCTCTCTCTCTCTCTCTCTCTCTATATATATATATATATATATATATAATTTCGATCCCAGCTACGGGAAGCTAGTATGTCTAGCCACACTGATGAGTTCTGATAGAACGAAACAGATCTGTCTGTGGATGACTATATACATACGACGATATATATATATATATATATATATATATATATATATATATATATATGTTTTTTTTTTTTTATTTATTCAGTCCAGTTAAACTAGAGTCGGGAATAATTCCGTCAGGACAAAAAATGAACATTTAAATTATCCAGGTAAAGAGCTCAATGTAACTGACGTTACAAAGCAATAATTCCTTTTAAAAAAAATCCCCCCAAAAAACGGTCACATTAGGATTATAAATTTATTTCAATCCTTTTATGGGTATTGATATGAATCAATAACACCAAAAATAACAGGACTTCAGATCTAATGGATAAATTAATTTATTCATTTAGATCTGAAGAAGTCCTGTTATTTTTGGTGTTATTGATTCATATCAATACCCATAAAAGGATGGAAATAAATTATAATCCTAATGTGACCGGGTTTTTGTTTTTTCTTTTATATATATATATATATATATATATATATATATATATATATATATATAAGCTTAATGATTAGTGTGTTCGCTAATGGTTCAGGAGACTGGGGTTCAATCTAAGGTCGAGTCATACCAAAGGCTAAAAATATGATACTTGATTCCTCCTTGCTTAACACTCAACATTATAAGGTACGTTTTCAAAGTGGAGCAATCCAATGAAAGAAGTGGCGCCCTCCCCTACGTCTCGGTGTAGCAGTTGATGAACAGGGAGCCTTTGGGTCGCTCTCGACTACGATCGGCTAACTTATGTAGTGTTTGCACGTGAAAATATATGCATACAGGGTCGTTCAAAAGATTCTAAGCTTTACCCTGAAAGAAGAGCGAAGCTTAATATTTTTGTGGTAACTCTACCGCTTCTTATAAACTTAAAAAAATCTTAATTGGTTTGCTTGACTTTATAAGAATTGGTAATGTATTGCCATAACAAAAATGTTCGTTTATGTTATCCTTTCTAAATAAGGAATAGAACTTTTTGAACAATCCCCGTGTGTGTCTCTGTGTTTGTGTTGATATATATGTATGTGTATTTTTATATATTTACCAATCCCCTCGCAAGAGGAGGATGTGAAACTAGCAGAGTTTAACAGGTTTGAATTCAGAGTTTTTCTTTCTCTTAGACTGATAGCCATACCAAGGTTAAAGAGCCCAATCGACCACACTGTTTACCCATAGAGAGAGAATAGTTGGATTCATATTTTTCCCAAGGATATTAGTGTTATGCGTAATGCCAACAGCCTCGTCCAGGATTTGAACTAGGGTCACAGCGTCTATTTTCTAGGAAAAAGTCAATACTTCTACTGATGGTTTTAAAATTAAAATCTATTACGTGAATTAAAAAAAAGGTTGGAAATTAAATATTTTTTACACAAAAAATATAGCTGGGTAAATACAACAGTATTGAAACAAAAAATAGAAAACAGCTATTTAACTAACGACATTGTTTTACTGTCATATGATCAACAGGTAAGTTTTATTCAAATATCAATGTTGGTACATCTATATTTGGGCATGTAAGAGGACGTGAGTGTTCGTTATTTAATTTACTTTTGTTTGTTTGCTAGTTTCATTCATTGACCCATTCATATTTAGTAAATGCATTTACACAACTACACGCAACCTTCTTACTCCAAAATACCTCATACTTTCTATGGTCGACCATATGATCAACAGGTTGACAATTGGCAACATCTACCTGGGGGTATATATATATATATATATATAGGCAACTTAACCTTTGTTATTTGCGTGTTCTTTGAATGGAATATAAAATGTTGACGGTTACAAGGGTTAGTAATTATTGTGTCATTTTTTTCTAAATGATAATCCAAATGAAGGGTTTATCTTTATTTTAGGAATGTTTTTAAAGTTGCATCTAAGTTTCTTTATATGTAACAACAAATATGAATTCCACTAAAAAATAAAGATAAAAGTTAAAATTGTGTGTTGGGTTATTTCTCTCTCTCTCTCTCTCTCTCTCTCTCTTTCTCTCTCTCTCTCGTATATTGTGTTAGGTTATTTCTTTCTCTCTCTCTCTCTCATATTGTGTGTTAGGTTATTTTTTTTTCTCTCTCTCTCTTATATATTGTGTGTTGGGTTATTTCTCTCTCTCTCTCTCTCTCTCTCTCTCTTTCTCTCTCGTATATTGTGTGTTGGATTATTTCTCTCTCTCTCTCTCATATATTGTGTGTTAGGTTTTTTTTTCTCTCTCTCTCGTATATTGTGTGTTAGGTTATTTCTCTCTCTCTCTCTCTCTTTCTCTCTCTCTCTCTCGTATATTGTGTTAGGTTATTTCTTTTTCTCTCTCTCTCTCTCATATTGTGTGTTAGGTTATTTCCCTCTCTCTCTCTTATATATTGTGTGTTGGGTTATTTCTCTCTCTCTCTCTCTCTCTCTCTCTCTCTTTCTCTCTCGTATATTGTGTGTTGGGTTATTTCTCTCTCTCTCTCTCTCTCTCATATATTGTGTGTTAGGTTATTTTTTTTTCTCTCTCTCTCTCGTATATTGTGTGTTAGGTTATTTCTCTCTCTCTCTCTCTCTCTCTTTCTCTCTCATATATTGTGTATTGGGTAATTTCTCTCACTTTTCTCTCTCTCTCACATATATTGTATGTGTGTGGAAAAAACAAAACAAAAGTTCTTCAGAGGATGATTTTATTTTTTTGTTAACGTAAACCGTTTCACTTTTTAAAGTAAAAAAAAAAAATTCAACTTTCATCAGAGCGTGTACATTTGTTTTTAATTTTCAAAGGAAAATAAAGAAAAAAATTCCGCAATATATGAATAAACTACCAAATCTTTAATATATAGGGAAAATATTTGAGGAATACTTTAGTGGGTAATTTCAAACAGTATGTTCCGCAGTTTTCTACTTTAAAGAAATAATACAGACGACAAATTTTATAATAGAAACAAAAGAAATAATCGAAAGGATAAAGTGATTCAAATTTGTTGTTATTTGCGGGAACTTTTTGTAAGAGTGTTCGTTAAACAAGGTTCTTTGAATTTTAATAGTTTTTGAAGGTTCGTTTAAGTTTTGGTTGATGTTTCAGCTTTCGTTTAACTTTAGTAGAGAATTCTATGAAGTTGATTTTAGCTGAATTTTTGGGTTTTGTTGTTCAGTCGAATTTATGTGAAGTTTCTGTTTTGTAGACTTTTAGTTGAATTTCTCGGATAGCTCCTTGCTAATTTAGTTACTTTTGAACGGTAAAAGAAGCAAGTGGCAAATACCTTTCTGCTGGTTATATTATTCACTGCTTCACAGGCCGGCATCCGAGGGTGCACTAAAGTTTTGGAGGTCGTAAATAGTCGGGGCAGCCGAGAAATCTAGGCCCACTTCTTCCTTCTGAAAGCGCCAAAGTTGCTGTTAATTTACCACTCGAGGTTAGTCATTCTCTTGTTAGAAATGATATTTTATATTTTGTACATTTTCATTCTGTCGGATTTAGTTCCTATTTTCATTCTAATATCTAGTGGGTAGAAAGTTTGCCAACTACCCGGGAGACCGGGTTCAATCCCAGGTCGAGTCATACCAAAGACTCAAAAAATGGTACTTGATGTCGCCTTGCTTAACACTCAACATTACAAGGTAAGGATCAAGGGTAGAGTACAGCAATCTCGGGAAAGAAGTAGCACCCTTCCCTACACCTCGGTGTAGTAGCTAATGAAAAGGGAGCCTTCGAGTTACCCTTGACTGCGTTCGCCTACTTTACTTACTTTTTATATCGATAATACCAATTTTTAATTCAATCTTTTCTCTATACTAACCCAGCAACTTCTTACTGGTTCTTTCTATCCTTTTATCTAAATAGACATTTCTGTTTAATTTTGTCAATCTACATATCTCTGGCAGAATGATCTCTCGGTTTTGAAATTAATTTTAATTAAACCGCGGTTTCCTGGACTATTGGCAAACACTGTAAACATAATACCAATGGGAAGAGTAAAAGGAGCCTTTGTTTCACCCTCGACTACAATATATATATATATATATATACGCGCACACACACACATACATACATATATATCAATCTTTTCTCAATACTAACCCAGCAACTTCTTACTGGTTCTTTCTATCCTTTTGTCTAAATAGACATTTCTGTTTAATTTTGTCAATCTACATATCTCTGGCAGAATGATTTCTCGGTTTTGAATCCTTGACCATTTACAAAATTTAATTTTACTATTTGAAAGAACAACATTTCTCGTCAAGGAGTCTCCTTAGCAATGGGTCTGTTGCTTTTAAGAAGGTAGGTAGCAGTAAACTTGACCTCGGGAATGAAATGGATGAAAGAATTTCGACAAACACAGACTGTTTCGTTGTATCACAACTCTTCAGTGTGGCTAGACATGCGAAACGATCCAAACCAGGATTGAATCCCGCCTAACTTTGTCAGGCTGATGACATACCCCTAAGCCAGCGACTCGGTTAGCTCGGGAATTAACGTAAATGTATTAAATTTCGTTTGTTTACATTTAGCGCTACCGGAATAGATAGTTAGAATGAACCAGTAGAAGTCAGAATCAATGAACCTATACGTTGTATATCTACATCTAAATTTATCTGGGGCAGTAAACTTCCTATGTGGTTGTTTAATTGATTTAAATGTTACATCAAGCGTTGTTCAGGTATTCAATGCCAAAGTCAGTCGTTGTTTTTGTTTAAATGAATTTAGAGCAATTTCAGCTTCAAGTAACTGTTCTTAATATAAATCATTTTAATAAAAACACCTAGATATAATTATTTTAATTATAATAACTCTTTAATATAAATAATTTTAATCATAAAACCTTAATATAATTATTTTGATAACTCTTCAATATAAATAATTTTCCCGCCGTTTTAAGTAGCCCTGTCTTATACAAATACTGCTCTGTTAGTTGAGGCTGTAGAATAAGGTGACTGCCCCTTTTCAGAGGGGGTAAGCCCTCCAAATGAGTGTCCTGATATGACACTAAACTGTATCTGATTGTGAGGTTCCAGTCCAGGAGCTTTAGAAATAATGGAGTTGCCCTTAATTGCAATTACTCCCAGATCCACTCAGACCCAAAGTGGAAGCACCTGTTAATGTCCCCTCTATAGGTCAAATAGTTCTGTTTAATTATTTACTTAGGATTATTTTTGGAAGTAGTTATATGAAAACATACAGCTGCGTGCAAATTATTTGTATTAGATTGGAATACTGGATAAATAGAATTACTAATATTAAATAACAATACTTGAAACCATTTAACTGTGTGCAAACAAATGATTAATATTAAATTGAATTATTAGTGTTTGATGAGAATACTTGAAACCATTCAACTGTGTGTGAACAAATGAACTCTAACGATTCGTTTAAAAATAAACTTACTCTACAAACTATTCACACTTACAAATCATATATATATATATATATATATATATAGAGAGAGAGAGAGAGAGAGGATTTGGCATGTGATAACTCACAAGAGTTGATATGCCATAAATAACCAACCAACCAACCAACTAATACTAATAAGTTTCAAACTAATCTATTTTGCCCATAAGTGTATTGGGGAATTATGTAATTAACATCTCCATACTAAGAAGAACTTCTAAACAGAAAATAATGAGGTACTATTTACCAACCCCTCCGCTCGGGCAGGATATGACACAAGGTCAATTTTTAAGCGGAGTTTAACAGGTTTTGAATTCAGAGTTTTCCTTCTCCTAGACTAGTTGCCTCACCAAGGCTGAAGAACCTAGTCCGTCCTACTATTTACCCATAGCTGGAGGGAGAATAAGGGGGTTCATACCTTTCCCAATGGTATTTGCCCGAAAGTGAACGTAATAGCGCGACTGGAGTACGAACTCGCGTACTACGATTCCGCAGTTCATCGCTTTAACCATTACACCACGAGGACACCCCCCAAAACAGAAAATAATGAGGTACCCAATGAATAACAACAATGCCAAATACCTTCAGACATTTGTTTACATAAAGACCAAATAAAAAAAATATTAACATGTATTAAAATAGTACTCACAGTGTTTATCACAATGAGGAACATTTCTCTACCATCTTAGTAGGTTGGAATTGCTCTACCACCTATGTAGGTGATGTTCTTGCCCAATTTGGGGGTACCAGCAATTCGTCCAACCTCTGCCACTCTCCACTTGCTACTGGTATTTTGGGCAGTGCCAAAGAATTCTCTCAAAGGCAGAAACCAGGAGTCATGTGACCACTCATAACTTAATCCTACTGAGCAGGGCATCTACCAGCCCATTGGCTTAGTGGTAAAGTGTTCGCCAATGGTCCTGGAGATTAAGTTTTAATCTCAGATTGAGTCATACCAGAGACTCAAAAAATGGTACTTGATACCTCCTTGCTTAACACTCAGCATTATAAGGTACATTTCAAGGGTAAAGTGGAGCAATCCAGGGAAAGGAGTAGCGCTGTACAAGCTGTACTCCGCTTAACAAATCGGTTTGTGTCCATCCTACTCATGGCTTTAGGGCTGGGGAAATAACCTTATTGAGTTTGATTCTCTCTGAGTGTTCAGTACTTCTGGCCTCATTTCAAACTAAACATATTTGTTTATGTCTCTCTGTTTATTTGATTAGCGTCTATATTTTATTCTCTTCAGCCATCAATCACTTAATGAGCAACCATTCAATCTATCACCAGAGGTTTTATTGATCTATTATAACCACAGACAAGCAGGTCTTTGTTGGTGAGTTTGATTCAAACTGGGTGCTCCATACTTTTAGCTTTGTGCTAAATCTAGTAAATGGCTATTTTAATGACTACCTTTTCTTTTCTTTTTTCACTTTATCTGTCTGCTGGGCCAGTCAAACTCTTTATTTGCTAAGTCAGCTGGGGCTGTAGTATACACCGACTGCTTCTCTACAGAGGGGTAAGACCCCACCAACGAGTGTCCTGGATATGACACTAAACAATCTGATGGTGAGGTTACAGCAGTGCTGGAGCTTTGGGGAATGCGGAGTACCCCTTCATTGCCATTGCTCCCAGGTCCACTCTGGCCCGGAGTGGTAGCACCTGATAGGGCCCTATCTATGGGTTAAATAGAACAGCATACTAATGCTAAACTGAATTGTTTGAATAAACTGAATAGCTTGAAATAAAAATGTTTTTGACAATTAAACCGTACTTACATTTAAACTGTGTGCTTATGCTTAACTGAATTATTTAATATAGAATTGTTTTTCGACATTAAAACTGTATTTACACTTAACGGAATTGTTACATATAATTGCTTGAATAGTTGGAAATGGAAATATTTTTGACAATTAAACTGTGTGCTCATGCTAAACTAAACTGTTTTAAAAAGAACAGATTTACATAAAAATGGATTTGGCGTTAAATAACCTACAAAGGTTGACATGCCATAAAACCCAATAAACTAACCCACCAAACCAAACTCTTTATACTGGCCCTCTGCAAAATTTGATTTACCCTTATTTTAATTGCTGTAAATAATACCATAAAAAAAACTAAGCTTTTTCTGTTTATGCAATCACTGGAGGCTGGCTTTGCACAAAGGTTATTATCATAGGAAATAGAATTATTGACTTGAGTTCAAATCCTGGATAAGTTTGCTTGTGTTTCACTTTGTGCTAATGCCCTTGGAAAAGGCAAAAATTTATCTCTTCTCTCCCAGATATTGTTGTATAACCATAATACTACTATACATATACATATACAAGCAGAGACATAATCAACAATAATGACGACTTCAATGAACGAACGAAGACACTTCTTTATAAAAATATATCTCTCACTCTTTATTCTCGAAAGGGTTGATGTTGGTTGTGTGTGAGAGGTGAGTTGGAGACGGGGACAGACTGCTACATATTGACCCAAAGTTCTTCTGACTATTGCACCACTTCTTTCTCATCTTTGCTGGGTTGCTCAACCATGGGTCACTGAGGGCCTCAAGCCCTCAGTCTGCAAGCTGATTCTCATGCTGGCATCTTGTCCTCCAACTGACTCCAACTCCAACTGGAACTGACCTAAGCCGTCTGTGGCACCTGGTTATACAATTGTCTCACACCCACCTGCTTCCGCTGTTCCTCCGCTTATTTACACAGGTGCATCTCTTGATTGACTGCCCAGTCAAAGGTCAATATCTAATAATATGGGTAAATAGTAGGAAAAGCTTGGTTCTTTAGGAAAGGTAACTGTTGTACTCCCTACATAATGGAATCGCCCTCCTCCAAAAATACATCTCAACGAGAGTGTCAGATGGGTGTGCACCAATCAGCGTGACAAAATCACGAATGATACCATTTGCATGGTGGACGGATAGTCACTACCCCACTGGACTCTAAACTTTCTATCAACTAACTACTGTTTAACCAGGTTCACTTGTGTCTTGTTTCTGTGACTTGAATATATATGTTTTTCTATCAAACCTTTTTTGTTCCCCTTGTCTTTCTTTGGTCAGCATCACAACAGTAACCAATCTAGGAAAAGGAAAACTTAGAATTAAAACCAGCTGTACTCTGCTTAAAAATTGACCTTGTCACATCCTCCTCATTGCAGTGGAGTTGGATAAATAGATACCATCATTTTATAACTGATATAATAATAATAATAATAATGGGCATTTGCTCTGGTAAATTATTCAGGCTCCTTATTTAACTGGACAATAGAAGAGGTTAGACATCTGGAGCACATGAGAAGTTAATGATGGTACACAGGGCGCACACCAAAGAGATTATTGGCCTAATAAGAAGAGTGTTTGCTAATGGTCCAGGAGACCGGGATTTAATCCCAGGTCGAGTCATACCAAAGACTAAAAAAATGTTACTTGATGCCGCCTTGCTCAAGGGTAAAGTGGAGCAATCCAGGGAATGGAGTAGCATCCTCTACAACTCAGTGTAGTAGCTATTAAAAAGGAAGCCTTCGGGTCACCCTTGACTAATATCTCCAACTTTACTTTCATACTTATATAAGAAAAGATTGGTTGGTTGGGTGGGTTCTATAGCATATCAACCCTTGTAGTTTATCTAATGCCAAATCCAGTTTATATATATATATATAATTTAAAACTTTGTAAAAGTTCTTAAAAATGAAATAAAAGAATGAAATATTGCACCTCTAACCTGATCTTAAGTGTTTGATTTATCCAACTCTCCACATATTTCTATGATATTGTCAGATTCACCACAATCTATCATTTCAACATATATATTATCTATAGTTGGTAGATAACATTTTTAAATAAGCCAAAGCTCATTTGTTTGCACACAGTTAAATCATTCCAAGTATTGCTAAGTAATATCAATTATTCAGTTTTTGCACGCAGAAAGGAATAATTGGACCATTTAACTAACATAAACAATGCTATTTAGTATTAATCATTTATTTGCACACAGTTAAATTGCTTTAACTATTGTTATCTAACACCAATACTGCTATTTGCTCACAGGTAAATGTTTTAAAGCATCGCTATGTAACACTAAAAACTCAATCTAATATCAGTCATTTATTTTCTCACAGTTACATCATTGAACAGTTCAATCTGATCCAAAGATGTGACCCTAACAGGTACTACCATTCCAGGTCAGAGTGGACCTGGGAGTAATGGCAATGAAGGGGTACTTTACCTTCTGCAGAGTTTTAAAACAGGAGCTGCATTGTCAGATGGTTTAGTGTCATATCTAGTGTTCTTGTTTTGGTGGGGCTTACCCTTCTGCAGATATTCAGTCGGCATATTCTACAGCCCCAACTGACTGGGCTAAGAAAAGGAGGAGAAAGAGGATTCACAAACATTGAGGATTGTGAGGATGTTTCAACCCTGGGACAAGAAGAATATACACAAAAAAGAATAGGGAGTTTAATTAGAGCAGCAAATAACAGCAAAAACAAAGAAAGAGAAAAAAAGAGAAAACACAAGGTCAAAATGGAATTCAGGATTTATTAAATCATAAAAATCAAATAAGAAGAAAAACATTTTGTATTTACCAACCTCTCCCTATGAGCAGGATGTGACATAATGTCAATTTTTAAGCAGAGTTTAACAGGTTTTAATTCAGTTTTCCTTCTCCTTGACTGGTTGCCAAACCAAGGCTAAAGAACTCAGTCTGCCCTCATATCAATCCATAACTAGAGGGAGAATAACTGGATTCATACCTTTCCCAAGGGTATTAGTGCTATGTTAAATGCAATCAGCCTTGTCCAGGATTTGTACTTGTGTCACTATGTCTGTTTCCTACACCAATAACCATTACAGCATGGGCACCTCTGGTATGGACACTTCAGAAAATAACTTAAGGAAATTGTGCATGAAATGACATAGACAGGGCTGCACAAAAAAAAAACCTAAAAAGAGAAATGAAGTCTCTATTAATAGCAGCCTAATACTTACAGAAATGGTCAGGAGTTTGCAAGAGAAAGAATTAAAAAAAAAAAAGGAAACCCCACATTGAACAATATCATTGTTATGATAAAAACACACCATGATAAATGGATAAAACATCTCTAAACACAGACACCAAATAGCTATAATATCAAGCTTATGGCCCAGTTGTCTGGGGCTGTAGAATACACTGACTGGATCTCTGCTCCCCCAAGGAGTGTCCTAAATATGAGGCTAAACTATCTGATGATGAGGCTCCAGTAATGCTGGAGCTTTGGGGAATGAAGTGTACTCCTTCATTGCCATCACTCCCAGGTCCACTCTGACTCAGAGTGGTAGCATCTGATAGGGCCCTATCAATGGGTCAAATAGAACTAAACTGTAATAATACTAAACTGAATTGTTTGAAATGAACTGTTTTTCCATTTAACTGTGTGTAAACAAAACTTTACTTGTACTAAACTGAATTGTTTGAAACTTTTATCAAAATGACTTAATTCGGTGTTAAATGACCAAAAAAGGGTTGATACACCATAAAACAACCAACCAACCAGCTAAACCATCCCCAAAACACAGCTTTGATATTAGATGGACAGCTTTGGTTGATACATAAACAACTAAATAAGAAATGCCTGATGAAAAGAATCTGAAATGCATTCAACAAATATCTTCCAAATGGAGAGCTCAGTGCCTGGTGTCTATGATAGCAGAAATCATATAATGGTTAGCTGATGACACTTTGATACAAAAAATAACTTTCCTTTAACAATTGGAAATTTATGCCATGAGTTCATTTTTCACCACTTCTTTTGGAACTTAGAAAACTCTTTTTAAAAATAAATTTGCTTCAGAAAAACTTTTCTCTTCTGCAGACCTAAAATTAGCTGAGAACAATCAAGAAGTAAATAGCCCAAAAGAAATACTCAAATTTGTCTTAACACTTTTGTTCATCTTATATATATATATATATATATATATACACAGTAAGGGAGAGATAAAGGTGCCTGTGTCATAATGGTTACAGTCATAGGAAATGGATATGGCAATTCAAATTCTGGATGAGACTGTTTGCATTTCACATAGTACTAATACCCTTAGGAAAAGCATGAATCCAATTATTCTCACTCCAGCTATGGGTAAATAGTAGGGCAGACCAGGCTCTTCAACCTTGGTATCTCAAATAGTCCAGAAGGAAAACACTAAATTCAAACCTGTTAAACTCCACTTAATAATTGACATTGTCTCACATCCTGCTTGTGTAGAATATATATATAAAAACAAGGAAAAAAACAGTTCATCCATGTATATCTCTTGGATATACATGATCTAGGGGAAAATGAGACATCCCTTTGCAGAGTTGAAGACTGGAGGAAGCAAAAGATTCTTGGATCAATACTCAGCAGTTCCTCTGACATTGCTTTCCTATATTCCTAGAAGACATTGATCTGCAGATTGAAGATTCCTCTGACAAAGTGACTGTGCTTATACAAAGCAAAGTGTGTGTCTTTGATGATGTATGTATTTACCAACCAGTCCGTACAGACAGGATGTGACACAAGGTCAATTTTTTAAGCATAGTTTAACAGGTTTGAATTCAGAGGTTTTCTTCTCCTAGACTGGTTGCCCAACGAAGATGAAAGAACCCAGTCTGCCCTATTTACCCATAGCTGGAAGGAGAATAATTGTATTTGTGCTATACATATTTACCAACCCCTCTGCTCGAGCAGGATATGACACAAGGTCAATTATTAAGTGGAGTTTAACAGGTTTGAATTCAGAGTTTTCCTTCTCCTAGACTAGTTGCCTCACCAAGGCTGAAGAACCTAGTCTGTCCTACTATTTACCCATAGCTGGAGGGAGAATAATTGGATTCATACCTTTCCCAAGAGTATTAGTGCAATGTGAAATGCAATCAGTCTCGTCCAGGATTTGAACTTGTGTCGCTGTGTCCATTTCCTACGACAATAACCATTACACCACGAGCACCTGTATTTGTGCTATAGGGCATTAGTGCTATATTAAATGCAATTTGCCTTGTCCAAGATTTGAACTCATGACAAGAATTCAAATAACATGCACACATACACCCAAAAGCAATTCTTTTATAAAAAGTTGATTTTCTTTAAGACTAAAGATCCTAGGATTTTGCTATTTCCATTGGAACATTATACAATGAAAATGAATCTATTAAATTAGAATATGTCCCATCCAAAGAGTTTCTAAAGGTGAGCATGAGTTCAATAGAAAAGCACTCAACAAGTTCTGTAAACACAGCAAACACGTTTTGCATTCCTTTACAAGTGAGCAAAGAAATTACACAAATAAGTGAACAAAACAAAACAAACCTGTTTGTCTTCTTTACTGAAATATGTTAACAAGACAATCTTCTTGCACAATAAATACAGAGTTCGCCAAAAAACAAAAAACTTTAGAAAAGGAAAAATCTGTATATTTTAATTCTAAATTTATTCATAAGATGAACCCTGAAGTATTTTTGGTCTAATGAGTAGAGTGCTTGCCAATGGTCTAGGTGACTGGGATTCAATCCCAGGTCGAATCTTACCCAAGACTCAAAAAATGGTACTTGATGCCACCTTGCTTAGCACTCAGCATTATAAGGTATGGATCAAGGGTAAAGTGGAGCAATCCAGGGAATGGAGTAGCACCCTTCCCTACACCTCGGTGTTGTAGCTATTGAAAAAGGAGCCTTTGGGTCGCCCTCGACTAAGGTTGCCAACTTTACTACTTACACCTAACCAATTTAAATAAAAAAATGTTAATTTTCTTCTGAAGCAAAGATACCAGAATATTCTTATTTCTAGCGGAACATGATACAATGAAAATAGATTAGATACAGTATCATGCATAAATAAGTACACCCCTACAAATCTTTTAATAAAATGTTAATTTTCTTTGAAACCAAAGACCCCAGAATTTTATTATTTCAAGAACATTATACAATTAAAATGGATATTATTAGATATTATTTATTACCAAACACAATATAATTGGAATTCTGCAACCCAAATTTCTTAAATATATATGAGGGCTGTACTTAGTGTTTTAATGCTATATATTCATATTGGTATCTTTAGGTTTAGAAGAGAATTGATTTTATATAAAAAAAAAAAATTAGAGGCATATTTATTTATAGACTGGAGTTTAGAATATATATACTCAACCAAGAATTGCTCTGCACCTGACATATACCAGAAGAGGAATGCAGAAAAGACCAACCTTTTTTTTTTTTTTTTTTTTTAGATGGTCACGCATGGGTCTGTATTTGTGCATACCCCAACCCACAATAAAATGATTTCATATCAATTCTGACTTGGTGGGAAGTTTGACAAATACATACTCAACCAGGATCAAATCAAAGGCACATGCAAACTGCCCCTCCACACCACAGTTCTTGTACGTCTATTTACAGAGTATTTTTTATGCGGATCGGTTTAACTAGTTGTATCTTTGTGTTGTATGGACATGTGAACAAAAAACAATACAAAAAATGCCAGCCAACTGAATCTCTGAAGATACTCCACTCCTCCAATGAGAGCACTAGACATGACACTAAATGATTTGATAATGAGGTTCTATTCTTGGAGCTTTGGAAAATGTAGAGTATTTCTTCATTGCCATTACTCCCAGGTTCACTCTGACCTGGAGCAGTAGTACCTGTTAGGGTCCCATCTATGGGTCAAATAGAACTGTTTAACAATTTAACTGAGTGCAAACAAATGACTGATGTTAAATTGAATTATTAATGTTAAAGAGCAATACTTGAAACCATTTAACTGTGTGCAAACAAATGATTAATATTAAATTGAATTGTTAATGTTTGATAGGAATACTTGAAACAATTTAACTGTGTGAAAGCAAATTAGCTTTGGCTTGTTTAAATGTTACCTATGAACAATTCCCTTTTAATTGATATATATTTGAAATATGTAGAAGTTACCCTCGCTGATGTTGAGAAAGTATTCATGGTACTCTGAGATATTCCATTTTTTTTGGTGGGGGTGGTGATGACTATGGTGCTACACCAATTGGTAGAGTACCAATTGGTACTGGAGTGATGATGCCTCTTTTGACATCTTCCCATACTTGCTCCTTGTAGTGATATGGTACTGGAATGGGTTTGTGTCTGGCTTTGGGGGGTGAACCTTCCTTGAGGTGAATGTGGGCTGGAGGGCTGGGCATTGCAGGAGATTTTCCACTATTATTGAATACCGGGCTGTTAAATCAGCCTAACGGCCATCCTTTGATGTTATCCTACGTTTTCATTGGTTGGTGGAAATGGAGAGGGTCTTAGAATGCTCAGATTTGAGTTTATTAGCTTGAGGGTTTAGCGTGATATTTGTCTCTGCCTTCGACCAGACAGGACTTGACATAAGGTCAATGACAAGAAAATGCATATACACACGTACTATATATATATATATATATATATATATGTATGTATGTATAAACAGGATTTTAGCATTAAATAGCCTACAAGGGTTCGTACAACATAAACACCAACCAACAAGAAAATGCATATACACACTTACTATATATATATATATATATATATATATATATATATATATATATATATAAAAACAGGATTTAGAATTAAATAGCCTACATGGGTTCATATGCCATAAATACCAACCAACCAGAAAATGCATATACACATGTGTACTCAAATAACTGGGAATGAGTTATTATGGTGTAATGGATTAAGTTCTAGATTGCAGCCTCAAAGTTCAAACTCTAGTCCCTTTATTACGTTTACTTTTAAACTAATACCCTTGAAAAAGGTATTGAACTTCCTTATTTTTGTGATGCTGACAAAAGAAAGACATGGGGAATACAAAAAGGTTGATAGAAAAACATAAATATATTCAAATATCAGAAAACAAACAAGTGAACCTGATTAAACAGTCGTTAGTTGATAGAAAGCTGAGAGTCCAGTGGGGTAGTGACTATCCATCCTCTCCACAAATGGTATGACGCGTGATTGTGTCATGTAGGTCGGGTGAATTTTATCTATTCTCCATCTCACCACCGGACAAATACAGCACAAGGCCTTTTTAAAGTGGGTCTGGACGCAGGGCCGTAGCCCACACGCGTCCGGCAAAATTCAAAAATACCAGATGCCAGGAAACAAACAACAAACAATTGGTAAAAAAATTGGTGAACTCTGTCTAATGCTCTCGTTGATATGTATTTATGGAGGAGGGCAAGTCCATTATGTAGGGAGTACAACACTTATCCCCCCAGCTATGGGTGAAATAGTACCATTATTGTTCCTCTACAAGGATGGTTTTGGAATTAAATAATCCATGAAGAAACTAATAAAAAATCAAATAAATGAGCTGATACATACTTCATTATTTCTATTATTTTATTACTAGTTTTATTTCATCTTATTATTGTTGCTTTTGATCACAACATTCTAGGTTAATACAGTCTTTGACTGCTAGAACAAACCATTATATCCAAACATAAAGATATAGATTTCACCAAAATATGAGCTTACATTGTACATTTTAAGTGTCTATCTTCCATGGATATCCACTTAACCTTCATGAAATAAATATATGTATGCTGAAGGTTATGCATTGTAAAGCAATATCTTCATTTCTTTAATTGTGTCAGTCAGTCTCACAAGTTAAAGGATGTATGCCTGGATCTCAACATAGACCTCAGCAAGGTCATATTGAAGATTGGCAGTTGACAATGCAGCAAGTTTGGTTTGATTTCTTTGTTTGATGGCATATCAAACCTTATGGGTTATTTAATGCTAAAACCATCCTTGTAAAAGAACAGTTGTTGGACTACTTAACCCAGAGCTTTGGGTGTGGATAAGTAGTTAATATCTTTCCCAAGGTTATTAGACTGAAAGTGAACATAATAGCATTACTGGAATTTAAAACAACTTGCTACAATGCCCCTGGGAAATCTCTCTCCCATTCTAACGTGATTTTAAGTCTGATCTTACTCTACCTTTTGAAATATGTTGCTATTTATCCCTCTTTCTCCCCCTCATCTCTCTCTCTCTCTCTCTCTCTCTCTCTCTTTCTTCTCTTTCTGTTTCTTTATCTTTTGAAATATGTTGCTATTTATCCCTCTTTCTCCCCCTCGTCTCTCTCTCTCTCTTTCTTCTCTTTCTGTTTCTTTATCTTTTGAAATATGTTGCTATTTATCCCTCTTTCTCCTCCTCGTCTCTCTCTCTCTCTTTCTTCTCTTTCTGTTTCTTTATCTTTTGAAATATGTTGCTATTTATCCCTCTTTCTCCCCCTCGTCTCTCTCTCTCTTTCTTCTCTTTCTGTTTCTTTACCTTTTGAAATATGTTGCTATTTATTCCTCTTTCTCCCCCTCGTCTCTCTCACTCTCTCTCTCTCTCTCTCTCTCTCTCTCTCTCTTTCTTCTCTTTCCGTTTCTTTACCTTTTGAAATATGTTGCTATTTATCCCTCTTTCTCCCCCCTCGTCTCTCTCTCTCTCTTTCTTCTCTTTCTGTTTCTTTACCTTTTGAAATATGTTGCTATTTATCCCTCTTTCTCCCCCCTCGTCTCTCTCGCTCTCTTTCTTTCTTCTCTTTCTGTTTCTTTATCTCTCTCACACACACTCTCTCTTTCCTTCTGACAAACACACAATCTTTCTCACACATGCACTCTCTCAATTTCTCTCTCTCATACAGTCTCTGAGATATTTAGTTTCTTGGTTTTTAATGGCCTTTCAATTTTTGTGGGTTATCTAATGCCAAAATAATACTTAGGAAAAGACAGTAAGGTACTATTTAACCCGGAGCTGGGGGAATATGGGAGTTTTTTGATCCAAAAGCAAATATGATGGTGTGTTTGAAAGTCAAACTCATTTATGATGATGTTATAGTCTAGCAGGTAAGTCCCTCTGCCACGAGGACTCCTTCACTCACATACTGCAGGTCTCTCCTCTTCATGGTATTAATGTTGTCCAAGGGAAGAATGATTGGTTGGTTAATGTGTTTAATAGTATTACTTCTTGTTTTTTTTTATGCTAAAACTTGATTCATTTCTAACAGTTTGATGATAGTGTTGTATAGCCACATACATATACATATATAGATATATGCGGAACATAATCAAACATAATAACGAACTTCAACGAACGAATGAACGAACGAACGAGCGAACACACTTCTTTATCAAAACATATCTCTCACACTTTATTCGCGAAAGGGTTGATGTTGGTTGGCTGGGTTGCTCAATCATGGGTCAAGCTGATTCTCATGCTGGCATCTTGTCCCCCAACTGACTCCAACTCCAACTGGAACTGACCCAAGCCGTCTGTGGCACGAACGAGCGAACACACTTCTTTATTAAAATATATCTCTCACACTTTATTCGCGAAAGGGTTGATGTTGGTTGTGTGTGAGAGGTGAGTTGGAGACAGAGACAGACTGCTACATATTGACCCAAAGTTCCTCTGACCATAGCAGCACTTCTTTCTCATCTTGGCTGGGTTGCTCAATCATGGGTCACTGAGGGCCTCAAGCCCTCAGTCTGCAAGCTGATTCTCATGCTGGCATCTTGTCCCCCAACTGACTCCAACTCCAACTGGAACTGACCCAAGCCGTCTGTGGCACCTGGTTATATAATTGTCTCATGCCCACCTGCTTCCGCTGTTCCTCCGCTTATTTACACAGGTGCATCTCTTGATTGACAGTTTGGTCGAGGGTCAGTATATAACAATTGTAATCATAACTATATTTTTGAAGTTGCACTTTTTATTCATCTAGAATCATTCATTTGCATACAGCTATATGATATCAAATATACCAAACATTAATAATTCAATTAAATACAGTCCAGTCAGCTGGGGCTGTAGAATACACCAACCACATCTCTGCAGATGGGTAAGACCACCATTCCAACAAGTGCCCTGAATATAACACTAAACTATCTAATGGTGAGGCTCCAGTAAGGCTGAAACTTTGGGGAGTGTAGAGTACTTCTTCATTGCCATTATTCCCAGGTCCACTCTGTCCTGGAGCCATAGCATCCGATAGGGTCCTATTTATGGGTCAAGTTGAACTGTTTGACATTTAAACTGGGTGAAAACAAATGACTTATGCTAAACTGAATTGTCAGAAATAGAACTGTTTGATCCTTTAACTGTGTTTAGCAACAAAATGTGTTTACAAATCATATATTTAATATATTTGTAAAACAGGATTTAGCATTAAATAACCACCAATGGTTGATATGCCATAAAACCAAACCAAACCTATCAATTAAATAATAATGATTTTTTTGCACCGAATTATATGGTTTTAAGTAGTCCTATCAAGAATCAAGGGATTTCATATATTCATATCCAATAATTTTTAAACAGCTCTATTGGATCCTTAAAGGTATTACCATTTTGGGTTTGAGTGGAACTGGAAATGATATCAATAGTGGGATACTCAACACTCCCCAGAGCCCCAGAATTGAACCCCCACCACTGCATCCTCAGCAGTTGGCATGTTCTAAACCCTGGTGAATGTGTAAAAGAAAGCTTGACTGTCTATCAAGATGCAACTTATTATTAGAACAGTCACTTTTTTTTGAAGGGCGGTCCCTCGGCAGAGGATACAGTTAGTGTGTTCAAACCCCATCGTTAAGTTACTTTGAAATTAGTTTATCTTCAAGAGGTTGAATTCAACATCAGACTGCCTTAAGGACACTAACTTCCAGTTTTGCCACTCCCCCATGGTGAGTTATCCTGCAATACTGGTTGCAGATCTGAATTCAGTTTTCCGCCTTCTAGACTGGTTGCCGATACCAAAGCTAAAAACCCAGTCAACCTGACTTATCTACTCATAGTCGTAGAGGGAACAGATGAATTCATACCTTTTTATAACTGTATTCAGAATTTGAACTTGGCTCACTGAGCTGATTTTTCAAGCCCAGTTGACTGGGGCTGTAGAATACATTAACTGCATCTCTGCAGAGGGGTAAGACCTTCAATGAGTGTCCTGAATTGACGCTAAATAATCTGATGGTGAGGCTCCAGTAATGGTAATAGGGTCCTATCTATGAGTCAAATAGAACTGTTTGACATTTAAGTTTAACATTGTGTGCAAACAAATGACTAATGCTAAATTGAATTGTTGAAATAGAATTGCTTGATAATTTAACTGTGTGTAAACGAATGACTATTTAATTGAATTGTTAATGATACATAACAATACTTGGAACCATTTAACTGTGCAAACGTATGACTAATGTTGAATAGAATAATTAATGTTAAATAGCAATATTTGTAACCACTTCACTGTTTGCAAATAAATGATTAATAGAAATTAAAGTTATTCATGTTAGATAGCAATACTTGAAACCATTTAACTGTATGCAAAAAAAAATGAGATCAGACTGATTTAAAGATATTATCAACAAAATATATTTACAAATCATATGTATCTAATATATATGTATGAAGAGGATTTGGTACTGAATAACTTACAATGGTTGATGTGCTATAAAACCAAACTTAGCTGTATGCAAATGAATAAAAAATGTTGAATAAAATTACTGGTGTTGGATAGCAGTACTTGAAACCATTTAACTGTGTGCAAACAAATGAGCTCTGGCTCATTTGATAATTGTTACCAACAAACTACTTGTTTACAAATCATATATCTTCAACATATATTAAAAAGTAGGATTTGGCATTAAATAACCTACAAGGGTTGAAATACCATAAAGCCCAAGCAATCAATCTGTTTAACATCAGTCATTTGTTTGCATATAGTTAAATGGTTTCAAGTTTAGAAAAGGATCAAATGATTTTATTTGACTAAGAGTGCGTTGGGAAAATATTAACCTTGAATATTGTAGGACAATGTAGTATTTAAGAAAAAAAAAAGACAAATTGACAATCTGATAATTGCTGATAGTAGAAACTTTTAGTTTACGTCTGATCAATAATGTGTACATTTGAAACTGTAATGAAAGAAGTGTACAACTTGGAAAACAGTCAGGGTTCATGCCATTTGGTGTTGGTCACTGCTCTTTTAGAAATTTAAAATAAAGAAAACAAGTCTCTTTCTATTATTTGTTACATAATACCTTTTCAAATTGATTTATAAACAAGTGTATCATGTTGTCTTTAACATTTCAGGATGAAATTAAAAAAAAAAAAAAGAATTAACTTTATTCTTGAACTCATAAAGGTTGATAATACCCAGAACCCTCTCTATTCATTTATTTATTTATTTTTGTGTGTGTGTGTGTGTGTGTGTGTGTGTGAGTCCTATCCCTCTGCAAGGGATACAGTCATCATATTCTTAACCCTAACAACCAGGCAGGTTAAAATTAGCTTGGAATTCGAGTAACCAAAAGAGTTGCTCGAATGAGGTTGCACATAACATTAAACCACTTTAAGGTCACCAGCTTCCAGTTGTATCACTCTGCCATGTATTGTACATTTCTGGATTGATTTAAAAAAGAAAAGAAAAGAAAAAAACCTTTAACACATGAAGACTCATCATCATCATGTCGTGCCACCAGCACGGATATCCCTGACCCTCTCTTGCCACTCCTCCCTATGGTTCATCGCTTCTGGTAGGTCCTCAGGGCTACATCCCATATCCTCACAGAGCTGCTGTATGTAGGTTCGAGCTGGTTGTCCTGCTTTTGCTTGGCCATATGAAGGGGTCCATAGGAGAACATCACTTATGAGCTTGTCTCTGCTTCTCCAGCAATGTCCTGCATGTCTGGTTCATCTAACTTGGATAGTTTTTGTGGTGGCTGTACAGTTGTTGCTTTGTGGGGTGTTGCCTCCGGGACTTGTTCAAAATTGCTCACAGCATTCTTGTGTAGTTGCCGTCAAGCTTTTTCTCCATCTGTTTAGTTAACGTTCATGTAGTGCATCCATATGGCAGTATTGACTCAACCGCTGCTTATTTTTTAAATTTTTTTATCTATTTTTTTAATTCTTTTATTTTATCTTCTGAATATGAACTGTAACTCCACATTTGCTACTCTGCGACTAGATAGAAGCATGTAAATAGTCATCTGACGAGACGGAGAGTATAGTAATATTCTCCGCTGAAATGAATTTATTATGACGACTTAACCGAGTTTGAATCTCCATCAAATTGTACTATATATATATATATATATATATATATATATATATATAGTATGATTTGTACACAAATAGTTTATTGGTAACATTCTTAAAAAGCCAGTGCTCATTTGTTTGCACACAGTTAAATGGTTCCAAGTATTGCTATCTAACATTAACATTTTATTATCAGTAATTTGTTTGCATACAGTTAAACAGCTCTATTTCCCTCATAGATGGGATCCTAACTTGTACAACCACTCCAGGTCAGATTGCAACTGGGAGTAATAGTAATGAAGGGGTGCTCCCCATTCCCCTGAGCTCTTGAACTGGAACCTCACTATCATATTCAGGACATTTGTTGGGTGAGGCGCACTGCCCCCTCTGCAGAGGTGCAGTTGGTGTTTTCTACAGTCCCAGCTAATTAGGCTATACTTGGAATAATTCCTTACAATACTACTAGGACTTATTAGGTAGCATACTAGGTTATTTAGAATGACGCTTCAGGCCTCTTAAACCATGCCTGATGACAGGGACGTCATCAGGTAAAGGATTTGGAGGCACTGTAGCTGTTTTTGAAGCTGTTGTTAAATAAAAATTTTTTTATTTATACCCCATGATATATATTTACAACTTGCCCAATTTAAATAAAACCAAAAGAATAAACAAGAATATTCCCTACCCGACATTAACCCATCCCTTGCCCCTGACAAGCACCTAGCCCCTTACCCACATACACATTTCCAAATTTCAACACTCCATCTTCACCAGAATAAACATCATCAGATGATTCCGGTTAGAATTTTTTCTATCTTTGAAGGGACTGAAATTGTTAAATGCCCTTCCTCTGTCAAGTCTTGCCACTAACATCCCAAAGGTCACACAGCTTTTGTTCCGTCATCTGATCTAATTGAGATTCCTGCCATTTGATATGATGGGGTTATGAGGTGAAGGAAGAGAACATTTAAATGCCAAAATTTTACAGAAATAAACCAAATCAATGGGAATTTTAAATCATTTTTATTTCATGTCTGTCCTTCCATAGATTTTTTTGTTCCTGAGTGTGTACTTCTGATTATAAAAGAATTTATTATAAAAAGAAATTCCATTTCTGTCCTATGAAGCAACTTTTCCAGCAATTTATTTTTCTCTATTAAAAGATATATCTTAGTCTATTCAAGTCTAAGTCTTTCTTTTCATATCTGTCCAAGTTTGTTTACATTTTGTCAAAGTCTGTCTGTTCATAGGATCTTGAGTAAATATTTTCCCATCCATTGCAAGGATAAAATCACTTGCAATGCATACATGAGTTGGTTGCTTCAGTAGAACAGACTTACATAGATATGATGAGAGTTAGATATTATCAGATTTAAATACTGATATGACCAGACATAGATAGATATGATGAAAGTTGGTGATATATATATGATGAGACTTGGATAGTGATATATATGATCTGACTTAGAGATATACAGATAGATAGATATGACCCAACTTGGATATATATATATAACCAGACTTGGATGGATATATATGCTTTTTATATGAAAGTAAAAAGAAAAAATCACTTTCTTGATGTCATTATAAATTTATTTCTAGTTGTTAAAACCCTCATCAGATGTATAATGAAATTCCTTTTGGTTCTGGCAAGAATGGGATTTGAAAAAAATTTCTTATTTTTATTCTTTTTAGATTAAAATAATTTTTAATATATTTTATATTTTTTAATCAAGAAGGATTTCCTCCTTGGATTATATAAAATATATGATGACCAGACTTTGATTGAGAGATATATACGTACAATTAGATTTTGATAGATAGATATGACCATATTTAGATGGGTATAAGCAGATTTTGATATTAATAATATAGTGGATTTTGTTGTGTATAAGAAATAAATCTTGGAGTAAAGGTCACTAAAAATGAAAATGCTTTGGAGGCAGCATAAAAATAACAATTTGCAATGTCCTCTTAAAAAGAAAATTATTTGTTGTACATTTCAATGTTTAATCTGTTTGCAAAACTTATTAACAGAAAATCAATTGTAATTTAATTATGCTTCGTGAGTATTTATGCGTACATGTCTGTTGATATGAATAATTGCATTGCATGAAAATCATAGAAAATAGTTTTCAAAGAATTCAGAAAAGTATTATTAACCTTGTAGAGAAGCCAAACAATTGGTAGCTGTTCTGTTTGATATGGGAATTGCTTTTGGTTTTCTTTGTAGGAACTCCAAAAATACAATACCATGATTCCGAACCAAATTTTAAAATTAATCTTACAGATATAAAACACAAAGCCATAGAAGAGTCTGAGACATGAAAAAGACATTTTGAATATTCCTTTCAAAAATGGTTTAGGTTCTTTCTCCTGTTTTGAGGCTAAAAGACAAATGTCAACATCTTTACAGAATTTTGTCTTTGTCATGGTTTTTATGATCTCAACTTGGCAAGGCACTTGTAATATTGAAAGAAATATGGTCAGCTTTGAAGGGTTTTTTGTCCTAATTTATTGTCAGTCAGAAGATCCAATTATATGGGTCATATATTTCTAAGGTGAGTCAAAAGTTTTGCCGTATTTAATGTTACCAATGGCCTGGGAGACCGGTTTAATTTTATGGCATATCAACAATTGGAGGTGATTAAATGCCAAATCCATTTTTATACAAATAAACAGTTCTATTTCAAACAATTCAGTTTAGCATAAGTACACAGTTTAGTTCTATTTAAATCATAGATATGACAGTATCAGGTGCTACCACTCCAGACCAATGTGGACCTAGGAGAATGGCAATGAAGGAGTACTCCACATTCCCTAAAGCTCCAGCATTACTGAAGCCACAATATCAGATTGTTTTGTGTTATATCAAGACACTCAGTGAGGGAGTCTTACACCTCTGCAGAGATGATTCTGCAGCTCTAGCTAACTGGGCTACCCAGAGACTGGGGTTCAATCCTAGTTTCTATCATACCAAAGACTCAAAAAATCATACTTGACGCTGCCTTGCTTAACACTCAACATTATAAGGTACGGATCAAGAATAAAGTGAAGGAATCCAGAGAAAGGAGTAGAGCTCTCCCTTGCACCTCATTGTTGTAGCTAATGAAAAGGGAGCCTTTGGATCACTCTTGATTATGGTCGCCAACTTTACTTACTTTATCACATGACCGAAGATTTTCAAGCTGTAGTAGGTACATGCTGTAATTTGTAGTAACATGGTAGTTGGTGTGTTGACATGTTGTACATTGCTTTACTCTGTGTGATTTTTAAAGCAGCATAAATCATATTTACCAACCCCTCCACTCGGGCAGGATATGACACAAGGTCAGTTTTTAAGCAGAGTTTAACAGGTTTGAATTCAGAGTTTTCCTTCTCCTAGACTAGTTGCCTCACCAAGGCTGAAGAACCTAGTCTGTCCTACTATTTACCCATAGCTGGAGGGAGAATAATTGGATTCATACCTTTCCCAAGGATATTAGTGTTATGTGAAATGCTATCAGTCTCATCCAGAATTTGAACTCGTGTCGCCGTGTCCATTTCCTACAATGATAACCATTACACCACGGGCATCTCCCAGCAGCACAAATGAATGTTTAACATTGTTTAATTTGGGAACTTATACTTAATGAGTTTGAACTGGGTTATAATGTTGCAGAAACAAACAAAAAAATGTGAGAAGGGGAAGGTGATGGCAGTATCGTAATCAGATGGTTGAAGAAAGTTTGCTTGGTTTTCAAGAACCTTGATAGCCAGGCCAGGTCAGGTTGGCCAAAAAGTATGGATTTTAAGGCTGTACTCCATGCCAAATAGGTAAATCTAATAAGTAGCACTCAAAGAGTATTAGAATTTTCATATTCCAGAATGGTTCATCACTTCCATAACTTGGTAAAAACATCCAGAACTGCTGAATTGTGCTTCACATTACCAAAATATTACAAAGTAGCATTTGGAGATTATCCATATTTACCAACCCCTCCACTCAGGCAGGATATGACACAAGGTCAATTTTTAAGTGGAGTTTAACAGGTTGGAATTCAGAGTTTTCCTTCTCCTAGACTAGTTACTTCACCAAGGCTGAAGAACCTAGTCTGTCCTACTATTTACCCATAGCTGGAGGGAGAATAATTGGATTCATACCTTTCCCAGGGGTATTAGTGCATTAAGAGATTATCAGGGGAGATTGGCATTGCAGTCTTGTGTGGTTTGTCACCTTTATGACCTCAAGAAAAGCATCTGAAGCTGCCAAATAGTGGCTCACATTACCAAAATATTGCCAAATTTTTGACCCTCCACTAAAAAGATCCAATTACATAGAATCATCTCAATATTAACAAACACCCCAGTTAGCTGGGGCTATAGTATATGCTGAATGCTTTTCTGCAGAGGGGTAAGACCTTCCTCCAATGATTGTGATATCACACCAAACTATCTGATGGTAAGGCTTTTAGTCCATAAACTTTGGGGAATGAATACCCCTTCATTGCTTTTACTCTTACATCTCCTCTGACTCAGAATGGTCATAGCTATGTGTCCAGGATATGACCCTAAACAATCTGATGGTGAGGCTTCAGTCCTTGAGACTTGTTGGGAGTACCTCTTCATTGCCATTACTCCTAGGTCCCTTCTGACCTCGAGTTATAGTACCAGTTAGTCCCGTTGATAATTCCGCTAGAACTATTTAATAATTTTCTATACTGGAAACCATCTAATTTAACTGTGGCAAATAGAACTATTAGTGTTAGATAGCAATACTTGAAACCATTTTACTGTATACAGATAAAATTATTAGTTTTTGCAATACTTGAAACTATTTAGCTGTCTGCAAACAAATGAGCTGTAGCTAATGTAAAAATTGTTACTAACAAACTATTTGTTAACAAAACATATATATCTAATATATACATGTAAATAGGATTTGGTATTAAATGACCTACAAGGTTTGATATACTGTAAAACACAATCAACCAACCAGAACCGTTTAATCATTTACTATACTTGAAACCATTTAACTGTGTCCAAACAAATGATTAATAATAAATTGAATTATTACCATCAGATAGCAATACTTGAAACCATTTAGCTATGTGCAAGCCAATGGGTCCTGGCATGTTTAAAAATGTTACTGACGAATTATTCATTAAAAAATCATACATACAAAGGGGATTTGGCATTAAATAACCAGCAAGTGTTGATATATCATTAAACCAAGTAACCTAACTTGACCTAAAATATGAACAAAATTGGTGTGCGTGTGTGTGTGTGTATGTATATATATATACACACACCGATATTGACTTCGAAGTACATAGTCAAGGCTGATTATGAACAGGTATGGGACTAATGTATCCCCTTATATATATGTATATATATATATATTTAGTCAATAGAAGTCAATTGATATAATGAAAGAAAATGGCTTTACACTGGAAAAGGCAAGACGATGACAATATTCTATACAAAGTATTACTGACATGGACTATGCTGACAACATAGTGCTTCTAGCAAATACACCCACCCAGGCCGAATCCTTGCTGCATAGTCTGGAGCAGGCAGCAGGTAGCATAGGCTTCCATGTGAATGCAGATAAAATGGAGAACATGTGCTTTAATCAAAGAAGAGACATTACCACACTAAATGGTGGTTCTCTGAAACTAGTGGGCAAGTTCACTACCTCAGAAACAACACATCATCTACAGAAAATTACATCAATACATGATGAACAAAGGTGTGGACAGCTATTGATAGGTTATTGATTCATATGGAAGTCAAATCTATCTGATAAAATCAAACAGTTTTTTCCAAGCAGTGGTTGTATCCATATTACAAAATAGATACACCACGTGGATGCTGACTAAAAGTATAGAGAAAAAAATAGATGGCAATTGTACAGGAAAGCTATGAGCTATATACAACAAATACCGGAAGCAACATCCCAGAAAACAACAGCTGTATGGCCATCTACCTCCCATCTCTAAAACCATCCAAATTAGATGAGCAAGACATGTGGGACACTGTTGGAGAAGTAAGAACTCATAAGCGACGTTCTCTTATGGACCCTCTCACATGGAGGAGAAGTGTTGGATGACCATCAAGAAATCTGCAACAGCTCTGTTCAGTCACAGGATGTAGTCTAGAAGACCTTCTGGAAGCGATTGACGAATGACGAGAGAGTCAGAGAAATCCATGCTAGCAACACAACATGATGATATATATATATATGTGCGTGTGTGTTTATGTATTCTTATGTGTGTCTGTGAGTATATATTGTTATATGACATTAATATCTGCCTCATCCCCCGGATAGCAACGGATTTCTTGTATGGGTCAACCAATGATTTGACCCTCATTGAAAGTCGGTTCTAGAGTCTAAATAAAACTTGCCTTCCCTCTTAACCTAGACTGGCTTCTTCAAAAACAGTAACTAAAATTACAATTTAAACGTGGAAGCTGATGGTTGGATTGAAGGTATCATGTGGCAAATTCAGATTTTCATGTGACTTAAAGACAAATTTCAGATTAATCAGTTGGCCTTCGATATTCAAACCTTATTAGCCCTGGTGAAGAGAAAAGAAATGACATCACCAACTCATTCAAAGTAGACAACTATCACATATTCCAAGATTGAAAAAATCAGAAGGAAAGGTAAAGAGAAAATCCTATGATTCATCCTGAAGCAGTTGTTTGTCATATTGATGATAATCAAAGTACAAGTTGAATAAATTTTCTGTTGACTACAGAAAGTGAAAGAAGAGAGATAAAAAAAAAAAATAGAAGTTTATGAAATCTCCGATGAGATAAAGAACTCAAATAGAAGCATCATATTTGGGATAAGTAAAGATTGTGATAATTCCCCAGCTCTAATATTATCATCACACACATTTGAAGCAGTCATATTTATTCTGCACACATCATTACATAAAACAAATATTTGAATTGTTGGTGCTATTCCTATTTGATCCTCTTTACCCTTCAATTTCATTCATGTTTAGGAAAATAAGAATTATTGTTATATAATTTTGTTAAGTTTTCTTTGGCTTGTCTTCTTTGTGGATTTCCTGTCTCATATTTATTTTTAATGTGTCATGGATGATTCTGCAGACTGTTGAAAGAATATTCATATGATGATATTTATGCTTGATATATTCGTAACTGCATCTGAGCAATATTTCTAATTGTGGGCTTAGTCCAGGATTAAATATCATAGCATATTTGTGGACCTCGTCTGGGAACTAAATTTTTGTGTTCTGGATGTAAAAAATATTTGTGAGCTCATTCTGGAAGATTTTGTGAACTAGAATTTTGTATATTGTAGACTTATTGAAAAATTTGCATTAAATATCTTGTTCACACATTCTGACAACATTCTGGTTTGTAACAATATATTTATATGTGTGTGTGTGTGTGTGTGTCTGTGCATATATATGTGTGTGTGTGTGTATATGTATGTATATATATTTTTTGTGTGTGTGCATATATATGTATGTGTGTATATATATATATATATGTGTGTGTGTGTGTGTGTGTGTGTGTGCATGCATATATATGTATATATATATATGAGGTGCATATAAGTTTCCAGACTTTTTTCGTATGGGCATTGAAAATTGTTGTAGACTCTTGAAAATTCAGTATGTTATTGCTATACATCTTATGAGATGACTGACCAATTTTTATGATTTCAGCTTCAAATGAACAGCTACAGCAGCAATTGGAATACACCCTATTGTCACAGCTGGTGAATTTCAAAAATGCAATCTGACACTTTAGAAGAACGATATGCAATAAAATTCTGTTTTAAACTTGGAAAAAATGCCACAGAAATGTATGGAATGGTTCAGACTGCTTTTGGAGCATCTTGCATGAATTGAGCATCAGTTTTTGAGTGACATAAGAGAGGGATGATGAGAGGTGTGGGAGGAGTAAGGAAGTCAATACACCAGAGTTGATTCACCAAAGGGTTAGCGTTAAGGTTACTATGTTGAAGCTTTAAGGGAGTTCAGGAAGAGATTCCTTGGGAAGTGACGACAATACACCAGTCCACAACTCTATCCTTGTCACAGACTATTTGACCAAGATGGGCCTCAAGACAGTTCCTCAGCCTCCCTATAGCCCAGACCTTGCTCCCTGTGACTTTTGCTTATTCCCTAAGCTCAGAGGCTGTCATTATGAGACAATTGAGGAGATGAAAGAGTCTGTGCTGAAGGTCATTGACATGCTCACACAAGAGGACTTCCATGGGGCCTTCCAGAAGTTGTTAGAATGATACAACAAGGGTATTGCAGCCGGAGGAGATTACTTCGAAGGGTACTAGAGTTTCATGTGTGTACTATCAATAAAAGTGCCTATATGAAAAAAATCTGGAAACTTATCGTATGCACCTCGTATATGTGTGTGTGCATATATATGTATATATATATATGTGTGTGTGTGTGTGTGCAAATATATGTATATATATATATGTGCACGTGTGTTTGTGCATATATCTGTGTATATATATGTGCGTGTGTGTTTGTGTATATATATGTATATATATGTGTTTGTGTATGTGTGTGCATATATATGTATATATATATATGTATGTGTGTGTGTGTGTGTGTGTGTGTGTGTGTGTGCATATATATATATGTATGTATATATATATGTGTGTGTGTGCATATATATGTGTATATATATATATATATATGAGTGTGTGTGTGTGTGTGTGTGCATATATATGTGTATATATATATATATATGTGTGTGTGTGTGTGAGCATATATATGTGTATATATATATATATATGTGTGTGTGTGTGTGTGCATATATATGTGTATATATATATATATGTGTGTGTGAGTGTGTGTATGCATATATATGTGTATATATATATATGTGTGTGTGTGTATGCATATATATGTGTATATATATGTGTGTGTGTGTGTATGCATATATATGTGTATATATATATATGTGTGTTTGTGTGCATATATATGTGTGTATATATAAGTGTGTATGTGTGTGTGTGTATATATATGTGTGTATATATATATATGTGTGTGTGTGTTTGTGTGCCTATATATGTGTATATACATATGTGTGTGTGTGTGTGCATATATATGTGTGTGCGAGTGTGTGTATGCATATTTATGTGTATATATATATGTGTGTGTGTGTGTGTGTGTGTTTGCATATATATGTGTGTATATGTATGTTGGTGTGCATATATATGTATATATATATATGTGTGTGTGTGTGCATATATGTGTATATATATATGTATGTGCATGTGTGTGTGTGTGCATATGTGTGTGTGTGTGTGTGTGTGTGTGTGTGTGTGTGTGTGTGTGTGTGTGCATATATATGTATATGTGTGTGTTTGTGTGCATGTGTGTGTGCATATATATGTATATATATATGTGTGTGTGTGTGCATATATATGTATATGTGTGTGCATATATGTGTCTATATATATATATATTCATATATTAATAATATGTTTGCATGTGTAGGCATATATATATATATATATGTATTAATAGGACTGTTTAAATAGAAGAGAAAATAGAATCAGTTACTTTGAAAATGACACATTTAAAATTGATTAATATGTTTACTCTTGAATATCAATTCACTTTTGTTCAGTAATCTGTTTTCAGCATGTTCTAAGATGCATAATTTTTCCTCTTGACACAATCTGCAGCCATAATTGCCTCCTTTGTAAGTTTGTGCATTTTTTTTACCATATCCAATCTTATCATGGGAGATTTGCTCATTCTATCTTTTATTAGCCATACATGTTTATATATAGTAACCAGATGAGAATAAACAACATTTTGTTTGGCAAATTAAAAAAGGTGCTCAAATGCTGACCTGCAGAGCAGGATCAAACCAAAAAGAAATTAAAATCACCCTGCTTTTTAAAAAGAAATTTTTTTTTATTATAGTCTCATTTTTTAAAAATAATAGTCTTGTTTTTTTTTATTATAGTCTCATTTTTTTTTAAATAAGTCGTTTTTTTTATTATTGTCTCATTTTTTTAAAATAATAGTCTTGTTTTTTTTTATTATAGTCTCATTTTTTTAAAAATAAGTCGGTTTTTTTTATTATAGTCTCATTTTTTAAAAATAATAGTCTTGTTTTTTTTTATCATAATCTCATTTTTTAAAAATAATAGTCTTGATTTTTTCTTTTATTAAAGTCTCATTTTTTTAAAATAATAGTCTTGTTTTTTTATTATAGTCTCATTTTTAAAAAATAATAGTCTCGTTTTTTTTATCATAGTCTCATTTTTTTAAAATAATAGTCTTGTTTTTTTTATTATAGTCTCATTTTTTTAAAATAATAGTCTTGTTTTTTTTTTTTATTATAGTCTCATAAGTTTTATGCATCAACTAGGATACAATCATCAGATAAAATTTTAGATAAAATGGCTGATTGGTTTGTTGATTTGTTGGTTTGTTTAAGGCATATCAATCCTTTTTGGATCATTATAACCCCAAATTAAATTTCAAACAATTCAGTTAAGTATAAGTAGTTTTATGTTTACAAACAGCTAAATGTCAAAGCAGTTCTATTTCAAATAATTCAGTTTAGTATAAGTACACAGTTTAGTTCTATTTGACCCATAGATAAGGCCCTATTAGATGCTACTACTGCAAGCTAAAGTGGACCTGATGGCAATGAAGGGGTACTCCACATTCCCCAAAGCTCCAAAATCAGATCGTTTAGTTTCATATCCAAAATACTCGTTGGGGGAATCTTACCCCTCTGCAGAGAAGCTGTTAGTGCATTCTGCAACCCCAACCAAATGGGCAAGCAAATGGATGCTGAATATAAGTAATAACTACATTTATTCAATTCATTGTGCCAGGAACACTTTGTATTTGTATTAATCTAATCGTCAATTTACTCCTAAGTTTCATCTAATTATTGTATCCAAAAAAATTTCGGGGTAGGAGAGTCTTTGTGGTGTAATGGTTAAAGTGCTAGACTACAGCCTCAAAGTAAGCAAGATCAAACTCCAGTCATTGTATTATGTTCACTTTAGGGCAAGTATACTTAGGAAAAGTATTGAACTCCCTTATACCCCCAGCTATGGGTTAAGTAGTATCACATCTGTTCTTCTACAAGGATTGCTTTGGCATTAAATAACCCATGAAGGTTGATAAGTGACTAAACATAGAACCCAAACTAAACTTAACCAATGCATAAAACTTTTAGGTTGGTTGGGTTTTATGGTATATCAACCTTTGTAGGTAATTTAACGCCAAATCCATTTTTATGCAAATAGTTCTATTTCAAACAAATAGCATGAGTAAACAGTTTAATTGTCAAGAACATTTCTATTTCAAGCTATTCAGTTTCTTCAAACAGTTCTAATTCAGCTAAGTATAAGTACAGATTTTCTTTACACACAGTGAAATGTCAAAACAGTTCTATCTTAAACAATTCAGTTTAATATAAGTAGAGTTACAATGTCAAAAACAGTTCCATTTCAAACAATTCAGTTTAGCATAAGCACGCAGTTTAAATGTAAGTGTAGTTTAATTGTCAAAAACATTTCTATTTTAAACTCTTCAGTTTAGTCAAACAGTTCTAATTCAAACAATTCAGTTTAGCATAAGTATGCAGTTGAAGAAGCTACTGCCCTAATGCGCAGGAGAAAATAATAAACAAAACTTACCGGCTCGGTGACCCAGCTGGTGTCCGGCTAACAGACAAAAATATGTCAATGGGCAGGCCAGCATATATGCATGCTAGCATAGCCACTCCTGGGCTCGTAGTAAGTCCCCACACAGGGAATAGACGAGACCACCTGCTCATCGTGGAATGCCCCGATGCTCATATAATCTTCCCTTCCTCATGCTCAAGGGTGTATTCACTTTGACGCGTTTTTCAATAGATGAACTATATTCAAGTACAAGTACAGAACTTTGACAGCAGTTAGTTCTATTTAACTCATAGATAGGGCTCTATCAGGTGCTACCATTCCGGGCCTGAGTGAGTGGACCTGGGAGTAATTGCAATGAAGGGGTGCTCTGCATTCCCCAAAGTTCCAGCATCACTGGAACCTCACCATCAAATTGTTTAGTGTCATATCCCGGACACTGTAGTGGTGCAGTCGGTGTATTCTACAGCCCCAGCCAACTTGGCAAAAAAATTTTGCTAATGAGATGACTGATATATGTAAAAGTCATAAACTTAGTTATCACTGATATAACTCTGTGAAAAGAAGTATCCAAAATAAAGGGTGCCTTTTTTTAGGATTATGCAAACACTTAAAAACAATATTCAAATTTTGTACCCACCCTTAAGTTAAGCATGTATGTTATCTGAAGAGTCAAAGATTGTATCCTTTGCCTAAATAAGTTTATAATGACAATTTAACCAGGTTTGAGTTTTCTTCAAGTTACATTTGGCCTAATGAGTAGAGTGCTCGCCAATGGTCCGGGAGACTGGGGTTCAATCTCAGGTCGAGTCATACCAAAGACTCAAAAAAAGCTACTCGATGCCACCTTGCTTAACACTCAGCACTATAAGGTAAGGATCAAGGGTAAAGTGGAGCAATCCAGGGAATGGAGTAGTGCCCTTCCCTACACCTTAGTGTTGTAGCTATTGAAAAAGGGGCCTTCGGGTCACCCTTGACTAAGGTCACCAACTTTACTTATATATGAGGGCCATTTAAAAAGTTCTAAGCCCCACTGAGAAGAAAAACCCTAACTGCACACTTTCATCCAAGATCTTTGGGATGAGCAAGCAGTCTGCCAGATGGGTCCCAAGATGGTGGATGCTAGAGCATCAGCAGAAAGGGGACATTTCCAGGACATTTTTTAATTTTCGACTACTTTAGGTGAGGCATAGAACCTTTTGAAAGACTCTCATGTGTTTGTGTATATATGGCTGGTTGGGTTATATTTATGGAGTTGGTTGTGGTGTAATGGTTATCATCACTGGAAATGGACACGGCAACCAGAGTTCAAATCCTGGATGAGGCTGTTTGCATTTCACATGGTGCTAATACTCTTGGAAAAGGAATAAATCCAACTATTCTCCCCTCAGCTTTGGGTAAATAGTAGGGTAGACTGAGTTCTATAATCTTGGTACAGCAACCTATCTAGGAGAAGGAAAACCTCAGGTTAAAAACTGACCTGGCATTATATTCTGCCCAAAGGGGGATGGTTGGGTAAATACATATATATGATTGGTTGGTTGGTTTTATGGCATTTCAGCTTTTCTTGGGTTATTTTATGCTAATATCAATTTAACATTTACTGTCTCCAATTATTTACCGCATAAAAATATATCTTTTGAAATCATTTTAAACAGGTAAATATGTCATCATTTCAATTGGATCTATTCAACCCCTGGATGGGACCCTAACATCAAGTATATGGTTTTAAGTAACTAATAATAAAAGTCCCATGTATGCAATTATAGCTTCAAATATATATTTACTCAACCTCTCCACCATGAGCAGTATGTAACACTGGCCCATTGACATAATGTTTAGCATTCACCACTGGTCCAGGAGATCAGGGTTCAATCCCAGGTTGAGTCATACAAAACACTAAAAAAATGGTACTTGATGACTCCTTGCTTAATTTGGCATTATAAGGTACAGATCAAGAGTAAGTGAAATCCATGGAAAGGAGTAACAGTCTTCCTGACCCTTCAGTGTAATAGCTATTGAAGAGGGAGCTTTTGGGTCGCTCTTAACCACTGTTGGCCAATTTTATATATATATATATAAAGTAAGTAAAGTTGGCAATCATAATCGAGGGTGATCCGAAGGCTCCCTTTTCAATAGCTACTACACCAAGGTGTAGAGGAGGGTGCTACTCCTTTCCCTGGATTGCTTCACTTTACTCTTGATCCATTCCTTATAATACTGAGTATTAAGCAAGGAGGCATCAAGTACCATTTTTTGGGTCTTTGGTATGACTCGAACTGGAATTGAACCCTGGTTTCCCGGAAAATTGGCAAACATGCTAACCATTATGCCAATGTCCAGTACATATATATATAAAAACCATCCAAATAAGACAAACAAGACATGCAGGACACTGCTGGAGAAGCAAGGACAAACTCATAAGAGATGTTCTCCAATGGACTCCTTCACATGGGCATTCCTGTGTTGGCAGACTGACAAAAACTACAACAGCTCTGTGCAAACACAGGATGTAGTCAGGAAGACTTGCCGCAAATGATGGATGATCAGGATGATAGAGAGAAAGTCAACGAAATCTGTGCTAGTAGTGTGACATGATGATATATGAACGGTTCTCTCTAACCAGGTTTGGGGTGTCCTCGTGGTGTAATGGTTAAAGCGAGGGTCTGTGAAATCGTAGCACGCAAGTTCAAACTCCAGTTGCGCTATTACATTCTCTTTTGGACAAATACCCTTGGGAAAGGTATGATCCCCCGTTATTCTCCCAGCTATGGGTTAAATAGCACTACCACTGTTCTTCTAGGAGAATGGCTTTGGCATTAAATAACCCACGAAGGTTGATATGCCATTAAAAAAACAAAGAAACTAACCAGGTTTGACCAAAACAGAACCTCTGGGTGGGAAACTGTATCTGGTATATGGAGCAAATCATTCTTTTCATATTTTCTCCAGTTCTACATAAATATTGAGCACTTTAATTTTATTACTGTTAACTTTGCGTTCTTAAAATGTTTTTTTTGTTTTGACAAGGCAACAATAGTTAATATACTTTATATTGTTTTATATCATCTCAGCATCTTTCAACTGAACAGCAACAGCTTTATAATTTGATACCATATATATTAGTTATTTACTAAGCTTAGCTTTCAGCCAAGTCGGCTGGGGCTGTAAAATACAACAACTGTATCTCTGCTGTGGGGTAAGACCCCCACCAATGAAGTGTCCTGGATATGACATTAAATAATCTGATGGTGAGGCTCCAATCTTGAAGCTTTGGGGAATGTGGAGTACCTCTTCACTGCCATCATTCCCAGGTCCACTCTGACCCGGAATAGTCTCACCTGATAGGGTCTGATCAATAGGTCGATTAAAACTGTTTGACATTTAAACTGAGTGCAAACAAATGACTTATACTAAATCAAATTGTTAGAAATAGAACTATTTGATCATTTAACCGTGTAAACAAATAACTAATGTTTAATTGAATTGTTCGTGATACATAGCAATACTTGGAAACATTTGACTTTGTACAAATAAATAGCATTGAATAGAATTTGTGTTGGGTGGCAATACTTATAACCACTTCACTGTCTGCTAAAAATAATTCACATTAAATAGAATTATTTGTGTCTGATGGCAATAATTGAAACCATTTAACTGCGTAGAAACCATAGTGATACTCGTGTGCAAACAAATTATTTCAAACTTGTTAAAAAAATGAAATTACCAAAAAAGTATTCTCTTACAGATTGTATCCATTTAACTTTGTGCAAACAAATTATTTATAGTAAATAGAATTATTCATGTTAGATTAAAATACTTGAAACCATTTAACTGCGTGCAAAGAATCAACTTAGGCTTGTTTTAAAATGTTATCAACAAATTGTGTTCACAAATCATATATTTAGCATATATGTATCAAGAGGATTTGGCATTAAATAACCAGCAATAGTTGATATGCCATAAAACCCAACCAAACCTTTCCCAGTTGGCTGAGGCTGTAGAATACACTGACTGCACCTATGCAGAGGGGAAGCCCCTCCCAAATGAGTGTCCTGGTATGACACTAAACCATCTGATGATGAGGTTCCAGTAATGCTGGAGCTTTGGGGAATGCAGAGCACCCCTTCATTGCCATCACTCCCAGGTCCACTCTGGTTCGGAGTGGTAGCACCTAATAGGGCCCTATCTATGTGTCAAATAGAACTAAACTGCGTTGTTTGAAATGGAATTGCTTTTGACATTGAAACTGTACTTATTCTAAACAGAATTGTTTAATATAGAACTGTTTTAACATTTAACTGTGTGTAAAGACAATCTATACTTATACTAAACTGAATTGTTTGAATTAGAACTATTTGACTAAACTGAATAGCTTGAAATAGAAATGTTTTTGACAATTAAACTGTATACTCGAGCTAAACTGAATTATTTGAAATAGAACAGATTATTTGTATAAAAATGGATTTGGCATTAAATAACCTACAAAGGCTGATATGCCATAAAACACAACCAACCAACCAACCAAACTAAGCTTAGCTTAGACATAACACAAAACTGGAAGTCTAGACAACCAGTGAGAATCAAATTCATTTGTAATAATATGTTAACATTGCTTGCTTACCATGTGAAGTGCTCAATATATATATATATACATATATATAATTATATCTAAACTTTAATGCTAAAAGCTTTCTCAATCGCTTAAAACTTTTATAGTAATCCATGCATTTAAAGAGTTAAAAATGTTAGATGTATTGAAAGCATGAAACTTTGAGTCATAAAGTTTTGTCCTGTTTTATATGTCTGGATGTATAATACCTAAAGCATGAAACCCAGGGTCACACACACCACCATGTAAAATAGAATATATACATATTTTAGTAAAAGCTCTATCATTGATATTGAGTACTATTTAATAATATCGCAACATTTGGTCCTCTATTAATTCACCAAGTAAGTTAATAAGAACCATAAATCTCTAGTATATATGTGTGCGCACATCAGGGAAAAGTGTAAATTTTATTTCTTAGCTGTACTTCAAAAATGATATTTTTCTTTTTTTAATTCTGAAATTCTATGTAAATTTTCTTTTTTTTATCTATCTTTTTTTTTTCTACAAAAATCTGAAATTTGATACTGAACAGCATCAACTTGATCGTTCTAGAATTTGCACATACAGTCTGTTAAATAATGAATCTTCTAATCTCCAAAAGTATTTCATCATACATACTCCAGCATCCAAAATTTTATCCATCAATTCAAACCTGACCAAGCAAATACTTCTTTAAAATGTAAAGAATTTGTCAATTTGTGATAAGGAATGACATAAAAAATGTCTGTAGATTTGCTGGAATCTGTAGATAGTCAAATTTTCAAGCCTGCCAGCGGAAACAGGTTTGCTATTCTGTGTCTGAAAATCAAGAAATTTATGAGTCTGGAGGTAGTCTGCATAACTGTGTTTGGTTGATAAGTTTGGGAGTGGAAGGAAGGATAGAAAAATAGTAAGAAAGGAAGAAGGTAAAAAAAAAAAACAGAAAGAGTGTAGGTGCTGTTCAAACATAAACTCAGCTTTAAAAATAGTACTCTGAAAAAGCAACTACAAAGGTCAAGGTCAATACTACAATGACCTTGACTTTACATTAGATTTTTCTTTTTTTTTTTTAAGGGAGAACTTGTACACTAACTTTAATAGTTTCATAAATTTTGTTTTTATGGAAAGGTAGTCATTCTTATTTACAATCCCATTTGAAGGAGTACAAAACATGTCCACCCTGTCTGCAAGTTTTAGAATATGCAGAGGGGTAAGACCCCTATACAAAAAAAGTGGTGTCCTGGCTGTATTTGTAAGTTATGAGAAGTTGTCTCCCTTTATAGGAACTTTTAACAAAAGAAATAGAAATGAGGCATCAGCTTTTTTCATGAAAGACAGAAACCACTTTAAAATCGTATTTTGTTAATAAAAGCATGTAGTTAAGAACATGTTTTGTCTTAATTAACAATTACAGTCAGGTCCCAAAATATCACATGGGGTATGATACTAAGGGAAGTCCTTATGGCATAGTAAGTGTTTTCAAACTTGAGTTATACTATTGTTCACTTTTGTTTTAATACCCTTAAGAAAGATATGGACCCCCTTATCTTCTCAGCTATGCTTTAAATAGAATCTCTACTGTTCTTCTACAAGGATGACTGACATTAGATAACCTACAAAGGTTGATATGCCATTAAGGAAAATAAATCAAACCTAAGCTACATCTGATATTGAAGCTCTGGAAATGGAGCTTTGGGGATCTCAAATGACCCCTTTGGCATCACTCTCAGATCCACTCTGGTCCAGAGAATAATACCTGTTAGATTTTTTGGTTTAGTTTTATGGCATATCAACCATTGGAATTTATTTAATGCCAACTCTTTTTTATACATATATTGAATATGATTTCTAAATATATTTTGTTGATAACATTTTTAAATGAATCTCAGCTCATTTTGTTTTGCATACAGTTAAATGGTTTCACTTCTATCTCATACAAATAATTCTATTTACTATTAATCATTTGTTTGCACACAATTTAATATTCTAAAGAATTGCTATGTATCACTAACAATTCAATTAAACATCAGTCATTTGTTTACACAGAGATACAGAATCAAACAGTTCTGTTTCTAACAATTCAATTTAGCATAAGTCTACAAAGTTAAATGGTTCCAAATATTGCTATGTATCACTAACAATTTAATTAAACATCACTCATTTGTTTACACACAGTTAAATGGTCAAATGGTTCTATTTCTAACAATTCAATTTAGCATAAGTCCATAAAGTCAAATGGTTCCAAATATTGCTTTGTATCCTTAACATTTCAATTAAACATCTTCTCATTTGTTTATACACAGTTAAATAATTCAACAGTTCTTTTTGAAACAATTCAATTTAGCATATCATTTGTTCACACACAGTTTAAATGTCAAACATTTTTATTTGACCCATAGATAGGACCCTATCAGGTACTACCACTCCAGGCCAGAGTGGACCCGGGAGCAATGGCAGTAAAGGGGTCGACCACATTCTCCAAATTTCTAGCCTTACTGAAGCCTTATCACCAGATTATTTAGTGTCATATCCAGGACACTCATTAGGGGTTCTTACCCTTCTGCAGAGATGCAGTCGGTGTATTTTGCAGCACCAGCTGACTGGGCTAAATACCTGTGAGGGTCCTAAGTATGGATCAAATATATATACTTGAAAATTATTCATATTACATAAGAATACTTGATACTATATAACTGTGTAAATTATTTGAATTGAAAATAGTTACTTGTTTAATGGCATATCAACTATCTTGGGTTATTTAATGCCAACTCTATCCTTCTAAAAGAATAGTATTGGTACTATTTAACCCATAAATGGGAGGATAAGGGAGTTCATACCTTTCTCCAGGGTATTTGTCTGAAAGTGAATGTAACAGCACAGCTGGAGTTTGAACTTGCTTACTATGATTCTGCAGTGCAGCACTTTAACCATTGGACCAACATCAATAATTACTTGAAACTGTCATTCATTTTCTAAGAATTATTATTAGTTACTTAAAACCATATAACTGCTTGCAAGTAAATGATTATTATTATTATAATTAAATAGAATTAGTTACTTGGAATCATAATTGTGAATAAGATATTAGTATGAGATAAGAATACTTGAAATCACACAACCATATGAAAATAATTAAGATTAGATTCATCATCTGGCTATGCAGTTGATTACAGTATAACTTACTGTACAATGCATTCCTCAGGGTACTTTGTAGTATGGATTTTGCCTCTTAGTTTGATAGCATTATTAAGGGCATATATTTGGTTTTCATTGTACTGATGCCTGAAGTAAATAGATATTCAGTGGTATGTACAAAATTTTAGAATAGCTTTAAGTAGAGCATACAGCATAAATTCTAGTTAGTAATTCCATTAACATAGAGGCAAAATACGTACTCTAAAGCAAAATATATAATCTAAAGCATACTATTTATTTTAGAGGTTTGCTTTAGTTTGGTTTGGTTTTATTACATATCAACCATTGTAGGTTACTTAATGCCAAATCCATTTTTATACATATAAGTAGTAAAGTTAGCGACCATAGTCGAGGGTGACCCGAAGGCTCCCTTTTCGATAGCTACTACACCAAGGTGTAGGGGAGGGCGCTACTCCATTCCCAGGATTGCTCCACTTTACCCTTGAACCGTACCTTATAATGCTGAGTGTTAAGCAAGGTGGTATCAAGTTCCATTTTTAAAGTCTTTGGTATGACTCGACCTGGGATTGAACCCAGGTCTCCCGGGCCATTGGCGAACACCCTAACTGCTGGGCCAAATTTCAAACAATTCAGTTTAGCATAAATACACAATTTAAATGTTAAAAACAGTTCTATTTCAAACAATTTAGTTTAGCATAAGTGCCCAGTTTAGTTCTATTTGACCCTGAGATAGGACCCTATCAGGTGCTACCACTCTGAGCCAAAGTGGACCAGGGAGTGATGGCAATAAAGAGGTACTCTGCATTCCCCAAAGCTCCAGCATTACTGGAGCCTTACTATCAGATTGTTTAGTGTCATATCCAGGAACTCTTTATGGTGGTGGTGGTGGTGGGGTGTCTTACCCCCTCAGTAGAGATGTGTTTGGTGTATTCTGCCGCCTCAGCCGACTGGGCCATTACTTTAGTGAGGAACATTTTACAGGAATACTTAATTTTATATAACTGTGAGCAAAAAAACTCTCAAGAAATAAGCCCAGTAAGAAAGGACTGTACAATATATATATAAACATATAGTGTACATGATTCCCAAACCTTTGAACATGAAATAGCCCCAGCTGGTTTGACATGCCATTAGAATTAATCATTCATAATATGTTTGCCTTGCAAGGGAACTTCTCTAAAAAAGCCATTCAATCAGGACTTTTCTGAATCTTAGAACTAATATGGCTGTGTTAGGAGGCTGTTTGTGGGCTTAGGACATCAGATATGAAAAAGAAAAAGAAGGAAGGAACAAAGAAAAGAAAAAACTACAGAAAGAAAATAGTGAGTAAAAAAGGGAAGGAAGAAGAGAAATAAGGAAAGAAAAGAATAGTGGAAGTAAAAAGGAAAAATGAGAAAGGAGACAAAAAAAGAAAGAAAGAAAAGAGATAAAGAAGAAGAAAAAGAAATAAGGGAAACAAAAAAGGGGAAAAAATAAGGAAATAAATGAAGAAAAGAAACCGGGAAGGTAAAGAAAAAGAAAGAAGGGATGCATAAAAAAGAAAAAGGAAGAAAAACAAAGAGAACAAAGTAAGAAAAAGAAAGAAAATAAGAGAAAAGATAAAAAAAGAAAAGAAGGAGAGAATAAATTAGAAGAGAAAGGAAGAAACAAATAAGCAAAAGCAAAAAAGAAATAAGGGAAGGAAAGAAAAGAAGAAAATTTTTAAATAAGAAAGAAGAAAAAAAAAATCTGAAGTTATTATGACTTTTTTCTCCTGCATTGTATCTTTATATAACACACAACCAAAATTCACTTGGCTATTTTGAGAATGGCATTCTTTCCTTACCAAAAATAATATTCCTCAGTTATTCCTCATTAAAAGTCAAAACCTTATAACTATTATTTAATAGATTCTTACTGTGTCTCCAGATTCAAAAGAACTTCAAGTTTTATTCACGAAATAGTAAACACTTTTCAATAAATATTTTAAATCCCTATCCATCTCAAGGAAGGGAGAATGATACAAGTTTCTTTTCATTGAATGAACAGCCTGTGTACTACAGAAATTTCAAGTTCACCATAGAGTGTGTGTGTGTGTGTGTGTGTGTGTGTGTGTGTGTGTGTGTGTGTGGGTGTGTAAATACATATATCCTTATATTATCCAATGTCAAATTTGCAGACGATGGGAGTAGTTCTAATTTAGGATTTTCTTTCTTCAATATCCATGTCATTCAAAATCCAGTTGAGAGCTCAATGTAAAATAATCATAAATTAGTATACAGTGTAAATAATTCTATATAAAAGAAAAAGCTTTAAAAATCACTCAAATTTTTTTGTGATAATATTTATTTCAGGAGACCCTCTATTTTTTTTTAAATAAATGTTTGATCTGCATCTTCTGACAAGGAAATGATGAGAAATTTTAAATGAAAATCTTGAAAAATCAACAAAATTCTGGCCAGTGAAAAAGGAGTCAACAATCGATACATCTTGTTACATGAATTGTATGACATTTATCAATTAGACAGGCAAAACAAATGGTCTGGTTTTTATATTAAAAAAAGTATTTTAAAAAAAGTGAAATTTGGGTTAGGGTGGCTAGAATTTTAGTGTTACAAAGCAATATTTGAAACCATTTAACTGTGTGCAAACAAATGAGCTCTGGTTTATTTAAAAATGTTGCCTGCAAACTATTCTTTTATAAATTATTTGTCTGCCCAATTAGCTGGGGCTGTAGAATACACCAACTACATCTCTGAAGAGGGGTAAGACTCTCCCAACAAGTGTCCTGGATATGACACTAAACAATCTGATGATGGGGCTTCAGTAATGCTGGAGCTTTGCAGAATGCAGGGTACCCCTTTATTGCCGGGCCACTGTGGCCCACAGTGGTAGCATCTGATAGGGTCCTATTTTTGGGTCTAATAGATCTAAACTGTGTGCTTGTGCTAAACTTAATTGTTTGAGATGGGACTGTTTTGACATTTAAACTACATACTTATGCTAAACTGAATTGTTTGATATAGAACTGTTTTTGAGATTGAATCTGTATAATTACACTAAACTGAATTGTGTGAAATAAAACTGTTTTTGAAATTTAAACTGTGGACTTATGCTAAACTGAATTGTTTGGAATAGAACTGTTTCTGTGTATAAATGTGTGGATTTGGCATTAATAACCTACAATGTTTGATGTGCTATAAAACCAAACCAAACCAAACCAAACCAAATTATTAGTATTTGATATATATAGAAACAGGATTTAGCATTAAATAATCTACAAGGATTGATATGATATAAAACTGAAATAACCAACCCTAACAATCCCAATACCCCAATACTATCCTAACTTATATAAAAACACTCAACTTTACCCCAAGGAAGCATTAATTCACTGATGCAAGATCTGAATTAATTAAAGGATTATAAGAAGAGGCTGCATCTTAATGTGACAGAGTCTTGTGATATTGGAAGATACTGCTTGCTGGCATGCTCCAGGTTAGTGATGGTAATACTTTGGCCATGAAATGATGTCTGACCCCAGAGTCATTATCTGATAGAGGCTTTGTAGGCCACACAGCTTTTTTGGGTTTTTTTTGGGGGGGGTACTGCTGCAGTACTTTTTCCTTTTCTTTTTACTTTATATATTAGTCAAATGAGAACAATGATTAAGAATACTCAGTCATGATCTTACATTTATATATATATATATATATATATATATATATATATATATATGAATTTTTTTTTGTTGGCCCAATGAGAGAAAAGTAAATATTCTAAAATAAATAGGTTTGCAAATGAATTTCAGTGTTGAAGTTCATTAGTAGATCTGTTTATTTTAAAATATATATTTCTCTTTTTCCTTTTGTGAAAATTCTTACTTTTCATAAATTTCCATTCCTCTTGTTCTTCCACATAAGTAAAGTTGATGACCTTCATCAAAGGTGACCCAAAGGCTCCTTTTTCAATAGCTACCACACCGAGGTGTTGGGGAGGGTGCTACTCCATTCCCTGGATTTCTCCACTTTACCCTTGATCCTTACCTTATGATGCCGAGTGGTAAACAAGGCGGCATCAAGTACCATTTTTTGAGTCTTTGGTATGATTCAACCTGGGATTGAACCCCAGTCTCCCAGACCATTGACGAACACTCTACTCATTAAGCCTATTTACCTAGTGGTAGAATATGCTGATTGCATCTCTGTAGAGGAGTAAGACCCCCCCACAATAAGTATCCTGGATGTGACACCAGAACATTTGATAGTGAGGCACCACTCCTGAAGCTTTGGGGAATGTAGACTACCCCTTCATTGCCATTACTCCCACACCCCTTCTGACCCAGAGTTGAAGTACCTGTTAGAGTCCCATCTATGGTTAAAATAGAACTTGTGCCTTGGATATGGCATTAAACAATTTGATGAGGCTTTAGTCCTGAAAATCTGGGGTGTATAAACAAGCCCCTCATAGCCAATACTCCCAGATCCACTCTGACCTAGAGTGATAATACCTGTTAGGGTCCCGTCTTCAGGTCAAATAGAAATATTTAATGATTTTCTATATTTGAAACTATTTAACTGTGTGCAAACTAATGAGCTCTGACTCATGTAAAAATATACTTACCCTCAAACTGTTCCCTCACAAATCATATTTATTCAATATATGTATAAAGAGGATTTGGCATTAAATAACCTACAAAGATTGATATGCCAAAAAACTCAACCAAACCAAATCATATATATTTTAGATATATGTATAAAGAGGATTTGGCATTAAATAACCTACAAAGATTGATATGCCAAAAAACACAACCACCCAACCATCATACAAAGACTTAAATGGATCAAAGACAGAATAGGTAGACACAAAGTGTTGGTCCAATTTAATCGAACATTTTGGTTTTGTATATATATATATATATATATATATATAGAAAGAGAGAGAGACATGGTAAATTTTGGTAAATCTGATAAGATGAGAAAAATAATTGGAAGAGTGGATAAACCAAAACAGTGAAAATGGATTTTACAATGATTCTTTGTCTTTATTTTAGAAAAAACTTAATCAGAATAATGGGTTTATAATATATACAGGGTGAAACGATAAAATTATCGTCCTAAAGAAAACAACACTACAGCTTTATTTTAAAACTTTTATAGAAAAAATCAATTCAGCTAACTTGATTATGTAGTAGAGCTGACATCTACTCAATGTAGCCGCCTTCAGCCTCAATCACCGCCTCAATATGGATACAGAACTGGGAGCATGCCTTTTCCACAAGCGCCGGCAGATGGCAGCAATCAGGCTGGCTTTGGTGTTGTGGGAGGTCATGTTGGTGATGTTCTCGAAGTAGTCCAGCAGGTTCAGGTCGGGGGAGGAGGGGGGCCAGTGAAAGAAGGGTACAAGGTTGTAGCACGCCTTCTGAAGCCAAGCCTGGGTCTCTTTGAACTTGTGGGCCGGCGTCAAGTCCTGCTGCCACACCCAGGGTCTGCCACTGGCCACCTGATTGCACCTGGGGATCACTACACTCTTCAGCACATCCAGGTATACTTTGGTGTTGACTTTCAAGCCGACTTCAAAGATGTGAGGTGGCATGATGTGGCCCTCACTTGAAACCACACCAAACCCTGTGCACGTCCTGTTATTCGTGGCAATCCAACGATCGTTCTGGCAATGGTCCTGTTGTCATCACTTGGATCGATAGAGAGGATGAGTTGTACAGCGGCACATCTCCGATCTCGCTCGTTGAACATTGTGTCACTTTCAGACATGATAGAAGGCTCCTATCGCTCTTGGGAGTTGTACACAACTGGCCAACTAGTAGATGGTCTGCAACAAAAAAAGAAAACCGGTTTTCATTAAATGGAAATGGAATCATGTCGTCTTTTCTAGGGCGACAATTTTATCATTCCACTCTGTGTATATATATACATATTAAAAGAATATGAAGATAAACTACTTATTCAGTGTGTGTGTGTATATATATATATATATATATATATATATATATATATATATATATATACACTGAATTCATAGCAGTTTACTTTTCATATTCTTTTTTCGATTTCTTCATTATCTTTCGTTATCTGCCCAATGATTGCTGTTTATAAAATGTCATAAAACCTGTGGTTGCTGACAAGTTTCCATGCTATTAAGTATATATAAAATCGAATATATATTTACTTATTGTTATTATATAATAGCTCTATCAAAGATATTGAGCACTCTCCAAATTATATCACATTTGGTTTGTCACAAATCCACAAAGTGCAATAATGACAACAAACACTGTTACAATATATATATATATATATATATATATATATATATATATATATATATATATTTGGTCCAGTTAAACCGGAGTTGGGAGTAATTCCATCAGGACAAGAAGGTATTCAAGCATGAATATTTGAAATTTTCCTGGTAAAGAGCTCAATGTACCAATAATACAGAGCAATAAATTCTTTAAGAAAAACAACGAAACCGGTCACATAGGATTATAAATTTATTTCAATCCTGTTACGCATTTTTGAGGTTTTCAAAAACACGAAAAAAGTAATCCAAAATGATCTGAAGAAGTCCTGTTACTTTTTTCGTGTTTTTGAAAACCTCAAAAATGTGTAACAGGATTGAAATAAATTTATAATCCTATGTGACCGGTTTTGTTGTTTTTCTTAAAGAAAGTATATATATATATATATATATATTAAAAGAAGATGAAAAGTAAACTTCTACTACTTATTCAGTCTAATAGATATATATCTAAAATGTATATTTTAGCAACAAATTATTGTTTACATATGGTTGGTTAAAGACTCTTGGACTTTTCATTTTATAATTTCTTTTTTTTTTTTTTGGGTTATTTTCTCTTGGTTTCTTGCTAGTTTTTTTGTGTCAGGGTCCATTTGAGAGAGGAGGTGCTCTAATTTCTGGACTTTTGTTTATATCCATTGATCATCTTCAGGGGGATTTTTTATGTAGGTATTGTTTAATTTTGTTTATTTTGTATGAGTTGAAAGAATTTATTATTGATGGCTGTGCTTTGGTTTGCGAGCCAGTTATTAAAGATATTTGATATGTTAGTGTTGAATGCTATTTTAATTGTTAGGTTGTTGATTTTTAATATCGACAGTGTAGCGGTTTTTAGGATAACACTATATTTTTTAGGCACACAAATGAATTACAAAACTTTTCTTTAACACACAACAATGAAAGTTCTTTATTTGCAGCTTTGAATATTTGGTTTGCTTTTGGTGCTGCAAGACTCGTGGTGTTCAGGCTTGTTGGATGTTTGAGACAAAATGGCTTAGCGGGATGTTGAGATGGCAGCGTGTTGTTGGACGTGTGAGGGATGTGTTTAAAGTCACCGTGTAGTTTTGTATCTGGTATTTGGAGGAGAGTATGCATATCTCCATTAATGTGGCCAGAGGTGAAATGGTAGCTAGTGTGTCGAGAGTGGGGTCACGCTTGGATTGACATAGCCAATTTTTGGGGTGACATGAAGTGGTGCCTGTGGAAGGCATGCTGAATGTTTCTAATTTATGTTCAACTGGGATTCCTCGTAAAGAATCCATAAATTAGATGGTTCCCTCATTGAGTGTCCATGTTGCTGCTGCTAGTGTTTAAGCCACAGTGAGATGTCTACACTGGGTGGCTTGTTTAGCTAAAAAGCATCGCTAAGCTGGAACGACCAGAGGCACGTCTGTTCTGGTCGCCGTCTCAAGCCGAAGAGACTGGATTTGGCTGCTCACCCATTTTGCTAGCCGGGAATGAAGGTCCGGGCTGAATAGGATAGGTCATCCTGATTGGGTGAAATTCAGTGTTGAATTAAATTGCGCGCCAAAACAAAATACGAGATTTTCCTCTTCTCTACAACAGCTTCAAGGATTTATTGGTGTTTTTTTCTTGTTATCTATTGTGAATTAGCCAGTAAAACATGGTGGTTTAGGTGATGAACAATAAAAGTTTGTAACAGGAAGAACATAGAACACCACTCGAAACTTTTAAAGAATATTGTATCACCGGTTCATTGGCCTTGTGGGTAGAGTGTTCACCAATTGTCCATTATACCAAAGACTTTAAAAAATGGTACTTGATACCTCCTTGCTTAACACTCAGAAATATAAGGTACATATCAAGGATAAAGCGGAGCAATCCAGGGAAAGGAGTAGTGCCCTCCTCTACACCTTGGTGTAGTAGCTATTGAAAAGGGAGCCTTCTGGTCACCAACTTTACTTTATATTACAGTTGCAAGTAAATTGTTCTATATATGGCTAAATTATATCAAATTAGAATGAAAGATATAGTAGTCAACTTAACTGAAGTCCTTGGTGAAGTTATTGAATATGTTAATGTCTTTGGTACTTTCTAACTGTTCTCCATGTTTTCACTGCTAGTATCGTAGCAGAGACAATTTTAGCATCTGCTTCCTTACAGATATCTGTTGAAAGAGAGCTTGATATATTTTTTGATATCTGGTTCAAACATATGCAGGCAAGTGGTTGGTTGGTTTGAAAGGTGTATCAACCAATTAAATATGTTATACGTGGCCTACAGAGAGTGGAATCAACCAAGTGAGACAACCCACCTACCTTAGATATATATCTTTTAATATACTTTAATGTTATTAGTGAGTATTTTTCATAATTCAATAAATGTGAATTAATCTGTGTTATTACTATGATAGTAATATATTATTTTATGGCACTAGTATCATAAAAATGATAAATTCTATAGTCTTTGACCAAATATTTCTAAATAGTATATATATACATATATATATATATATATGTATATATATATATATATATCTTTTTTTAAAAAAACTTTTGACCAAGATAATTGAGTTGAGGAGATAGCAATTTAAGCAAATCTTTTAACATATATTTTTGGTTTCTTTATTTAATGTCATATCAAACTTTGTTGGTCATTTAATGCCAAATACACCCTTGTAGAAGAACTATAGTGCCCGTGGTGTAATGGTTATCGTCGTAGGAAATGGATACGGCGACACGAGTTCAAATCCTAGACGAGACTGATTGCATTTCACATAGCACTAATACCCTTGGGAAAGGTAGGAATCCAATTATTCTCCCTCCAGCTATGGGTAAATAGTAGGGCAGACTGGATTCTTCAGCCTTGGTTAGGCAACTAGTCTAGGAGAAAGAAAACACTTAATTCAAACCTGTTAACCTCCGCTTAAAAATTGACCTTGTGTCATATCCTGCCCGAGCAGAGGGGTTGGTAAATAGGATAGTGACACTATTAAACCCATAATTTAAGGGAATTAGGGAATTCACTAACTTCTAGGCATAGAATAATCCTTGACTTATTGACAGGCCATTAAAATCAATGAATCTTTACAAAGGAGACCAAGGTCAAAGGTTAACTTTAAAATTAATTGCAGTGAGTATAAAGCCCCCAAGTAACCATCTAAAATATAGGGTTTATATCTTGATAGATTATTTAAAAAAATATACAGCTATTATCCTAATAAATTATTTTAAAAAATACACAGCTATTATCCTAATAAATTATTTAAAAAAATATACAGCTTATATCCCAATAAATAATTTTAAAAAAAAATCTATGACTTGTATCCTGTTATATTATTTAAAAACAAAATTAGAAAATAAAATTTTTTCTATTATCCGTTTTTTCCCTGACCAATGTTAGATATCTCTACTAGTATATATTAGTGTTTCTTGAAGTAAATAAGATGGAAAGAGTATGAAATTAAAGATTAAAAGTTGTATAATATTTCATTCAGTTCATTAATTCAAAACTTACACAGTTGGGCAATACTGTTCTCAATTTTCATTTTCAGTGCATTTAATGTCTCTCAGTTACAAAATGTAATTTGTTTTCCTCTCAGCTGATATTGCTTCCTTTGTAACTGACACCAAGAAACATAACTCACTTATGTATTGGTCTGGAATGTGCCTGGACAGATAGACACAGTACAATGACCCCACCACCACTGTTCAATAATCCTCACCCCACCACTGTTATTTGGTTGCTGTCTTTAATTCTTTTGCCACTTGATTTTAAGTGATAATCAAAATTCATACATATATGAATCAACAAAAAAATGCATTAATTTGAGGCAGTTGGTTCTTATTTACTAAGTTTTGCTCAGTCTGGTACACAAGTTTCGGGTTACTAATAGTACCTACTGCTACTAAGTGGTTATCAATCTAAGTACTGACTGCCCAGTCAGCTGAAGCTGTAGAATGCACCGACTACACCGCTGCAGAGATGTAAGACCCCTCCCCTCCACAATGAGTACCCTGGATACGACACGAAACAATCTGATGCTGAGGCTCCTGTAATGCTGGAGCTTTGGGGAATGTGGAGTACCCCTTTATTGCTATCGCTCCCAAATCCACTGTGGCCCGTAGTAGTAGCACCTGATAGGGTCCTATCTATGGGTCAAATAGAACTAAACTGCATTCTTATGCTAAACTAAATTGCATGAAATAGAACTGTTTTGACATTTAACCTATGTACTTATGCTAAACTGAATTGTTTGAATTAGAACTGTTTGACTAAACTGAATAACTTGAAATAGAAGTGTTTTTGACAAACTGTATACACATGCTAAACTGAATTGTTTGAAATGGAACTGTTCATTTGTATAAAAATGGATTTGGCATTAAATAACCTACAAAGGTTGATATGCCATAAGTCCCAACCAAATAAACAAACATCTAAGTACTTACCGAACTCATTATTGCTGGACTTGTTATTCGCAAAGATTTCCTTCATCTGACATGCAGGCTTGGAGTTGCTCACAATACATGTTGTTACTAAATAATCACCCATCTGAATACTGAACCGTATCATCATTGCTTAACTACAGTGTTCTAACAGAAATCTATACATTCAATAATACTTTTTATGTATACTTATTATATTAATTAAAAAGTTCAATGTCATTGCTGTTTATTATCAACTCAACTTGGCTTAGCCTCGAATGCAATAGTTGCTGTTACGAAGTAGTTACCCATTTAATTACTGAACAGATTCATTACTGCTTAACTTGGGTGAATTGATGATTTGTTATTTGCTAAGTTTTGCACACAGGCCTCAGCTTGCTTTCTGTATCTACCATTACTTAGTGGTCTCTCATCTAAGTACTGACCAGGCTTATTGTTGCTTAACTTGTTATTTACTAAGATTTCCTTTGTTTGGAATGCTATACTGGCTGTTACTAAGTGGTTATCCATCTATGGATTTGGTAGGAGGAGTCCCCATGACATAATGGCTGATATATAAAACTGCAATATTGTGGTAAACTATTTCAAACTCTGGTCATGCAATTGAATTCACTTTTAGAATAATGCTCTTAGGAAAGGCATGAACCTCTTTATCATTTCCCCCCAGCTGTTCTTTTACAAGGATGGCTTTGGCATTAAATAACCCAAGAAGGTTGAAATCCCATTAAACAAATGTTATATAATTGCGGAAGGATTTTTTTATAATATCATTTTTCGTTTTGTATATCTTACCTTTCGGTTTAGTTAGGTTGAGAACCCTTCGGCTTAGTGCATGGGTTAGTTAGGTGCACATATTGAGTGCAGGTGTTCACGACAATCACAGATGTCACAATAAAAACCCCAGATAGAAAATGGGACTGGGGATGTGAATGACGTCATGCCCGGAAGTTATGGGCTGAGGATTTTAGAATTTGAAAAAAACAGGAGTTGAGATTTGGGCTTGAACGAAGCAAGTAGATTTTCGGAGCTCGCCGAGGCCAGACCAGTAGTTTGCAGCAGAGTGCCACACGTGGTGGGGTCAGATGGAAAAGACAGGATAGAAAGAAATTGTCTCTCTCTCTTCATGTCAAAAAACTTTAAACTCAAAAAGGTAATAAAAAGTTTTGTACCTGAACCAATTTCGTGTTTTTCAGATTCCTATATGCGTATATGAACATTTTTCATGTATTCATATCTTGGTCGTATTTTTGGACCTATATATTACTCAAAGAAACCAAACTATCTATGTACTGACCAAGTTTATGATTTCTTGATTTTGATAAACAGATGAGAACCAGTGTTTTCACTATTTGACCATAAACTGGAATTAAAAATGAGTTTAGGTTTGTCTGACAGACATTCATGTCATAATAGTCATTGTCAAAGAAAATGAACCCAGTGACCTGAGTTCAAATTCAAGATGAGGTTGTTTGCATTTCACACCATGTGGTCTAAAATGTAATAGAATAAATTATTCACATTGCGTCTGCGTTTGACCGTCGGGAAAAGAAAAAAGGAATGTGAGTTTGTGGACTCCTTATATGTGAATAGCGTTAATTTGCATATGAGGATAAAAAGAGGCTATAAAAAGACCAAATTGGCGAGGACAGCAGTCATGTTATTCTGAGAGCGGAGAGCAGACATTGAGCTAAGAGGAGTTGGTGCGAGCTGCAGAGTCATGTTATTCTGAGAGTTAGTGCGAGTAGCAGAGTTGGCGAGAAGGAGTTCTGATCCCCTTTTTTTCTTTACACACCAGTAATACTCTTGTGGAAGGTATTAATCCATCTATTCTCTCTCCAGCTATAGGTAAATAGCAGGGCAGACTGAGCTCTTTAACCTTGGTATAGCAATCAATCTAGGAGTAGGAAAACTTTTAATTTAAACCTGTGTGCTTTAACTGGTTGGAAATTGATTCCAGTGATTACTAACAGAAGTTACCAACTTCATTCTCCCCATCTCTGACAAGCAACTGCAACATCAATCCCTCTCCTCTCATGAGTGACATTTCTTATGCTTGCTTTAAAAAAGAAATTTGCATCAACCACTCTCACAAACTCTTGTCACTTGAGACCATGTATCATTAAATTGAGGTGTTAGAGTGGCTATGTTTTCTCTCTTGGACATATCATTCATTCTGCGTACACACTTGTCATATGGGATAAACTGTCTTCTCTTTACTGTTTAATTCTTCCACAACCTGTTAAACTTGGCTCACAAAATTGACTTTGTGTCACATCTTGTGCGGAAGTGGTGGTAAATATATATATATATTTACCTGACAGTCACTAGTAAGGATTGAACTCATTATACGAGTAATATTCTATGAGATGATAAGCCTGTTAATGAGTCAGGTTCTATTCAATCGGACACATTGGCCACAGGTTGCCTGCAGTAACTGCTCTTACAAAGTGGTCACTCATCTAAGAACTGTACAGTCACATTCATGCTTAACTACTGTAATCAAGCTGGAACATGTGTTTTCAACATGATTTGTTATATACTTGTTGCATATTGACCCTTGACTGAGCCGTCAATTAAGAGATGTACCTGTGTAAATAAGCAAAGGAACAGCAGAAACAAGAGCATCCGGCCGGTGCAGATGCAAACAATTATATAACCAAGTGCCACAGACGGTTAGGGTCAGTTGGAGTTCAAGTTGCAGTTCCAGTTGGAGATAAGATGCCGGAGTGAGAACCAGCTCCAGGCAGAGAGCTTGGGCCCTCAGGATCCACTGTTGAGCATCCCAGCAGAATGAGGAAGAAGTGCTGCTATGGTCAGAGGAACTTGGTGTCAATATGTAGCAGTCTGTCTCCATCTCCAACTCACCTCTCACACACAAGAAACATCAATCCTTTTGAATAAAGTGTGACAGGTATATTTTTATAAAGAAGTGTGTTCGTTTCGTTCATTGAAGTCGTCATTATGTTTCTGCTTACATCTGCATGTATATGAGTAAGCTTAATTTAGTTAGGTATATAGGCTTCAGGTTGCTTGCAGTACCTGCTGCTACAAAATAGTCACCCATCTAAGTATTAAGTATCCTCCCCATTGCTTAACTTTGATGACTTATGGGATACTAGTGCTTTTAGTGTGATTTGTCCACAAGTCATATCATCCCAGCTATTTTACTTAGCTTGCAGGCCTCTGGTTGTTTACATTACTGATTGTTACTAAGTGGTCACCCATCTAAATATTTAACAATATCATCTTTGCTTAACTTCAGTGATTTAGCAGGAATCTGTGCTTTCAGCATTGCTTGTAAGTTACTTTTTAAAAATTATATTTATTATTAAAGAAAAGAAAGTCTTTACTATACAAAAATGTAAATGTGTACAATGAATGCAATTACCTAACCTCTCGGCATAAGATAACCCTAGACTGGTTGATATACAGTTAAAATCAATCAATCATTATTTTAGAACCTGTACACATTGATTTATATATGGGATCATTTGCTGCCATCCAGCAAATACTATTTGTATGCTAAATCTTACATAAATTGAAATATATTCCAAAGACAATTTTATTTTCTGACATAATTGATTATAACAATATTATAATTCAATTATTAATTTTTTTAATTTGCAGTCTCTTACTCTCTATTTTTAATCCTTGAGGACTTTAATTTTAGTCTAGATTATTGGATCAATTTTAATCCAGACAATGCAACAAATAATTTCAAATATAAAATATATGAAATAAATATTAAAAAAAAAAGTTAGATAAAATGAATATAAAGTTTTTCAGGTAATAATGGTTTGTTTTTTTTTAATTTCTAGTCTCTTTCTCTCTCCCTTTAAATAAGATTTTAATCTTAATACAGATTATGCTATTATAATTTCAAATAAAGCCCAAAAATGTGTAACAACAAGATGCTATGAAGTTTGTCAGTTCAGAAAATAAAAATCAGCAAGACAAATTCAAATTACAGCTGTGGTTACTTGTATTCATTTTGCACCAATACTCACAAGAAATGTATAAATTGCATCAACTTCTTCCTGCATTCAGTCAGATAATCAGATTCTTTGATGAAGGTCTTATTACGAGCATGCATACTTTCTTGAATAGGTTTGGTTTGGTTTGGTTTTATGTCATATCAACCACTGTAGGTTATTTAATGCCAAATCTTCTTAATACATATATATTAAATATACATAATTTGGTTTGGTTTGGTGACAACCATTGTTGCTTATTTTATGCCAAATCCAGTTTATACATATATATTAGATATATATGATTTGGTTTGGTTGGGTTTTATGGCATATCAACCATTGTAGGTTATTTAATGCCAAATCCTCTTTATACATATATATTAAATATGATCTAGTTTGGTTCAGTTTTATGACAACCATTGTAGGTTATTTTATGCCAAATCTTCTTTATACATATATATTAAATATACATAATTTGGTTTGGTTTGGTGACAACCATTGTTGCTTATTTTATGCCAAATCCAGTTTATACATATATATTAGATATATATGATTTGATTTGGTTGGGTTTTATGGCATATCAACCATTGTAGGTTATTTAATGCCAAATCCTCTTTATACATATATATTAAATATGATCTAGTTTGGTTCAGTTTTATGACAACCATTGTAGGTTATTTTATGCCAAATCTTCTTTATACATATATATTAGATATACATAATTTGGTTTGGTTTGGTGACAACCATTGTTGGTTATTTTATGCCAAATCCAGTTTATACATATATATTAAATATATATGATTTGGTTTGGTTGGGCTTTATGGCATATCAACCATTGTAGGTTATTTAATGCCAAATCCTCCTTATACATATATATTAGATATATATGGTTTGGTTTGGTTTGGTGTTATGACATATCAACCATCTTAGGTTATTTAATGCCAAATCCTGTTTATACAAATGTTGACAAATCCTATATATTCAATATATAAGTCAACGAAGTTGAATAGTTCTCAGTAGTGCTATGTATAATTAACAGTTCAATTAAACTTCAGTCATTTGTTTACACAGCTAAATGATCAGTTATATTGCTAGCATATTTCATTTAGCATAATTCATTTGTTTACACACATTTTAAATGTCAAACAGTTTTATTTGAATCCTAGACAGGACCCTATATGGTGGACCAGTGAGCGATGGCAATGAAGGGGTACTCTGCATTCCCCAAAGGTCCAACATTACTGGAACCTCACCATCAGATTGTTTAATGTCATATCCAACGCACTCATTGGGGAGGGACATCTTACTCCTCTGCAGAGATGCAGTCGGTGCATTCTGTACCCCTAGCTGACTGTGCTGTGCTTGTGAAAGAGCAGCCAAAAGCTACTTATACCTATTGTCAACCATAATTGGATAAGGCTGGTTGTGTTTCACTTTATTTGGGAAAGGTAAAAATCTATCTCTTCTCTCTCCAGCAATGGTAGACTGGGCTCTTTAGCTTTCATACTTTCATACTAATATTAATAATTTGTACACAACTGATTTATAATAATAATAATAATAATCCTTTGTAAACAATTATAGTTTCAACAAACTGTTCTTAATACAAATGATTTACCCAGTTATATGGTTTCAAGTATTCCTTTCTATTCACGATTATCTGGTTTTAAGTATTTCAAGCAGTTATATGGTTTCAAGTAACAAATTATAATAATAATCCTTCATAAACAATTATAGTTTTAAGTAACTATTCTTGATACAAATAATTTGCACAGTTATAAAATTTCAAGTATTCCTGTCTAATACAAATAATTGGCAGACTGGGCTCTTTAGCTTTCATACAGCAACCAATCTAAGAGAAGGAAAAACTCTGAAACAATTATTGAAGGAAAAACTCTGAAACTCTGAAACAATTATAGTTTCAAATAACTATTCTTGATACAAATAATTTGCACAGTTATATAGTTTCAAGTATTTCTGTCTAATACAAATAATTGTCAGACTGGGCTCTTTAGCTTTCATACAGCAACCAAGGAAAACTCTGAAATCAAGAGGAATTACTCATTCTTGCATGTACTTGGCCTAATGAGTAGAGTGTTCACCAATGGTCCGGGAGACCAGGGTTCAATCCCAGGTCGAGTCATACCAAAGACTCAAAAAGTTGTACTTGATGCTGCTTTGCTTAACACTCAGTATTATAAGGTACAGATCAAGGCTAAAGTGGAGCAATCCAGGAAAAGGAGTAGCGCCCTTCCCTACACCATGGTGTAGTTGCTAATGAAATGGGAGCCTTCAGGTCACCAACTTTATTACATGTTGTTATTTACGAAGCTTAGTCAATTTTTTTTTTTTTTTATGGGGAGTCTCCATCGTGTAGCGACTTATGTGCTTGACTGCAACATCATAGTAAGCAAGTTCAAACTCTAGTCATGCTATTATGTTTGCTTTTGGGTGAATACCCTTGAGAAAGGCATGAACCCCCTAATCCCCAACAGCTATCGGTTAAAAAGTATCACTACAATTCTTCTACAAAGATGGCTTTGGTATTATATACCCCAAGAAGATTGATATGCCATTAAACAAAGAAACCAAAACCAAGCCCACTCTATTGGCTGGGGCTGTAGAAAATGCTGACTGCACCTTTGCAGAGGAGTAAGTCATCTCCTCCTCTTCTGGAGTTTTGGGAAATGTGTAGTATCCCTGTATTGCCATTACTCCCAGATCCACTTTGACTCAGATTGGAAGTACCTGTAAGAGTCCCATCCATGGCTCAAATGGAACTGATCACTCATTTACTAAGGATTATTATTATTAGATATTTGAAACCCTACATCAGGGTGCAAATTATTTATATCACATAGGAATGCTAAATATATAGAATTACTCATGTCAAATTTTAATACTTGAAGTCCATTTAGTTGTGTAAACAAATAATTAATACTAAATAGAATTATTAGTGTTAGATAGGAATGCTTGAAACCATTTGACTGTGTAAATAAATGAGCTCGAACAATTTGTTTAAAAATAAAGCTACCTACTTACTATTTGCTTACAATTCACGTATGTAAAACCAGAATTTGGCATTACATAACCCACAAGAGTTGATATGCCATTAAACACCAACCAACCAATCAACTGAAATCTAGCCTAGTTTGGTACATAGATATGGTGCATCTAATCTATTTTCTGTATATAATACATAAAAAGTATGACTGCATTGCCGCAATAGAACCAATGTCTTCTCAGGTGGTGTAATGGTTCGCAAGCAAGACTAGCAAAACTTCATGAGTGAGTTCAAGTCTCATTGGGGCCCCATTCATACGGCCTTGTGCCACATCTAAGCAAAAAAGCTTAGTCAACTTCTCAGACCTTCCCCTGCCACTGATGCAGCAGGTCTTGCCTATCTCAAATAGACCTCATCAGCCATCAGTGGGCCTACACTTATCAGGTAAATTTTAATCTGGTTAAGTGACCTCTCGAATTATTAGTAATAGATAGGAATACTTGAAACCATAAATGTTACAGAATATAGGGCATCTTGTCTATTTCCTCATGTAATATCAAATATTCATTTTCATTAAAACCTAATTATTATTTATTTGACCATACATTACAGTCAACAAGTTAAGAAAGCAATGATATATCTTTCATCACCATTTTTCTTTGGGCCCAGTTGGTTGGGGCTGTAGAATACACTGACTGCATCTCTGCAGAAGGGTGAGACTCCCCCAATGAGTGTTCTGGATATGATACTAAAAAATCTGATGGTAAGGTTTAAGTAATGCTGGAGCTTTGGGGAATGCCATCGCTCCAAGGTTCACTCTGGCCCGGAGTGGTTGTACCTGATAGGGTCCTATCTATGGGTCAAATATAGTTAAACTGTGAATTTAGGTTAAACTGAATTGCTTGAAATAGAACCGTTTTTGATATTTAAACTGGGTACTTATGCTAAACTGAATTGTTTGAAATTGAACTGGTTATTTGTATAAAAAATGTATTTGGTATCAGATAACCTACAAAGGTTGATATGCCATAAAACCAACCAACTGAACAAACAAACAATCTATTTTGCCAATATGAACCCTTTGCTTTAGTATTTGCTATACACCACTTAATTTTTGGATTGTTTTGAAACTTGACCTGAACTGTTTACTTGGTGATAGTCAAAATTATTTTGTATCATTTCTAATTGCAAATATCGTCACTATATTGTGCTTATGTTATTTACTACACGTATACATATGTGTTGTATAGTAAACTGTGTCGTTATTAACAACAAGGAACATGTATGTATATAAAAATATAAGATTATATTTTTATTTTCGCTGATGATACTTGTGTGGAGCAGAAAGTAATCGCAGAGAGTTCGCTCACACAGAGGAGCTGTCGGGAGACGGACGAGCCAGTGAACAACTGACTTTAGCCGAAATTTGGGAACTTACATAGTCTACAACTCTCACATGACCTGCAGCAATTTCTCTTTTTCGTTAACCATGGTTATGCCCACATCTCACTTCTTTGCTTTCCATTGGTTATGTTGTCTGCTTCCCATTGGCTACTTGCCCAAGCCTGGTTCTGTGGGCGTACGCATCTGCCACTATCACCGAATTCAAAGACGCCCACCGTTCAGGTGATTTTCCAATATCTTCAACCGGAAGCACCTGTTTTCAATATAACAACACTGGGCATGGTGACATTTCGGCAATCACCTTGTTGATATTATCCTTGAGCGGATATAATCCTGTCAACATCCTCTGATACACAGCACCTGTGGACATGATGACATTTCGGTGATCACACCGGTCTTATCAATCTATCTGTCAACAACATCCGCTGTATTCACACCCGCAGGTCACATTAATATATTACATATGCAAACACAGGAAAATACAAAACACAAATATACAGGCAACTCCGTTGTTCAGGTATGAACATTTTATTAACTTCTGCTTTTGGTTCTTTGACACGAGGAGAGAGAGACACAGTTCTTACAATGCTGACCAAACTATCTGACCCCACAAACATGCTACGTATCCCATAATGTTTAAGATCTCTGTCTGTAGAGATAAAAAAAAACCAAACTACATCTTCAACTCTCAACTGAATGGCAGAAACTCAACTATCTGCCCACATCGTCCTATGTCAACCCCCAACTCTCTTTTTCAAAATCTTCGAATTCTCGGGACCATTGCTTCCAGGCATGACGTCATTCATACGCCAGCCCTATTTCCAATCTGGTGTTTATTATAACAATTGTGATTGTCATGTCCTTTGGTGTGAGTGTAAAACTGTACCCAATGTCTGTGCACCTGGACTAAGAGACGAATAGTTCAAAGCCCAACCAAACCAAATGATAAAATATAATTAACGAAAAATGATTAAAAAAAACAAAACATTCCTTAATTATATAACACTTAACTATGTTTTATTTTCTTGTTTTTAAGGTACAGTAATGGATTTTTTAAATGATTTTGTTTTGTTCTGCTTCTTGTTTCTTCTTTCTTTATTAACATGAATTGCATAATAAATTTATTGTGTTTTTCTCTGTTAAATAAGATTGTATGATTTTTTTTTATATGAATAATAAGGGTTGATATGCCATAAACCTAACCTATTAGGGTTCTATCTACGAGTCAAATAGATCTGTTTTAATATGATTAGTAATAATAGAAATACTTGAAACCATACAACCGTTATTATTAAATAGGGATAGTTACTTGAAATCATATAATTATTTGAAATACTTAAAACCTAATGATTGTGTATAAATTATTAGAATTAGATAGAAATACTTGCAACCATGTAATTGCTTGAAATACTTAAAAATCAGATGATTGTGTCTAAATTATTTGTATTAGACAGGAATACTTGAAACTATATAACTGTGCAAATTATTTGTATCAAGAATAGTTACTTGAAACTATAATTGTTTATGAAGGATTATTATTATAATTTGTTACTTGAAACCATATAATTGCTTGAAATACTTAAAACCAGATAATAGTGAATAGAATATTAGTATTAGAAAGGAATACTTGAAACCATATAACTGGGTAAATCATATGTATTAAGAACAGTTTGTTGAAACAATAATTGTTTACAAAGGATTATTATTATTATTATTATTTGAAATCAGCTAATTGTGTACAAATTATTAGTATTAGATAGGAATACTTGAAACCATATATCTGCTTACAAAAAAATTGAGTTCAGTATTAAATAACCCAATGATATGTCTTAAAACCATCCAAACACTCTTCTGAATAGTCTTGAAATAAATGATCCCCAATGATGTTTAAGGCCATGACCATTCAGGATTAATAAATAATTAAACTTATTTACCAATGTTTGAATCATTTTTCTGTACACCAGCCCCCAACCCCTATATATATATATGTTGAAACGATAGATTGTGGTGAATCTGATGGTATGATAGAAATATGTGGAAAGTTGGATAAATCAAATTCTCATTTGCTTATAGATAGAAAAACTCAGAAAACGGTTTCAGTTTGAAACTTTCTTTGGAATAAAAAGAACGAAATATCACGCATCTAAATTGGAGTTAAGTGTTTGATTTATCCAACTTTCCACATATTTCTATCATATATCTGTGATACTCACTACGTTATTGGTAAGATTGTAGGATAGGCTTTGCTTTTTATCTTTGGTAAAGGCAAGTAGTTTAGATAAAAGAAAACTCTAAATTCAAACACCCTTCTGGCATCGCACTGTAGATGGATGATGGAGTGGTTGAAACTAGAGTTGTCATTCCTAAAGCAGTCCGACATTCTATTCAGGCTAATTCAGACAACTTCTGTAGTGACGCCAACGCCATGTTGCCCTTGTCTTTGACAACACTGATGTTGTTAAGAAAGAGGATCTGCTGCATTGGCAACTGTTGGCCTTCCATACAACCTTTCTCAGACTTGTACCAGGATTTAGCCAGTAACTCAGTTTTTAGATGCCACAGCAATAATAATGTATAGACATTTGTATGCATACATATATATATATATATATATATATATATATATATATATATATATACATATGAGGTACATACAATAAGTTTCCAAACTTTTTTCGTATGGGCACTTTTATTGATAGTACACACATGAAACTTTAGTCCCCTTCGAAGTAATCTCCTCCAGCTGCAATACACTTGTTGCACTGTTCCAACAACTTCTGAAAGGCCCCATGGAAATCCTCTTGTGTGAGCATGTCAATGACCTTCGTCACAGCCTCTTTCATCTCCTCAATTGTCTCATAACAACAGCCTGTGAACTTAGGGAAAAACCAAAAGTCACAGGGAGCAAGGTCTGGACTATACGGAGGGTGATCAACTGTCTTGATATCCATCTTGGTCAAATAGTCTGTTACAAGGATGGAGTTGTTGACTGGTGCATTGTCCTGCTGGAAATGCCACTGACTCGATTTGAAGAGTGCTAGCTTCTTCCCAAGGAATCTCTTCCTGAACTCCCTTAAAACCTCAACATAGTAACCCTAAGCCTAACCCTAACTGTTCAGCCAATCAACTCTGGTGTATTGACTTCCTTACTCCTTCCACACCTCATCATCCCTCACAAAGTCCCTGCCTTCCTTGAATCTTGCATGCCTCTCAAAATATAATGCTTGATTCATGCAAGATGGTTGAAAAGCAGTCTAAAGCATTCCATACATTTTTGTGGCATTTTTTCCAAGTTTAAAACAGAATTTTATTGCATATCGTTCTTCTAAAGTGTCAGATTGCATTTTTGAAATTCACCAGCTGTGACAATAAGGCTTTAGTAGGGTGTATTCTAATTTCTGCTGTAGCTGTTGATTTGAACCTGAAATCATAAAAATTGGTCAGTCATCTCATAAGATATATAGCAATAACATAGTGAATTTTCAAGAGTCTATGACAATTTTAAATGCCTATACGAAAAAAGTCTGGAAACTTATCGTATGCACCTCGTATGTGTGTGTGTGTGTGTGTATGTGTAGTTCGGCAGCAGTCGTTCATTTAAGCATGTTTGATTAAATAGCAAAGACACATTTTGTATGTATAATTTGATTATGATCCTTTTGAGTTCCTGATAAGTATCTTAGTTTCAGGTTGGAATTGGTGGATGAATTTACCAAAATTGTCCCAAGCGGTTTTGGACCCTTCATATAAAAACAAAAAAACCTAGAATTAATAAGATTAACTTTGAAAATAGTGATAATGTTTTGAAATGCCTTTAGTACTTTTTTAAAAATATTCTGTATTTCTTGATAGTATTCTATTTCCGTTGATAGCATTCTGTTTTTTAAATTCATCAGCAACACAGTTTTATCCAACTCTGTGTTTGCATAGTTTTGTTATCATATAAAAACCAAAAAAGTTTCAAAACTCTTTAAAAACACTCCTTACACATGCAAGTAACCCCTGATTATAGCCTATGAAGAGTCTGAAAGTGCTCGGGACAATTCCGGTAAATTCATCCACCAATTCCAACCTGAAACCAAGACACTTATCAGGAAACTCGAAAGGATCTTAATTAAATTATACTGACAAAATGTGTCTTTACTATTTAATCAAACATGCATATATATATATATACTTTCTTTAAAGAAAAAACCAAAGACCGGTTATTTTAGGATTATAAATTTATTTCCGTCCTGTCTTGTGTTTCTAATGTAAACCAAAAACACGAAGAAAAATATAACAGGACTTCTTCAGATCCAATGGATAAATAACTGGACCGAATAATACCGATATATATATATATATATATATATATATATATATATATATAATGGGGGTATTTGTTGGGAAACAGTTATCATAAAAAAAAATGGACATGAAGTGAGTTCAAAGCCTGGATTAGGCTGTTTGCATTTCACCTAGTGCTTATACTTTTTGAAAAGGTTTGCATTCAATTATGGGTAAATAGTAGGGCACACTAGGCTCTTTATTCTTGGTATGCCAACCAGTATAGGAAAAAAAAACTCTTGATTCACACCTGTTATTCTCCTCTTAAAAAACTGGCCTTGTATCATATTCTGCTTGTGCAGAGAGGGTTGGAGATATATGTATATGGAAGTAAATCCGACAATATAGAAAAAATTAACAAATAAGGTAATCCAAGAAGAAGAATTTGATGTGAAAGAAAGTAAGTCAGTCGTTGTTATAATGTTTCAGTTCTAATGAACCATCATCCGGTCTTTGAAGGATGATACCAGGTGATATTGAATCACTGATAGATGTTTAATGATTTATCACTAGATATCATCCTTCCTAGTCCTGAAGATGGTTCATTAGAACTGAAACGTTATCACCTCATCTGACTTACTTTCTTTCACATTAAATTCTTCTTCTTGGATTACCTTATTTATCTATTCTATTCTATTCTATTCTATATTTAATGGCATATCAACTCTTTGTAGGTTATTCAATGCCAAAGCCATTCTCATGGAAGAACAGTAGTGGTACTATTCAACCCATAGCTGGGAGGATAAGGGGGTTCATACCTTTCCCAAGGGTATTTGCCCGAAAGTGAACATAATAGTGCGACTGGAGTACGAACTCGCTTACTACGATTCCGCAGTCCGTCGCTTTAACCATTACACCACGAGGACACCACGAGGATATATATATATATATATATATATCTCCACGAGGATATATATCCACGAGGATATATATATATATATATATATATATACCCTCGTGGATATATATATATATATATATATATATATATATACTAATGACCAAACAAGAAATATTTACTCACTGAACCTAGTTTGGTACACGGACCAAATAAATGATTTCTTTGGTCTTAGAATAGATAATTCTTGAGGAGAAACTGTTTTTCTCTTATATAACAGCAGATACTTTTCATATTTACTAAACAGTCTGACATAAAGTCCCAATAACTGAGCATCTAGGAAGGCCTGAACCCACTAAAAAGTTGTTGTAATGGCCCAGGAGACCAGGCTTCAGTCCCAGGTCGCGTCATACCAAAGACTTTAAAACTGGTACTTGATACCTCCTTGCTTAACACTCAGCATTATAAGGTAAGTATCTAGGATAAAGTGGAGCAATCTGAGGGAAGGAGTAGCACCCTCCCCTACAGCTCGGTGTAGTAGTTAATAAAAAGGAGGCTTCGGGTCGCCCTTGACTACGGTCACCAACTTTACTTTTTTTTACTATGACCGCCAAGATATTCACTAAGTTTCACTACAGATAAGACAATATTACAGCGATTCTACTTCAAGTCTATAACAAAATTACCAACCATGGCTTTCAAGTTGAGCTTACAAAAATCAAAGAATAAACAAGAAGATACTATGGTCAATCATTAACATGTCATGCTCTAATTATGTTGGTTTTTCCCTCAAATAGGTCACCTTTCAATCTCAGGCCCCACCCTCTACCCAACGGACAATGAAACTTGTGTCTCTGTTTGCTGTGTTAACAATGAAAATTGCTAAAAGGTTTATGGATAACTTTTCAAAGACAAAAGGACACGAGGAAATACAAACTGTTATTTGAGGGTTCAGTGATAGAGTAGTGGACTGGAAGAAGTAAGGTTTGTGGCTTCATCATTCAATTGTGAATTGTGAAAGTTAAGATTTTATAAAAAAGATTCTCTATATTAAGGGAAAAAAATTTGTAAAAAGAACCAGGAAATATTGATTTGAAAAGTCTAAAATAGTCTAAACAACTCTTGGAATGATAATTATACATCTCAGATTTAAAAAAGATATATTCTAAAGATGACTGGATAAGGAACTGGCTGATATATTGTGGTCACATCAATTGGCAAAAACATTCTTGGTATGATAATGACAATTTTAAAAATTAAAGAACGTATCTCCTATATGGATAGTTCACCTGAAGAGTGTTTGATTTGGTTAGGTTTTATGGCACATCAACCATTGTTGGTTATTTAATGCCAAACCCATTTTTATACATATAAGCAGTTCTATTTCAAACAATTCAGTTTAGCATTAGTGCACAGTTTAGTTCTATTTGACCCATAGATAGGACCTGATCAGGTGCTACCACTCCAGGCCAGAGTTGACCTGGGAACAATGGCAGTGAGGGGGTACTCTGCATTCTTTAAAACTCCAGCATTACTAGAATCTCACCATCAGATTGTTTAGTGTCATATCAGGACACTTGTTGGGTTAGGGGCCTTACGTCTCTGCAGAGAAGCAGTCGGTGTATTCTACAGCCCCAACTGACTGGGCAATCTGAAGAGTGTGTAGACCCTGTGTGGTGTGATAAAAAAACAACAGTAAAAAGATGGTGAAAACTAGCCATAAAATAATGGCTAAAAGTGAGTGTGTATCCAAATCATATTGTAATATAATTAAGGGTTGTAATTAATTATATTGCCCACTGATTTTTTGTATAAAAATGGATTTGGCATTAAATAACCTATAAAGGTTGATATGCCATAAAACCTAACCAACCAACCAATGTAATTAATTATATTAGTTAATCATTCTATTTTAGTTATAAATTGTGAGCTTAGCAAAACTTTGAGTTGAAGTGTAAGTTGCATTGGAAAGGTCAGAACCATGCACGTGTCACACTAAATGTCAGGATATGAAGTTGACAGCTTCTTTTGAAATCTGTTTTGGGTAGGATGTTAAAGATAAACATTTTGTCAGGGAGACTTGGATGACATAGCCAGTAAGTTTTAATATAAATGTTATTATCAGATTAGTTAACAGGATAATTAGCTGAATATATATAAGCAGAGTTATTAAGCAGTCAGTTAGTCAATTTGGTTAGTTGGTTGGCAGTCGATGAATTATTTGGGCACTTTCCAGTTTCCAGTCATGAGTTGAGATGAGTGGCCCTTTTGGAGGTGAGACCTTGGTTGATGGAGGAGAAATGAAGTCAGTGTTTGTCCATCTGCCATGAATTAAACTCTCCGTGTTTCTAAGCAACACCATTTATTCTTTGATTCTATTTCTCTCGTTTTGTTGACAACTATTGTGAAATGTTGCAGATAGCAAATAAATTTTTGTATTGAAAAAGTTGCATTCATACTTCATACTTGCATATTCATTCACCCTTATTCATATTCATAATGGTGCCATATCAGTGAAGTAACGTTACAATATGAGTGAAAATACTTCTTTGAAAAATGAAAAAAAGGTTTAAAAAAATGATTTGTCGATTTGACCATTTGTTTTTCTTTCTTTTCTTTTAGGTGAGTATATTTGTTGTTTTCTGAAATATGAAACGTGAACAGAATGGTAAGTGGAATGTCTTGGAATGGAAACTTTCTCACTCTGGGAAAAAAAAAATCAGAAAACTTCATTTTTAAAAATTATTTCTTACTTTTTATTTTCCTCTTTAAAATCTCCCAAAGAAATATTCTCAATATCTTTGAAAATGTTGGTGAAATTTTAGAAATATCCCAATAAATTGTTATTGATATGTGTAGTGGCAGAATATCTTTATCTAGAATTTGGTAAAATCAAATGTGTACAGCCCAGTTAGTCGGGGCTATTGATTACACTGGCTACAATTCTGCAGAGGGGTAAGACTCCCCCAATGAGTATTCTGGATATGACACTAAACAATCTGCTGGCGAAGCTCCGGTTATGCTGGAGTTTAGGGAATATAGAGAACCCCTTCATTGCCATCACTCTCAGATTCACTCTGGCTTGGAGTGGTAGCATCTGAGAGGATCCTATCTAAGGGTCAAACAGAACTATGAAGGATAAAGGTTATTCTGAAAAAACCATTATTCCAATACCACACCTTTGCAGTGTGTTTAAAAATTGTATTGATGAAGCCAAAGAATTAAATGCACCTTAGGCTATACCAAGTAAAGGCCTGGCACCTATGCAACTGAAGTCTTTGACTGGAAGCAAACATGGAATGGTCTAAATTATTACTAACCTAAATTATTTGTGAAATTTTGAAGATATTGTGACATATTGTTATTGATAAGTGTGGAGGCATAAAACGTTTGTAGAATTTACAAAGCTTTTTTCAGTCAATCACTTGGGCCTCAGTTTAAAACGAACAAACCCTTATCCTCCTTTAGTATAGTATCTCTAGTGTCTGCTAATCTAATTTTCAGTTTCTTTGTTTAATGGCACATCAACCTTTATATATAATTTTATGCCCGAGCCAACCTTAGAGAAGAACAGCATTGATACTATTAAATCCATAGCTAGGGAATAAGCAAGTTTATTCCTTTCTGCAGAGTCTGAAAGTGAATGTGACAGCATGATTTTAGTTTGAGCTCACTTACTTTGAGGCCAGAGTCCAAAATATTTGCAACAACACCACAGAAACTCAGTCCTAATCAAGATTGCTAACCATTTCATCTAAGGAATCTTAAATAGCCATTACTAATTGTAACCCCAATATTGTGTAAAGGTTCAACTATCCAAGAATGAACATGTCAGCAAATTCAATTTTATTTTATCAAAAGAAAGTAATCTTTATGTAGCAATTTCTAATGGTAACCCAAATAAAAACAAAGCATTGTGTAAGGGTATTTAAACCCTTACATAATGCCATGTTTTTATGAGAGCAATGAAAATGTTAATAAATTTAACCAAAATAAGTCATAAGTAACCTTGTATACTAGAATAAAGCATGAATATTCTTATATAGCAATTTCAAATAGTAACCGAAATAATAAACATAGATGGCATTATGTAAGGTTCCAAATATTTGAGGTTTTGCCATTTAATGAAAAAAACATAGCCTTAAGAAAACAACAGTCACCCTGTCCTCAGAAAACTAGGCAGATTAGGAGTAAATATTTGACTGTTTTTGTGAAAACCAAGATAAACATATTCTGCTTGGATAACTCATCATGTTGTAATGGTTAACAAGCTTGTCAAGCACACTCATGAGTAGTGAGTTCAATACCAAATACTTGCTGCTCTGTGCCAATTCTAAAGTACACATTGTTTTTTTGTTAGGTTAAGTCACTTTGTTTAAGTGGCATATTAACCTTTGTGGGTTATTCAATGCCAAAACCATTCTTGGAGAAGGACAGTAGTAGTACTATGTTAGTTTGTTTTGGTTCCTTTGTTAAATGGTATACCAACCTTTTTCAACTATATTAGTCACTGTCGTTTTTTTATTTTGTTTGGTTACTTTGTTTTAGTGGCATATTAACCTTTGTGGGTTATTCAATGCCAAAGCCTTCTTTGTAGAAGGACACTTGTAGTACTGTTTAGGGTTTTTTTGCTTTCTTTCTTTAATGATATAACAAACTTTGTCAACAGTATTGGTCACTGGGGCTTATTTCTTATTTTGTTTGTTTTAGTGGCATACTAACCTTTGTGGGTTATTCGATGCCAAAGCCTTCTTTGTAGAAGGATACTTGTAGTACTGTTTCGGGTTGTTTTGCTTTCTTTCTTTAATGATATAACAAACTTTGTCAACAGTATTGGTCACTGGGGCTTATTTCTTATTTTGTTTGTTTTAGTGGCATACTAACCTTTGTGGGTTATTCGATGCCAAAGCCTTCTTTGTAGAAGGATACTTGTAGTACTGTTTTGGGTTGTTTTGCTTTCTTTATTTAATGATATAACAAACTTTGTTAAAAGTATTGGTCACTGGGACTTATTTCTTATTTTGTTTGTTTTAGTGGCATATTAACCTTTGTGGGTTATTCAATGCCAAAGCCTTCTTTGTAGAAGAACACTTGTAGTACTGTTTCGGGTTGTTTTGCTTTCTTTATTTAATGATATAACAAACTTTGTTAAAAGTATTGGTCACTGGGGCTTATTTTTTATTTTGTTTGTTTTAGTGGCATATTAACCTTTGTGGGTTATTCAATGCCAAAGCCTTCTTTGTAGAAGAACACTTGTAGTACTGTTTCGGGTTGTTTTGCTTTCTTTCTTTAATGATATAACAAACTTTGTCAACAGTATTGGTCACTGGGGCTTATTTCTTATTTTGTTTGTTTTAGTGGCATACTAACCTTTGTGGGTTATTCGATGCCAAAGCCTTCTTTGTAGAAGGATACTTGTAGTACTGTTTTGGGTTGTTTTGCTTTCTTTATTTAATGATATAACAAACTTTGTTAAAAGTATTGGTCACTGGGACTTATTTCTTATTTTGTTTGTTTTAGTGGCATATTAACCTTTGTGGGTTATTCAATGCCAAAGCCTTCTTTGTAGAAGAACACTTGTAGTACTGTTTCGGGTTGTTTTGCTTTCTTTATTTAATGATATAACAAACTTTGTTAAAAGTATTGGTCACTGGGGCTTATTTTTTATTTTGTTTGTTTTAGTGGCATATTAACCTTTGTGGGTTATTCAATGCCAAAGCCTTCTTTGTAGAAGAACACTTGTAGTACTGTTTTGGGTTGTTTTGCTTTCTTTCTTTAATGATATAACAAACTTTGTTAAAAGTATTGGTCACTGGGGCTTATTTTTTATTTTGTTTGTTTTAGTGACATATTAACCTTTGTGGGTTTAAGCCATCTTTATAAAAGGGCACAAGAGATACTATTTAACTTATGGCTGTGGTGGGAGGATGAGGGTTTGTTTTAAACTAAGGCCTATGTGATTGACTGAGAAAAGCATTGTAAATTCTACAAACATCTCATGCTTCTGCACTTATCAATAGCAATATGTCATAATATTTTCAAAATTTCACTTCAAAACCAATTGGTATGGTAACGGAATAATGTTTTTTTTCCAGAATAACCTTTATCCTTCATTGGCCCAGCGGTTAGAGTGTTCGCCAATGGCCCGGGAGACCTGGGTTCAATCCCAGGTCGAGTCATACCAAAGACTTTAAAAATGGAACTTGATACCACCTTGCTTAACACTCAGCATTATAAGGTACGGTTCAAGGGTAAAGTGGAGCAATCCAGGGAATGGAGTAGCGCCCTCCCCTACACCTTGGTGTAGTAGCTATCGAAAAGGGAGCCTTCGGGTCACCCTCGACTATGGTCGCTAACTTTACTTTTTACATATATATATATATATATATATGTGTGTGTGTGTGTGTGTGTGTGTGTGTATGTGTGTGCACCTTTGTTTATGTGTATATGTTTAGGTTTGGTTTCTTTGTTTAATGGTATATCAACTTTTGTGTGTTATTTAATGCCAAAGGCATTTTTGTAGAAAAACAGCAATGCTGTTAGAGCACTTGATTCACCATTCTTCTAACTTTGTCCCACAACTAAGCTAAGCTTAGTAAATAACTATATAATATAATTGGATTGTTATTTTGTTCTTGTCACTGCTCTATAATGTTTCTTTCTGTATCATCTTTTTCTTTCTGGCTGCTCTATTCTTTTGGTGGAGAGAATAAACACAATAATATTTTTGGAGTGCACATTTTTTATTTCTTTAGACAACTTTTCAGCTACAGACCTGACTTATATGAAAAGCCAGGAACCAGCTCATTTTAACATTGATGGAAATTACTGCACAGGATTTTACTTTGTCTATGCCTTTTAACAGCTATGAGTAAACTAACTCAAAGTTAAAATCTTAAATTTAACTACTTGCATTTGTAATCACTTGACTTTAAATCCTCCAATAAAAAACCTTGCTTTCAACTAACTCCAAAGGTTACCTCTTATCAATTACACTGAATTGACCTCAGCAAAAGACACTTGTGTACAATGGTTTAAATACTTCAAAATACTCTACACGACATGCTAAATGAAAGATTCGACTAGGCCAGTATGCTGGCACTGTAGAATACATCAACCACATCTCTGCAGAGGAGTAAGACCCTCCTTCCTGTGAGTGTCCTAGATATGTGTAGCAGGAATAAAAGGCAGATTGAACTTGCTCGCGGAGACCTTTGTGGTGGGTGCCACATGTGTTGGGGGGGAGCAGATGAAAAAGCCAGAATAGAAAGATTGTGCCTCTCTTTCCTTATGTCGAAGAACCTTTAAACTCAAAGGTAATAAAAAGTTTCTTACCTGAACAAAGAAGTCGTCAAGTGTTTTTTATGTTTCGAGATTCCTATGTTCTATGTTCTATCTTTATGGACATTCGATGTACGTTTCACACATAGCCATATCGTGGCTATGGTACAGAACCACCGGCTGCCATTTGTGAGAATGGTCATCCCGTCAGTCAAAGAGACCCTGTTTGTTATGTTGTCAGTATAGAAGAGGATGGACAGCATGAACTGGTATTTGTCATATGCCCCACCAGCCATACAAGTGTGGCACAAGGCTGTTTTTTAGGTGGGTCCAAGTGCAATACCTAAGCCCACATGTGCCCAGTGATTCCAAAAATACCTCAGGCCCCATTGGCATTCCCCTAAAGAAGGGCACCTCATGTGCCAGGCAATAAACCCAACCCCTCCAAAGAGGGCTAAACCTTGGGGGGACGGACCCCTGAGGCTCGAGGATGCCGGTCATTACTGACTGTCACCGAAGTCAGGACACACTCGACTGGATCTGTGACTTGCCAACGCAGCCGACCAAAGTGTGTCCTGGTCAAGTAGCATAATGCTTGCTGGGCAAGCCGTGGCCTATATGAACCTAGGACATCCACTAATGAAAACCTAATTGTAGTGGTTGCTATTTTGTGCCAAAAATTCCATTTATGCAAATAACACATATTTTGCATTAGCGTGTTTTCAGCTCTTCATAAGACAAAGAATTTCTGCTTTGGCAGGACATGCTCAAAAAGAATCTGGATTTGATGGAAGTGAAAGAAGCATCTGTGAGACAGACAAACAGACAGATGGACGATAAAGAAGAAACAGCAATGACAACAAAATTGATTTTGTGTGTTGATTTACTGAAGATTTTTTAATAATTTAATTCAATATTACACAAAACTATCTGATGGTGGGGCTCTAGTCCAGGAGCTTTATGGAATGTGGAATGCCTCTTCATTGCCATTTCTCTCAGGTACGGTCTGACCCAGAGAAATGGTACCTGTTAGGGTTCCATTGTAAGGAGTAGAAAAAAAAATTAAATTAAAAAAAATTATTAAAAATATGCAGAAACTCCCAGAAGCCCCTGACAGGAAGAGGAGCAATGCATGCGCAAAGAACAGGAACCATCTTGACAAAAGAAAGAATCTCGTTCTCTTTCAGCAGTGACCGGCCGAGTGACAACACCTCAATCTTTCCTGCCTTTGGTGGAAGGCACCATGCAACCATCTTTAGATGACGCGTTGGCTAACCTTTCCACTAGTAGCAGCTGTTTTTTTTACCAACGACCCACAACTAAAAAACACTAAATAATGAATTCATCAAATTCAGAATTAAGACACCATATAACGGACTTAACAATTACAACTGAAAACACCGGATTTAGACACATCTCCCAAAGGTGTCAAAACATGATATTAACACCTTGAACACCAAATCTGGACATATATACCCAAGAACGACTGACACATTTTAACATCTTAACTGGGAGACGCAAACATTTCATTTGTATTCAGGAAGAATATCCTTACCCACTAAATGGTTGTTGAACCCAGGAATAAAGGCAAAATATAAAAGATATCTTGGCTTCCTATCTTTTCTTCCTGTCTTCTTTCATATAATTCCTTTGTTGCTTTCATATCCAAGAAGTTAAACCAGGAAGATAACATGGGGTAAGAATAGAATAACCCAGAATAGAGTCAGATAGCAAACAATATCATGAATTACCTTCAAAACCCCCATACCATCTATGAGTCAAATAGAACTATTCATACTTGAAACCATTTAACTATGTGCAAATAAATGTGTTATATACCATTCCCTTGAACATTAATGGGTATATCCAATCCAAATAAATCCATTGGACACTAAAGTAAGGGGCAGTAAAATGCTGACTAGGTAGCTTACCACTAGCAGTTATCTTCTTCACGCCACTGGTGAGTATTGTATTTTGTTAATGTTATAAAGATTTCCATTTCATTTTTCAACCTCCATTTTGGTTATTTTTCATTCAGTAACCTTTTGTTAGGTTACAACAAAATGAGGTCTGGTTTGTCTAAAAAGTGTTATTTACAAATTATTCACTTAAAAATCATATATATGTATAAACAGGATTTGGCTTTAACTAACCATCTAGGTTTGATATGCCACTAAACCAAATAAACTAACCTAAAAGATCTGGCCAATCTATTATTTATCAATATTGTTGGCTGACTGTAGTCGTGGGCGACCTGAAGGCTCTTTTTCAATAGGGGAGGGCACAATTCCTTTCCCTGGATTGCTCCACTTACCCTTGATCCTTACTTAATAATGCTAAGCGTTAAGCAAGGCAGGATCCCAAACTGTTTTTTGAGTCTTTGATATGACTTGAGCTGGGATTGAACCATTCTGGTCATTTGGTGAACATTCTAAAAAATTATATTACTTATGCCTTTTTTTTTGAAAATAAATGAAATTAATCAGACTGTATGCATAAATGAGCCCCCTTTATACATTTTTTTTTATATGAGGGCCATTCAATAAATAAGGAAATTTTTTGAAAAAAAGCAATATAATATTATATTGCTTGTTTTAGAATTAAACTCTATATTGTTTGGAATTGGCTTATAGCAAAATTTATTCTAATCTCGCAGAAATATTTGTTTTGAGGCGATTCAAAATGGTAGCTAGTCAGAGTGCTGTCATCAAATTCTTCATGGCTGAGAAGTGCAATATGAAATTTACATAAGAAGGTGTGATATTTATTGAAAAGCTTGGGTTTTAGTAAAAGAAAATTTTTACAAATGGGGTAAACATGGGTTCCCCACTCTAAGACTGAATCGGAAATACAATCAATGAAGTAGAAACACACTGACTCTCAGGTAAAGAAAAAGTTCCAGATGCAGCTGTCAGTAAAGGTGATGCTGATTGTCATCTGTAACATGAAAGGACCCATCACTATTGATTCCAATGAAAGTGTAAACAGTTCTTTCTTTTATCAACACCTCAGGCAATATTCACCTTATTTATTGAATGAATGACCATTGTTCTTATGCTTTATTTTGGTATATAAATACTAAATTCATTAAACTATAAAGAATGATGCAAATGTTCCGCTTTGATATGGTTTTTTGTATTTCATAATGCAATGACATATTTGTCTGCTACTTTTCTGGGTTTTTTTAATCAAAATACAATTTTACAAAGCAAGGTTGAAAAAAACAAAACAAAACACTGAAAACACTAAATACATTGCCTAAAATAAAATAATGGAATGGGTTCCATGAGCACCAGGAGAAATGAGTCACAAGACATTTAGTAAAAATTGCCCAGTTGACTGGCGCTGTATAATACACCAACTTCACCTCTGCAGAGGGGTAAGACCCTACCAACCAGTGTCCTGGATATGATACTAAACAATCTGATGGTGAGGTTCCAGTGATGCTGGGACTTTAGGGAATGCGGAGCACTCCTCCATTGCCATTGCTCCCAGGTCCACTCTGGCCTGGCGTGGTAGCAACTGATAGGGTCCTATGTATGGGTTAAATAGAACTAACAGCATACTATGCTAAACTGAATTGTTTGACTAAATTGAATAGCTTAAAATTGAAAAGTTTTTGACGATTAAACTGTACTTACATTTAAACTGCGTGCTTATGCTAAACTGAATTGTTTGAAATGGAACTATTTTTTGACATTAAAACTGTACTTACATTAAACTGATTTGTTTAATATATAACTGTTTTGACAATTAACCCTGTGTAAAGAAAATCTGTACTTATACTAAACTGAATTAGCTCTGCTTGACTAAACTGAATAGCTTGAAATAGAAATGTTTTTCACATCTAAACTGTGTACTTATCCTAAACTGAATTGTTTGAAATATTTCCATTTTCATGAAAATGGATTTGGCATTAAATAACCAACAAAGGTTGATATGCCATAAAACCCAAACAACCGACCAACATTTAGTTAATAGGTTAACCCTTTGGGTGTTGAGAATGATGGAAATCACACTGATATACTTAATGTATAAAGAGCAACTTTAGTCCACATTAGAAAAAAATTTTGAATCTTGTGCAATATAACTCCTGAAAGTGTCTTTTTCTTAATATAAAAAGTAAGTAAAGTTGGCGACCTTAGTCGAGGGTGACCTGAAGGCTCCCTTTTCAATAGATACTACACCGAGATGTAGGGGAGGGCACTACTCCATTCCCTGGATTGCTCCACTTTACCCTTGATCTTCGTCTTATAGTGCTGAGTGCTAAGCAAGGCAGCATCTGGTACCATTTTTTTGAGTCTTTGGTATGACTCGACCAGGGGTTGAACCCCAGTCTCCTGGACCATTGGCAAACAGTCAGATTTTAGAAGTATCAGTAAATAAAAAATGCCTTAATAAACAAACTTGGACAATATGCCACCTGTCGTACAAGATCCAAATTTTTTTTTCTCTTTAGTCTTTTAATTGTTTTTCAGGATGTATTATAATATGGTTATCATGAAACTTGAATAAATCTTTTTATTTGCAAGTTGTTTTATTTCACGCGACAATAGTACATTCCGGCAATTAAATTTGCTGCCGAATGCTCTGCTCATCTAAAAAGTATCTTAAAATTTTATAAGTCTCTGTTTATCATATTTACCCAACCCCTCCACTTGGACACAAGGTCAAATTTTTAAGTGGAGTTTAACAGGTTTGAATTCAGAGTTTTCCTTCTCCTAGACTAGTTGCCTCACCAAGGCTGAAGAACCTAGTCTGTCCTACTATTTACCCATAGCTGGAGGGAGGATAATTGGATTCATACCTTTCCCAAGGGTATTAGTGCTATGTGAAATGCAATCAGTCTCGTCCAAGATGTAAGTCTCTGTTTATTTTTGTTAGTTTAGCTTTAGTGTCACTGTCTGAGTTTGATGTCGCTCACAAATTCAAAATTCTAATTTCAGTCAGACCATTAAGATTTTACAAACTCGGTAATTGATCTCTTGGGCATGAAGGAATTGTCTGCATGTAGACTTTCCCTCTGACTTGTTTTCATTTGCCAAAGAATATATACGTGATAAGTAGCACATTCAGTCATACAATATCTGGCCCTGAGCCAGTTAGATGTAACAAGTTTTGCATATCTTAACAGCAGCCTGTATCTAAGTAACAAGTAGGCCAAAAAATTTGAGGTCAATGTAGGCACCTGAGAGAATAGGAAGAAAAAATGTATTGTGTAATGACAAAGTAAGTTTGATTGTCGGGCTGTAAAGAACAGTTGTTATGGTTTTACTACACTATATGATAATATTTTGACCAGGGAATGGAGTAGCGCCCTCCCCTACACCTTGGTGTAGTAGCTATCGAAAAGGGAGCCTTCGGGTCACCCTCGACTATGGTCGCTAACTTTACTTACTTACTTTATATGATAATACTGGCAACCACTTAAATATCCTCCATGCCTTGTTAGAGTGGCTAAGAATACATTGACTGTATCCCTTACAGAGAACTAAGCCTCTTCCAAAAAAAGGGTGTCCAAGCATTTGATAGTGAGGATCCAGTTCTGGAGATTTGAGAAGTGTGGAGTAGCCCTTTATTGGCATTAATTCAAGGTTGTTGGATTATTCATCTGGTATATTGCCCAGTCAAATGGGGCTGTAGAATATACTGATTGCACCTCTGCAGAGGGGTAAGACCCTGCCAACAAGTGTCCTGATATGACACTAAACAATCTGATGGTGAGGTTCCAGTAATGCTGGAGCTTTGGGGAATGCGGAGCACCCCTTCATTGCCATTGCTCCCAGGTCCACTCTGGCATGGAATGGTTGCACTTGATAGGGCCCTATCTATGGGTTAAATAAAACTAACTGCATACTTATGCTAAACTGAATTGTTTAAATTGGAACTGTTTGACTAAACTGAATAGCTTGAAGTAAAAACGTTTTTGACAATTAAACTGTGTACTTACACTTGAACTGCATGCTTATGCTAAACTGAATTGTTTGAATTGGAACTATTTTTGACATTTAACTGTGTGTAAAGAAAATCTCTATTTATACTAAACTGAATTAGCTGAATTAGAACTGTTTGACTAAACTGAATAGCTTGAAATAGAACTGTTTTTGACAATTAAATTGTGCACTAATGGTAAACTGGATTGTTTGAAATAGAACTGATTATTTGCATAAACATGGATTTGGCATTAAATTGCCTACAAAGGTTGGTATGCCATAAAACCCAAACTACCAACCATCATCTGGTATAGGTTGTAAATAACTGTCTGAAATAAATAGCCATTGATGTTGCATTCAAGGCGAAATGAAGCTTCTAATTACTGTAGAAAGCCTGTCTCATATCAACCATTTAATTTGATGTTTTCCTGAAAGGGAAGAGCATACGTAGTGCCTTCAATGAGTTTCCAGACTTTTTTGTTCAGGCATTTAAAATTGTCGTAGACTCTTGAGAATTCAGTATGTTATTGCAAAACATCTTATGAGATGACTGACCAATTTTTATGATTTCAGATCAGTTTTAGAGAGGCATGCAAGATTCAAGGAAGGCAGTGAGTCTGTTAGGGATGATGAGAGGTGTGGGAGGAGTAAGGAAGTCATACACCAGAGTTGATTGGCCAAACGGTTAGGGTTACTATGTTGAGGTTTTAAGGGAGTTCAGGAAGAGATTCCTAGGGAAGAGACTAGCACTCTCCAAATTGAGTCAGTGGCATTTCCAGCAGGACAATGCACCAGTCAACAACTCCATCCTTGTCACAGACTATTTGACCAAGATGGGCATCAAGACAGTTCCTCACCCTCCGTATAGTCCAGACTTTACACCCTGTGACTTTTACATATTCCCTAAGCTCAGAGGCGGTCATTATGAGACCATTGAGGAGATGAAAGAGTCTGTGATGAAGGTCATTGATATGCTCACACAAGAGGACTTCCATGGGGCCTTCCAGAAGTTATTGGAACGGTACAACAAGTGCATTGCATCCGGAGGAGATTACTTCGAAGGGGAATAGAGTTTCATGTGTGTACTATCAATAAAAGTGCCCATACAAAAAAAATTCTGGAAACTTATTTAATGATCCTCGTATTTCTAAATTTAATGCTGAGCTGGATTGACGGTTTGGTTTTATGGCATATCAATCATTGTTGGTTATTCAATGCCAAATCCTGTTTTTACACATATAATAAATGTATGATTCGAAAACATATTTTATAGATAAACACAATTAAATGATCAAACAGTTTTATTTCTGACGATTCAATTTAGCATTAGTCAACAAAGTTAAATGGTTCCAAGTATTGCTATGTATCATCAACAATTCAGTTAAACACCAGTCATTAATTTACACGCAGTTAAATGATCAAACAGTTCCATTTCTAACAATTCAATTTAATAAAATTGATTTATTTGCATTCAGTTTAAAAGTCAAACAAATCTGTTTGACACGCAAATAGGACCCTATCAAGTGCTACCACTCTGAGTCATAGGAGGAATGGCAATGAAGGGATACTCCACATTCCCAAAAAATACAGCATTACTGGAGCCTCACCATTGGATTGTTTAGTGCCATATGCAGGACACTAGGAGGTGGCCATGGTGTAATGGTTATCGCCATAGGAAATGGAAATGTCGGCACGAGTTCAAATCCTGGATAAGACTGATTGCATTTCACATAGGACAAATACCCTTGGGAAAGGTATGAATCCAATTATTCTCCCTCCAGCTATGGGTAAATAGTCGGGGAGACTAGGTTCTTCAGCCTTGGTGAGGCAACTAGTCTAGGAGAAGGAAAACTCTGAATTCAAACCTGTTAAACTTGTGTCATATCCTGCCAGAGCTGAGGGGTTGGTAAATATGATTTGCAGGACACTTGTTGGAAGGGTCTTACTCCTCTACTGAGATGCACTTGGTGTATTCTACAGCCACAGCTGACTGGACAACCCAAACTATGTAACTGTTGTTTGTTGAGCTCATTTTATTAACTTTTCCAAGTTTGTATATTGCCCACTTGGCTGGGGCTGTAGAATACACTGACTGCATCTTTGCAGAGGGGTAAGATCCCCCCAACGAGCGTCCTGGATATGACACTAAACAATCTGATAGTGAGGTTCCAGTGATGCTGGGACTTTAAGGAATGCAGAGCACCCCTTCATTGCCATTGCTCCCAAGTCCATTCTGGCCTGGAATGGTAGCAACTGATAAGGCCAATCTATGGATTTAATAGAACTAAACTACATACTTATGCTGAACTGAATTGTTTGAATTAGAACTGTTTGACTAAACTGAATAGCTTGAAATAGAAATGTTTTTGACAATTAAACTGTGTACTTATATTTCAACTGTGTACTTATGCTAAACTGAATTGTTTGAAATGAAACTGTTTTTGACATTGAAACTGAGGCTAAACTGAATTGTTTGAAATAGAACTGTTTTGACAATTAACTGTGTGTAAAGAAAATCTCTACTTATACTAAACTGAATTAGCTGAATTAGAACTGTTTGACTAAACTGAATAGCTTGAAATAGAAATGTTTTTGACAATTAAACTGTGTACTTATGCTAAACTGAATTGTTTGAAATAGAACTGATTATTTGTTTAAAAATGGACTGGGCATTAAATAACCTGCAAAGGTTGATATGCCATAAAACCCAACCAACGAACCAACCAAGTTTGTATATGATAAAAACTGAGTTTAGCGATGTGTATCCTGAACTGAACAAAGAAAAAAGCACTTTAAACATAGAACCTGGTGAGTCATTTGTTTTATTCATTGTCTTCTGTAATTGTCTCTCTTTGTGGTAAGTTCTTCTCAGCAGAGATGATGAATAACAACATGACCACATTTTCATGTCCACATATTACTTTTGGTTCTTGGTGATTTTTCTTTCATCACCTCTTTAGGCTTACTGGGAATTAATGAGTAAGATGGAGCATTCCAACCAATCAAGTCAAGGGTTTCTAATTAACTTATTCCTAACTTCTATAACCATTTTGATCACCTGATTGAAAACATCCAATGAGAGCCATGGTCTCAGATTAACCTGAGATTCAATAGTCTTCAATCATACTGATTAAACTGCAGCATCTTTCTACATGTTTAACAGCTGAGGACTTAATTTGAATGCTACGCTACATGTTAATAATAAATCTTACCAATCTACTATGGGATACTAATTGTTGTGGGAGCCTTACCCATCTCACCATAATGGACTCTTCTCACTGTTATTAGTACAGAGAGATTTTGCTGCCAAGGGGCAGATCAATATCGGTGTTATCCGAACAGTACTTACCTTTTCTATGTAACTCTATCTTTCTTGTGTAATATAATCTGTTATCTAATATCCGTGTTTGTGTTTTCATTCGTGACCCTTTCCGGGACCATAACACAAATTGAACTGAAAATAGCTTTATTCTCAAATTTTGATCATTTTCTGTATATTGCTCTAACAGAAATCTTGCTATGATATGCAATTTTGCTACACTACAAGAGGACTGAAAATTGCTTTATTCTCTAATTATGAGCATTTTCAATGAATTGCTCTAACATAAATCTTGCTATGATATGCCATTTTAGCTGGGTTTCAGTTGCATACATATACAAAAATGCACCAAATCATTGCCTTTATTTGGTTGCTTGAAGGTAGGGAAGATATTTAGTTGAATCCCTGCTCACCAAGGGCTAATATGTAAAATAGCACTAATACCTTTGGGAAAAGCATGAATCCAATTATTCTCCCACCAGCTATGGTAGGGCTGACTGGGTTCTTCAGTCCTAGGTAGGCAGCCAATCTAGGTGAAGGAAAACTCTGAATTCAAACCTGTTAAAGTCCGTTTAAAAAACTGACCTTGTGTCACATCCTGCTCGTGCAAAGGGGTTGGGTAAATACATAGATATAGAAAATTGTTGAAATGCATGAAATACAATTTAGAATAGCTTAAAATTTAGGTTGGTTGGTTTTATGGCATGTCAACTTTGATGGGATATTTAATGCTAAAGTCAATCTTTTTCTCAAGTGGTTATATGGCTGCAAGTAACTAATGATGATAATCATTTTGAAATAATGATAGCTTCAAAAAACAAATCTTAATACTAATAATAGATACAAAATAATATGGTTTCAAGTAACTATTTTTATTTAATAATAATTTGTTTGCACACAGTTATATGGTTTTAAGTATTCCAATCAAATACCCTCATCTAGTTGGCTGGGGCTGTAGAATATGCCAAAGGTACCTCTGAAGAGGAGTATGACCCCTCCCAATGCAGCAATCTACTGGCCATGAGTGGTGACTCAAAATGCCTGAGGACATGATCTTGATGGTTGAGCAGTCTGTGACCTGGATACTAAGCAATCACATGACCTGCTACACTCTACTTTGGCCCTTATTTTGGATAGAGGGATGGTCAAAGAGGCCTAATCTGATCAATCAACTGATCATGTCAAACCCCAGCACCAATGGTATTAAGTCCTAACTATATTCTTCAAATTACTCTAATGGTAAACACCCAACACTTTTTCTCTTAAAGGTGCTAGAAGGCAGTGCCCGAGAGTCAACCGTGTTGAGAGAAACAGTTAATGAAAATTATTTCTACCAGTTTTTACATGAAATCAAAAAAAAAACATGAGGCATTTAATAACCCACAAGGGTTGATAAGCCACAAGTCAAAATAACCAACTATCAAATGGTGATAATGTTCAAACAGATCTTTTTTACCCATACCACTCGGTGCCCTTGGGTAGCATAAGGGTTAGCAAACTAGACTAGCAAACCTACACGAGTGAGTTCGAGTCTCATTGGGTGCCCCATTCATATGGCCTTGTGCCACATCTAAGCAAAAAAAAAAAAAGTTTAGTAAATTACCACTCCTCTTCATAATAGACCTGTTTAGTTATTTACAAAGCTTAGTTGTTGCTCAAGGCCAGATGTATGTGGCACCAAGCGAAAATCGAATTCACAAATAATGTTCTGCTAATCTAGTTTGCTAACCCTGTATATATATATGTATATATATATATTTACCCTTATGATCAGGATACCACTCAAGGTCTGTTTTTAAGTAGAATTTAACAGGAATCCAAAGTTTTCCTTCTTGACTGGTTGCCATACCAAGGTCAAAGAGCCCGGTCTGCCCTACTATTTACCCACAGCTAGAGGGAGAATAGTTGAATTCATACCTTTCCCAAGAATATTAGCACTATGTGAAATGCACACAACCTTTTCCAGATTTGAACTCTGGTTTTTGTGTCCATTTCCAAGGACGATAACCATTACACCACAACCACCTCCATAACTCTGTAAATAGGTAAAGATAGGTATAATAAAATATTAATAGTTTAAGCTTATTTGATTTAACTGGCCTCACAATTCATTTGGAATGATTTACCTTTAAGTATTAACATCAAAAGAGTCGGTTTGAGTAAATAAAAACTTGAAAGTATTGAAAGTTACAATGTAAGAATGCAATAATTTTATATGAGACAAGATATGACAACAAAGAAAAACTTGTTTATGTTGAAGATTAAATCTCATAGTATAGGTTAGGTCAGTAAGTTAGGTTTTATGGCATATCAACCATTGTAGGTTATTTAATGACAAATCCTCTTTATAAATATATGTTAAATATATAGGATTTGGTTTGATTTTGTTTTATGGTATATCAACCATTGTAGGTTATTTAATGACAAATCCTATTTATAAATATATATTAAATATATAGGATTTGGTTTGATTGTGTTTTATGGCATATCAACCATTGTAGGTTATTTAATGCCAAATCCTCTTTATAAATATATATTAAATATATAGGATTTTGTTTGATTGTGTTTTGTGGCATATCAACCATTGTAAGTTATTTAATGCCAAATCCTCTTTATAAATATATGTTAGATATATAGGATTTGGTTTGATTGTGTTTTATGGTATATCAACCATTGTAGGTTATTTAATGCCAAATCCTATTTATAAATATATATTGAATATATAGGATTTTGTTTGATTGTGTTTTATGGCATATCAACCATTGTAAGTTATTTAATGACAAATCCTATTTATAAATATATATTAAATATATAGGATTTGGTTTGATTGTGTTTTGCGGCATATCAACCATTGTAGGTTATTTAATGCCAAATCCGATTTATAAATATATATTAAATATATAGGATTTGGTTTGATTGTGTTTTGTTGCATATCAACAATTGTAGGTTATTTAATGGCAAATCCTCTTTATAAATATATATTAGATATATAGGATTTTGTTTGATTGTGTTTTATGGCATATCAACCATTGTAGGTTATTTAATGCCAAGTCCTATTTATAAATATATATTAAATATATAGGATTTGGTTTGATTGTGTTTTGTTGCATATCAACAATTGAAGGTTATTTAATGCCAAATCCTATTTATAAATATATATTAAATATATAGGATTTTGTTTGATTGTGTTTTATGGCATATCAACCATTGTAGGTTATTTAATGCCAAGTCCTATTTATAAATATATATTAAATATATAGGATTTGGTTTGATTGTGTTTTATGGCATATCAACCATTGTCGGTTATTTAATGACAAATCCTCTTTATAAATATATATTAAATATATAGGATTTGGTTTGATTGTGTTTTGCGGCATATCAACCATTGTAGGTTATTTAATGCCAAATCCTATTTATAAATATATATTAAATATATAGGATTTGGTTTGATTGTGTTTTGTTGCATATCAACAATTGTAAGTTATTTAATGCCAAATCCTCTTTATAAATATATGTTAGATATATAGGATTTGGTTTGATTGTGTTTTATGGTATATCAACCATTGTAGGTTATTTAATGCCAAATCCTATTTATAAATATATATTGAATATATAGGATTTTGTTTGATTGTGTTTTATGGCATATCAACCATTGTAAGTTATTTAATGACAAATCCTATTTATAAATATATATTAAATATATAGGATTTGGTTTGATTGTGTTTTGCGGCATATCAACCATTGTAGGTTATTTAATGCCAAATCCGATTTATAAATATATATTAAATATATAGGATTTGGTTTGATTGTGTTTTGTTGCATATCAACAATTGTAGGTTATTTAATGGCAAATCCTCTTTATAAATATATATTAGATATATAGGATTTTGTTTGATTGTGTTTTATGGCATATCAACCATTGTAGGTTATTTAATGCCAAGTCCTATTTATAAATATATATTAAATATATAGGATTTGGTTTGATTGTGTTTTGTTGCATATCAACAATTGAAGGTTATTTAATGCCAAATCCTATTTATAAATATATATTAAATATATAGGATTTTGTTTGATTGTGTTTTATGGCATATCAACCATTGTAGGTTATTTAATGCCAAGTCCTATTTATAAATATATATTAAATATATAGGATTTGGTTTGATTGTGTTTTGTTGCATATCAACAATTGAAGGTTATTTAATGACAAATCCTCTTTATAAATATATATTAAATATATAGGATTTTGTTTGATTGTGTTTTATGGCATATCAACCATTGTAGGTTATTTAATGCCAAGTCCTATTTATAAATATATATTAAATATATAGGATTTGGTTTGATTGTGTTTTATGGCATATCAACCATTGTCGGTTATTTAATGCCAAATCCTATTTATAAATATATATTCAATATAAGTAAATTTTTTTTTCATTGCAGGTCCAAAGAGAGAAAGAGATTTTTAAAATGAATTGGACCACTAACAGATTTGTATTTTTTCAAAGAATTATTTATTATTTTGTTTATTCTATTTATTCATTATATTCTTACATATGTATAAGTTTCTAGCTTGTTGCTTTCATCAGAGAACATATATGGCACAAGGCCATGTGAATGGGATACTCTGAATTGATTTGGGGGATGAACACATATCAAGAGGATCCATGTAGGTAGGAAATTAATTCTTCTTATTACCATTCTTAAACTCATATTTCATCCAACTTTCTTGAATATTTTATTATTGATGTTCCTTTTGATTTTCATATTCTGATGAAATATAAGTTTAACAATAGTAGGGCACCTCTGGTGGTGTAACGGTTAGCAAGCTAGACTAGAAAACCTACACAAGTGAGTTTGATTCTCATTGGGTGCCCAATTCATTCGGCCTTGTGCCACATCGAAGCAAAGAGCTTTGTAAATTACTATAACTTTAACAATAGTAATAAGAATTAGTTTCCTAACTATATAGAGCCTCTAGATATCAACTATATAACTGAACATAAACCTATTGTGAGACTCAGTGTTGGAATAAATATTATGCAACAAGAAGAAATGAAACATATTCATCTCCAAGTCAATTCAGAATTGCAAGTTGCTAGGGAAATGGAGGAGCGACCTCTATATAAACCCATACAAAACCTGAAAACCATTCTACCAACAAACACGAATGAGTTCGAGTCTCATTGAGTATGCCATTCACATAGCCTTGTGCCACATATGTTCTCTGATGAAAAGAACAAGCTGGAAACATACACATATGTAAAAACGAAATAAATTAATAATTCTTTAAAAAAATACAAATCTCTTTGTGGATCTATTCATTTTAAAATATTAAATATGTGATTAGAACACACATTTTGTGGATATCATTTTTAAATGGGCTGGAGCTCTTTTTCTTTTTTTTTGCATACAATTAAATAGTTTCAAGTATTGCTATGTAACACCTACAATTTAATTTAACATAAGTCATGATCAGACAGTTCTATTTCTAACAATTCAGTTTAATAGTCATTTGTTTGCACTCTGTTTAAATATTAAACACTTCTATTTGACCCTTAGGTGAGATCCAATTAGGTGTGAACACTCTTAGTCTGAGAGGATTTGGGAGTAATGGTAACAAAGGGATACTCCACATTCCCTAAAGGTCCAGTATTACCAGAGCCTCATCATCCAATAGTTTAATGTCATATACAGGACACTCATTGGTGGAGATCTTAGCTGCCTGCAGAGATGCAGTTAGTGTATTGTACAGCCACAGCTGACTAGGTTTTATAATGTTGGTTTTCAGTATAGAATAAGAACTAATAATACTACTAACAAACAATTGAAAATATTTAACAATTATAAGTACTGGTTAGTAGTGGGTTGAAGGTCAAAACTTAGTTGGTTTTGGGGCATGTCAGTTTTTTCTGTATTATTTAATGGTAAAGTGTTATACAGGGTGGAATGATGAAATTGTCGTCCTAAAGAAACAACACTACAGATTTATTTTAAAACTTTTATTGAAAAAATCAATTCAGCTAACTTGATTATGTAGTAGAGCTGACATCTATTCAATGTAGCCGCCTTCAGCCTCAATCACCACCTTGATACAGATCCAGAACTGGGAGCATGCCTTTTCCACAAGCGCCGGCGGAAGCTCGGCGAATACTCGTCGGATGGCTGGCTTTGGTGATGTTCTCGAGGTATGACCAAATGAAGTAGTCCAGCGGATTCAGGTCAGGGGAGGAGGGGGACCAGTGAGAGAAGGGTACAAAGTCGTAGCACTCCTTCTGAAGCCAAGCCTGGGTCTCTTTGAACTTGTGGGTCAGCGTCGAGTCCTGCTGCCACACCCAGGGTCTGCCACCGGCCACCTGATTGCACCAGGGGATCACTACACTCTTCAGCACATCCAGGTATACTTTGGTGTTGACTTTCAAGCCGACTTCAAAGATGTGAGGTGGCATGATGTGGCCCTCACTTGAAACCACACCAAAGACCTTAACCGTAGCCGGAAACTTTGTTTTCATCACCCTGTGCACGTCCTGTTATTCATGGCAATCCAGATTTGCATTTTGAGGGTGCTGGCAATGGTCTTGTTGTCATAACTTGGATTGGTAGAGAGCATGAGTTGTACAGTGGCGCATCTCCAATTGTTGTATATTGACTTACGACCTGGCCAGGCTGTCAAAATAAAATGCACCTATGTAAATAACAGGTGCATCTGGTCAAGGAATATCAGAATTATAACCTTGACCATGGATGGGTTGAATGTGTGCAATTGTGATGCCTACAAGAAGAAGGGAGCGTTGAACTATTATATAACATGGTGAAGACAGGAAGTCAGTTAGTTTGGAGACCAGACCCGTTAGTGACAAGATGCAGTAGAGAAAGCCAGCAGAGTGGGCTCCCAGGCCCCCGGTTGAGCAGCCCAGGAGAACAGGAAAGGAACACGGTTATGGCCAATACAGTGAGGGTCAATATGTTGCAGTTCTGTTCGGTCTCCAACTCCCTCTCATACACAACCCTTTCAAATAAAAGTGAGAGGTATATTTTTCTAGGAACTGTGTCGCTCGTCTTCATTGTGTCGTGTTCTGCATGCATATGTAGATGTATATGTATTATGTGTTTGTATAGTTGGTCATGGTCATGGCTACATCACACAATCTCACTTGTTGAAGATTGTATCACTTTCATACATGATAGAAGGCTCCTATCGCTCTTGGGATTTGTACACAACTGGCCAACTAGTAGATGGTCTGCAACAAAAAAAGAAAACCGGTTTTCATTAAACGAAAATGGAATCATGTCGTCTTTTCTAGGGCAACAATTTTATTGTTCCACCCTGTATACAGGGATGAACAACAACAACACTAATGTATAAAAATATAATCTGCTTCTTTTCCTGAAATGAATGTATGGATAGAGTTAGAGTAAGTCGGCAATGGCTGAAATACACATGCACAGGGTTGATAGTGTGGTTTTCTGTGAAACTTCTCTGCCTTTCTGCTTCGTTCTTCCTCCCCCAAGATTGAAAATCTTCTGTTGTTATATAATTTTCTGGACACCCATGCAATCTGCATGCAACCCATTCAATTCATGCAACATTTTTGCAGTGTTTGTTTATCCTAAGACACAGGGTATATCCTATGCGTCCTTTCAAAAATCAAATATCTTACAAAAATCAGTTTCTTTTTTTTTTTTTTTCACAGGCAATTATAAGGCTTCAATTAACTACTGTAAATTGCAACATATAAGTTGAAATGAGTTGACAAGACAGGTATTCCTTAACAAGGATTTATTTAACAAAACATCCCTGACTAAGCGATTCATCAACTAGTAAGGGAGGTAACAACAATAACAAAATGCCAAGGGCAGATAAGTATAGTACATAAGTTAACTTTTTAAGCCTGGAAAAAATATCTACAAAACTACCGGTCAGTATTTAAGGCATGGCTCAAATCCAAACATTTACTATAGAGTCGTCAACCATTAGGACAGTACTCTTAACAATTAATATACACAACTTACTGTGACTCAAGCAGACTGACACAAACATTTCTAACTTAAACTCCTTTTCTGTATATATATTTAACAAATTAATACACAGATTAGGGTAAGATAATAAAATTGTAATACAAATTAAGTATTGTATTAACACTATATCTCATTCTATCTGCAACAGCTGATACACTGACAGTAAACTCTTGGGAGAACATCACAATAGTCAACTGTATGTTTGGGTGTTGACCTATACAGCAGGTATAGATCTTACCCAGAATTTTATGCTAAAAATCTTGAAGTTGACTGAGTGCAAATGAATGAATAGTGTTGAAAATAATAATTAGTATTAAATATCAATGCTTGTAACCACTTCGCTGTCTGCAGAGAAATGATTAATATTGAATAGAATTATTAATCCTTTAGAATTATTAATATTAGATAGGAATACCTGAAACCATATAACTCCGTACAAGCAAATGATTATTATTATTGAATATAGTTTAAATAATGTTATTGTTTATAAATTATGTGTATTAGATAGGAATACTTGAAATTATATAATTGTTTAGAAATTATTTTCTTAGGGAGGAATACTTGAAACCATATAATTATTTATGAATAATTTGTTTTAGATAGAAAGTCTTGAAATCATATAATTGTTTATATACTATTTGTATTTGATAGGAATACTTGAAACCATATAATTGTTTATAAATTATTTGTATTTGATACGAATACTTGAAACCATATAATTGTTTATAAATTATTTACATGAAGAATAGTTACTTGAAGCATAATTGTTTACTGAGGATTATTTATTATGACTTGAAAGAATATAAATACCCGTAGAAAGAAAAAAGACTAAATTTGTCATTAAATAACCCAACAAGAGTTGATATGCCGTAAAACCAACCAACCAACCAACCAACTGATAGTTTTCAAGCAAAATTTACAAAAAAGAAAATTGCTCATTAAAATTAATCATAATGATTAAAAAACCTTCCTCTAAATATAAACAAATTATTATTATTATATAGAATTATCAACATTATATAAGAATACGTGAAACCATTTAACCATCTACAGAAAAATGATTATTATTATAGAATTACTAATATTAGATTTGAATACTTGAAACCAACACTTGAACTGTATGCAAATTATTTGCGTTAAAAATAATTACTTAAAGCTAAAGTTATTTATAAAGAATTATTAGTTAAAATTATGGAATTGTATGAATTATCAGCCCCCACTATGGGTGGAGTTTAGAATAGGCCAATTGTATCCATTGTAGAGGTTTAAGACCTCCGGGGAAGTCACTAAATGACATCTGGTGGTGGGGCTCTAGTTGCAGAACTCTTGTATGTATGAAGTTGCTTCTTTATCGCCATTACTCCTAGGTCCATTCTGATCCAGAGTAGTAGTACCTATTAGGGTTCCATTAATGGGTCAAATAGATCTGTTTGAAAATTGTCTTTCAAGCTGTAGACAAGTCAGTACTACTGTATGGTTGCATCCTTTGCAGTGTAACAAAATGCATGGAGAAAAAGCTAGATGCAAACTATGTAACAATGCTGCATGCTGTTTTTGAACAAATCCTGGAAGCATCACCCTACAAAACAGCAGCTGTATGGCCACTTACCTCCCATCACACAAACCATCCAAGTAAGATGAGCAAGACATGCTAGGCATTAAACATTCTTCAATGGACTACTATACGTAGACACACCAGTTTTAGTGTTATATTTTTATCATTTTTTGTAATCACCCAGCTCCTCTCTGCTGTTCTTCCCTTGGCCTGCTGTTATCTCTCTTGTCTAGTTGTTGCTTCTCAGCATCTCTCATCACCATCATGTTCTGGTGACATCATGCTGTTTTAAGTTCTTGCTGTGATTTTAGCAATGAGACATCTTCTTTTATGCTCATGAGTTTATGATATCTGTTTTGTAGATACAGAAAGCCAGTCTGCTGCAGAATATACTGACTGTATCTCTGAAGAGGGGTAAAACTCCCCTAACGAGTGTCCTAGGTATGACTCAAAACAATTTGATGGTGAAGCTTCAGTAATATTGTAGCTTTGCGCAATGCAGAGTACCCTTTCATTGATATCACTCCTTGATCTACTCCGACCTGGAGAGGTAGCACCTGATAGGGTCCTATCAATGAGTCAAATAGAACTAAACTGTACTTATGTTAAACTGAATTGTTTGAAATAGAACTGTTTTGACATTTTACTGTGTGTAAACTAAAAATTTATATTGTATAAATATAAACTGAATTGTTTGAAACTTAAAATAAAAATAAAATTGTATAAATATAAACTGAATTGTTTGAAACTTTTATCAAAATGATTTATTTCGGTGTTAAATGACCCAAAAAGGGTTGATACACTGTTAAATAAAACAACCAACCAACCAACCAACCAACCAACCAATCAAACTAATTAATTAGTAATGTTTATAAAACTAATAGATAATGTTTAATTAGATGTTAACAATTATCTTAGGAAAAAAAAATCAATTTTTTTAAAGAAATTTCATTGATATACGCAGTGTGTACAAAAAGTATTGAGACTAAATCTGTTTTTATCTAAACAATTATTTATATTAAGTGTGTTGAAAAAGTATCAAGAGGGAGGCTGTATTTACCGAGACAGAAATGTCCAATGAATGAAACATTAATTTTCTTCAAAATGTTATATGACCGAAAGAGATCTCTTCTAATTTATTGTACACACAAAATATGGATTTCAACTAGCATCCACAAGAGCATTCACTGGATGTTATCGGTGCTGAGACTTTCTTCAAAATAGAAAAAAGGGGTTTCTGCACATAGGATCATCGCAGAGTGAAATGTTGATAAAATTTGTCAAAAAATGAAAATAATTAAAAGTAATTTTTTGGCCAACCCGTGACCTTTGTGGTAAAAAAATAAAGAAAACACAATTTGATCCAATCAAAAGACAAAAACACTATAAAAAACAAATTTCTTGATAGCGGGGCCAGATCAAAAGAAGGAAAACAACAACCACAGACTAGAATTCTGGCTCTGAAAGAGAGACCGAGAGATAGGTGAAAATCAAAACCATGCATCACCCACAGTGACTTCCCCCTTCTCAGCTTTGAAGGAAGCGACTAAGTCGTAAATCACCAAACACCCTTTCTCCTCTCCGCACTCGTAACATCTGATTGACTGCGTGCGCGCGTAAGTCTAACAATCCTACCACTATTAAGTATAGGACATTTTTATACTTTTTTTAAAGTCCATATCAACTCATTTATACAAACCCAGTTATTTGAACTTTTTACTTCTTTGTTTTCAATATAACAATTAAAATTTTATGTGCCTTCATGTTCTTTGTTTTTACAACTGTGTTTTTCATTCTATCCTTGCAACCATACACTGATATAACAAAAATAGTCCCCTTGATATTTAACTCACTTATTCCAGTGAGTTTTCCATAGGTACAAGCACCTCTGAAATTCCCCTTTGGGTTTGGTTTCTTTGTTTAATGGCATATCAACCGACCTGGGCTATTTAATGCTAAAACCATCCTTGTAGAAGAACAGTAGTGGTACAATTTAACCCATAGCTAGGGGAATAATAGGGTTCATACCTTTCCCAAGGGTAAGTAAGTTGGTGACTACTCCCTTCCCTGGATTCCTCCACTTTACCCTTGATATGCACCTTATATTGCTGAGTGTTAAGCAAGGAGGTATCAAGTACCATTTTTAAAGTCTTTGGTATGACACAACCTGGGATTGAACCCAGGTCTCCCAGACCATTGGCAAATGTGCACCATAGCAAGACTGGAGTTCAAACTCGTATATTATGATGTTGCAGTCCAGTATTTTAGCTACAATACTATTCATATTTACCTAACCCTTCCGCTGAGGCAGGACATGACACAAGGTCAATTTTTAAGCGAAGTTTAACAGGTTTGAATTCAGAGTTTTCCTTCTCCTAGACTAGTTGCTTCTCCAAGGCTGAAGAACCTAGTCTGCCCTACTATTTACCCATAGCTGGAGGGAGAATAATTGGATTCCTACCTTTCCCAAGGGTATTAGTGTGATGTGAAATGCAATCAGTCTAGTCCAGGATTTGAACTCGTGTCGCCGTGTCCATTTCTTACAATACTATTAGGACTCACTTCCTCCATCTCCTTAACTCTAACACTTGAGATAAATTTTCAGTTCAGGAAACAGGAAAAGTCACAGGGAAGTACATTTGGTGAGAGTGGAGATTGACTCATTTTTTAAAGAAGATAATGAACTAGATGATAATGACTGATGATATATACAAATAACAATTCTTAACAGGATATTGATAAGGAAGTGGCTTCTGAGAATTTCTTTGGCCTTTTCTCACCATCTCTTTAACCAGAAATGAAGTTTGGCATAAAGAAATGAAGTTCTGTGGATACGTATTTTTCCAACCATTCCACTAAAGACAGGATTTGACAGAAAGTTAATTTTTCAATAGAATAAAATAGGTTTGAATTCATTTGGTTTAGTTTTATGGCATATCAACTATCATAGGTTACTTAATGCCAAATCTATTTTTATACATATAAGCAGATCTATTTTAAATAATTTAGTTTAACATAAGTATGCAGTTTAGATATCAAAAACGGTTCTATTTCAGACAATTCAGTCTAGCATGAGTACATAGTTTAAATGCCAAAAACAGTTATATTTCAAACAATTCAGTTTAGAAAACAGTACACTGTTTAGTTCTATTTTACCAATAGATAGGACCCTATCAGGTGCTACCACTCTATGCCAGAGTGGACCTAGGAGCAATGGCAATGAAGGGGTGCTCTGCATTCCTGAAATCTCCAGCATTATTGGAACCTCACCATCAGATTGTCATATCCAGGACACTCATTGGGAAGTCTTACCACTCTGCAGAGAATCAGTTGGTATGTTCTGCAGCCCCAGCCAACTGGGTCAGGTTTGAATTCAGTTGTTCTTTTTCTAAACTGGTTGCATAACCAAGGCTAAAGAACCCAGTCTGTCTATTCACCCATAGCAGGGGGTGGGGGAAGAATAGATGGATTTATGTATTTCTCAAGGGCATTAGTACAAAGTGAAATGCAAACAACTTTGTCTAGGACTTGAACTCCATTTCCCTTGATAAGCAATATGTTATGTATGCGCCCACAAAGTTCTGGGAGTCAGCCAATACCATCAAACATCAGAAAAGAGCTCTCCCAGTATTCTTATCCTTGACTGGAAAGACTAGAGAAAACATTCTGGCGATGAAATCTGTTTATCTCAAAGTAGATGATAGGCTAACAAACATCTATGATTTCCTTTTTAAAAAAGCTCATAAACTAAGAAAATTCTGTTGATAGACATAAATAACAACTTATTTCATTATCACCAAAACTGCTATGTAAATAGACTACTAGTTCCAGCTGCCCTGGCAAACTCTAAAATAAACAAATATTAACAAGATTTGACATTAAATAACCCACAAAGGTTGATATACCATTAAACATTAACCAAACAACCTGATATCCTCTTCAACTGGTTAGTAATAATCACACTAAATATTCTTTTAAGTCATTTCATTAATTTTTTAAAATTTATTCAATTGATTTGGATATTTGTAAATAGATATTGTACTATTTCTAGCCAAAATCATGGAATTAGAACACTTAGACGATGTTCACATAGTTTACTTTTTTTTTTATTTAGCAGTAAATAAACTAACAACAGATAGACGCAAAACATTTTTTCTCTAATAGCTGAACATTCTGGCTTCATGAAATATTTCTTAAATAAAATAGATTCAATGATTTATGTTAATGGTATAAGTTGTCTTCTAAGCTATGCAGTGGCCTAGGAACAACCAATGTATTTTGTTACACTTCACAGTGGATTACCTGTTTGAATGAGTTTTATGAGGGTTTCCAGTGTTTCAATTGACAGTTTTTTTTTATTGGTGTCATGTTTCCTTTTATTTATACATGTCCAGTTGTTTGTTGAGTTTAATTGAAATAATGTAAAGGATTGTAAAACTCAAAAAAGAAGATTGCCCAATCGGCTGGGGTTGTAGAATACACTGACTGCTTCTCTGCAGAGGGGTGAGACCCCCCCCGCCAACGGGTGATCTGGATATGACATTAAACAATCTGATGGTGAGATTCCAGTAATACTGTAGCTTTGGGGAGTGCAGAGTACCCCTTCATTGCCATCCCTCCCAGGTCCACTTTGTGAGTGGTAGGACCTGATAAGGGTCCTATCTATGGGTTAAATAGAACTAAACCGTGATTTGAGTTGACTGTTTTTTTGCATTTAAACTGCATATTTATGCCAAACTGAATTATTTAAAATAGAAAAGTTTTGACGTTAAAACTACGTACTTATGCTAAACTGAATTGCTTGAAATAGAACTGTTTTGACATTAAAACTGTGTACTTATGCTAAACTGATTCATCTGAAATAGAATTCTTTTGACATTAAGAACTGTTTGACTAAACTGAATTGCTTGAAATAGAAATGCTTTTGACAAATAAACTGTGTACTTAATTGCGTGTTAATGCTAAACTGAATTGTTTGAAATGGGACTGTTTTTGACTTTGAAACTCTACTTACACTTAACTGAATTGTTTGATGTAGAACTGTATTGACATTTAACTGTGTGTAAAAAAAATCTGTACTTATACTAAACTGAATTAGCTGAATTAGAACTGTTTGAATAAACTGAATAGCTTGAAATAGAAACGTTTTGGACAATTAAACTGTGTACTCATACTAAACTGAATTGTTTAAAATAGAACTGATATAAAAATGGATTTGGCATTAAATAACCTACAAGGGTTGATATGCCATAAAACCCAACCAACCACCCAACAATCATTTAAGAAGGCAATCCACTGTGGAGGGTGGTGAAAGACATTTGTTATTGTCTGTCATCAGTGTCTAAAATTTGGTACCAAATATAAAAGAAATTGGCGGTGGGGTAGTTGAAAAAAGGAAAGCATAGTTGCAAACCAGTGAAAAAGGAATTAAAACTCTTCTTCTGGGCATATAAAAATCAATGACATGGACAGTGAACAGTTCAAATCTAAATCCAATTAAAAATCTACAGTGGAAATTTTAAAAAATGGTTCGTCAGTGGCATATCAATGGTTGCTTAATGGCAAAGCAAATGGTTGCTTAATGGCAAATGGTTGCTTAATGGCAAATGGTTGCTTAATGGCATATCAATTTCTGTGGATCATTTAATGCCAAAAAAGGTTAGATTACTTTTTTTTTCAGTCAGCTGCATAGCTTAGAAAAAAATTTTAACCATTAATTTTAGTGATTTAATCTAATTTGTTAAAGGTATATTATAGGAACCAGAATGCTTAGCTACCAGAGAAACATGTTTTGCATATTATCTTTCATTAGTTGATTTTACTGCTAAATAAAAAAGACTTGAAGGAAAATCTCTAAGTGTACTAATTCTACGATTTTTGCTTGGGGTAGTACAATGTCAAATTCAGTGGAAAGTCAAAACATTCTACATGTTCAATTTCAAACAACTATTTTAAAACTGGTAACCAATACTAATAAACAAACAAAATGAATCTTGTATACAGCGCAGAACACCAGACTAGGGATTCCTTTAATGGATTGAAAATCGTTGTCAAAAATCAATGTCACTATCAATACAAGTGTAAATATTTTTTCAGTAGTTTCATTCATTCATTTAGATTTGGTTTATTTTTTCAATGGCATATCAACTTGTTCGGCTCATTGACCCAGTGGGTAGAGTGTTTGTCAATGATCCGGGAGACCTGGGTTCAATCCCAGGTCGTGTCATACCAAAGACTTTAAAAATGGTACTTGATACCTCCTTGCTTAACACTCAGCAATATAAGGTATGTATTGAGGGTAAAGTGGAGCAATCCAGGGAAAGGAGTAGCGCTCCCCTACACCTTGGTGTAGTAGCTATTGAAAAGAGAGCCTTCTGGTCGCCCTCGACAACGGTCGCCAACTTACTTTACTTATGGGTTATTTATTACCAAAATTTGATTCATCATTAGATGTTTGTTTGTAATCATATTTTAAAAAATTGACATATGCAAAATTAGTATCATATGGAAATTTGACAGAATTACCCCAAATTTGTAACATGTGGGTATTAAAGATAAGGTTGTGAAAGTTAATTAAGCCTTAAGCATAGCAGTTAACAGAGATAGTAGTAAGATGAAGATAAGTAGTGTAGGGGAGGGAAAGAAAGGTAGAAAGAAGGTGTAAAGAAACAAAGGAAGAGGAGTAGTTACTTTACCATTAACCTGTAAAAAGAGAGAGATGACAACTATATTTCCCACTATGATGAATTTATTCCCAAAGAATTAAATTTTACAAACAATTCTATGATCACATCGCTTATATTTCTCTATGCAGGATGATCTATACACTCAACTCTTTAACACAAATAAAAAATAAAGATAAAATAAAAATAATACAATGGAGTAAGATATTAAAACAAAGTAAATAAAGGATAGAATTGGAACAAGTAAAAGATTTACTCGCAGTTGGATTGTAACAAAGCAAGAAAATACCCACACTTAATATTCAAATTCAAAGTTCTTTTCTTTTTCTTTCCTGGTTCTTTTCAGTCTACAGATAGTCTGCCTTTTTATCTGGTATTGAATATTACCTTTTCTCTGTGGCTTGTCTTGACAATTCTGCTGGGTGATCCTCATAGGAATTCAAATTTCAAGTTGAAATTCTTCCACGCCCCTTCTTCGCCAAAATGTCATCCATAACCTACCCCCTCTGAGTAAGTGGTGGTGTGCAACCATTTTTTTCTGTGGAGAGAATATCGACTCTTGGTTTCTCTATAACTTTTAATTCCATTTCTAGAGTAGCATTGGCTGAAGAGTCAAATACTGCCAGGCAAACTTCCCACTTGGTGCATTCTAGACTGCTTCCGGACTAAACCAAACTGATTGAAAGAAGGAACTGAAAAAGGATAAAAAAGCTGACTACCCAAAGGCGACTTTTATATCCACAAAGGGACAGTAACGGTTCAACTTTGAAATGAGCAAATGGTATTAACTGCTGAATTTACAAATTCCAAAACATAACAATATTGTTCCATTGAATTTTATTCTAATTTCACTTTTTTATTTGTCTATAATCATTTGTTTGCTTACTGTTAAATGTATTTCAAGTAACTGATAATAATAATCTTAAGTAAAAATTTATATCTTCAAGTAACTTTTCTTAAGACAAATATTCTTTAGTCAACCACTCTGTGCCAGAGTGAAGCAGAGTGTAATGGCAATGGGTACTCCATACTTCCAGCAGCTCCCAAACTGGAGCCTCATCATCAGATACAGGTTATTGATTTTTTTTATAGAGACATCATGTTCCACTGCATATAGATAAATTTATTTGTATAAATGCAAATAAAGAGAGTATATATATCATTCATATATGTGTGTGTAAAATATATATATGTATATATACATATATATATATATAAATTAAGTAAGTTTAGGAGGTGCCCGTGGTGTAATGGTTATCATTGTAGGAAATGGACACGGTGACATGAGTTCAAATCCTGGACGAGACTGACTGCATTTTCCCATAGCACTAATACCCTTGGGAAAGGTATGAATCCAATTATTCTCCCTCCAGCTATGGGTAAATAGTAGGGCAGACTGAGTTCTTCAGCCTTGGTGAGGCAACTAGTCTAGGAGAAAGAAAACTCTGAATTCAAACCTGTCAAACTCCGTTTAAAACTTGACGTTGTGTCGTATCCTGCCCAAGCAGAGGAGTTGGTAAATATGATAAGTTAAGTTGGTCGACCATAGTTGAATGCTCCCTTTTCAATAACAACTACATCGAGGAGTAGGAAAGGGTGTGACTCCTTTCTCTGGATTGCTCTGCTTACCCTTGATCTATACCTCATAATACCAAGTGTTAAGCTAGGAGGTGTCAAGTAGCATTTTTCAAAGTCTTTGGTATTAATAGGCCTGTGATAGAATTGTGCCAATGATCCAGTTATATATACATAAATGCCTGTGTATGTGTAAGTATGTATATATATGCGAGTGTGTAAGTATGTATATATATGTGAGTGTGTAAGTGTGTATATATATATATATATGTGTGTGTGTGTGTGTAAGTGTGTATATATATATATATATGTGTGTGTGTGTGTGTGTGAGTGTATGTGTGTGTCTATATACATATTTGAATGTGTGTGTGTATATATGTATTCATATGTTAATATGTGTATGTATGTCTATATATGTCTCTCTCTCTCTCCCTCTCTCTTTCTCTCTCTCTCTCTCTCTGTGTATACACACACACACAAGTGTATCTATAAGAATTTACATTTTGCATGAGCAAAATGTGACACAAGGTCAATTTTTTAGTGGAGTTTAAGAGGTTTGAAGTCCCAAAGTTATTGTGCAATGTGAAATACAAACACTCATCCAAGATTTGAACTTGAGTCACCGCGCCCATTTATATATATATATATAGAGAGAGAGAGAGAGAAAGAAATGGTATATTTTGGTGAAGATGATAAAAATATGTGGAAAACTATATATATATATATATATATATATATATATATATATATATATATAATAAAATAAGTGGAAAAGTAGATAAATCAAACAACAGGTTTAATTGTAATATTTGATTCTTTATTTAAGGGAGAACTTCAGACTAAAAAATTGTTGAGTTTTCCTACATACTGGAATAAAAAACGAAATATTACTACTAAACCTGTCGTAAGTGTTTGATTTATCAACTTTTTCACATCATATATATATATATATATATATATATATATATATATATATATATATATATAAGTTTCGTATTAATGTTTAATCTTGGGTGGTTGTTTGAAATTAAATTGTATGATTTGTACGGATAGAAACAGTTTTTGTTATTATTAGACATAAATGCATCACGAAAATCAGTCTAAATATCGTCAAAATAAAATTTGTTTATCAAATTCCAATCCCTAATTTGTAACTTGCCCAACTGGAGTTTGGTATCAACTTGCCGATTCCATTATCCATACCATTAACTGTTAGACAACAATACTAAAACGAAAAGGAGGGACGAAAAGATTGGAAAGATTGTTTGGCAAAACATGACCGAGATTCAAGGGAAGTAACTCTAGTTTTCTTGTCCATTTTATTGAAATTAATCAGAGAAAAACGCCAAAAGACGTAACGTGATTGAATTAAGAAACAAGCCACTCGTCTATATACTACTAAAATTGAAATCTCCCTTTCACACACACACACATAGCGTGTTGGAGAAAAATGTACTACAGGATATTATTTTTACCCCAGGCAATGTTTGGTTTAGTGTATCAAGGGTGTTTAAAAATGATATCATTTGAGATGTTAGGATGTTTCAGAAAAAAATCTATCCTTTCGAAATAATTTGAGCAGTTCTCTTTCAAATGATCTCAAATTTTAACATATGTCGAAGCAACTCAAGATTGTTTCTAATGTTTAAAAAAATAAAATAAAATAAACAGAATTTTGAGTTGTTTCTTCACATGATGTTAAAATTTGAGATCATTTTAATGGTAATTGTTCAGGTTATTAGATTACGATTTGATATTAATTTTTCTAAAACAACCGATACATCTAAAATGATATTAAATGTTTTTGAAACAGCCTATATATATATATATATATATATATATATATATATATATATATATATATATATAAGTCATTTTTTAGCGTTATGCGTGTGTATATATTTTTTTGCGTTTTAAACTTCGTTGACTGCCGATAACATCCCGTGAAAAACAATTGATGCAATCAACGTCGTGTTTTAGTGTAATGGTTGTATATATATATATATATATATATATATATATATATATATATATATATATATATATATATTAGCTGTTTAATATTGACATCATTCACTTTTTCCTTCATTATAAAATGATCATTTAAAAATGCACACATGTAATATATATATATATATATATATATATATATAAAATAAATTTATCAATGACCACAGGTTTCATGCCGTCCTATTACGACAATCATCAAGCAGATATATATATATATATATCATCATCATCATCATCATCATCATCATCATATCACGCTGGTAGCACGGATATCCCTGACCCTCTCTCGCCACTCCTCCCTATCGTTCATCGCCCTAGGTAGGTCTTCAGGACAACATCCCGTATCCTCACATAGCTGCTGAATGTATGTTCGTGCTGGTCGTCCTGCTTTTGCACAGCTATGTGTGGGGGTCCATAAGAGTACATCTCTTGTGAGTTCGTCCCTGCTTCTCCGGCAGTGTCCTGCATGTTTGGTTCGTCTAACGATATATCATCATCATCATCATCATATCGCGCTGGTAGCACGGATATCCCCGACCATCTCTCGCCACTCCTCCCTATCGTTCATCGCCCTAGGTAGGTCTTAAGGACAACATCCCGTATCCTCACATAGCTGCTGAATGTATGTTCGTGCTGGTCGTCCTGCTTTTGCGCGGCCATGAGTGGGGATCCATAAGAGTACATCTCTTATGAGTTCATCTCTGCTTCTCCAGCAGTGTCCTGCGTGTCTGGTTCGTCTAACTTGAATAGTTTTCGTGATAGGGGGCAGGTGGCCGTACAGTTGGTGTCTTGTGGGGTGTTGCTGCCAGGACTTGTTCAGGATTGCACGCAGCATTCTTGTGTAATTGCCGTCTAGCTTCTTCTCGAGCCGTTTTGTTAGCGTCCATGTAGTGCAGCCATATAGCAGTATCGATGTGACCGCTGCCTGGAAGAAACTGCGTTTCATTTTATCGGTTAGGTCTGATTTCCATATAATCGATAGCCTATTGATAGCTGTCCATGCTTTCGTTAACCTCGTTTCGATGTCCTTTTCGGTTGATTCGACGCTGCTTCCTAGGTAAGTGAATGTGTCTACTCGTTTAAGAGGGGTTCCTTCTAGAGTTGGAGATGTCCCCCGTTTGGTTATAGCACATATATTCCGTTTTGTGTGCATTGACATAGAGGCCTATTCCTGCGGCTGCTCGTTCCAAACTATGCAGTAGTGTTTCGGCTTGGTCGGGTGTATTTGCCAGTATCGCTATGTCATCGGCGTAGTCGGCGTCGGTAATTGTTGTTGCGGGGTACCTTCTGCTTCTTTTCTTCGTCAGTTCGAAGCCATTCTCTTTGATTTTGTCAATCGATGTTCTAAGTACGTAGTCTAGACAAATGATAAAGAGGTACGGGGCCAGCGTGTCCCCTTGTAGTACTCCTGCTACAATGTCAAAGTATTCTGTGTCTCCATCCGGTGATCGTACTTTTACGTTAGTGTTTCTATAGAGAATCGTTATTGCCGCTACGGTTTCTTTAGGTATGCCGTACGCTAGTAGGATTTGTTCCATCTTTCCTCTGTGAATGGAATCGAAAGCCTTGGTAAAGTCGACAAATATTAATGTCGCTTGTAGGTTCTCTGCCACACCTTCAAGGATTCTACGGATGGTTAATATTTGTGAGGTCGTGGATCTATTTCTTCGGAAGCCATTTTGGTTTTTCCTAAGTATGTTGTCGATTTTGGGTTCTATGCGGTTTCGTAGTAGGGCATTGTAGATTTTGGCTGCTATGGATGTAAGTGTTATGCCTCGGTAGTTTTTGGCTAATCCGAGGTCCCCCTTTTTAGGGAAGGGGAGTATGCATCCTTTCATCCATCTATCTATCGGATTTTGATTGTATACTGCGTTGCAGTGTCGGAGCAGTATGTCGTCGAATTGTCTGGTCTTCCATACTTCGGGAGAATTTCGTCCAGCCCTGCAGCTTTCCTATTTTTAATTTTTCTGAGAACCGAGTCGAGTTCTTCTTGTGTGAACGGTCCTAGTTTAATGTCTAATTGTTTGCTGATTATTCTGGTGATTGGTTCATGTGTTATTTTTGGTGGGTTTCCAAGTAAGTTTTCGAAGTGCTGTTTCCACAGTTTTATTCTTTCTTGTTGGTTTGCTGCTTTCAGTTTTGCTTTGGCTGTGTTCTTTCTTCTGCTCACTTCGTTTATTGTTTGCCTGGCTATTCTAGATTGTCTATCTTCCACCGAGTCTCTAATCTTATCTATCTGATTTTGAATGTATTCTGTCTGTTCCTTTATATATATGCCTGCTAATTGATATTGTGCCGTTTTTAGTTTTAAGGCATTTGTGTTTGTTGGTTTTTTTCGATAGTTTTTGGAGGCTGTTTTCACGAGTGCACGTTTTTCTCTCACCGCTAAAGTTTCCCATGGGACTCTATATTTAGTTTTAAGTTTTGTTGGAATGTATTTTGCTGCTGCCTCGAGGTGTGCATTGACGAAATTTTCATATTCGTCGTTTGGTGTACTTTTTTCCGTCTTTTCTTGTAGTGTTTCGAATCTGTTTCTTAATTCTAATACATATTTATCTCATATATCTTTGTTGTTCAATAGGGCCCAGTCATAGTGTTTGGTGGTCGCTGTTCGTTTGGCGTTTTTTCGTAAGCTTAACCGTATTTTCGCCGTGACTATTCGGTGATCGGTGGACACACCCTCAAAAGAGGAGTATGCCTCGCAATTCAATGCACTATTTTTCCATTTCTTGTTTATAAGGACGAAGTCTATCTGAGCTTTAGTATTGTTTGCGTACGTGTATGTCCATAGTTTGCCTTCCCTTTTTTGGTAGTTTGTATTGAGGCATGCTAATCTATTTTCTATCATGAAATCTGTTAGATGTTGCCCATTCCTATTTGATGTGTTGTGGAGGCTGTATTTGTTGTTTCCGTTTTTCCCGATTTGGGCATTCATGTCTCCGCCAATGACTAACATGTTGTGTTTCGGGATGCTACGCACTAATGAGGATAACTCATCGTAGAAGGTGACTAGTTCAGTTTCTTCACTAACATTGGTGGGGCTGTAGCATGAGATGATTGTTGCTCTGGGGTTGCCGTTAAAAGTAGCTGCCATCATTCTAGGTTGTATTTTCTCAACGCTATTAAGCGTTTTTAATGCTCTAGGTCCTATAAGTAATCCTACCCCTCCTACTGCGGCGTTGACAGAGTTTTTCCATGCGGATACAGTGACGAGCGACCAGCCATTGCCAGTTTCGTGATATTTGATATCTTCGGTGTGCGTGTATCTGTGTTCTTGTATGCATATTATGTCTATCTTATGTTCTTCGGCCGATGCGATTAGCTCTGTTAGTTGTCCTATTCTATTTAAGGTTCTTACGTTAAATGTGGCTATTTGTAGTGTTTGCTTGCATTTTAGTAGTTTTGATTGTTTGAGCTCTGTAGCTGATTTTTCGAACACTGAGGCCAGGGCTCCAACCTCAGCAGGACGCGCCCCTTTTTTACCCGCGCGAAGAGCGATGCGGTTTGTGTATGTGGTTTGAGTGTGGGTCATGGTTATCTTTCGATGGCTGTTTTATTCTCTTCTATAGAAGCCACTCTTATAGAGGAGCAGCAGTAGTTCCCCGATCGAACTAGCGATCCTGAGCGTAAAGTCGTCAAACTCACGTCCAGGACCCGTTAAGGTATTGAGTTTGGTCGTACATGGGTTTATTCAAATACCTTTACGTACATCATGCTGCTTCCCATGTGTACGCAAAAAAGGGGGGGGTAATTTTGATTTAAGTTTTCTTAAATTTTAACTTACTTAAAGTCCAAGATTTAGGTACTTTCGTCAGACTTTCACTGGTACTGATTTTTTCTTTTTTTTTGCGGTATTGGGACTTTTCCTAGGCTTTTTAGTTTTTATTTTTATTTTTTATTTTTTATTTTTATTTTTTTTTCTATACTACAGTTGGGAACCTAGTAGGCTTCAGGGTGTTTTAGGCATTTACTTTTTCTTCTAAACTACTGTTAGGGCTTTCTTTACGAATTTTTAAATTATATTATGGAAGAGATTCAAAAACATTCTGCCTTGTTCGCTGACATTTGGAAAGAGTCTTAACATCAATTTGGCTTTATAGTAGAGTAAGCGTGTCTTTACATTTAAAACGCATAGTTTAAGCATTATTTCACAAACAAAATACAGCATAACATTTTGTAAAATTCAGCATTTTAAATTGATAGGACTTAAAGACATACTGACCAATATTGATATATTTCTTCCTGTTGGCTCCCGAGTTCAAATGCTTCTTCTTCGTTTTAACTTTTATTTACTACTGAATTTTAGGTAGTTTTGGAGGCGGTCTACTGGGGGGGGAATATTCATTTCATTTTTTTTTTCCCTTTCTCTGGGTGGGTGGGTGGTAGCATGAGGAGTTTTAGGCTTTTACTTTTTCTTCTAAACTACTGTTAGGGCTTTCTTTACGAATTTTTAAATTATATTATAGAAGAGATTCAAAAACATTCTGCCTTGTTCGCTGACATTTGGAAAGAGTCTTAACATCTTGGCTTTATAGTAGAGTAAGCGTGTCTTTACAACGATATATATATATATATATATATATATATATATATATATATATATATATGTATGTGTGTGTGTAGTTTTTTCATGCTTCATACTGTTTTGAACAAATTTTGGAAGCAGCGCCCTACAAAACAGCAGTGGTACGGCCACTTACTTCCCATCTCACGAGCTGTCCAATGAAGACGAGCAAGACATACTGGGAACTACTGAAGTAAGGACAAACTTATAAGCAACGTTCTCCAATGGACTACTACATATGGACACGCCAGTTTTCGAAGACCAGCAAGGACTTGCATACGGACAATGGGATGTCCTCTTGAAGACCTGCCAGATACAATGGACAATAAAAATGATTAGCGAAAGAATGAGTCAAGGGACAAAACTTTTAACTATTCATTTTAGAATTATTTCCCTTGGATATTGTTTAACAGAAATGTTTTTTTAATCAGGATCTATAGTGGACAATTTGGATTATTTTAAAAGTCAGACTCTATAAAAAAAGATAAGAAATACACACACACACACACACACACACACACACACACACACACACACACACACACATATATATAATTTACTCACGCATTTACATACGCTCATACATACATACACCCTTACTGGTCCAGTTACCCTAGTTTTGGTCATGGGGATACGACTCAAGTAGCCTGTATTGGACAAGAATAGCCAAGCAAGGCCCATCCTTTTCCAGGTCTACGACTGGTTTAGATTCAGAGTTCTCCTCTTTCTTTCTTTCTTTCTTTCTAGACTGGCTTCCATACCAAGGCTAAAGAGACCAGTCTGCCCTCCTGTTTAGCCATTACTGGAAGGAGAATAGTAGTTGGATTCCTATCTTTCCTAAGGGTATTAAATACTTTGCTAAACACAATCAGCCTTGTCTAGGGTTTGAACTCGGATAGTCGAGTCTGATTCCTATGGCAACAACCGTTATGCCACAAGCAACCCCTGATAATATGCACATATTTTTATTCATAGTCACATAAATATATTTGAATACACACACACACACCTTAAAATGCATACTTTGACTCATATTTACATATTTAATATTTAATTAACGTCCAATGTAGTCTCTGCTCTTAATTGATCAGGCGTATATATATATATATATATATATATATATATATATATATATATATATATAATTCTCTTAATACCCTGTCCGGTGGCAAAAGCTGCTTGGTAGCCCAAGGAGTGGCAGTACTGCCTTGAGCTACCGAAACTGTGTTATCACACCTGGTTGGCGGCTGATGAGGACAGGGTATCACATGTGCTTTCACACGTTATGTGATGAACCCCCCCCCAAAAAAAAACATGTTTACATGTGCTCACACACATTCATATTTATATCCATGAACACACAAATATACAAGGGGGTGTCCTCGTGGCGTAATGGTTAAAGCGATGGACTGCAGAATCGTAGAATGCGAGTTCGTACCCCAGTCGCGCTATTACGTTCACTTTCGGGCAAATACCCTTGGGAAAGGTATGAACCCCCTTATCCTCCCAGCTATGGGTTAAATAGTACAACTACTGTTCTACTAGGAGAATACCTTTGGCATTAAATAACCTAAAAAGGTTGATATGCTATTAAACAAAGAAACCAAACCAAACCAAATATACGATATAACCATACATACACATATTTATATGCAATTACATACATCACATGTTTATATACACGCTTATATATAAACATACACACACATACACGCACTAATAAACATATATGCAAATTTATGTGTATGTACATACTTCCTTTGGGTAGGATAGACTGGGATGTTTAACTTTAGAGTGGCAACTGGTCTAGGAGAAGGAAAACTCTGAATTCAAACTGCTTTAAAATTGACCTAGTGGTGCTTCCTGCTTGTGCGAGTTTGGGTAAATGTATAGTCATACTTACATGTATACACACATTAAAATCCATATACGCTCTCACATGCATATGTTTACTTACACATATCAAAGTATACGCACACATAGGTTTTATACTTCTCGACTGGCCTGTAGTTGAGCACTTACTGGATTTAAGGAAAACGTTTCTAATAATGATTGGTTCAAATGCACACACACACACACACACACACACACACACACACACACACACACACACACACACACACACACACACACATATAGTAGGTATCATACAATAACTGATGTTTATACAACAGCATTGCTTCTAACAAAGCCTTCATCAGATGATGACTCTGGGTTCAGGCATGGTTTCGGGGCCGAAGCATCATTACCACGAGCCCAGAGTGCCCCTGGAGTATCTCACGACACCACCAGACTTTGTCAGATTGTTGTCGCTCAGTGGGATTGCCAGATCTATGCTAATGCAGTTAGAGCCTTATCTTGGATATATAATATCAGGTAATAAAAGGAATATGTAGTATTGACCTAAATTTTTTAATCATATGTTGATTTTTTTCTAAACCAAAGATACCAGGATTTTATCATCTATAGTTGTTGGTTAGTGTTTTATGGCATATCAACCCTTGTGGGTTAACACCAAATTATATAATGATTTATTATTGAATAGTCTGTTGGTAACTTTATTTTTAAACAAATTATTAGAGGTCTTTTGTTTGCACACAGTTAAATGGTCTTAAGTTTTCCTAACATTAATAATTTTATTTAATATTTTTTTGCCCACTGTTAAATAGTTTCAAGTATTGCCAAGTAACATTAGTAATTCTATTTATCAAGTATTTCAATCTAATACAAATGTGTTCACATCTATAAGGCTTCAACTGACTTATAATAATAATCTATAGTAAATGATTGAACAGTTCTATATGACTCATAGAGAGGAATCTAACCGGTACAACCACTCCAGGTCAGAGGGGACCTGAGAGTAATGGTAATGAAGGGTTACTCCACATTCCCAAAACTCTAAGACAGGAGCCTCACCATCAGATGAAGTTTGATATTGTTGTATATCGTTGGTTAAATAAAGGTATTCCACAGGTACAAGCCGAAGAGTTGCCAAGTCTATCAGGGAGCGATTAACGCTTTTTCCCCTGAAGTAGTCAGACACCGTCCATTTATATCTTTACCGGTGTCATACTAAAAAGAGTCACTGAGTGTATAGTTCCGGTATAACAGATATCATCCTCAGGACACCCATTAGGAGGTTTATAACTCCTCCACAGGGTTGTAGTCAGTATATTCTATGACCCTAGCAGACAGGGTGGATTATTTTTGGTAGAACATTATACAATGAAAACAGTTACTATTAGTCATTATTTATTACCAAACTCTAAAGCATTGAAACTACATCTAGCAGTAGGTTTGGTTTCTTTGTTTAATGGCATATCAACCTTTATGGGTCATTTACTGCCAAAGCCATTCTTGTAGAATAACAGTAAGGGTAGCATTTAACCAATAGCTGGGGGATAAGGGAGTTCATGCCTTGCCCAATGGTATTAGTCCAACAGTTAACATAAGAAAACGACTGGATTTCAAACTCATTTACTACGATGTCACTGTCCAGCATGTCACCCACTGAGCCACATGGACTCCCTCCTCAAGTAGTCTGAAAATAGGTACGTATATACACAAAATTTAATATATTAAGTATATTTTCAAATGAAATAATTGTTTTTATTACAGTTTTGATGGTATAAATAAAGTAAGTAGATGCACAGAGATACATATAAAAATAAAAATAAATCAAATGATCAGAGAGAAAGATGAATGAACTAATAGATGAGGCGGTTTAACTTAGTTAAATTCAACATACTTTGATGTTGATGAGTCACACAGTTTTATACCAGTAGAAATTTTCTAGCTTTTAATGTAGAGTTACTTCCCTTAGATCTAACTTTACTATTGTTTATTCATCATCTTCAAGTATGGAATTCCATGGCTCTTTTTCGTCATCTGTCCCAATTGTCCATTATTCTTTGCTGGTCATTTTGGCTGGATGCAGTGTCCACACAGAGCCGATCTAAGAAAGTTTTCGCTGGTCAGTCAAAACTGGTGTGTCCATGTGTAGGAGTCCACTGGAGAACGTCAGTTATGAGTTTGTTTTTACTTCAACAACAGTGCCCAGCATTTCTTGTTTGTTTACTCGGATGATGAATTCTCCACTGGCTACCGTGACAGAGGGGCGCCAAAGAAACGTTTTAAAGACTCCTTCAAGAAGACCCTTGGCACATGCCACATTGACCACCACCAGTGGTCAACACTTGCTGCTGACCGTCAGGCCAGGTGCTGCACCATCCACTAGGTCGTCTCCACCTTTGAGGATTCCAGCAGAGCCAACCTCAGGGAGAAACGTTGCAGAAGGAAGATCCAGGGAACCTCAGTAGACATAGCAGACCAGACCTTTAACTGCAGTTGCTGTGGCCGGACTTGCCAGTCCTGCATTGGCCGAGTCAGTTATCAATATGCCTGCAGTCAACATGGACAACCTCCTTCATAAATCTTCGTTCACAAAGTCTAGCCAAGAAGAAGACTCGGATCGTTTGTGAGATGAAATACATCAGCAGTTTTGTGGGGTGATGCTTCCAGTATTTGTTCCGAACAGCACCTATCATTATTGTGTAATTCCCGTCTAGCTTTTTCTCCAGGTGTTTCATTATCATCCAGGTGGTGCAACCATACAGTAGTACTAACACAGCCACAGCTTGGAAGAAATCTTACTATACTTATCTTAGGCTGTGGAGAC
>OY757941.1:41933726-41948726 GCA_963585895.1 Sepioteuthis lessoniana
TGAGGTTGACCCAAATGCTCTTTTTTCAATAGCTATGACATCAAAGTGTAGAGGAGAGCACTACGCGTTTCCCTGGATTGCTCCAGTTATCCTTGATCCATACCTTATAATGCTGAGAGTTAAACAAGGAGGTATCAAGTTGCAGTTTTTGAGTCTTTTGTAATTGACTCAACCTGGGATTGAACCCCAGTCTCCTCAGCCAGTGGCGAACACTGTAGCCATTATGCCAATACCTACACTCTAACACTTCAAACTTAATCTGTCCTTATTTTTTTAGCTATCATTTTTTATCTACTCATGTTTTTTTTCTTAATCGTTTCTAACCATTCTATTAAGTCCATTCTTATCTACTCATGCCTATACAGGGAATTAATAGAATCCATGCAATTAGTATAACTTGATTATGATGATATATATACATATATGTATGTATGTATAGGACACTCTTTACACATGCAAACAAACCCTGACAATGGCCTATGAAAAGTATGAAAGCGCTTGGGACAATTTTGGTAAATTCATCAAACAATTTCAACCTAAAACCAAGACACTTATAAGGAAACTTGAAAGGATCTGAATAAAATTATATAGACAAAATGTGTCTTTATTATTTAATCAAACATGCTTAAATGAAAGACTGCTGCCTAATCACACACACACACACACAGATATATATTATTTATTTTTTTACTGATTGGTACTAAGATCCAGCCTTTGATCAAATCCAAAAAGTCTACCTTATTCAAACTAAGAAGACAGATCTATAAATCAGTAAAAGAAAATCTATGATTAATAGAAAATTGTGAGGACCCTATTTTTCTGGCTTTGTGCCAGACTAACTAAAGCTTAGTAGATAACTCAGCAGTAATGTGCTTATGCCCAAAAAACAAAACATTCTAGAGAACTTAACTCCTTGTTTTTAACTAAAAAAATTCTTTGGTTCGTTGCCATTTCCTCTATTTTTTGGTTGGAATCATGCATCTTGTTGATTTCCTTGGAGAACATTCAAAATAAACCACGTGGACATGTTTTGCATAGTATTCAGTATTCTAAAAATCATCCAATCAGATAAGACATAATGAAAAACATCTAAGTAAACAAAAAAAAAACAATCTTTTTCTGAATTTCTGAGATCATTTAATGTTACTATCATACATCATTAATTCATTCAAACTATTATCTTCATCTTTGTTGTTTTTATCATAAACTTTTGTCGACCTTCCAAAGATGTAATGTTGTTGCTTTGATAAATTTATCATATTTACCAACCCCTCCGCTCGGGTAGGATATGACACAAGGTCAATTTTTAAGCAGAGTTTAACAGGTTTGAATTAAGAGTTTTCCTTCTCCTAGACTTGTTGCCTTACCAAGGCTAAAGAACACAGTCTGCCCTACTATTTACCCATAGCTGGAGGGAGAATAATTGGATTCATACCTTTCCCAAGGGTATTAGTGTGATGTGAAATGCAATCAGTCTTATCCAGGATTTGAACTTGTATCGCCTTGTCCATTTCCTACGACGATAACCATTACACCATGGGCACCTCCTTACACTTTGATATGTTTATTCATTCAAACTATTTATCTTTGTGAATGCTATTTTGAACAAATCCTGGAAGCAGCATCCAAGAAAACAGTAGCTATATGGCCACTTACCTCCAATCTCACCAACCATCCAAGTAAGATAAACTAGATACGTTTTGGCACTGCTGGTAAAGTAAGGATAAACTCATAAGCAAAGTTCTTCTATGGACTCCTACTCATGGACACACTAGTTTTGGCCAACCAAGATTTACACGCATATAAAAGCTGAAAGTCTGACAAAATTAAAGAAAAATTAGATTGATAGAAAATGAATTGAGATAAGAAGAATATGTAGAAAAATTAAATCATTTGAAAATAGAAAAAAGATTATGTAAATATTTTTGAATAAAAAAGAAAATCGTTGTGTGTTATTTTAGCAACAGAAATAACGAAAAAATTCCACATTTTAAAAATTTCAATGAGGCTGTATTCTAAAGAGTATGTACATGGCAAATTGTTCAACCCCTTAAAAATTAACAACTAAATTTTATGAAAAAGTCATTTTTTTTAAAATCTTGTAATAAATTTAAATCTCTCTGATTTATCATTCATTATTCCAAAGGATTTTTCTAACAAAAAACAAAATAAGTCAATGACAAAACAATCAGAGATGTTGAATTTTATTCTGAAAGTCTACTGAGTTTTTGAAATAAAATTCATCTGATGGTGTATTTGGAATCTGTCTCCGTGTGTGTTTTCCTATATTTTGAGTGGGAGAGTCTTTGGGGTGTAGTGGTTAATGTGCTTGACAGCAAAATCATAGTAACCAAGTTATCTCTAGTCATATGTTCACTTTTGAACTAATATCTTAGGAAAAGGCATGAACCTTCTTATCCTCTCCAGCTATATGTTAAATTGTACCACTACTGTTCTTCAGCAAGGATGGATTTGGCATTAATTAACCCAGGCAGGTTAATATGCCATTAAACAAAGAAACCAAGCTCTCTCTCTCTCTCTGTATATATATATATATATATATATGGGGAAGTCTTTGTGGTATAATGGCTAACATGCTGGACAACAACATCATAGTAAGCAAGTTCTTTTACAAGGATGGATTTGGCATTAAATAACCAATGCCATTAAACAAAATAAACCAAACCCATGATTGAAATTAAAGAATTGTTGGCTTTTTGTTTTTTCTTCCTTTAGGGATATTGAATGACCACTTTATATAATCTGTCTGTCAAGTGGATGTCTGGCAAGTGTTCATAACAAAAATATCAATAGGTAATGTTGTTTTAACATTAATCATTTATCTATGAACACACAAAAAGAACTGTTGATTACTGATGTAGATATATATATATATATATATATATATATATATATATATATATATATGTCCATTGTATACCATTGGAACCTTCTCCCATCAAGAATTTTTGGCTTAATCAATTTGTGTTGACAGCACAGAGTGTTCTGGCTCTCTCTTGCCATCTATTCTTATCGTCCGTCACTCCTGGTAGGTCCTCTTTCATATGCTTCTTGTCTGTGAAACCATTTTATTCTATTTGATCTATTGATGTCCTAAGTACATAAAGTGTTGTGTCAATTGGTGAGACAAAAAAAAACCCAGCCAGAGAGAGATTATTATGACACAAATACACACTGTACTTCCAAATCACATGAGTAAATAAGGGGCACTTTCCACTGAGGTTGGAGGTCTGGTCAAAAAAAAAAAAAAATCAGGTACAGAACCTAAAGTGAACTTGGATGAAAAAACCTTGTTAACATAGCATTGTAGACCTGTAAAAGGTCCGGAAGAAAGACACGAACTCGGGATTACATGAAACAAGTATATTGAACGAAAGTATAAATACAGCATAGGTAAAAGAATGTTGAACGTCAGTCTGACTGCTAAAGTGTTTGGCTGGAGAGAACTTAACACCGAGATGAATATTCACCCGGTATTCATAGTGATAGGAAGAGTTCATTATAGTCCGTAAGGTAGGTACCATAACACATAGCGACATTTAACATTAGGACTGTAAACACAATAAACCAGTAACTCAAGCTTACACATCTGCAGCTGAGCATGTAGATATTATATGCATGCAAGAACATAATGAACTAGGATTGAAATACTATAATACTGAAAATGGTTGGACATTTGTCTCAACATCTGCATGGAAAAACTTTGCCAATGCCACCACAGAAATGCTTCTCAATCCTTGAAAATCCCCAAATCGTATTGAGAGAATCCAACCAAGAATTATGAGTGCTACATTTGAACAAGTCCTGGCGGCAACACCCCGCAAGACACCAACTGTACGGCCACCTGCCTCCTATCACGAAAACTATTCAAGTTAGACGGACCAGATATGCAGGACACTGCTGTAGAAGCAGGGACGAACTCCATAAGAGTACATCACTTATGATGTACTCCTATGGACCCCCACATATGGCCGGGCAAAAGCAGGACGACCAGCACAAACATACATTCAGCAACTATGTAAGGATACGGGATGTTGTCCTGAAGACCAGCCTAGGGCAATGAACGATGGGGAAAAGTGGCGAGAGAGGGTCAGGGATATCCGTGCTACCAGCACGACATGATGATGATGATGACATTTAATGGCGACCCTTGCACAACAATCATCTTTTGCAACCGTCCTAACAATGCCAATAAAAAAAAAATCTCACCACTTTCTACAACAGGGTATCTTCCCTTGTTCAACGCATTTCCAAACACAAGATTCTAATCATCTGTGGAGACATGAAAGGGAAGATAAGCAAAGATGGAAATAAATTTTGCTTACACAATTTACCAAAATGAAATGATTAATATCAAGCAAACTTTTCACAATTTGAAAATAGGAGGGGAAACATAGGAACAAGAAAGCTTAATCAGCTGTTGCTTCACGCAGAGGCTTTTCAGTGGACTGTCTAGCATCCATGCCAGATGATGAATGCTCCATAGCAGACTTGAGGCAAAGAGGCCCCCAGCTTCAGCTAGGCCACCTTCGGGTGGGCAAACTGCATCACTGACCCCTTTGTCACCCTTGTATAGCACTGGACCTTGCTGTCCAGTTTAAGCTATAATCAAGCATCCGTGCCTGGACCCAGATTTGGGTCCAAGTCCAACTGGACTCATTAGGCCCACATTGCACTATCTGGGCTGATGACCAATGGAGTCCAGCTGGGCTTGAGCCCGACCTTTTTCTCCTCTAATTCTCCCTATAATCGACCTTCGGGTCATTGACCTTGTGTTAAGTCCTGTCTGGTGGGAGGCAGAGACAAATATCAAAAAGTGGATAAATAGTGCTTTGTCCTGTGAAGGAGTATCTTTCAATGAGAGAATCGTCTTGGCAAAGATATGCCTGCATCTACACGGAAATAAGAAACAAAGAGTTAAAACCACACATTATGACTGGTCTTTAATTACTAATGAGGATATAAGCAATAGATATATTGTAACTGAAAGAAGTAAGTTTGATAATCTTTAGGAGATATCTAAAAGACATAGTCTGAATGATGAATATAAAAACTTTGTTACCACCCTCATAAAAACAATAGTTGAGTGTATACTAATCTGTTGAATCATTGAAGGAGTATGGGTGAAAACTCTTGAGGCAACACTACTGTTTGTAGATATCTCCAAGGCATTTGATTCCATACGTAGAGGAAAGTTAGAGCAAATACTACTTGCATCTGGTTTCCCCCAAAGAAATTGTAACTGTTATAATAATGCTTTATAAAACCCCAAAAGCAAGGGGGTTCACTCACTTGATATCAATACTGACTTCTTCAACATTGTCGCAAGAGACTTATAAGGAAATACATTCACACCATATTTGTTTATAAAGTTGATCTTAGTCGAGGGAGACCCAAATGCTCTCTTTCCAATGGCTAACCCACCAAGGTGTAGGGGAGGGCGCTACTCCTTTCCCTGGATTACTCCACTTTACCCTTGATCCTTACCTTAAAATGCTGAGTGTTAAGCAAGGCAGCATCAAGTATCATTTTTTTAAAGTCTTTGGTATAACTCGACCTGGTATTGAACCCCTGTCTCCTGGACCACTGGTGAACACTCTACTCATTAGGCTAATAGCCCGGTATATTTGTTTAGAATTTGCTATAATGATATAGAAATAACTTTCTTTGGAATTAAAAAAAAAAAAGATTAAGCATCAAACTTTCAGATTATAAACGAATTTTTAAGGAAAATTTTTCCAATTTAGTTTTTAGAGTGGGGATCAGTTTTTATTACATTACTTTTACATCAAACAGGACACCCTTTGGACAGCGTTCCAATGGTCTATATATGCTGAATTTCTTTTCCTGCCCCACCAAGCTGTCGTTAAACTTTTGGCATTTTAGCAGAACAAATATCTTAGGACACATACCATTGTATTGCTGTTTCATTTGTAATTTCAACCAGGTCTTGAAAATTATAGAATATTATTGTTGCTAAACTTTTTCACAATTTCCACTCATTTAGTAGTGGTCATGACTTTCAAAGTAAATTTTTTAATTAACACCGTCAAGAAAATTGGGATGTTCTTTTTGAAATAAAAGTAATGAAGCAAACTAATCCCCCACCCACAGTAAAAATTAAACAGGTAAGTTTTACCCCAAAATTTATTGATTATCTGAAAGTTTAGTTCTTTGTAGATGTTATTCTGAAGAAAATTTTACAGAAAGATCCATAACAAAAATTTTTGAGGGTAGAGTTTCCAACGATACAAGTTCTGTATATTTATATATACGTGGTGCATTCAATAGGTTTCTAGACTTTTTTTGTACAGCCATTTAAAATTGTCATAGACTTTTGAAAATTCAGTATCTTATTGCTACACATCGTGTGAGATGACTGACCAATTTTTATCATTTCAGCTTCAAATGAACAGTTACAGCAGCAATTGGAATAGACCCTACTAAAGCCTGATTCTCACAGCTGATGAATTTCAAAAATACAATCTGATACTTTAGAAGAGCGATATGCTATAAAATTCTGTTTTAAATGCGTCAGACTGCTTTTCAACCATTTTGCATGAATTGAGCATCATTTTTTGAGGGGCATAAGCGATTCAAGGAAGGTAGGGAGTCTGTGAGGGATGATGAGAGGTGTGGGAGAAGTAAGGAAGTCAATACACCACAGTTGATGGGCCAAAGGGTTAGGGTTAGGGTTAGTATGTTGAGATTTTTAGGGAGTTCAGGGAGAGATTCCTTGGGAAGAGGCCAGCACTCTTCAAATTGGGTCAGTGGCATTTTCACCCGGACAATGCACTAGTCCACAACTCCATCTTTGTCACAGACTATTTGACCAAGATGGGCATCAAGGCAGTTGCTCACCCTCCCTATAGTCCAGACCTTGCTCCCTGTGACTTTTGGTCATTGCCTAAGCTCAGAGGCTGTCGTTATGAGACAATTGAGGAGATGAAAGAGGCTGTGACGAAGGTCATTGACACGCTCACACAAGAGGACTTCCATGGGGCATTCTAGAAGTTGTTGGAACAGTACAAGTGCATTGTAGCTGGAGGAGATTACTTTGAAGGGGACTAAAGTTTCATGTGTGTACTATCAATAAAAGTGCCCATACGAAAAAAGTCTGGAAACTTATTTAATGATCCTCGTATATACACACAGTCATACTGGAAGTAAATAATTGAAATGAATCCGACTGTATGAAGAAAATAGGAAAACAAAGTAATCCAAAAGTGATGGATTTATTATAAAGGAAAGTCAATGTTAAAATGTTTCGGTTTTAGGAACTCTTCATCAGGACTTTAAGATGGTGAAACAAGTGTTGCTTGAACAATGATGGATGCTTTAATAAAATAAAATAACAGTGGAAAAGAAAAAAAAAAAAATATATATATATATACAAAGAAAGATCATATAACCATTCAATCATTCAATCAGCATTCTTTTTCAAAAAAATATCATGTGATTGGCACAGGCAATGATATTGAAATGTATGGAATTTCTATGCGATACAACTGATTGAAAGATTATAAAAGCTAGAAATTCGTCAAAACACTCCAGAAAAAAGAAGAGAAAAAAGAAAAGAAAAGGAAAAGAAAAGAAAAGTTTGCTATATTCATGTATAAGTAAGTAAAGTTGTCTCCCTTTAGTCGAGGGTGACCCAAAGGCTCCCTTTTCAATAGCTACTACACCTGGGTGTAAGGGATGGCGCTACTCTTTCTCCTGGATTGCTCCACTTTACCCTTGATATGTACCTTATAATGCTGAGTGTTAAGCAAAGAGATATCAATTACCATTTTTTTAAGTCTTTGGTATGACGCGACCTGGGACTGAACACTGGTCTCCTGGGCCATTGGCAAAACAGTAAGTTGACACAATCATCAGACTTAGTTGACTTTGTGTCTAAGCTTAAGGGTCCTGGTTGAAAAATATGTGAAAATATAAAAATGTTATAATTCATAATTGAACAGTCTTAAAGGATGTCAAATTATAAATTAGAATATTTTACAGGCATTAGTGAAGTGTGTATTCATCCACCCCCTCCGTCATAGGCAGGATGTGATGCAAGGTCAATTTTCAAGTGGAGTACATCTGGTTTCAATTCAGATTTTTCTTTCTCATAGCCAATGCTAAAGAGCCTAGTCTGCCCTACTATTTACCCATAGATGGGGTAGAACAGATGGATTCATGCCCTTTCCAAGGATTGTAGCATGAAGTGAAATGAAAACACCCATGCCCAGGATTTGAGCTTGGGTCCCTGATTCCATTCCTTCTGATGGGAACCATTATACCAAATGTGATGTATCAACCCAACCCCTAGACTATGGGTAGAATGTGTCAAGTCATTTTTTAAAGCAGGGTAAAGCGGTTTTAAATTTAGAGTTTTCCTTATCAAATCTGTCCTACAATTTAATCATAACTGGGGTTGGGGAGAACAGATGGATTCATGCCTTTTCCAAGGGCTAATGCATCAAGCAAAATACTGATAACCTCATCCAGGATTTGAACCTCAATTGCTGATTCTATTCCATATGATGGCAATTTTTATGGTTCGTGTGCCTCCTCATGAGGCAATAGGGATATAGAAATGGTGATTCTCCGGATGGAATTCAGGCCAACTGGCTACATGTACAGTATTGGGAAAAAGGCTTGGACACACATAAGAAGCATTTATTTTCCTCAGACATGTGCTCACTTGGCATGAGCAAAGGACAAATCGCAAATTAAGATATCAAATCAATGAAAATCCTTGAACATTTTAGTAAGACAATTGATGAAGCTTATGACAAGTTAGGATATTTTATGACCCCTTAATATTTGATAGGGTGTCCATTAGCATTACTCCTTCATGGCATCTGATCAAGTGATTGACAAAAATCAATAAGAAAAAGATCATGATAAATGACAGCTATTCAATTTCTTTATAATGTTGCAAAGCGACAGTCTATAATCGTGATATACCACAATTTGACCTTTTTCCAACTCAGACAACTGCTTACTTACTATGAACAAAGGACTAATCACAAATTAGGATACCAAATCAAGGAATGGAAAATCCTTAGAAATTTTATTTAGACAAGTGATGACAATTCATTTTGCTTACAAGTTAGTACAATATATGACTACTAAATATTTCGTAGGGCGTTCATTAGCATCTATTATTGCCAGATAGCATCTGGTCATATTTTCAACAAGTAATTGACAAAGATCAATAAGAAATGATCATGATAAATAATGGCAAATTCAATTTCTTTACAATATTACGAAGTGACAGTCCACAATTATTGTTTGGCGCAAGTTGACCTTTTTCAAACTCAGATAACAGCTTTCTTTGCATGAGCAAATGACTAATCACAAATTAGGATATCAGAAATTTCTTATTTTTTCATATTTCTGAGAATCTTCTTTTTAGAAAATGATGGCATGTTGCTACAACTAAGGGAACTTTGACAACTATAATCAAGGGAAATAATCACTTCCTATGTGTGTCTAAGCCATTGAAGTTTCAAGAAAACTTGTGGTAATAATAAAAAGATAATTTAGTTTTTTCTTGGTCTGTTTTTGTCTTAGCAATGGAATAAAAACTGACCACTTGTGTTCTAAAATAGCACCTGTTATTCTGGTCTGTAGAATACAGCAACTGCACCTCTGCAGGTGGGTAAGACCCCAGGTCCACTCTGATCTGGAGTGATAATACCTGTTAGGGTGCCATCTATGAATCAAATAGAAATAATTAATCATTTTCTAAACTTGAAACCATTTAATTGTGAGCAAACAAATGAATGTGTAATTGTATTATTAGTATTACATTGCAATATTTGGAACCATTTAACACTAAGTGCAAATGAAACTATTAGTGTTTGATAGCAATACTTGAAACCATTTAACTGTGTGCAAATAAATGAGTGATGTTAAACTGAATTATCACTATTACATAGTAAGTCCAGGGAATGAAGTATCGCCCTCCCCAACACCTAGGTTTAGTAACTATTGAAAAGGGAGCCTTCTAGTCGCTATCGACTACAGTCTCCAACTTTACACAGCAAGTCTTAAAATCATTTAACTGTGTACAAATAAAACTATTAGTGTTTGATAGCAATACTTGAAACCATTAAACTGTGTGCAAATAAATGAGTGATGTTAAACTGAATTATCACTATTGCACAGAAAGTCTTAGAACCATTTAACTGCGTGTAAACAAATAAATTCTGGCTCATTTAACAGCAAACTATTTCTTTGTAACTCATATATATTTAGAATATATGTATGAACAGGATTTAGCATTAAATAACCCACAAGAGTTGATATGCCATAAAATACAATCAACCAACCAAGATTAGGTTTGAAAAGTTGCTATGGCAGAAATTGGTGATTAAATAAGGAAATTTGTGAATTTAATAAAATGTTACTTAATAAAAAAATTTGATAACAAGATTCTAATTAAAAAAAAACAAACTCTCACTTATTGTTGTCTGATTGTTATTAAAAAAACTTTTTTCATATTCTGTACATTCCATGGCAAAATTTTTCTTCTTTTTTTTCGATTTTTTGCTAAAAAATCCAAAACTAACAGCCTCGGATTTTCAAGATGACAAAACCTCTGCTTGAACCACTTAGCTTGGCCCAATCAACTAATGCAAATAAAAATACAATTTACTTTAAATGGATTAATGCACTTTGAGTGCACATCTGCCTGACAAAAAACAAATTTAATATACTGATTACTTAAATATAGACGTGTGTATGTGTGTGTGCATATATATATATATATATATATATAATGTATGCATATACACACACAAATGTATAAATATGCATATATACATACACAAACGTATACATAAGGTTATACATACACAGGTACACACAAACGTAGAAATGCATATATACATATATATGCACCCTCAAATGTATGTCTGCATATACACACACACTTATATATGCATATACATATGAGTATACATATATGTACAAACTTATGCAAATATACATACATAAACACACACAAATGTGTATATATATATATATATATATATATATATATATATATATATATATATACACAAACAAACATGTACATGCATATACACACACAAATATATGTATATATATATACACACACACAAACAAACATGTACATGCATATACACGCACAAATGTGTATGTCTATATATATATATATATATACAAATAAATGTGTGTATATATATATATATATATATATACACACAAACAAACAAACATGTACATGCATGTACACACAAAATGTGTGTATATATATATATATATATATATATATACACACACAAAGAAACATGTACATGCACATACACAAACAAATGTGTATGAATATATATATATATATATATATACACACACAAACATGTCCATGCATATACACTCACAAATGTATATATATATATATATATATACACACAAACAAACATGTTCATGCATATAAACACACAAACTTATACTTGCATATACATACTGACACAAGATTATGCATGTGTATTCTCACACACAAACATATACATGTATAAACACACACACCAAGATATACCTGTATGTACACATGTATATACACATAATCTTCTAAATATGCATATACACACCTAAGCATATATATATATATATATATATATATATATATATATATGTATATATATATATATATATATATATGTATGTACATCTTCGCATTTACAAGTGCATATCGACATAAATGTACATATCTATGGGGAAGGGAAATAACATGTGAAAACCAATTTGATAGTATGTTTATATACATGTTATTACATTTGTTTCCGTAGGAGCTTTCTAAGATAATGACTGAGAAAAAAAATTTTTAATTTTAAGAAAAGTATTTTTATGAGCTCGTCATGGCAACATAATTAAGTAGACCAATCATAAAATAGGAAATGAAAAATGTAGGGAAAGAGAAACGCTCAAAATTTTGCTTACATAAGATATTTTATCTATACACACACACACACACATAAAAGCATATACACACAAACATATATCTATATACACATGCCTATAAAGATATACACTCAAATATATGTATATATACATTCCTATACATATACATAGACACAAACATGTATGTATAAGCATACCTACACTTACCCAAATACAAACATACATAGGTATATATACATATCTAAAAACATATTCAGATGCATATACGAGGATCATTAAATAAGTTTCCAGACTTTTTCGTATGGGCACTTTTATTGATAGTACACACATGAAACTCTAATTCCCTTTGAAGTAATCTCCTCCGGCTGCAATGCACATGTTGTACCATTCCAACAACTTCTGGAAGGACCCATGGGAGTCCTCTTGTATGAGCATGTCAATGACCTTCGTCACAGCTTCTTTCATCTCCTCAATTGTCTCATAACGACAGCATCTGAGCTTAGGCAATAACCAAAAGTCACAGGGAGCAAGGTCTGGACAATAGGGAGGCTGAGGAACTGTCTTGATGCCCATCTTGCTCAAATAGTCTGTGACAAGGATGAAGTTGTGAACTGGTGCATTGTCCTGGTGGAAATGCCACTGACACGTTTTGAAGAGTGATGGCCTCTTCCCAAGAAATCTCTTCCTGAATTCCCTTAAAACCTCAACATAGTAACCCTAACTGTTTGGCCAATCAACTCTAGTGTATTGACTTCCTTACTCCTCTCACATCTCTCATCATCCCTCACAGACTCTCTGCCTTCCTTGAATCTCTTATGCCACTCAAAAACTGATGCTCAATTCATGCAGGATGCGCCAAAAGCAGTCTGAAGCAATCCATATGTTTCTGTGGCATTTTTTTCCAAGTTTAAAACAGAATTTTACTGCATATTGTTCTTCTAAAGTGTCCTCATGTCTAGATTGCATTTTTGAAATTCACCAGCTGTGACAATCGGGCTTTAGTAGGGTGTATTCCAATTCCTGTTGTAGCTGTTCATTTGAAGCTGAAATCATAAAAATTGGTCAATTATCTCATAAGATGTATAGTGTCACGTGGTCTCCCAGTGAGACGATAGAAATAAGATTACTACTATCCCTGTGTGTGAATTAACAGTGGCAAGGCATCAGAGAATGACCGTTAAGACACCATAGTAATGTGGGTCAATCCCCAATGTAACAAACCCAGGTCAGAATGGAAAAACAGATGTTTGTACTTGGTGACCTGATGGATAAAGAATGGGATACGGGGTGACATCTAGTAGCCCTAAGGAATCACCTGACCAGGGGGAAGAAGAGAGAAGCCAAATGATTGGCTGGGACCCTGAAACAAAAGTGGGGACTCCTTCCTGTCAGCGGAAATAGATAATAAGAAAGTTAGTTATTGGCCAGGCTTCGTGGTGGACGGAACCAAAGCCAAGTACTCCGGGTAAAAGAAGACGAAAAGAATATCTCGGACATGAAGGAGCCATTTCTTCAAGCCAGTATTAAAAATAGTATAAAGTCTATTAGCCCGTAAAAGAGGAAATATTCTCCACAGGAACTCCATCAAAAAAAGATAAGTAAACTTTGAGACCGTTTTTCCTTATACCCAATTTTATATACCCCCTCTCTCTCTCTCTCTCTCTCTCAATTTGAAGAAAAACGAAAGAAAAGAAAAGAAGAAAGACATTTATGTTCATGGACTATTCATTTATGATATATTTGACACATTGAAGGTGTATATCTATGTGTAGTAAAAGATTGATATATTTTAATGTTCCCACCTGCTTGAAGTTGTTATTTGTAGGGTCTGCTACGAATTTGTTTGTCATATTTCTTTTTCAGCTTCTATTCACCTTATGATATGCTCGCTTAAAATTGTTCTATTAATTCCTTTAAAATATCACACGGGAAACCGGAATTGCTGACTACTTTAACTAATATTATTACGTCTAAACCTAGAGGTCCATATCTTCCATTGTTCTAGGGGAGGAAGACTAGCAGCTTTGGTGGGTGTGTGTATAGTGTGAAAATTGGAACCCCTTGCCAGCGGCGGTCAGTCTAGCCCTAAATTAATCCCCCACATAATATGGCAGTTCTTATATGCCTGAGAAAAAAACTCGGAACGAGGACTTATTCTACAAGGGATCAAGTGCCAACCTGCCCCGTAATCACACATGCGAAAATAAAGTCCTGTTTTGGGATTTTAAAGAATTTGCCGTCACAATAGCAATAAGATACTGAATTTTCAAGAATCTATGCCAATTTGAAATACCAGTACAAAAATAGTCTGGAAACTTATTGAGGGCACCACGTACATATACACAGAAATACAGATATGTATATACATATGCCTATATACATATCTATATGCATATACATACAAATATATATATATATATATATATATGTATATACATATGCCTATATACATATTTACATGTATATACATACAAACATGTATATATAAATACACATACAAACACATGCCTAAAATATACATTTACATATAAACATAGATATGAGTATACATATTTACACACATATACATATGTATATATATATATACAGGCATATACACATGCCTATATATCTCCACACACATATATATATATATATATATGCATATACGCATAAACATATATATGTATATATACACATGCCTATATATATATCCATATATATATATATATATATATATATATGGATGTACACAAGAACTCATATATATACACATCTATATCAGTTAAGATAGCGTTGGTCTGCATGGTTGGTGTTTTATGACATATCAACCCTTATGGGTTATTTAATGCAAAATTTTCTTTATATATATATATATATATATATATATATATATATTTCATTCAGAAAAAACAACAAACCGGTCACATTAGAATTATAAATTTATTTCCATCCTGTTACGCGTTTTTGAAAAATTCAAAAACATGAAAAAAATTTAACAGGACTTCTTCAGATCCTACGGATAAGATAAATCAGAATAGACACAGAAAAGAAGGTGGGAGGGAATAGAAGAGGTGTGAA
>OY757941.1:41953726-42093726 GCA_963585895.1 Sepioteuthis lessoniana
GGTTGCCAAGCAATAAACTCAACCCTGCAAAGCAGGTATAGCTAGAGAATAAGTCCCCGGAGATTAGGTGATCAATCTTCAACTACCCACTCGGCACGAAGCTGAAAAAAGCTATGGAATATGACGGTGATAACAGTAATAGCTGGTGCACTAGGATGTAATCTGGAAGAACTGCTGAGAGTGATGGATGATAGGGACGGATGGTGATAGAGAATCAGGGAAATCTGTGCCTTATCTAGGGTGAGGAAGTTAATTTTGTGTTGGAATTGGTTTCTCTGAAGACTTCCATTAACAACACAAGAATGCTATGAGCTATCTTGAACAAGTCCTGGAAGCAACATCCCGCGAAACAATAGCTGTACAGCTACATACCGCCCATCTCAAAAACCATACAAGTAAGACAAGCCAGACATGTGGTACACTGCTGGAGAAGCAAGGACGAACTCATAAGTGACGTTCTTCGATAGACCCCTACACGTGGACGTGCCAGTGTTGGCCGACCAGCAAGAAATTATTTACATCAGCTCTCTGTGGACACAGGATGTAATCTGGAAGACCTTCTGAGAGTGATTGATGATCCTATTAATCAACCCCTCTGCTCGGGCAGGATATGACATAAGGTCAATTTTTAAGCGGAGTTTAACAGGTTTGAATTCAGAGTTTTCCTTCTCCTAGACTAGTCGTCTCACCAAGGCTGAAGAACCTAGTCTGCTCTACTATTTATCCATAGCTGGAGGGAGAATATTTGGATTCATACCTTTCCCAAGGGTATTAGTGCTATGTGAAATGTAATCAGGCTCGTCCAGGATTTGAACTCGTGTCGCCGTGTCCATTTCCTGCGACGATAACCATTACACCACGGGCACCTCCACAAAGAGAGTGATGGATGATAGGGATGGATGGTGAGAGAGAATCAGGGAAATCTGTGCTGTCAACACGACTTAAGGATAATAACTATTTACTCTGAGCTGGAAAGAGAAGATATGCATTCATAGCTTTTTCAAAAGCATAAGCACGAAATAAATGTATTTAACTGACCTTCCACCCAGTCGATATATAACGTTTTATTGTGGGGAACCATGCACAAATCGAGATTCATGTACGGTGATGCAAAAAACTTTGTCCCACTGGCATTCCTCTGTTGGAGCACCTCGGGCGCCGAGAAATAAACCCAACCCTCCAAACCAGATATAACTAGAGAATAAGTCCCCTGAGACTGGCTGATCAATCTTCAACTACCCACCCGGCACGAATGCCAGGTAGCCCGCATGGGAGCATAGCATAAAGTGAAACACAAGCAGCAGAATATCCAGAATTCGGGTCACCAAGTTAATTTCCTGCAACGATAACCGTTACGTCCTGAGCGCCTCCACCGAATAAAAATTAAAGGAAAACCTAGAAAAATATCTGGACCTTGCTAAAGAGCTTATGAAGCAATGGAGTGTGAAGGTCAAGGTCACATAAATCATATTTGGTATCATTGGAACAACACTGAAAAACAAAGAGACTGAGGAAAATAAAAATTCAGACCACAGCACCACTGAAATCAGCCGGAATATTGAGGAGAGTCCTGGAGAGCTGAGGAAACTTGCAGTCACTTGGATTTCAGCAAAAATCACCTTTTTTAACTGATGTAAAAACTCGCAGAGAGGATAATAATAATAATAATAATAATAACGAACAGACCAAGATAGTCAACAAAAAAGAGAACCTGGTGATTAGTTGATTGTGTCATCACGGCAGACGACAGAGTAAAAAATAAAGAAAGCGAAAAGAGAGACAAGTACCTAGGCCTTGCTAGAGAACTGAAAAATACTATGGAACATGGAAGTGACTGTGATACCAATTGTAATTGGTGCATGAGGAAAATTCACAAAGGATTAGTAAAGAGATTGAAAAACTTGGAAATAAGAGGACAAGTGGAGACGACCCAGACTACAACATTATTAAAATCGGCCAAAATACTGAGAAGAGTCCTGGAGACTTAAGGAGACTTGCCGCCAATGAAAAACCATCAGCTAACGTTGGAGTGAAAAACAGTTCTATTTCTAACAATTCAATTTAGCATAAGTCAAAGTTAAATGGTTCCAAGTATTATGTATCACTATCAATTCGATTAAACATTGGTCATTTATTTACACACTGTTAAGTGATTAAACAGTTCAATTTCAAACAATTCAATTTAGTATAAGTCACTTACTTGTGCTCATTTTAAATGTGAAACAGTTCCATTATGACCCATAGATAAGACCCTATCAGGTGCTACCACTCCGGGCTATGGTGGACCTGGGAATGATGGCAATGAAGGGTTTGTCCGCGTTCCCCAAAACTCCAGGGTTGAAGCCTCATCATCAGATTTTTTAGGATCATATCCAGAACATTCGTTGAGAGTGGGGTCTTATGCCTCTATAGAAATGCAGCCGGTGTATTCTACAGCCCCAGTCGACTAGGCTATGTCAATTCTTTAAATGAACCATTTTCTTTAGTAACATTGTAAGCTCGTGAACTTTTTCATTCCAGCAGCCGAAAAACTGGGAAAATACTTTGAATATGTAAGTCTTCACACAATAACTATTATATCACATATTTATGTAATTAAGTACTTAAACCAAAAAACTTTTCAAGTACACGATTGGACTTTTCTCCATAATTATTTTTTTAGTAGTTCATATGATTTATGTGTTTATTCTTTAAGTTTGCTCAGGCAATAAATTTGACAATTCATTATGATTCGTTTTATATAGTTTAGCACAAGGAAATATTCTTTGCGGTGTTGCTTTGTGTCCTGTGGTGGGGTGCTCTCGACCGGCTGTGGTTGCGTGCCGCACAGTTCGTTCGGGTGTGTTCCACCACTGGATACATCACCTCTGGCCTCAGGGGGCCTTCCCCCCAGGCTTTAACCCTCTTCGGAGGGGTTGGGTTTATCGCCCGACGCCTGAGGCGTCCCGAAAAGGGGAATGCCGACGGGGTCCGAGGCATTTTTGGAACTGCCTGTCGCGTTGGGCCCTGCGACAGGACCCACCTTAAAAACGGCCTTGTGCCACATTCGTACGCTGGTGGGGCGTAGGATAAATATCAGCACAAGGAAATATTAAACTGTGATACATTTCCTCTGCTATAAGTGTCCGAATTGTTTTCCTCTCACACTCAAATTACTGTAGCGGTGAGTAATGGTACTCAGATACGACAAACATACGAAAACAACTTTCAAGCCGTCAATACTAAAGCCGACACTGCAACAGTAGGAATGGAATTTGGTATTGAGAAGTGTACAATACTAATAATGAATAAGGGAAAAATTGGAACAAAAGAAAATTCTAAGCGAAAGGAAGCGCAAATACTTAAGAAATTTAGAAGCAGACACCAGAAGAAGCGTTAGCAAAGTAGAACAAAGCAATAACCCGAAAACAATCACTGTCGCCGAAACTTAAATGAATAAATACCTAAGCAGTCTCCTTTCTAAGATACTCTGGGCCTTTCCAACACTTGACAATAAAGGAATTTAGAAACCAGAATCTATCCTGAAAAATATGACCCACAATATTCTCCGGGATTTTGAGATAAAAAAACGATCACCTAATCCAGGTTAGAAGAACAGACTTTGCTGTAATCACCCAAAAGAAACGAAGATGTGAACAAAAGAACTACATCGTTCCTGAAAACCACAGACTTGAAATAAAGGGAAACGAAAAACAAAGAAAATCCAAAGTCTTTGCCGGAGAGATAAAGAAAATTGTTGAACATGAAGGTGACAGTTATACCAATCATACTTAGAACATTTGTAGTATTTGTCAAGAACCTGGAGAAAAGATAAAGGAAACTGAAAATCCGAGGAAGAATTGAAACTGCCTAGACCACAGCACTGCTGAAATCCGCCAGAAGAGATTTCAAGAGCTAAGGAGACTTGCTGTCACTCGGAACTCAGGCAAGGCTTCGAGTTACTGCTGGCTTGAAAATCTCAAAAAGAAAGAATAATTAGAGAAAGAGCTAGAAAGGTGAAGGATTTCATGTACACGGATGATATGAAAATGTTTGCCCAAGTCAAAAAGGTCTTTGAAACAATAGTACAAACGGTTTGAATCTTCAGCCAAGACACAGGAATGGAATTTGACTCTGAGAAATGCGAAATGCTGAAAATGAATGCGAAGAAGAGATAACAGAAGAAATGGAACGATGCAATCCAGAAAGTACCAGAACTCTCTGAGAGGAAACAACAAATACCTGGCAAACTTAGAAGCAGATGCTATCAAACTAGCAGAGATGAAAGAAAAAGGAATCAAAGAATTTCTCAGAAGGAATCAAAGAATTTCTCAGAAGAAATAGGAAACTACTCAAAATCAAAATTGCCCAGTCGGCTGGAGGGGGCTGTAGGATACACCGACTGCGCCTCTGAAAAGGGGTAAGACCCCACCTCCAACGAGTGTCCTGGATATGACACAACAATCTGATGCTGGAATAATACTGGTGCTTTGGAGAATGCAGAGTATCCCATCATTGCCATTGCTCCAAGGTTCACTCTGGCCCGGAGTGGTAGCACCTGGTGGGGCCCTACCTGTTAAATAGGGTTCAATAGAACAAAACTGAGTACTTATGCTAAACTGAATTACTTAAAATAGAACTGAATTTTTGAATTTGACATTTAACTGTTGTTGGAAGTAACAAGAAAGGGAGATAACTCCAAGGTTGATTATGAGTTATCCCACGGGAAATGGGAGCATACCTTCTGACCGCTGACGTTAGGGGGACAATTCAAGGATGGCGGACTGACACTGAACACATGAAAACCTCTATATCTCCATTTCCACAAATTCCAGAGTAGTGCCCATTAAGTTATCTTTCGTTACATAAAAAAAACAACTGTTAACTACTAACAGCCTTTCTTGGTGATTATTTCAATTCAACAAAGACACCACTCGGCATAAACTCAAACACTACAACTTTGTAAACAAAAACTATACTTATACTAAACTGAATTTCTTGAATGAGAACAGTTTGACTACACAGCTTGAAATAGAAATGTTTTTGGCAATTGACTGTGTACTGATGCTTAACTGATTTGTTTGAAATAGAACTGTTTATTTGTATAAAAATGGATTTGGCATTAAATAACCTACAAAGGTTGATATGCTATAAAAACCAACCAACCAACCAACCAAAATCAAAATCTGTAGCAGAAACTTAAATCAAAGACAGTTCCAAGGCAGTCTCTTTTGTAAGATGCTCTAGACATGACCCAAACTGGATAATAGAGGAACTCGAAAACCTGAATCACAGAATGAGAAAACTGATGACGATGCACAAGGCATTTACACTCGAAAAAAATCAACCGAAAAGTAAAAAAGCTGGAAGAGAACATGACTGCATGGAGGATAGTAAAAATGCAGCAATTGAGGTTTTGAAGAGCACTCAAAGAATACAGAATGGGACTTAAGACTAAAATTGCACATTAAAAACGAGTAGTCATAGGGTACGGATAAGTTATTAAAAGAAGTTGTTTTTAAAAGCCAGTACACCGGAATAAAAACAGTAATCCATAAAAAATTTCCAAAATTATCAGACTTCATCAACTAAGAGAGTTGGTCAGGCATGCCGGCAACACAGGTGGGTTTAGGGGTTCGTTGCCCTTTGAATCCCAACAAAAGAAGCTGGACTTTTCGATACGACTTCTTTTATGGCCGGGGATATAAATGGGAGAAGACGTAGCTGTGGTCTGGACGCTTCCAATTCTTTCTCGGATTACTAGTTAATTAAAACTCAAGTAATATGAGAGATTAAAACATATAGAAAATGAAACAAAACTCATATAAGATCCAAAACTTAAACGATACGGGATATATATATATATATATATATATATATATATATATATATATATATATATAAGCAAGTTTTGTTGAAGACGATGGAACACTATTATTTTTAATCTTATTTTTTCAAGTCTCCTTGTTATTTTTCTTGCATCGGGAAGTAGGAGGTAAAGGAATAAAGTATTCAATCGTCTTTAACAAAACTTGCTTGAATAATAACTTGCTGCCAAAATATACGCTCTTCAATATATATATATATATATATATATATATATATATATATATATAAAAGAGGAAAATGGAAATAAATCCAACGGTCTGGAAATATAAAATATGAAGATATTCAGAGTATTGTTTATTTTTATCTGAATAATATGCAAAACGTTCCGTTTATTATTTTATTTTGTTTAACCATCTTCAGGGCGATGTTAGTATGCGATATTCACTCTCACACGAATTTTTTTTTTCAAATTAAAAAATAAAATGAAAAAATGTGAAAATTCTTTTAACGTTTTATAATCAGTAATAGCGTTCTAATTCAAAATCAACGCGACGCAATGTTAAAAAATATTTCATTTTTTCTGATTGATTTATTCATCCATTTTTAAAAAAGCTTAATGCATTTGCTATATATATATATATATATATATATATATATATATATATATATATATATATATATACGAGGGGCATTTAATAAGTTTCCTGACTTTTTTCGTAGGGGCATTTAAAATGGCCGTAGACTCTTGAAAATTCAATATCTTCTTTCTATACATCTTATGAGATGACTGACCAATTTTTATGATTTCAGCTTCAAATGAACAGCTACAGCAGCAATTGGAATACAACCTACTAAAGCCTGATTGTCACTACTTCTATTTTAAACTTGGAAAAAATACCACAGAAATATATGGAATGCTTCAGACTGCTTTTCGACCATCTGTTTTTGAGTGGCATAAGAGATCCAAGGAAGGCAGGAAGTCTGTGATGGATGATGAGAGGTGTGGGAGGGGTAAGGAAGTCAATACACCAGAGTTGATTGGCCAAAGGGTTATGGTTAGGGTTACTATGTTGAGGTTTTAAGGGAGTTCAGGAAGAGATTACTTGGGAAGAGGCCAGCACTCTTCAAATCGGGTCAGTGGCAATGCACCAGTCCACAACTCCATCCTGATCACAGACTATTTGTCCAAGATGGGCATCAAGCCTCAGCCTCCTTATAGTCCAGACATTTCTCCCTGTGACTTTTGGTTATTGCCTAAGCTCAGAGGCTGTCGTTATGAGACAATTGAGGAGACGAAAGAGGCTGTGACGAAGGTCATTGACACGCTCACACAAGAGGACTTCGATGGGTCCTTCCAGAAGTTATTTGAACGGTAGAACAAGTGCATTGCAGCCGGAGATCACTTCGAAGGGGACTAGAGTTTCATGTGTGTACTATCAATAAAAGTGCCCATACGAAAAAAGTCTGGAAACTTATTTAATGATCCTTTTATATACACACACAGTCATACTGGAAGTAAATAACTGAAATGAATCCGACAGTATGCACCTCGTATATATATATATATATATATATATATATATATATATATATATATAGGGGGGGTGTCGAATGCAGAAAGCATGAAACCCAGAGTCACAGACTCCGTCATGCAATATATATATATATATATATATATATATGGGGGGGTGTAAGGTTGCTCATTGATATTGAGCACCGTTTAATAATACTGCAACATTTGGTGCTCACTTAACTCACCAAGTGAGCTAGTAAGAACCATAAATCTCTTTGATATATATATATATAGTTTTAAAAGCCTATTAAAATAGTCGATAAACCGAATTGAAATAGAATCTCATATACAAAACTTTAGCGTCACTACCAATTTCATGTTTTGTACCGAATCATCGCGGTGCAACATGGTTCCTTTTTAAAATCGAATTCTACAAATGCCAACCTTTTCATCCCTTCACCAATAAAGTTTAAGACACAACTGTTGCTGATAGCGCTTACAAAGTATAATGCTCTAAAAACCTCGCCATTTTTTTCTCGTTAATCTGGAACTAACGAACTTAAAAGATGTTTGTTAATGTGTCTGCATCTGCTTATCAGCTCAGACCTCCTATTCAACAGGTAATCTTGCTTAGAGACAGTGATATTTCAAATTTTTCCACCCAAACACAATACACAGTTAGTTTCTCGATCCTACCGAACATATTCTTGTCTTTTTTTATCAACAACCACTCGATTTATGGGTGTTTTATCTTTTTTTTCCTCCCATATATATTTATATCTGCTTTTGGCATAGCATCTTTTTTTTCAAAGACGTTTTATGATTATAAAATCAACGTTTTCGTGGCCTATCTGAGGCTTCTGTATAATAAGTCATGTTGGGTTCATTTTCAATCTTTGGGGTATCATATTTTCTGTCAAGCATTTACGATTGACTGGATAATCGTTTTAAGTCTACAAATACATAAGCGAGCATTGTTTGTGTTTTCATTTTTCAGTTGTTTTTATCTAGTTTTTTTTTTCAATTAGTCGTTATGTAATTTCGGTGTAACTGCAACATAATCTGACCGAATTTCTGTTGAATATTTGATTTGATAAGTTGTAACTCGGGGTCTGGCCTGAGTTCAAAGTGTCAGCAAGTCTCCTCAGCTCTCCAAAGCTCTTCTGCTGGATTTCAATAATGCTGTAGTCTAGACAGTCTCAATTCTTTCATGGATTTTCAGTTCTTCTGATCTTTTCTTCAAGTTATAAAGAAATTTAACAAGTATGATTGGTATCACTGTCACCTTTTGTTGAGTATTTGATTTAGTACCGTCTTACGAAAGCGTCAATTAAGTTTATATTTTTCCTAATTTGGTTTTTACAGCATTGTTGAATGGGGAGGGGGTTTAAACCTGAAAATGTTTCTTATTATTATTTAAAAAATTTTTGAATTCTCATTTTCATTAATATATTTGAGTTTTCCAGTATATTTTCGCTTTTTTAAAATTCTATATTTGTTTTTGATAAAGATTTCTCTATCACGCCACTTGGCAGTCTGTTTGATGCAAATTCTCTCATTTGTTTAAGTGCAGTCGAAGAATGACTGGATGATGTGTTAATATTGTTATTTGCTAACTTAAGTATAGCTTAGATGTGGCACAAGGCCAGAAATATGGGACACCCAGTGAAAATGGAAATCTCTACTAATGGTCTTCTAATCTCTTTCTCTATCACGTGAGTTGATTAATTATCTTTTATATACACATTTTCTTATACATTTAAATACAGTTGAAGGATGGTTTTTGTCGAAGTCCTGTTGTATCTTGTACTTGAGTGTAATGTTATATAGTCATCTGCTGATTCGTGCAGAAATATACATATATAGGCTGGATACATACCGATGCAATAATAATTAAGACGCCCGATGATAAAGTCGCAAGAATAAACGACGCACACAGAAAGACGCAGGAAGACTTCTTTATAACATATTTTACCTCACATCTTTATTTGTAAGTTTCGAAAGGGTTGTTCCAAGTTTGCGTGTGAGAGAGAGCTGGAGACCGAACATTACTGAAATATTTTGACCCCAAAGTTATGGCCGTCAGCGTTGTGTCTTTCTCGTTCTTCATGGCTGCTCAACCGGACCCTGAAGTAAACTCTTCTGTGTGCTGGCTTTCCCTACTACAACGCGTCTACCTCCGTCTTCCACTGTACTGCTTGCCCTCCTTCTCGCCTATCTCCAACTGTCCTCAATTCGTCGGCCTTATATTACCTTCAAACGCAGTAATATAGACACGCCTCAACGCCTGCGCAACCTCTTCCGATTTCCAGCGACCAGGATGTGTCACTTCCTTCCGGTGCACCACCTTTAATGGCATTTTTGGCCGGGTCAAAAGGTCAAAACATAACAGTAGTTCACGTGTTGAATTACACGTCAAAGGGAATACTCACTTGAGCATGAGGAAGGGAAGATTATATGCGCATCAGGGGGTTCTACGATGCGCAGGTGGTCTTGTCCATTACCTGGGTGGTGATTAGCTGCCAGCAGAGGCGTGGCTATACTAGCGTGCATATACGAGGATCATTAAATAAGTTTCCAGACTTTTTTCGTATGGGCACTTTTATTGATAGTACACACATAAAACTCTAGCCGAAGTAATCTCATCCAGCTGCAATGCACTAGTTCTACCGTTCCAATAACTTCTGGAAGGACCCATGGAAGTCCTCTTGTGTGAGCGTGTCAATGACATTCGTCACAGCCTCTTTCATCTCCTCAATTGTCTCATAACGACAGCATCTGAGCTTAGGGAATAATCAAAAGTCACAGGGAGCAAGGTCTGGACTATCAGGAGACTGAGGAAGTGTCTTGATGCCCATCTTGGTCAAATAGCCTGTGATCAGGATGGAGTTGTGGATTGGTGTATTGTCCTGGTGGAAATGCCACTGACCCGATTTGAAGAGTGTTGGCCACTTCCCGAGGAATCTTTCCCTGAACTCCCTTAAAACCTCAATATAGTAACCCTAACCCTAACCCTTTGGCCAATTAACTCTGGTGTATTGACTTCCTTACTCCTCCCACACCTCTCATCATCCCTCACAGACTCCCTGCCTTCCCTGAATCTCTTATGCCACTCAAAAACTGATGTTCGATCCATGTAAGATGCTCTAAAAGCAATCTGAAGCATTCCATACGTTTCTGTGGTATTTTTTCTAAGTTTAAAACAGAATTTTATAGCATATCGTTCTTCTAAAGTGTCAGATTGCATTTTTGAAATTCACCAGCTGTGACAATCAGGCTTTAGTAGGGTGTATTCCAATTGCTGCTGTAGCTGTTCATTTGAACCTGAAATCATAAAAATTGGTCAGTGATCTCATAAGATGTATAGCAATAACATACTGAATTTTCAAGAGTCTATGACAATTTTAAATGCTCATACGAAAAAAGTCTGGAAACTTATCGTATTCCCCTCGTATATAATGAACGCAGTTTATTACGCTCTTAGCATGAAATAACCCTAGCAACTTGGAATGCTGTTAAATCTAATCAATTATAGTCCATCCCATTATGCTTGAATTTCAACTTTATAAAATTATTACTCATAGGTTGACATTATTTTTCCCTTTAAAAAACAAGATTTTTCAAAATTCGACCAATAAATGAAGATATAGTCAAAAAAGAATTCTCAAAAATATTTTCATCAATTAGAAAAGTGATTGGAGCAGGCATTTTATTGATTAAAAATTTATTGAATCTTTTAAGTCCAAGCTTTTTTTTTAAATTATTTTTTATTATTCTTTAATTATTATTTTTATCATTATTTATAATTTTTTAAAGTACGCTTGTTCTGCGTATTAAACATAGGTGTTCAAAATTCGACTAATACACGGATATATATGGCAATTCTTTCTTCAATTCTTCCTCACACGTTTTTTTCTTTTTTTCCTTATTTCGTAACCCCACCTTATTTTTCTAAAAGATCTTCCTCTCTCTTTTCTCTCTATCATTATTGTTCTCGATCTCTTAACTCTCCTCCCCAGCCTAAAGAATTCTACCCCTCTCTCTTTTTTTTCTTTTTCCCCTTATTATTTAACTCCCTTTATCTTCCTTTCTCTTTTCTCTCAATTATTATTGTTCGCTATCTCTTAACTCCCCACCCGCCACAAAAATTCTACTCCTTTCTCTGCTAGATGAAAGTTTTTGCAATTTCTTGTATTCTTCTCTACCCACTTCCTCAGCAGCATTCTTCTGTTTCCATGGCAACAGTATTATGGACTTGTTCTTTTATATTTTGATTTGGTTTGGTTCGGTTTCTTTGTTTAACGGCATATCAACCTTTGTAGGTTATTTAATGCCAAAGACATTCTCCGACAAGAACAGTAGTGGTACTATTTAAACCACTGCTGGGAGGATACGGAGGTTCATACCTTTCCCAAAGATATTTGCCCCAAAGTGAACGTAATAGCGCGACTGGAGTACGAACTCGCTTACTACGATTTCGCAGTCCATCGCTTTTACCATTACACCACGAGGACAACCCCTTTATGTCTTGAAGGAAGTGCACAAGACCGAAGGAGAGCAATATTTGACCACCCTCATCTACACCCGTGCACACCAGATCACTGATGGGGCAGAGAATATAATGGTTTCAGTTTCTTTGTTTAATGGTATATCAACTATCATGGGTTATCTAATGCCATATTTGTAGAAGAACTGCAGTCGTACTATTCAACTCATAGCTAGGGGAATAAGGGGGTTCACACCTTACCGAAGGGTATTAGCCCAAAAGTGAATGCAACAGCGAGACTGGAATTTGAACTTGCTTTCTACGGTGTCGCAGTTCGGCACCTTAGCCACGGTGTCTCCAGTCTCAGATGATAACAATTTGCAAATAAAGAAATATATTCTATGACTGCATTAACACAAATATAACTTTGTGTGCGACTGAGTGATCGGTCTTAACGGCATGTCAACTCGTTTTGGTTTATTTTATGCTTAGATGTTAGGGAATCGCATACATTGCACTTTTATATTTACGTCTCATATAGTTGCATAATATAATTATATGATATCAAATATTCTTTTTAAATACAAGTGCATAGTTTTATGGTTTTAAGTAACTATTCCTATTTAAAAATAATAATGGATTCTAAAAGTTCTAAACATTTTTAAAATATCCCTTGTTAAAAATAGAATACGGAAAGGTCTAATATTAACTCCAGATTGATTCATGAAAAAAGCATGTTAAAAAAAATAATACTCTCAACATTAACAATGAAATCTTCTCAGGAGACTCACTTTCTTTCACTATACTTTTTGCATAGCTCTTATAACTCTCTCCATAGAGCTTAAAAACGCAGACTATGGATATACAGGGTGTCTCAAAATAGATACAAACCATTAATATGATAATGATTTATTACTGAGACAAGGGTAATGGTGATCATTTGGAACACGTCCTGTAAAAAATGCATCCTTTGAGCTACAAACATCAAATCAATATATCTTTTAATTGTTATTATATCAGCTTCCAGGCATACAATCTTTTTTATTTTCTTGTCTCATTAATAAATCATTATCATATAAATAGGTTGCATCTATTTTGAGACAATTTTGAATGATTTTGTCTCCAAATAAGTTGTGACGCAAAATATTTTTTCCTTTCTTATCCAAGGCATTGTGATCAAGGATTAGTAGTTGTTATAGTATACTATTTTAAAATCTGAAACAAAAAAGAACACAACATTATTATTATTAGTTAGTAGCAGTTACATGGCTCCCATATATATTGAGACACCCTGTAAAAGTACAAGTAAAAAATAAACCAACTATTCTATATGGAAGATGAAGAGTGAAAAGTGATGACGATTAAGAAGTGATGACGAGTGAAAAGTTCCACTCAGCACTGTAAAAAGATTTTGTGACAACAAAGAGATGCAATTTTGTCTGGAAAATGTTTGAAAGTCACATTGTAGAAAAGTTCGCTCATAAAGTTTAAAAACATCACTTGAGCTGAGAATTAATTTTTTTAAATTTTTATTTATTGCGTAATTTTTGTCCTCATCTTGGTAGTTTTTGTGTCGTTTCTTCTTTCACTACGTGTCGGCCAAATTTCACCTCTGGCCTTCTTCAGGTGATTTTACCGCGACCTCGGATAGGAATGCTGAGTCTTGTAACCGTATCCCCAGTAATTACTGCCTTCCATATTTGTTGTCTATCGCACCACGTTTTTGACCAAGTAAACCTCTGGCCGGCTTGGGTAGGATTTGAAACCGCTATCGTCTGACAATGCTCACCTGGAACCGTAGAGACTCAACGCCTCTATCCGCTGCGCCACGGGCCCCGAAACGTAGTGAAAGAAGAAACAACACAAAAACTACCAAGATGAGGACAAAAAGTCCGCAATAAATAAATAAAAAAAAAAAATTCTCAGATTAAGAAGCCTCATCTCAAAATGATTCCAATTAAAGACAAGTACAAAAAAAATTCGGTACGGACCCGACTCTGGAAGACCAGATAAGGATTTATAAGACCAAAAAATCCTTGATCACCCCTTCGGGGCCCGTGGCGCAGCGGATAGAGGCGTTGAGTCTCTTCGGTTCCAGGTGAGCATTGTCAGAAGATAGCGGTTTCAAATCCTACCCAAGGTTTACTTGGTCAAAAACGTGGTGCGATAGACAACAACTATATAAGGCAGTAATTACTGGGGATACGGTTACAAGACTCAGCATTCCTATCGCGATAAATCACTTGAAGGAGGCCAGAGGTGAAATTTGGCCGAAACGTAGTGAAAGAAGAAACAACACAAAAACTACCAAGATGAGGGGGAAAAGTCCGCAATAAATAAAAATTAATTCTCAGATTAAGAAGCCTCATCTCAAAATGATTCCAATTAAAGACAAGTACATCACTTGCGATATAAACGCAAAAATTACTGTTACAACATTGTAAAACTTATAAATATTTAGAAATCAGTGAAGAGAATGGTATAAACCAAATTCTAAATAAAAAAGAAAAAAAAGCAAAACAATTCTATATGAGAATAAGATTTAAGTTTGCTTTGATTTTATGGCATATAAACCATTGTTGGTTATTTAATGCCAAATTTTTTTACATTTATATTAAATATATGATTTGCCAACACAATTTCATACATACACACAGTTAAATGATCAACCAGTTCTGTTTCAAACAATTCAATTTATCATAAGTCAACAAAGTTAAATGGTTCAAAGTATTGCTGTGTATAAGTAACAATTCAATTAAATATCAGTCATATGTTTACACACAGTTAAGTGATCAAACAGTTCTATTTCAAATAATTCAATTCAACATAAGTCATTTGTTTGCACTTAGTTTTCTTGACAAACAGTTCTATTTGACCCATAGATTGGACCCTCTCAGGTGCTACCACTCTGAGGTAGACTGAACCTGGGAGCGATGGTAATGAAGGAGTTGTCTGCATTTCTTAAAGCTCTAACATTACTGTAGTCTCATCATTAGATTGTTTAGTGTCATATCCAGGACATTCCTTGTAGCGGGGGGGGGGTCTTAAGCCTCTGCAGAGACGCAGTCGGTGTATTCTATACCCTCAGCCGACTGGACTATATAGGAGAATAAGAGCCATATTTTAAGAACTGAACGCAAAATATCAAATTATAGCAATAAACACCCTGGCAATACCAGTAATGATTTCCGATTTCCCACTAGTACAGGCCCCTTTCCTAGCCTTTGGGGACCGTTCCAAGCATGCCTATAACAATTGTTACTACCTGTACGTTCCATAGCTTTCTTCGTTCCCTGGCAAGATCTAAGTACTTGTCTCTCTGTTTTTGATTTTCACTCTGTGGTCTGATGGGACAGCAAACCCACTATACAGCAAGTTCTCATTTTTTAAATTTGTGGTCTTCTGGGCAGGATTGGGTGAACTGTTTGTATCACAAAATCCCACCGAATATTATGCATCTCATTCTCTCGGACGGATTCAGGTTTTTGCCTAGACCATTTGATTGTATGGTCAAACTTCAGTCTCTTGCACAATTCCCAGTGGATCATCTTCTCCACGCAGTCATGTCTTGTCTTACACTTCTTTTTGCGCCAGTTTGCTGCAATCACTTATGTGATTGATCGTTTCGTCTTTGTTACCACATAACCAACAATTGCTATTATGCTGTGTATAATTGATTTTCGCTTTAATATAATTGTTTTTTTTTTTTGTGGCGTTATTTTGTACTGTTATTAAAAGAGATTCAGTTTCTCTTTTTAGGTTTCCTTTTCGTAGTCATGTTCAAGTTTTCTAAAATGAGATTTCGCTAATTTATCGCTTGAAATACCCATCCAATTGATTTTCTTTCCATTTCGGTTTCCTAGTTTTTGTTGCTGTTCTGTTTATCCTTATATTACCAGTGCAGCCACTCGCCGTTGCAATTCGTCTTTGTTTGCTTTTTTTTAATGAAGTCTTCAAGTCTTCGTATTGCTGCATCCACATAATCTTCAATGCTGGCAAATTCTCTTCTTTCTTCTTTTCTTGATACATACAGTCTCTCTATGCCATCTCTCGGGTGTAAAGCCTTATGCATCGTCATCAACTTTCTGGTCTATTTGTCTGAATTCTTCAGAATGGTCCCGAGTATCTTACAAGGGGGACTGCCCAGGAGTTTATTTCTTTGATGAGATTTCTGCTGGTTTCGAGATGTTTACTCGTTTCTCTGAGGGACTTTTTCCTCATTTTTTCTTTCAGCCTTGCTTGTTTGATGGCGTCCGTTTCAAGTATTTCTAGATACTTAAAATTTTCTTTTTCTTCGAGGGTTTTGATTCCTTCCTGATTTGGCAATTTTATTCCCTCTGCTATCTGCTTTTTTTCCTACTTTTTATCATGAGCATGGTATATCGTTTTATGCCCAATTCCATTCCTTCATCCTGGCTGTATATTCTAATTTTTTTTTCATCTCCATCTTCTATTCTTTTTCAGTTTTTGCAAACAGCTTGATGTCGTCCATGTACATAAGGTGATTCATCTTTATTTGTGATTTTGTAAATTTTTTGTGATTTTGTAAATTTTTGTCCCCCTTGCACCGCCTAAATACTCAATTAAGCAACATCATTGCTATTACGGATAGTAATGGCAAAAGGGCATCTCCGTGGAAGACACGTTTCTGGATTTTCACCTCTGCTAAAATTTTTCTTTCTGTTGTTAATTTAATTTTCCAATTTTTTATGGCTTCCGTGATGAACTTTGACTGATATTTTGTACATTTTCAAACCATATACAATGTAGGTTTGTGGGACCATATGATAGACCTTTTTGTTATCGAACCACGCCGTGGCCACATTTTCCGACTCGTTTTGCTCTCTTTGAGGATGTGCTGATCAGTGTATAGTAAGTCACCTGTTCTTGCTCCCCGGTGTCACCCTTTTTGTTCTTCCGGAAACAGTCCGTGACGTACAAGCAAGTCGTTGATCTCCTCTCTAATCTGTGTTGTTAAGATTTGCCACATCATAGGTAGACGCGTTATCGGTTAATATTTGCTTGGGATGATTGTTTTTTGGGGAGTCTTTTTGGATCAGGGTAATCTTTTAGCTGTCCACTCGGATATGCGTTTCTCTTCTAGACATCTACTCAATTGAAGAGCGAGCCTGTCATGGCTGGATATGAATTTTTTAAAACTAGAATCCATATATGCCATCATGGCCTGGGGTTTTCCAATTCGCTACTTTCTTGAATGTTGCTCCGAGGATTTCCTGGTCTATCTTTAGATCCTTGTAATTATTTTTTATTTTATTCCTCCAATCGGCCTTTTGGTTATATTTTTTTCGTTCCTATATTTACTCAAAAATTGTTTTGCTTCCTTTACATCTGGTCGTTGGTTTGTCCTCGTGCATTCTCCTCCTACTTGTTAGTGACATTTTCTTTCGTCATTTTGGAATGTCCTGTTTTGTTTTTATGGCTTGACCCTGTCTCGATATCTTTTAAGTCTCTCTTCTTTCACCAATATCCTTTGATTTATCTCTTCAAGTTGTATAGTCAGGCTTGTCAGCTGTTTTCTATTGGTCTTTACATCCCAACATGTACGAGCGTGTTTTTCCTTCCTTAGCACTTTTGCTTGTTGTCGTAGTTTCTTTACGTGTCCTTTCTATCTTAATTTCCCATCTAGGTTTTGTAGTTCTATTCGGGTTTCTTAGGGGAACACCGATTTTTATCACAGACCAGTTTCGCACCCCATAAATTAGCTAATTTAGTTCAGTGATGTTGCCTGGATATTTGTTAATAATTTGTTTACCTTTACTTTTTTTTACCTTAACTTTTTTTCTGTTTTGGTTTCTGAGAGATGGTAATGTAGTCTTCTTTTCAATCATGATTTTCTTTAGCAACTATATTTATTTTGTCTTCTTGCGTCAACATTTGTTTTGTGGTACTGGAGTCTGTCGTGTTTCGATTATCAGAATTTTGCTTTTCAATTCAGTTAAGGGGCTTTTCAGTATCTCGATTCGAGTCGAGAGATCTTGTTTATATTTTTCACTATTTCTTGTCTATATATTCCTATTATGACAAGATCATAAAAACAACTTTTCTTTGATATCATTCTAGTTTGGTCAGCAAGCCTTTGACTTGTTCTATTAGAACTAATGGATTTTGGCCAATTTCCTATCATTATTTTCGTAGGATTGCTCTTAAAATAACAGTGAAATACATTTTGGTAGTCTTTCGTCCATTTTTCTGTTGGTTTCTCCCCGTTGAGAAGTTACTTTAGTCGCTGTTTTTGTACCTGAAATTAAAACAGACAACATTCACCGGATGCCGATCAGTTCTCCCATGTTAACTATCAAAGGACCACTTGTCGATCATAATACAGAGATCTGTCACCTGAGTCCCATGTTAATCTGGATTTGTCATTTTTCATGGGCAGTATAATGTGATTATAACCAGCGCATTGGCCAATTAGGTAGAGTGTTCGCCAAAGGACCAGAAGACCAGGGTTCAATCCCAGGTCGAGTTATACCAAAGATTTTTAAAATGGTACTTGATATCTCCTGGCTTAAACCTCAACATTATAAGGCACATATCAAGGGTAAAATGGAGCAATCCAGGGAAAGGAGTAGCACTTTTACCTTCGCCTTGGTGTAGTAGCTAATGAAAAGGGAGCCTTCGGGTCGCCTGCGACTACGGTCACTAACTTTACTTTATAATGTGGTTATACCAGACCCAGGAGTTGATTATTATCTCTGCTCCTATCACAGATGTGGCCTTGTGTTCTTCAGTGGAAAAAGACATTTCAGTGGACCATAAAAAATTATTAAAAAAGTGGATACTTACAACTTTAAGATGATTAAGTTTTTACTAAGTATAAATCCACACAGCTCTTCTTTATTTTTCTTAGCTTGATGTTAACCATTTGTGCTGGTATTTCGCTTCAGATAAAATTTTTTATCACATTTTTCTTTTCTCTACCTCAACTCAAATTTTAAACTTTTGGCCGTTGGATTCTAAATTTTAATTAATGTTATAATTATATATATTTGACAATAAAACGGACACAAAATGAATAGATCTGTGATAGTGTATCTTAAAGTTGATGTTTTTTTTCTCTCTCTCCCAAACTTTCTTTAATTTTTGACCGAAGGATTCTAAATTCAAATGAAGATTACAGCGTTCTAACTGAATTTATATTCATTCAGTATTATTGTTTTCATTATTTTAATCCTTCAAGAGTTTTTCACACCAGCGTTTGCTGATGGTTTTTCTGTAGAGTTTCATTCGATTTGGTTTGGTTTTATGGCACATCAACCATTGTAGGTTATTTCATGCCAAGTCCAGTTCAAATATATATATATATATATATATATGATTTGCAGACTCATTTTTGTAGATAACATTTTTAAACAAACATGGGCTCATTTATTTTTTTATACAGTTAAATGGAATCAAGTATTGCTATATAACTGTCACAATTTAACATCAGCCATTTCTTTGCACTCATAGTTTGTAGGCAATTTCATTTTAAAATGAGTTGGAGCTAATTTGTTTGCACATTAGTATTGATATTGTTTCTACACAGTTACATAGTTTCAATTATTGCTGTCTAACACTAATAATTCTATGCAATATTATTCATTTGTTTGTACACAGTGAAGTGATTATAAGTATTGTTATTTAACACTAATTATTCTATTTCACCCTATTCATTTATTTGCACACAGTTAAATGGTTCCAAGTATTGCAATGTTATACCAATAATTCAATTTAGCCCCACTGTCTCAAGTATTATTATTTAACACTAATTATTCTATTTCACCCTATTCATTTATTTGCACACAGTTAAATGGTTCCAAGTATTTCAATGTTATACCAATAATTCAATTTAGATCCATTGTCTCAAGTATTGTTATTTAACACTAATTATTCTATTTCACACTATTCATTTATTTGCACACAGTTAAATGGTTCCAAGTATTTCAATGTTATACCAATAATTCAATTTAGGCCCATTGTCTCAAGTATTGTTATTTAACAGTAATTATTCAATTTAACATTACTTGTTCATTTGCACACAGTTAAATGGTTCCAAGTATTGCTATGTATCATTAACAATTCGATTAAACATCAATCATTTGTTTACACACAGTTAAATGATCAAACAGTTCTATTTCTAACAATTCAGTTTAGCATAAATGCATAATTGAAATATCAAACAGTTCTATTTGACTCATAAATAGGACCCTATCAGGTGCTACCACTCTGGGTTAGAATGGAATTGGGAGCAATGGCAGTGAAGGGGTACTCAACGTTCCCCATAGCTCCAGGTCTTGAGCCTCGCTATCAGACTGTTTCATGTCATATCTAGGACACTTGCAGCGGGGGTGGGGGCTAACCCTTTAGCAGAGATGTAGTTAGTGTATTCTACAGCTCTAGCTGACTGTGGTTAGTGGAGTTTGGGTGACAGGAAGTCTCCACAAGTCTCCGGGACTCTTCTCAGTATTCTGTCCGATTTTAATACTGCTCTAATGTGGATGGTTTCAACTAGTAATTATTGAATAGGAACCTAATTGAAACCACTTAAATGTATATCAACTGTTAGCATTAACATTAGTTACTTGAAGGTTAGTTTGTATACCTCGGTAGCAATATCTCATCGGAAAACGATGTCAACATATACATAGTGTGACGTGGCATAAATGTTTATCCCAGAATAGGAGTTTATTTTTCGTACGTGTAAAGTCGGGACAGTCTGGCACTTGATCCCTCGCAAAATAAGTCCCAGTTAAGAGTCCCTTTTCGGGCATATGGGAACTGGCAGATAATGTGGGGGTTAACTTGGGGCTAGACTGACCGCCGCTGGCAAGGGGTTTCCAAATTTCACGTTACACCCACACCCACCAGACTACTTCGTCTTCCTACCACCCCCAGGATAATGGAAGATATGGGCCTCAAGGTTTAGATATAATATTATTATTTATCGTAGTCGACAATTTCAATTTCCCGTGTAATGTTTTTAAAGGCGAATAAGACATTTAGCGAGAATAAATTGAGGCGAAAATGAAGTTGAAAAAGAAACATGCAAAAGAAGGCAATTCGATAGGCAAACAACAAAATGAATAAATTTCGACACGAGGGGACATTTAAATATAACAAGGTTTTAATACGTGCGGACAAGCAAATAATTAAGGCGCCGGCTATATTACTAGCAGGCAAGACTTAAACACAATGTCTTTCTTTCCTTTTCTCTCACTTTCTTCTTTCTTTCTTTCTTTCTTTTCTCTTGAACCTTGAAAAGGTAGCAAAGTCCATTCATATATTTAGAGTTTATGAAATGAATCTTTTCATTCCATTTCTCTTCTTTTCTTAATGCATATAATTCTCTATATGCTTCTTTCTTTAAATTGAGAGGGAGAACATACAATTGCAATACTTAGGAAGGGTGGAAGGAGAAAACGCTTTGAAGGTTTACTTAGCTTTTTCGACGGGTTTCTTCGCAGAGTATTTTCTCTAACGGGCTAGCGGGATTCTATGGAGCTCGGCTTGAAGGCATCTGCTATCTCCTGTCCAAGAGCTTTATTTCGCTTCTTCGCCCGGAGTTTTGGCGACGGTTTCAACACATCTTGTCATGCCAACTGCTGTCCTAAAAACTCCGCTCCACTTCTTTGCCCGGAGTTGTGGCATCAGATCACCCGTCCTCTCACGGCAATCTCCGTCCTAAAACTGAATTCTTTATCCCTCTTTCCTCTGACGAAAAGCGTGCTACTTCTGGCTTTAGGGTTCTAGCCAAACATTTGGCCTCTTTATTCTTCCTCAACCTGTCATGCGATTCATTCGGGCTACTATACTGACCTCTATGCCTCTTCTCTGTCCAACCGGTTACAGAGTGTAAGCAGCTCCTGGCTTTCATTCTGACCTGGATTTGTTACTTCCAATTAACAGGCAGGCCGAGGAGTTGACCTACATTCCTTATTCCTCTTTTAACGGTCAATCTTTTAATTCAAACACGGAGGGGTAGGGGAAGTTTCTTATTTCTCTCCTCTCAGTGGCAGACCACGTGACAATAGGTAAAACACGGACTACAATTGAAAATTACCAACCCTATGGAATCTAATCTCTTTTATAATATAAAACGGAAATTCTTCTAAGCTTTAACCATGCCAGTACTCTAAGGAAACGATTAGAGAAAAACAACTAAATGGGAACCACCAGAACGACGCTGTGTGCTGTTTTAAACTGATCCTAGAAGCAGTACCGTACCAAAGGAATTGCTGTATGACCAATTGCCTCCCATCTCGTAAACCATCCAAGTAGGAGAAGCCGTAAATGCTAGTGAAGTAAGGACGAACTCATAAGTGACGTTCTCGTATGGACTTCTACCCATGGACACACTAGTATTGGCCAACCAGAAAAAAATTACATTCATCTGCTCGGTGTGGACGCTGGGTGCCGTCTAGATGATTTACCGAAGTGATGGCCGATAGGGGCGGAGAAAGAGAAAGAAATAGAGAGTGAGTGTCACGATAATCTGTCTGCATGTCGTGATGATGATGATAATTGTTTAAAATGATTATCATCATTAATTATTTGAAATCATATCATTGCTTGAAAACCAAAAAGAAAAGATAACTTTGTCATTAAATAACCCCGTAAATGTTCTCGTGCCACGCATTCAACCAACAACAGGAAGACCAGTGATGTTTATCATAGTGAAAGTAGTGTCATCCAGATGACGTTTATTGGTACTTGTGGAAATATTTACCGCGATCTTTGTTGACTCAGTCTGACAAATGTTTTAGGGTCGCCAATCAATTTTCCCTCTAAAATGCTTTTAAGAATTTTCTGTGGCATAGCTGAATCTTCTGGACACTTGATTTCGTATTTTTTACGGACCTTTGTTTTCAAAGCATTTGAACCTTCAACGATCCAGCATTACATTTCTGCTTTTATAACATTCAATGGTCATTCTTCTCGCCAAGCTTTAGCCTTTTCAAAAGCTGTCAAAACGTGGTATTTCGCATCAACTGAAGCTGTTCAATTCTTTCCTGCTTTGTTATTAATCTAGACCGAATACGCAAAAACTTTTTTTTTTTTTGAGAAGCGTGCCGCGTATGACTTGGCTCATCACCAGGTGCCCGTGGTGTAATTGTTATCGTCGTAGGAAATGGACACGGCGACTCGAGTTCAAATCCTGGATGAGACTGATTGGCTTTCACATAGCACTAATACCCTTGGGAAACGTATGAATCCAATTATTCTCCCTCCAGCTATGGGTAAATAGTAGGACAGACTGGTTTCTTCAGCCTTGGTAAGGCAACTAGTCTAGGAGAAGGAAAACTCTGAATTGAAACCTGTCAAACTCCGCTTAAAAATTGACCTTGTGTCATATCCTGCCTGAGCGGAGGGGTTGGGTAAATAGGATCACCAGGTGGGCCAGACTAAAGATATTCTAGGTAATTTCACATTGAAGGTTCTTCAACCATTTTCTCTACAGATAATCATACGCTTAAACATCAGCCATAGAAATAGGGAAAAGTTAATTTTTTTCCTCTTCTGCAAAAAGATCTTTTCTATAAAGACTTGAAGTCTTGATGTAATATTATCACTTATATCAATGTGAATGGTAACCTCACCAAAGGTTACTGAATGAGAAATAACCAAAACAGAGGTCGGAAATGAAATGGAAATATTTATAACATTAAGAAAATACAATACTTGTGTTATATGACCGAAAGAGATCTCTTACTAATTCATCGTTCACACAAAATAATGATTGCAACTAGCGCCCACGAGAGCATTCGCCGGATGTTATCGGTGCTGAGACTTCCTTCAAAATGGAAAAAAGAAGTTTCTGCGCAGAGGATCCACGTATAGCGAAATGTCGATGAAATTTCTTAAAAAATAAAAATAATTAAAAGTAATAAGAGAGAGAGAGAGAGAGAGAGAGAGAGAGAGAGAGAGAGAGAGAGAGAGAGAGACGAAACTCAAAACCACGCATCACCTCCATTGCCTTTCTTCTTCTCCCCTTTGAAGGAAGCGACTAACACGTAAATCACTGAACACTCCTCTCCCCTCTGCACCCATAACATCTTATTGACCGCGTATGCATAAGTCCAACAATCCTACCGCTATTAAGCATAGGACATTTTTTCCCCTTTTTAATTCCATATTAACACGTTTTTACAAACACAGCTATTTGAACTTTTTACTCATTTGTTTCCAATACAATTGTTAACATTTTTACGTGCCTTCGTGTTCTTTGTTTTTTTTAACTATGATTATTTCTTTCCTTGCAACTATACGCTGATATAACACTCGCCAGCGGCGTTAAGAAGGTAACCCCTGTTAGTGGTGAACTACTTAGTCAGCATTTTACCGCCCTCACAATAGTGCCTAACGACTTATGAGAATGTTCATTGGTACGGTATATAACAATGTGTTTAGGGGAACTTACGAGAATGTTCATTGGTACGGTATATAACAATGTGTTTAGGGGAACTTATGAGAATGTTCATTGGTACGGTATATAACAATGTGTTTAGGGAACTAGGGGAACTTACGAGAATGTTCATTGGTACGGTATATAACAATGTGTTTAGAGGAATTTATGAGAATGTTCATTGGTATGGAATACAACAATGTGTTTAGGGGAACTTATGAGAATGTTCATTGGTACGGCATATAACAATGTGTTTAGGGGAACTTATGAGAATGTTCATTGGTACGGCATATAACAATGTGTTTAAGGGAACTTATGAGAATGTTCATTGGTACGGTATATAACAATCAGTTTAGGGGAACTTATGAGAATGTTCATTGGTACGGCATATAACAATGTGTTTAGGGGAACTTATGAGAATGTTCATTGGTACGGTATATAACAATGTGTTTAGGGGAACTTATGAGAATGTTCATTGGTACGGTATATAACAATGTGTTTAGGGGAACTTACGAGAATGTTCATTGGTACGGCATATAACAATGTGTTTAGGGGAACTTATGAGAATGTTCATTGGTACGGTATATAACAATGTGTTTATGGGAACTTACGAGAATGTTCATTGGTACGGTATATAACAATGTGTTTAGGGGAACTTATGAGAATGTTCATTGGTACGGCATATAACAATGTGTTTAGGGGAACTCTTCGTGGTGTAGTGGCTAACGTAGAAAAAATAGTTACTTACGAGAATGTTCATTGGTACGGCATATAACAATCAGTTTAGGGGAACTTACGAGAATGTTCATTGGTACGGTATATAACAATGTGTTTAGGGGAACTTACGAGAATGTTCATTGGTACGGCATATAACAATGTGTTTAGGGGAACTTATGAGAATGTTCATTGGTACGGTATATAACAATGTGTTTAGGGGAACTTACGAGAATGTTCATTGGTACGGTATATAACAATGTGTTTAGGGGAACTTATGAGAATGTTCATTGGTACGGCATATAACAATGTGTTTAGGGGAACTCTTCGTGGTGTAGTGGCTAACGTAGAAAAAATAGTTAATATTCTTTGTTTCTTTTATCACTTTGTAATTCTAATTCATCATTAATTCTAATTAGAAAACAATATCTTTAAGAGGTAAAAAAAATGCCTATTTTCTGTAAGGGAGTTTCGATGGTGTGGTATCTAACGTGATGGACTGTGACATCATAGTATGCGAGTTCGAACTTCAGTCGCGCACTCAGTTTCACTTTTGGACTAATACCTTTGGGAAAGGCATAAATTCCCTTATCTTCGCCAGCTATGGGTTGAATAGTACAGCTACTGATCTTGTACAAGGATGGATTTGGCATTAAATAACCCAGGAGTATTGATATGCCATAAACCAAAGAAAGCAAATATAATTAACACACGCTGCTGTCGTAATAAAATACGAAATAATTAAAAAGAAAAAACTGAATGCTTGAAAAATCAGTCTATTCACTATGAATCTGATCTGTGTGTCGAATAAAAAAATGGATATTTCCATAATCCGTGAATCAAAATTTTACAAAAACTATTTTCTTAAGATTACCGGACATTGGCATAATGGTCAGATTGTTCGCCGATGGCCCGGGAGACCGGGGTTCAATCCCAGGTCTCGTCATACCAAAGACTTTAAAAATAGTACTTGATACTTCCTTGCTTAACACTCAGCAATATAAGGTACGTATCAAGGGTAAAGTGGGGCAATCCAGCGAAAGGAGTAGCACCCTCCCCTTTACTTCGGTATAGTAGCTATTGAAAAGGGAGCCTTCTGGTCGCCAACTTATTTACTTTACTTATGGGTTATTTATTACCAAAATTTGATTCATCATTAGATGTTTGTTTGTAATCAATCATATTTAAAAAAATTTTTTTTAATTAACATATGCAAAATTAGTATCATATGGAAATTTTACAGAATTACCCCAAGTTTGTAACATGTGGGTATTAAAGATAAGGTTGTGAAAGTTAACTAAGCCTCAAGCATAGCAGTTAATAGAGATAGTAGTGAGCTGAAGATAAGTAGTGTAGGGGAGGGAAAGAAAGGTAGAAAGAAGGTGTAGTAGCAATCGAAAAGGGAGCCTTCGGGTTACTTTCGACTACGGTCTCCAACTTTACTTACTTATTTAACAATCTGACGATGAGATAATTTAATTTGTTACTTTTAAATTGATATTTAATGTTGATAAAAATACATGATAAAAATGTACATTAAAAGTAATAAGGTTGGTTTCAAATTTATTCATTTGACAAAAAGAAAAAAAAAATGAACAAGTGAGAAACAAACGAGACAAAATTTTGATAAACTTTATTTTCCTCGTGAAATTAGACGGGCCAATCAGAAAGCAACGCGGGCCGCACGTGACACATGACTGATCTAGATTATTCTCTTCTTTTTGATCCTTCTAATTGGCCAATTGAATGCATCTCGACCTAAATTTGCTGTGGATGAGATCAAAAACGTATTCAATCGAACTGAAGAAATAACAGATCTGATACTCAAGTTAAAAGGAAAGGCTGTGAGAGCTGCAAGAGAATTGAGAAGTAAGGAAAAAAGGAAGGGAGGAAAGGAAGGAAGGAAGGAAAGAGATGAAAATATCCTTTAACTCAAAATTTTATTTCTGGGTTCAACGATCATTCTATGGGCGAATAAATTCTTCCTGAAACCAAAAAAAAATGGTCGTGTCTCCCTGACCAGGTGTCAAAGTATGTGAAGAATCATTTTCGGTGGTTTTATAAAATTAAGGTTTGTGGTAATGTCCAGTAGGTGTTTTCAGTAGAGGCTGCGGCAAGAGGAGACTCAACCTGCTCCATTCAATCCAAAACCAGAAGAACACGTGCGCTGCCTAATAGTGTTACATAGCCATGATATGAATACGTGAAATAGACATATTCATACCGGTACGCAAAACGTTCATAATGTCCATAACGCACATATATATAGCATAGGAATCCCGAAACACAAAAAACACCCACGACTTCTTAGTTCAGATACGAAACTTTTTGTTACCCTTGAGTTAAAAGGTTTTTTGACATAAGGAGAGAGATACCATCTTTCTGTACTGACTTTTCCATCTGCCCTCGCAACATGGGCAGCGCCCGTAGCGCACAAATTCGTCTGGCCTCGCCCAGGTCTCAATCTTAACTCAGACTTTTCTCAAATCTCAGCACACGCTTCCGGTGCATGACGTCATTCACACCCCCCGGTCAAATTTACTATCTGGGATTTTTAGTTTGACATCTCTGAATGACTCATCCTACCCGCGTGCGCGTGAACACCTGCGTTAATGTTGCACCTAACTAACCCATGCGCTAAGCGAAAGGTTCTCAGCCTAACTAAACCGAAAGGCAAGATATATAAAACGAAATCCCACGGCCATTATATTACAATCGTAGCTAAAATGAAGAAGTCCATTCAGTGTTCAGAGTAAAGCTGAAGTAAGATAGAATTTCTCCGGCTGGAACAATAGTTTCGGTAGGGTCGCTTGGGAGAGCAAGTATGATGTTGGAAGACCTGAAACTTGTAAAGACCCCAAGAACAACACTGACGAGGCGATTCTGCACTCTTTTTTAAGTGTGTGACTGCAATTGCTGCAGTTTTTGACTTTATTTTATTTATTAATTTTCTTTTTTTCTTTTCCAACCCCTACAAAACCATGCGACTCTGTGTAAATTAGATTGGAATACCTGAAACCAGATTATTCTCGGCAGATTAGAAGTATTAGTTAAGAATACATGAAACTGACTGGTTGTGCAAATTATTAGTATTAGTGAGGAATACTTGAAACCATGCTACTAAAGGCAAATTATTAGAAATTTAAAAGAATACTTAATATCATTTAACCGTGTGCAAACAAAATGATTATAGACAAATTAAAAAATGCAATTATATTTACAAAGGAATCAAATCTCAGTATTAAATGAGATTTTTTTTTTTTTTTTTGAAAAACAGCAATATTTACATAGATTTATACAAGATGGAGTAATACCTTGTGTTACGATAACAACAGAATTTCTCTGTTCTGTAGTGACCAATATATGTTTGTTGTATTTTTACATAAAACATAGTAGCCTCAGTCATACTGGTGACCTGAGAATGCAGGAGCACTTATCGACCGAAACCCTTTCAAACGATTTTAATGAATAGACAAAAGCGAAGAGAGAATAAGTTGAATGAAAAGAAAAATTGGAAAGAGATAAATAGCATCTATCTACGGTAAGTCGAGTGTTGCCTCGTTTTACAGAAACAACGGAATTTCTCATTGTTCTGTAGTAGAACCAAACTATAATATATACGAGGTGTTTAAAAAAAACCCCAAAAGCACAAACTTTTTTCCTTCAATTATTGTTTTTAGAAATTACATTAAAAGATTAAACACCTTGTCAAATAGGGCTGTTAAATACATCGATTACACCCTTGCAGAGGGGTAAGACACTCCTCCTCAACGAATGTCCTAGGTGTGACACTAAGCTGTATCTGATGACGAGGCTCCAGTCGGAGTACCTCTTCATTGCCCTTACTCCCAGGTCGACTCTGATCCGAAGTGGTTGTGCTTGTTAGGGTCCCATATATGGGTCAAATAGAATGTGTCCTGAGTATAGCACTAAACTGGATCTGATGGCGAGGCTCCAGTTCTGAAGCTTTAGGAAATATGGAATACCCCTTCATTGCCATTACTCCTAGGTCCACTCTGACCCGGAGAGGTTGTGCCTGTTAGGGTCCCATCTATGGGTCAAATAGGGCTGTTCAGTTATTTACAAAGGATTATCATTATTGGTCATTTGAAACCATTCAGCTGAGTGCAAATCATTTATATTACATAGAAATATTTGATAAATAGAATTACTAATGTTAGATAACAATACTTGAAACCATTTAACTGTGTGCAAACAAATAATTGATATTATGTACAATTATTAGCGTTAGATATGAAGTCTTGAAATCATTTTACTGTACATAAACAAATAACCTCTAACTTCTCAATTGAAAATTAAGTTGCTTACTATATATTTGCTTACAAATCATATATATATATATATATATATATATATATATATAGTAGTGTCTGTCACTCTGGGTTCCATGCTTTACGCATTCGTCAGACAGGTTATATATATATATATATATATATATATATATAAACACTATCATTGATATTGAGTACTATTCAATAATACTGCAATATTTCGCTCTCCATTAACGTAACATGTGGGCTAGTGAAAACCATAAACCTCTAATATATATATATATATATATATATATATATATATATAACAGGATCTTGCATTAAATAACATACAAGGATTGATATGCCAAAAAAATTCTCTCTACCAACTGTTTGGACCTCTCTTAGACGTCAGCAAATGTGTAAGAGATGCCTCAAGTATGAACATATGCACCCATAGTAAACGAGACAGATCACATAACACAAGAGAAAGGATGCATAAATAAGGCTACCGCATGTCATCGTAGTGTAATGGTTAAAGCGATTGACTGCGGAATTGTAGTAAGCGAGTTCGAACTCCAGTCGCACTATAACGTTCACTTTCGGATAAATACTCTTGGGAAAGGTATGAACCCCCTTATACTTCCAGCTATGGGTTAAATAGTAAGCATTCTGTTCTTCAACAAGTTGGTTTGGTTTATTGGGTTTTATGGCATGTCAAACTTTGTTGGTTATTTAACGCCAAATCCATTTTTATGTAAATCTGTTCTTTTTAAAACAATTCAGTTTAGTATAAGTACACAGTTTAATGGTCAAAACATTTCTATTTCAAACTATTCCAGCAGTTATATGTAATAATTCAGTAAAGTGTAAATACAGTTTTAATGTCGAAAAACAGTTCTATTTTAAATAATTCAGTTAAGCATAAGCACGCAGTTTAAATGTAAGTACGGTTTAATTGTCAAAATCATTTTTATTTCGAGCTATTCAGTTTATTCAAACAATTCAGTTTAGCATTAGTATGCTGTTAATTCTATTTAACCCATGCATAGGGCCCTATCAGGTGTTACCACTCCGGGCCAGAGTGGACTTGGGAGCAATGGCAATAAAGGGGTACTCCGCATTCTCCAAAGCTCTAGCACTGCTGGAACCTCACCATCAGATTGTTTAGTGTCATATCCAGGACACTCGTTAGGGGGGTCTTACCCCTCTGCAGAGGTGCAGTCAGTGTATTCTACAGCCCCAGCCGACTGGGCAAATTCTTCTACAAGGATGGCTTTGGCATTGAATAACCTACAACGGTTGATATGCCATTAACCAAAGAAACCAATCATGTGATCTATACACAGTTATATTGTTTCATGTAGTACTATTTAATACGAATAATTTGGGGGGGGGTCCGTGGTGTAGTAGTTAACCTGCTGGACTGCAACATCGTAGTAAGCGAGTTCGAACTCCTGTCACGTTATCACGTTTACTATGGGACTAATGCCTATGGCAAACGTATGAGCCCCTTTATCCCCCCCAACTATGGGTTAAATATTACCACAAGGCGCGCTGGTGCGAAGAACGTAATCCCCCTGCCGGAGAATGTAAATCGAATGATGGGCCTATGAATCAGGTTTACCCCCACAGTATTCACGAGCCCATTGCTGACCATCAGCGTCCTGGAGACATTTTTTTTGCAAGCCAAGAATTTAGTGGCCCAAGGGTAATCAGATAGCTACCTGGACAAACTTTAACCAGGAGCTTTCTTTTTACTCACCACCCATCTTGAGGGCCCATTGATCAACAAATAAAATCTTTTAGCGGAATTATATATGACGTTTGTCTCGAGTGCTTTTGGGCAGTAACGCATAAGTGAAAGAAAACGAACCGAATAGATAACGGTTATAGAAAGGATTTCAACACGAATGTTATACACGCGGAGCCACCTTTCTCGTGTAATTACGCAAAATCAAGAAACGGTTGCTGTGACATCTAACGACCGTAAGTAAACGCTTTTTTAAATCACAAACTGCACCAAAATGAAGATGAACGAACGTCTAATGTAATGTCCGCTTTTAGTTGATCTTGTGTATACATAGATATATATTTCTTTTAAATACCCTATCCGGTGGCAAAAGCTGCTCGGTAGCGCCAGGAGTGGCAGTACCGCCTTGAGCTACCGAAACTGTGGTATCACCCTGGTTGGCGGCTGATGAGGCTAGGGTATCGCACGTGCTTTCACACGTTGTATGATGAAAAAAAAATTACCAACTGAAGGATTTCTCCAAGGATGCCATAGCAATAAATAACTCAAGAAGGTTGATATGCCATTTAACAAAGAAACCAAATAATTAACATAATAATTGGCACATCGAAATACTTTAAGCAATACAACAATCAACTACTTATAATTAGCATATAGTTGTATGGTTTCAAGTATTCCTGTCTAATGGCAATAATTTATTCACAGTTATATGGTTTCAAGTATTTCTGTCTAATAGTAATAATTTATACTCAGTTATATGGTTTCAAGTATTCCTGTCTAATAGTAATAATTTATACACTGTTATATGGTTTGAGACCGGGTCATTGGTCAAATGAGTAGAGTGTTCACCGGTGGTCCGGGAGACCGAGGTTCAATCCCAGGTCGAGTCATACGAAAGACTCAAAAAATGGTACTTGATTCTTCCTTGCATAACACTCAGCATTATAAGGTATATATCAATGTTATATGGTTTCAAGTATTTCTGTCTAATAGTAATAATTTATACACTGTTCTATGGTTTCAAGTATTCCTGTCTAATAATAATAATAATTTATACACTGTTCTATGGTTTCAAGTATTCCTGTCTAATAATAATAATTTATACACTGTTATATGGTTTCAAGTATTCCAGTCAAATTGTAATAATTTGTACACATTGTAAATTATCAGTATTTGATAGGAATACTTGAAACCATATAACATAGAAAGATTTGAAATCATATAACTATTTAATAATGATATCTTACACATAGCTTTGTCAGAGGATATTCATGGAAGGTTTGACTCCCAAATAAATGTGTGGTAGAAAGAGATACACAAACTATAGGAATGATTGCAGCCTTGAATAGATTTTCAAGCAAAGCCGATTCAGAAACTTGAAGAGCTTTGCAAGGAGTGAACTGATGCTGAAATCAGTGCATGAAGAGCCACCACGTGTCCAGGAAATGGTCTACAAGTGTTGCACTCCTTGTGTCAAGCCACTCCTGAACCAGAGATAACAACAGATACGTCTTGACCGGGCTAAGAAGAAAAAGGACTGTACCGTTGCTCTGCGGTCATTGGTCAGCAGTCTTTTCAAGTGAAAGTAAGTTTTATACTTGATTTGGTAATCAAGGTCACAGATGCTGGAGGAACAGAGAAGCGGCACAGAATTCAAGTTGTTTGAAGTTGAGAGTAAAGTTTTCCAGGGTCGGTGATTGGTTGGGTTATTTTCGATGGCGTCACGGTGTATGCAGACCGCACAAGGCGGCTAATTTTGGAGACGGCCAATACTGTAATTTTATTCCATATTTGTGGTCTTCGTTCAATTATTAGCAATCACAGACTAATTTAATGATTCTTTCTAATGAAAGGGAATATACCGAATCACTTGATCATAAAGGACTTCGCAATACGATAATTTAGATGGATAAGTACCTATTTGTTCAGTGGTTTTCATATTTTTGCGAAGTTGGTTGGTTGGTTGGGTTTTTATGGCATATCAACCTTTGTAGGTTATTTAACGCCAAATCCATTTTATGCAAATAATCACTTCTGTTTCAAACAAGTCAGTTTAGCATGAGTACACAGTGTAATTGTAAAAACATTTCTATTTCCAGCTATTCAGTTTATACAAACAGTTTTAATTCAGCTAATTCAGTTTAATATAAGTACAGATTTTGAATAGACACAGTTAAATGTCAAAACAGTTCTATACTAAACAATTCAGTTCAGTGTAAGTACAGTTTCAATGTCAAAAACAGTTTCATTTCAAACAATTCAGTTTAGCATAAGGACGCAGTTTAAATGTAAGTTCAGTTTCTATTTCAAGCTATTCAGTTTATTCAAACAGTTCTAATTCAAACAATTCAGTTTAGTATAAGTATGCAGTTAGTTCTATTTAACCCCTAGATAGGGTCCCATCAGGTGCTACCATTCCAGGCCAGAGTGGACCTAGGAGCAATGGCAATGAAGGGGTGCGCCGCATTCCCCAAAGTCCCAGCGTCAATGGAACCTCGCCATCAGATTATTTAATGTTATAAACAGGACCTTCATTGGGGGAGTGTCTTACCCCTCAGCAGAGGTGCAGTCGGTGTATTCTACAGCCCCAGCCGACTGAGCAGTTAATGTCAAAACAGTTTTATTTCAGATAATTCAGTTTAGCATAAGTACACAGCTTAGATGTCAAAACAGTTCTGTTTCGAGCAATTCAGTTTAGCACAAGTATGCAGTTTAAATATCAGAACAGTTATGTTTTAAACAATTCAGTTTAGCATAAATACGCAGTTTAATTGCAAAAAACAGTAAACTCAAACCACGGTTTAGTTCTATTTAACCCATAGACAGGACCCTTATCAGGTGCTACCATTCTGGGCCAGAGTGGACCTGGGAGCGATGGCAATGAAGAGGTACTCCGCATTCCCCAAAGCTCCAGCATTACTAGAACCTCACCATCAGATTGTTTAGTGTCATATGCAGGACACTCGTCAGACGGGGTCTTACCCCTCAGCAGAGAAGCAGTCGGTGTATTCTGCCGCCCCAGCCGACTAGGCAATATTTTTGCTAAGAATAAATACGTTAATCCAATATTCTTTCAAATATATATGGAACTTGATGCCCCCTTGCTTAACGCTCAGCAATATAAGGTGCGAATCAAGAGTAAGTGGAGCAATCCAGGGAAAGGAGTAGCGCACTCTCTTACACCTCGGTGTTGTAGCCATTGAAGAGGGAGCCTTCGGTTCGTCCTTGACTACGGTCAGCTAACTTATATATATATAAATATACATTTTGAGGAGATGAATATCTTCGCTATTCAGTGTTTTTCATATTTCTAAGACTTTAAACTTTTCGCCCATTTTACTAAGACTACTATTACAATGCTGCAGTCCAGCAGGTCAGCTACGATGCCACGGAGAGAAGACCTCACCCATTCTAGGTTTGGTTTGGTTTGTTTGGTTTTATGGCATATCAACCTTTGTAGGTTATTTAACGCCAAATCCATTTTTATGTAAATAATCTGTTCTATTGAAAACAATTCAGTTTAGCATAATTACACAGTTTAATTGCCAAAAACATTTCCATTTCAAACTATTCAAGCTGTTATATGAAATAATTCAGTTAAGTGTAAATACAGTTTTAATGTCAAAAAACAGTTCTATTTGAAATAATTCAGTTAAGCATAAGCACGCAGTTTAAGTGTAAGTACGGTTTAATTGTCAAAAACGTTTCTATTTCAAGCTATTCAGTTTACTCAATTCATTTTAGCATAAGTATGCTGTTAGTTCTATTTAACCCATAGATAGCGCCCTATCTGGTGCTACCACTCCGGGCCAGAGTGGACCTGGGAGCGATGGCAATGAAAGGGTACTCCGCATTCCCCAAAGCTCCAGCACTGCTGGAACCTCACCATCAGATTGTTTAGTGTCATATCCAGGACACTCGTTAGGGGGGTCTTACCCCTCAGCAGAGGTGCAGTCAGTGTATTCTACAGCCCCCAGCTGACTGGGCAATCACCCATTCTAGACTTTATTATTGTTTTTAATTGAATTACTATTTTTTTCTGTCTGGCTTTACAGATTTACATTTTTGTCCTTATTATATTTTTCATCAATGAATGAATCAATGAAATTAAATATATACGAGTGTCAAAGGTGTGTTACGTTGAAGGAAAGCGGCGGACAATTTGGCTACCTCACAAGGTGACCAAAACACTTGCTACGCAACAGGGTGCTATGTTTTAACCTAGTGTTTTCCACTGTTTCGATTTCTTTGTTTAATTGCTTATCAACCTTCATGAATTATTTAATGCCAAAGCTATCCTTGTAGAAGAACAGTTGTGGCACTATTTAACCTATAGGGAACAACTAAATAAATAAAAGAATTTAAAATTAAATTTTAAAAAAATAAATAAAAAGAAAACTATTAAATTTGCAGAAACTCCCAGAAGTCCCTGAAAGGAAAAGGGATGACGCATGCGTAAAAGAGAAAAGTCATCCTCTTGATAAAGGGGACAATATTATCTTTCTCTTTCAGACAGTGACCAGTGGATTGATAACCTCGTGCTGGCGTGTTTGGGCACCACGCATACGTCTTTGGACGTAGCGTCGGTTAGTCCCTTTCACCCAGTAGGAGCTCTCTCTCGGTCAGCATTATGCTGAAATATACAAGACCCATAAATGAACAATAAACAAACTCTTACCGGACTTTGACAAACCCATTGCTCCTAGGGTAAGAGAGTTCATACCTTTCCCGAGCGTATTAGACTGAAAGTTTCCCTTGGTCCAAAGTCAAAGCAGCCATCTCCGAGGAGATTTTAAAGCACAAAACTACAGTTTTGCTGACTATGATATTATTTTTCTTGATTGGAGAGCAGAATCTATTGGGTATTGTCAAGAGGAAGATGAGAGATACCAGACCAAACACTACGTTAATAGGGCAGTCTTGATAAAACTTGTGAACTCCTTTTATTTCAAGGTGTCTTTTAATAGTATACGTTTATCTGAGGCGGGAGTGTGGCAGTTTCCTCTCTTCTGGAGGTACTCGGAACACTTTAGCTCAAATTTTATTAGGAAGATCTGATTCACCAAGAAGGTAAATAAAATTGGCCTCCACAGAATTGCTTACTCTCTCGCAAGTAGATCGGAACTTTCGTGGGCGGGGAAATTATTCATAAAGGATTCATTTTATCTATAGATTTTTTGTTTAATGAATAAATCTTGAAGAAGCTCGGCATATGAACTTCCTTAACCTCACAGAGTGTTAAAAAAATTTGAACAGATGAAAAACAGGAGAGAGGGTCCCAGTAAAACCCTGCTCTTTACAGCTGACAAAGGTCAAGTTGCACAGAAAGTAGATAGAATTACAAAAGCCTCTACCACATATACTCGTAGTGGGAAGGAACACGCTTTTCAAGAAAATTAGAAAGACATGACACATTCATAAAGAAAGAAAATAGAATGAAATTTTGTTTAACAACATGTGCTTTGATATATATATATATATATATATATATGTGTGTGTGTGTGTGTGTGTGTATGCATGCGTATGTTTGTGTGTGTATATACATGTATATGCATTTGTGCGTGTATATGTGTGTGTGTGTGTATGCGTATGTTTGTGTGTATATGTGTATTTACATTTGTGTGTGTATATATATATGTGTATGTGTGCGTATGTTTGTGTGTGTATATGTGTATATGCATTTGTGCGTTAATATATGTGTGTGTATGCGTGCGTATGTTTGTATGTGTATATCTGTATATGTATTTATGCGTGTATATATGTGGGGGGCGTATATGCGTCTGTTTGTGTGTGTATATGTGTATATGCATTTGTGCGTGTATATATATATGTGTGTGTGTGTGTATGCGTATGTCTGTGTGTGTATATGTGTATTTGCATTTGTGCGTTTATATATATGTGTGTGTATGTGAGTGTATGTTTGTGTGTGTGTGTATAGCTCTATATGCATTTGTGCCTGTATGTATATGTGTGTGTGTGTATGTGTGTATACTTGTATATGCATTTGTGCGTGTGTATATATATATATATATATGCATATATGCATGTGTGTATGTCTGCAAATATGTGAAAGTATAGATATATATAAGAATGTTGTGAGCTGTGTTGAACAAGTCCTGGAGGCAGCACCCCACAACATAGCAGCTGTACGGCCATCACGAAAACTATCCAAGTTAGACGAACTAGACATGCGGGAAACTGCTGGAGACGTAAGGTCGAACCTATAAGCGATATACTCCTGTGGACCCCTTCACATGGACAAGCAAAGGTAGGACGACCAGCTAGAACATATATACAATAGCTCTATGCCGATACCCGATGTAGCCTGGAAGACCTGGGAGCGATGGACGATAGAGATGGGTGGCAAGAGAGGGTCAAGGAGATCCGTGCTACCAGCACATGATAATGATGATAATAGGTATAAATACATGTAAATGTATATATATATGCGTGTGTGGGTGGGTATGTATGGGTATATTTGTGTGTATATATATATATGCATTTGTACGTGTGTATATATATGTGTGTGTGTGTGTGTGTGTGTGTGTGTGTGTGTGCAAATATGTATAAGTATAGGTATAAATATATGTAAATGTATATATTTAGTTGGCGACCGTAGTCGAGGGCGACCAGAAGGCTCCCCTTTCAATAGCTACTACACCGAGGTGTAGGGGAGGCCGCTACCCCTTTCCCTGGATTGCTCCACTTTACCCTTGACACGTACCTTATATTGCCGAGTGTTAAGCAAGGAGGTATTAAGTACCATTTTTAAAGTCTTTGGTATGACTCGACCTGGGATTGAACCCAGGTCTCCTGGACCATTGGCGAACACTCTATTAAACAAAGTACTTTATCTTCTGAACAGTTTAAATTGAAAAAATGGAAAGAATATTTCCTTTGTTCTTGCTTTTTGTTCTTTTTGATTTTCTTTGAGGTTTTGGGTCCAAATCTTTACAATCTCGTGATATGAAAGAACATAGATGAAGAATCGAATCTGTATTGAACTCAGTTCTAAAAATACGATATTTATTTTTAGCGATCGAATTTACCCAAATTTATACAGTGTAAATCTGTTAAACTGGTTGGCATTCACTCAAAGTCCAATGTAAGATGATTTCAGTCAAATCCATTCAACTATTGTTTGTGGACAAACTGGTCGGCTAGAATACAAATGAGGTCATGATTAGCTTTGGTTTCACCGTTCAAGATTCCATTAAAATTCACAATATATAGCAAAGCGATTAGAAGGAAGATTTTCATGTTACGTCGAATCAGAAAATTGATTCCGTGACATTTGCAGCTGGCATCTATAGTACCGATGAGTGAAGGTTTTCTTCGTACGTTTGTAGAATTTGGATATCATAACCATCGATAACATTAAAGGAGGAAAAGTTACCATTCCGACCGTTTATATAATGTTTCCTCTACAGATTAAATGCGAGAACAATTCACGACAAATTAACAATAACATATTTTATTGCCTGAGTAATAAATCTATAAAAGAATAACAATGAGATACAGAGTTTTAAATTAGAGAGAATATGTTAAGAAATGTCCTAAATATTGAAAAGTCTATCGCGTAGGCTGTAAAAGGTTTTTGCATACGTACGTATATGTATTTAGCTATTCACCTCCACGCACACGAAGGATGCAACACAAGGTTAATTTTTTAGCAGAACTAAACAGGCATGAATTCAGAGTTTTCCTTCCCCCAGACAAGTTGCCATACAAAGGATAAAGAACCTGGTCTTCTCTACTACTTAACCCTAGCTTATGCACGTTTGATCACGCGCCTGTTCTGAACTTCGGTCCGGAGCGTGGCCCTGGAAAAGGAACAATGGCAGACTTGGGGCCTTTAATTAGGCACCTAGTTTCGACTAGGCTACCTTCGGGTGGGCGAGCTGCATTTTTGTCTCCTTTGTCCCCCTTGTACGGCACTAGACCATGCGTCTAGTTTAAGCCGCAAACTGGCATACGTGCCCGGACCCACATTTGGGTTCGTGAAACTGCTTGCCTCATCAGGCTCACATTGCACTAAGTGAGCCGATGAGCAGCACAGACAAGCAGGGTTCGAGTCTCGGCTCCTTCCCGACCTCCCCTCCCCTTTATCCCCACTTTAATTGGCCTTCGGGCTTTTGACCTTGTGTCAAGTCGTGTCTGGTGGGAGGCAGCGACAAATACTCGGCTATGAGTAAGACTTTTTGACAGGCAAGGGAGGTAATCCTCGCACATTCTACAGACGAAACTGGCTGTTTCAATTTTAAACCTATGATTGGACATTGAGGTGTTTGAAATACGAGTGGTGTCAACAAGTTTGGAGACTGAAGCTGTATTTACCAATACAGACAGATATGAAGAATAAATAAAGCATTATTTTTCTTCAAAATACGAGGTGTGCTCAGAAAGTATGGAGACTGAAGCTGAATTTATCAGGACAGAAATGAAGAACAAATGAAACATTAATTTTCTTCAAAATACGAGGTGTGTTCAAAAAGTATTTGCCCAGTCGGCTGGGGCTGTAAAATACACTGACTGGACCTCTGCAGAGGGGTAAGAACCTCCCTCCAAGGAGTGTCCTTGATATGACACTAAACAGTTTGGCGAGGTTCCAGTAATGCTGTGGCTTTGGGGAATACGGAGTACCCCTTCATTGCCATTGCTCCCAGGTCCACTCTGGCCCAGCTTGGTAGCACCTGATAGGACCCTATCTATGGGTTAAATAGAACTAACGACATACTTATGCTAAACTGAATTGTTTGATTAAACTGAATAGCCTGAAAAAAAATGTTTTTGACAATTAAACAGTACTTACATTTAACTGCGTGCTTATACTAAACAGATTTATTTGAAATAGAACTATTTTTTGACATTGAAACTGTATTTACACTAAACTGAATTGTTTAACATAGAACTGTTTTGACATTTAACTGTGAGTAAAAAAATCTGTATTACACTAAACTGAATTGTTATATATAACTGCTTGAATAAACTGAATAGTTTGAAATAGAAATGTTTTTGACAATTAAACAGTGAACTCCTGCTAAACTGAATTGTTTTAAATAGAACTGATTACACTGGTTTACAAAGAAATTGAGGCAAGCACAAAAATACCCGTTTTGAGGGTGTTGAATTCAAATTGAAAATCCGTTTTTACTCATCACCTCTAGTTTTTTTGGATATGCATAGTGTGCATTTTGTGCATATACGGTACATAAAGGCGTATATGAATTCAGGGTTAATTCTAATATTGTGAGACTTATGGCTTATTTTTTTTAGTTATTATGCACTAAATGTAAGTGATAGCATTACATTTTATATATATATATATATAACTATATATATATATATATATATCGAGACGGATTTTGACAGTTAAGGCAGCAGGTCTCAATCCACACTTTGGCAGTCATTGGAAGAGGTTGTCTCGCAGGCGGCGCAGGAGGTTGGTATCCCTCAATTATCGTGTTACACATCTTTTGGGTTACTAAATATTAGTATTACATTTTCAAATGCACATTTAGTTTTCAACTTTGCTTTCAACTTTGCAGTCCCGATGGTTTTGAGAGAGCCGCGAAACCACGCAGATGATTGTTATTTTTGTTAAACTAATATAACCGGTTTCAATGCATCTTCTAGGAAAAAGATCCTGGCTTGTTTACGTCCCTTGGTTTGCTACATAATCCTTCAGACTGGCGTCTTTTCATAGCCTCTTCCAAGCGAGGTCTCAAGGGTGTTCTTCTACACAATGGGAATAAATATCTTAGCATTCCCATTGCAAACTCTGTCCATCTAAAGGAGTCCTATGACAACATGGAGCTTCTTTTAGAAGCTATTAAGTACAGCGAGTACCAATGGTGTCTGTGTGGGGACCTCAAGGTCATTGGTCTTCTTATGGGTATGCAAGCGAGCTTTACAAAGTGCTGTTGTTTTCTCTGTCTCTGGGATAGTCGAGCTGTATCCCAGCATTACAAGCAGAAAGACTGGGGGTTTAGAAGCACTTTTGTTCCTGGCGAACACAGCCTCAAGGAGAATCCTCTGATTTTGAGGAGCTTCTTAACTTAAAGGAACTGAGAGCATGGGAAGCATTCAAGTCAGTCTGTAGTGGCTTCCTTGGTAACACACGCGTACCAGATTACCAAGCCTGTATTGAGAAGTTGCTAAAGTCTTACGAGGATATGTGGTGCCGAATGTCACTCAAGATTCATTTTCTCCATTCCCACCTCAACTTCTTCTCGACAAACCTTGGAGCAGTGAGTGATGAGCATGGAGAAAGATTCCACCAAGACATTACGAAGATGGAGAGCAACTATCAAGGCAAATGGAACCCCGGCATGATGGGAGGCTTCTGCTGGATGCTCTTGCGTGACATCCCAGAGGCAAAATACACCAGATCTTCTAAGAAAACACACTTTTGACTGTCTGTGGTACTATGAATTGTGTAATTGTGTTATCCAAGTATATTGATTCAATCAGTGTTCTTTATCTATCCTGTTTTATCTGTTATAAGCTGCTTTTATCTATTATATGACTCTTGAAATATGCACATATATTCTCTGTTTATACTAAAATGAGACTATTTAAAAGCCAAAAAACTAGAGGTGATAGAGCAAAACTATTTATAAATTTGAATTCAGCACACCCAAATTAACAAAAAACACATATCCCCATTCTTGCCTCAGACCAAAAATTTATTTTTGTAAACCAGTGTTATTTATATAAAAATGGATTTGGCGTTAAATAACCTAAAAAGGCTGATATGCCATAAAATCCAACCAACCAACCAAAAAGTATGGAAACGGAAGAAATTAATTAAGAATAAATGAAACGTTCATTTTCTTCAAAATATGAGGTGTGTTCGATATAAAACCTGAGGAGTGTTCGAAAGAATTTTTTGATACATTGGAGCTCTTCTGTAATCAGTTTATCCAAGAAATATAGCTGTTTCTACATATAAGCATTCATCAACTATAAACAAATTCCCCTGTGTAGTATGTCCAATGGCTCACTTCTTTTTCTGACGTCGAAATCAACGGTTGAGTTTACACACACACACACACACACACACATCACATACATATATGTATGTATACGATAAAAAGTACGATGACTGAGTAGTTCTAAAACTTATAACATCCAAGTCTTTTTCTCAGAGTTTCACGGGGACTACGTAATAGTCAAACGCGTTTTAAAATGACGTGAGGAATTTGGTTCGTGGCATGATGTTTGTACATATTTGTATGATATATATACATACATACATATATATATATATATCAAGTAAAAAGTAAAGTTGGCGATTATAGTCAAGGGCGACCCGAAGGTCCTGTTTTCAATAGCTACTACACTAAGGTGTAGGGGGAGGGTGCCACTCTTTTCCCTGGATTTCTCTACTTTACCCTTGATACGTACCTTATAATGTGGTGTTTAACAATGAGGGATCATGTATAATTTTTTGAGTCTTTGGTATGACTCGACCTACTAATTGAATCCCGGTATCCTGGGCCAGTATATATATATATATATATATCAGGGGCGGAGATGGGACTAGTGCTACTCATTCCCGGCACGACCAATAACTCGGTCAATGTTATTCAAAATGGATTAAAAATCATCCATTAATTTCAAGCAAACATACTTAGTCTGATCTCAATTAAATTACGTATCTATTCAAGTTTCGATAACTAAGTAGCCAAAAGTTCATAAATATATCTGGGAATGATACAACGATGCTGTTTTGAACGGATGGTCTTTGTCCAGCCACCGTCAGATCCATGGAACATCCCATAAAATCGGCTATAATGTTGAACACGCGTAATCCGTGCCCAGCACAAGACCCTTTTAATAACAGTAATGTTAGAGAAATCCGCTTTTGGCTGTAGCCAATAGCAAGAGCAACTCAAAATACCGTGCTCAAAAAAATTAGCACAATGTGACTGATGACAGCTGTCTTGGGGAGAGAGAGAGAGAGAGAGAGGGGGGGGATAGCAGATTATAGCCGTCGCCGACGTCATCATCATCGCTATGGTAAATGTTGGTTAAACGGCGTGTTTTAATTCGTTTTTTCACTAACAGATCTCTATTTCTTTAATGAATGTTGCATATATTACATTCTGTAACTAAAATTTGTTTATTTGAATACATTTTCAACAAATAATCTTTGTCATCAATTTCTTTATTCTAATAAACATATTTTTCTCGTCATAGTAATGAACATCTTCTCTTTTCTTCTATACTTTTGAAAGGAAAAAAATTATCTTATCAACTGTATTAACAAGACTACAAATTATATAGTATCTTGATTGTTTACAAAAAAACCAACATGCAAGGTACGTTAGTCAATCGGTGCTATACAATGGAGAATCACGCAATAGCAACTATGATGACTTACTTTGGGTCCACGGACCACGGGTTGGGAACTGAAGTTGACAGAGGGTGGGGGGCACGAGTAGCAAAAATAGGCTAGAGTCGCCACTGATATATATATATATATATATATATATATATATATATTGTTGATCCAACGAGAGAAAAGTTAAAATTTTCAAATAAATAGGTCCACAAATGATTTCAAATATAGTATTCAGACTTTCATTATTTCATATACTCTCCACGCGTTTTGAACTTTTCGTTTCCTTCAGAAGATTTTGAATGGTTAAGTTAAATTTCGGCTGTTGTTTTTATAGTAAAGATTGTTTTGATAGGATGTGACCTTTTGATTCCAGGATTTGTGTCCGTGAATGAAAGTTCTCTCTATCACTAGATGTACATGTAAGTTCTCTCTATCACTAGATGTACATGTAAATTTTCTCTATCACTAAATGTACACATATAAACATGTAAGTTTTCTCTATCACTAGATAGCTTTTGTTTGATTTTGTTTTATTTCAGATTCCATTACTCCCAGGTTCACTGTGGCTCAGAATGATAGTATCTATTTGCGTCCCAGTCATGGGTTAACCAGATTTATTAAAGATCATCTACTTTCGATAGGACTGTGTGCAAAAAATAAAACAAATTTAAAAAAACAAACACAAAAAATGTTAATATAAATGCACAATGAACGTGATAAAATAACCCTCAATGGGTTGACATGCCGTAAAAATCAATCAATGTTGTGGACTGAATACTATTTAAAACTAGTTTTGCGCTGAAAACTTTCGCATACACCTAATATATATTACAGAGTTAAATACAGATGAAAAGAAAAAAAAAATTATCTTGGATTCCACCTTGACCTGAACAACGCAGAGTGACCTTACTAACATATTCATTCGCACGTAGAGATTGGCTGTGAAAACTTACGTCCATATCAATTCCCACAATGCACTGCACCAGAACCAGCCATGTAATAAAAAGGTTCTATTTTTGGCCGTTGCATGATGAATACAGTTTCATGCAGCGTTAATGTGCGGGCAGTTACTCAACAAGAGCTTGGCCTTTCTACCAATCAACATTAACCCATCACTTGCCAGTTTCCGACCACTTCGCCTTTGCAAATCTTCGACCATCATCATAGAGAAGGCAGACCTAACCAGAGTATCCACAACCTTTTTTTTTACCGCTAAATCTTTTTCTTTCTGATTTCAATTGGTATCAGTGATATTCCTTTATTTCAACTGGTCGACAAGATCGGGTTGTGAGAATGAAATTCCTTTTTTTCTCTTTTTCTTTAATCATTCCTTTAATTTTTGGAAACGAAACTGCGACGGAGATTGAATCCTACAGAATTATTAACCAACTGTATAACATACTAAAACGCTCACAGTCACATCAACGTCTTGACTATATATATATATATATATATATATATATATATTCTATACAATGTAAAAGCCTTTACTATATTATATAAAAGTCTTTTCTCTGTCTGTATGAGTATATATATATATATATATATATATATAAATATGAGTTGGTCGACAGTTGTCGAGGGCAACCAAAAGGTTCCCTTTTCAATAGATGTAATACCGAGGTATGGGAGAGGGCGCTACTCCTTTCTCTGGAATGCCCCACTTACCCTTGATCAATACTTTGTAATGCTTAGTGTTAAGCGAAGAGGCGTCAAGTACCATTGTTTGAGTCTTTGATATAACTCGATCTGGGTTTGAACCCGGGTCTCCCGGACCATTGACGAACACTAAAACCATTATACCAATAGACCGATATATATATATATATATATATATATATATATATATATTGTCATCCACAGACAGACTGTTTCGTTCTATCAGAACTCTTCAGTGTGGCTAGACCCGCAGGACGCTCGAAGCCGGGATCGAAACCCGTCTAACTTTACGATAGATTAGGGTGTTGGTCGAACGAGAGAAAAGTAAATGTTTTAAAATGAATAAGTCCACAAATGAATCCGAATTTGGTATTTTAGTTTTTTATTGACTCATATATTCATGTTCTACACATGTTTCAGATTTTTAATTTTCTTCTGAAGAAGACTTCAAGTAATTTTAGCAAATATATATATATATATATATATATATAAACAATCAGTCAAAAGTGGTTGCCTACCCTCAAAAATTGTTATTTCTCATTCTAAAAGTGTTATTTCTAATGAAACAAGTAAAGTATCACAATGTTTTTTTATCTAATATACAAAAGATAAGTTTTCTACAGTAACTTTGACCTTTAGTATAACCAGATATATTTTGAAAAATTGATTTAAAGGCGTTTTTCTTCAGTACTGAGCATGAATAAAAGGTTTTCTAAAAGTTACATTATACCACAACTTATACTCACAATAGACTATATTGTGTTGAAATACTGCTTGCTAGATACTACCTGTTTTTACCTATGCAAAGGAAAATGTCCTCAGTCACTAGTTAGCGTGACAGAAGGCTGACTGCTTCAAATATCACAGAACGACTGAACGAATGTCTTTGAAAAATTGTCAACATTCACTGTGATGAGAAGACTGTGTGAAGCCGGTTTATATGGCAGAATTGCAGTCAAGAAACCAGTGTTTGAGAAAGCAAAACAATATCAAAAGGCTCCAGTCGGCCAAGGCGAACAACGATTGGACACTAGAGCAGTGAAATAAAGTCTATTGGATGGACCAATTTCAAAATCTTTGGGTCAAATAGAAGAGTTTATATGCGGCGAAGTGTTGGTGAAAGAACAGCAACTTCCGGTATCACACAACCCGTAAAGCATAGACACGAGGCCCTGTTATGGGGGGGGGGAGATTTTACTAATTGCAGAGTCGATTTGCACCAGGTGAAGGGCAAATTGAATCAGATTGGCCGTCACAGAATACTGCAGCATCATGTGATCCCATCTGGAAAGCAGCTCGTGGGTCAAGGATTTGTACTTATGCAAGGTATTGACACAAACATACTACTAAACTCAGCCAGAGGTACATTAAAAGCCAAGAGGAAGAGCACATCCTTCAACTGATGACTTGGAGGCCGGTGCAATCAGCGGACTTAAATCCCATTGAACTGGTGTGGGATGAACGTGACCGAAAAGTCAGAGCTAAACAAGTTACAAGCGCTACTCACCTCTAGCAACTCTTGCATGTCAGCTGGGCAGAACTATTTTCAGTCTACCTCCAGTCTTGGATGGAAAGAATGCAGAGAATCTGGGAAACAGTGATAGTAGCCAAAAGGGTCATTTTGATAAATCAAAAGTTTAAAAAGTGTTGTGTTTTATTTATATTTAATGAGGCTCAGGAAGACTTGTTTTTAGTATATTAAATAAAAACAAGGTGGCGCTTAACTTGTTTCATTAAAAAACACTTTAAGGATGAGAAATAAATTTTTGGTGGTTTGGCCAAATAGTTTTGACTAGTGTGTATATATATTTACAATTATCCTTTGAATTAGGTAAAAATGAAAATAACATCGATCTTTCATTTTATCTGATATATTTGCCAAAATTACATTAAAATATCATAAAATACTATAGATTAAATTTATTCAAAGTCGCTATTGGCTTTAATCACGGTCTTTTGACGACTTAAGAATCTTCTGTAAACCCTTCCGATTGTTTCTTTATTCAACCTGGTAAATGCTGCTGTAATCTTTGTCTTCAATTCATCTTTGATTTACACGGAGTTTTATTGGTCTCTTGTTCAACTGGGACCTACCCATAATAATCAAGGGATTGCAATATAGGGAGTTGTGGCCAGATGTTAGGGGTGATGTGGTCGCAGAACATTTTTTACTGCTGACACTTGGTTTTCCGGCTCGTCTGGTATGGTACCTGATGTAGAGTCTTCTAGCAGTCCTTAACTCCTCCTGGCACTTGGTATAGACCTCCGTGTAGAATCTGATGCCACGTGAAAAGATGTATGAAAAGGGAACCCTTTCAATAGCTACTAAACCGAGGAGTAGGCGAGGGGGGCTACTCCTTCTTCTAGATTGCTCCACGTACTCTTGATCCATACCTTATAATGGAGAATGTGAAGCAAGTGCCGTTAAGTGCTATCTTTTGAGTCTTTGGTATGATTAGACTTCAACAACAGTTTACTAGACCATTGGCGAACACACTACCCACGATGCCAATCATCGGTTAAAAAATATTTATATATATATATATATACAATAATGTCTTAATGACATTACTATTTATCAGCCCAGTCAGCTGAAGCAGTAGAAGACACCGACTACATCTCTGTAGAGAGAGCAAGACTCCCCTAAGATTGTCCTGATTATGAAGGTAAACTGCATCGGAAGGTGAGGCTCCCATCCTGGAGCCTTGTACAATGTAGAGTACCCCTTCATTGCCATTGCTCTTAGCTCCTCTCTGACCCAGACTGCTAGTACTTTTTAGGGTCCCATCAACGGGCGAAATAGAACTGTTTAACCATTTAACTGTGTGTAAATCAATGACAAAATTCTTAATGTTAAATAGCAATACTTGAAACCATTTAACTGTGTGCAAACAAATGAACTTTGGCTCGTTTCAAACTATTCACTAAAAATCAAATTTAAATAGGTTTGGCATTAGATAACCATCAAAGTTCAATATACCATTAAACCAAATAATTTATCCAAACCTATATATATATATATATTGACAACACTATATATCCGCTATGAGTTCAATAGTTTTACAGCTTGGTTGTTCTCCTACAAGGATAGCTTTGACATTAAGTTATCCACGAAGGATGATATGCCATAAAATAAGAAACTATATATATATATATATATATATATATGCACAGAATGTGTAATGGGTAAATTATCGTAATTTTACATTATTAATTGTGCTGATAATCTTTGTCTTGTTCATGTTTTATTTTCTGAGCAACAAAGTAGAGTCAGTTGCGCACTGATGGTTTAGTTAATTTTTTAATGGCATATCAACCTTTGTAGGTTATTTAATGCCAAAGCCATTCTCCTAGAAGAACAGTAGTGGTACTATTTAATCCATAGTTGGGAGGATAAGGGGGTTCATACCTTTCACAAGGGTATTTGCCCGAAAGTGAACGTAATAGCGCGACTGGAGTACGAACTCGCTTACTACGATTCCGCAGTCCATCGCTTTAACCATTACACGACGAGCACACCCCTCAGTTGCACACTGAGGAAAACAACATCATGACGCACTTCCCTCTTCCAGAATTTTAGAAACGGCACGCTGTACTTCTTTGGCATACACACTGGAAGTGCCAATTCAGATTTCAGAGTGTTTGGGTGTCCATCTGATGGTTTAGTTTGGTTTGGTTTGTTTGTTCAATGGCATATCAACCTTTGTAGGTTATTTAATGCCAAAGCCATTCTCCTAGAAGAACAGTAGCGGTACTATTTAACCCATAGCTAGGAGGATAAGGGGGTTCATACCTTTCCCAAGGGTATTTGCCCGAAAGTGAATGTAATAGCGCAACTGGAGTACGAACTCGCTTACTACGATTCCGCAGTCCATCGCTTTAACAATTACACCACGAGGACACCCCTGTGTCCATCTGAGGACAGAGGATTCGAAAATAGATGTGTCAATGGCCATTTCAAAGGTACAGTCTCACTTGGATCGTTCCAATGCGAAAATAATTTCCGAATTTGTTGATAAGATCCAGAACTTGATTGACCCGGTCCATAGCCAAGGGAGTGTCTAAGTTTCTTCTCAAGCAGGTTGTAAATGTACTCATTTGCTAATTTTTATCACTGACCATGAAGGAAAGACTGCGCTGCAAAGCTTTGAACAAACTTTAGCATTTCCTCCAAACGGAAAAAAAAATTTTCTGTCTGAATCAAATGGTTAACTCACAGAACAAGCATTGACCTGTGTTGGGGGACATGTTATTTGTTAGTTATGCTTAGTCCCCCAAAATTTAATGTTAAAGTTTTATATAGTGTTTAGTTTATGCTTAGAAAAAGGTAGAATAGGCATATGGAGACAAATGAATGGAGATATGAAACAAATGAGCGAAGGATATGAAACGGCGCGGACAAAAGGAAGATTCAAAACAAGGCGACAAACAAAAATTTATATTTATAACAAAACATACATTGATACATTAAAAATATTGCTAATTCTACATTGTTAGTAAAATAGTCGTGTATGTGTGTGTGTGTGTGTAACTAACACAACTAAACTACAGAAAAGGTTAATAATGAAAACGTCCTATTAAGTTGGATTACATATTTAAAATGTCTATTTCTTTTTGTGGTTCGAAACAGTCGGTTTCGCCGAGACTGGAAAAAGTCTCATAGTCAAAGTATATTGAAGAAATGAATGTCTGCGAGGCTTATCCATTTTTTTGCTTTTCACTTCTGTTGGTGAATTAGAGGAATGTCACACTGGAGAGAGTGTGTCAGCGTTTCAATGGAAATTGGGGAAAAGAGAGTGTTTGAAGACGACGTATTTAGAGAAAATACGTGTCTTGGAATCGGCTCCAAAAAAACGCAGGACGAAATTTACGCGGACATAGTTCTAAACTGGTCACGTGGTTCTCCTGGCCAATGGTTTCCAGAGACTGAATATTTGTGTGCGTCCGCCATCTTTATTGTGGGAACAAGTGGCATACCGCCCAATTTAAGTTATAGGAGTGTAGGTCTTATACCTGCTCTGATCCCACAAGATTACCCCACAAGATTACCAATTATGAAAACCAAATACCCAGTCCATATCATGGTGTTTGGGTGATTACGAGCGATGGTAACGTTACGCCTCCATACATCTTTTCACGTGGCATCAGATTCTACACGGAGGTATACACCAAGTGCCAGGAGGAGTTAAGGACTGCTAGAAGACTCTACATCAGGTACCATGCCAGACGAGCCGGAAAACCTAGTGTCAGCAGTAAATATATATATATATATATATAACCGGACATTAGCCTAGCGGTTAGTGTGTTCGCCAATGGCCCGGGAGACCTGGGTTCAATCCCAGGTCGAATCATACCAAAGACTCAAAAAATGGTACCTGATGCCTCCTTGCTTAATACTGAGCATTATAAGGTGCGGATCAAGGGTAAAGTAGAGCCATCCAGGGAAGGAGTAGCGCCCTCCCCTACATCTTGGTGTAGTAGCTATCGAAAAGGGAGCCTTCGGGTTACCCTCGACTATGGTCGCCAACTTTACTTTTTTACTTATATATATATATATATAAACTAATCGCCAGAAGTGCTTGTTGTACAATGGTTTACATTCAGAACTTAAGAGATCATTCTGTAGACCCTGTGTATTATATGTCCATGCTAAAAAAAAAGACAAAAACTGGAGTAACCAATAGAACCTTTATCAGATCCCAGGCATGGTTTGGGGACGCTAAAGCCTCAACCAGCAGCTCATTGCGCTCCAGCTGTATCTTACCACTATAGGAAACGGACTTGGCGACCCGTGTTCAAATCCTAGTTGAAGTTATTTGCATTTCTTACACCTTTGGGAAAGCTGTGCATCCAACAATTTTCCCTCCAGCTATAGGTAAAATAGTAAGACCGACTGAACGATGGCAACTGGTCTACGAAAAGGAAAATTTCTGATTTGTTACCTTTTTAACTTCACTCTGAAAATTGACCTTGTGTCACATCCTGCCTGAGCAGATGTTTTGCTAGCTACTATAACCATAGCACTATAAAACATCGTAACGAGATTTTTATTAGAGCATTACACTTTTATAGCTATTGGTTTGAATATGTTGTTTTTAGAATCACGCGGTTTGTTTACAACTATATCAGCACGAGTTTGATTTTCACTCTAAAACTGGCGCCTATGTGTCTGGAGTTTCTGTTTTATTTTTATATTTGATGCAACATTTATTTTCATTTATCTTCCTATTTATTTATTTATTTATTTATTTTTATTCCTTTTTTCTTTTTCATTTCTTTAGGCACGGCATATTTATTTCGATGTTTGTTTTACCTGTTTCTTCGTCGATTTGACAGTCTTTCATTCTATCTTTAGTTACCTTCAGATGAAAGATACGCCCAGCTCCGGAAAGAAAACGAGAGAGCGAGTTCAGAGCCCCCTAGCGGAAAAAGAATCAAGGTTCGTCACTCTTTTTGCAGTGTTTCCATTTTAGTTTCTTCTTTGCATGAGAACGAACGGACAGTCATTCGATGAACTATTTCAGTAAGGCTTGATAATTAACCAATCAGTATTAATTGTAAACTTTTGAAGCGATCTCTATCATCACTATTAATATCGAGTTGCCATTTTGTCGGAAGAACAAATAACTCTGGAAAAAGACAAAAAACAAAAAACAAAAGAAAAAAAAAACACACACAACAAAAAACCAAACGAAATAAACAAAAACTGCAAGGTTTCTGTAACCAAGATTAAAACTGCCATGCTTCTGTTGCCAAAGATAAAACTGCGACACCATTGTAAACAAAAATAAAATAACATATTTATATTAGCATAATGGTTAGTGTGTTCATGAGTGGACCGGGAGGCCAGGGTTCAATCTTTAGTCGAGTCATACCAAAGACTCAAAAAGGGTACTTGATGCCTTCTTGCTTAACACTCAGTTTTATAAGATACGGATCAAGAGTAAGTGGAACAATCCAGGGAATGGAGTAGTGCCCTTCCTTATGCTTTGGTATAGTAGCTTTTGAAAAGGGAACCTTCGCGTCGTCCTCGGCTACGGTCGGCCAACTTTCTTATATATAAGGGGTGTACTTATTTTTGGACAGTTTTATTTGGATCTCTGCAACGGAAAATGTAAATATTGTTTTGTCCAGATTCAAGAACACGCCTCATACATACGTTCGCAATTTTATTTTTGATCATAGAATTCCAATGCTCTCTCTCTCTCTCTCTCTCTCTCTCTCTCTCTCTCTCTCTCTCTCTCTCTCATTTCATTCTAATAGAGTAGACGATGCTGGATACGCTTATCGATTTCCTTTCTCACTCTCTTCCCTTTTTTTCTTTCTTTCATTTCAGAAATACTAACAAAATCGTTCTTCATTTCATTCTTTCACTCGTTTCTCTCTCTCTCAACATATATCCCGTTTCTTTCCCTATCTTTTCCCCCTCCTTTTTTTCCGTTCATTTCATTCCATTGAAGCAGACAATAAGCGTCTGAAGCATACCATTTTAGCTCCCTCTTCTCTATCTGTCTTACATTTGCTTTCCTTCACTCTCTCTCTCCATGACTCATAGAATGTTCTTTATCTGAGGTGATTACATGCATTCAAATCTAAACCTATCCATATTATAGATGCTTAGCTGTTTTGGTGACTCTTGGTTAGGCAACTTGTCTAGGAGAAGAAAAATTTTGACTTCAAACTTGCTGTATTCCATTTAAAAACTGACTTTGTGTTACATCCTGCCTGTAGCAGAGGGGTTGGGTAAATTCTTACAGTTCAATTCTTAACTGTATTTCTTATTCTTTCTCTATACCAACCATTATGAAGGGGTCGAGTTATGGCCAATGCTCGATTTTTAATTTTGGTAACCCGTAAAAAAAAACTGATTCTGAAAGGAGAGGGTTTTTTCCATTATAAAAAAAGTTGTCACTTGACTCAAAGCGGGGAGTTTCCAATCTTGGTCCTTCACATATATATATATATCCAACACTACTTCATGGTAGAATCAAATAGTCATACAGATAAAGACTGGGATGTGATTCGAGATAGACTGAGGAGGATTAAAGGATTCAGTTAGTGAACAGTTAAGTCAGGATTAATTGATCGAGATAGAACCTATTTTTTGGGACTAAACTGTTCATATTGGTCATGCTTTGAAAATGAGGCTTGCAGTGGGAGACCAAGTATCAAATGTTCCCTAAGAAAAGTATACTAAATGTAAAGTTGGCGACCGCAATCGAGGGTGACCCAAAGGCTCCTTTTTCAATAGCTACTACACTAAGGTGTAGGGAAGGGCGCTACTCCTTTCCCCTTTACCTTTGATCCGTACCTTGTAATGATGAGTGTTAAGCAAGGCGACATCAATTACCATTTTTTGAGACTTTGGTATGACTCGACTTGGGATTGAACCCTGGTTCCCGGAACATTCTACTAATTAGGCCAATGCTCCGGTAAAAGTGTTGTAATTGAGTAAAATTGTGATCTATGAATAAACTCCTTCATCATTCAAAGTAGCCATTGGATTTCTTTTTTGCCATAGCAACAATCTGGTAGTGATTTTATTTCATCTTCTTTGATGATACTGTCACTGCATCCTTCTCCTAGACTGGTTACCTTGCCAAGGTTAAAGAGCTCAGTCTGCTCTTTCTTCTTTTAAAAAAGCAAACTGTGCATGGAGTGTCAGTTAACCAATAAAGAGACTGGGGATGAAGAAGGGGTGATGACACAACGATGACCAGGGTTGGATAGAGTGAGGTATGTAATCGTAAAAGTAATCATTTAAGGTAGCAATTGGATTTCTTTCTTGCCATTGCAACAATCTGGTAGTGATTTTATTTCATCTTCCTTGATGATATTGTCACTGCATCCTTCTCCTAGACTGGTTGCCTTGCCAAGGTTAAAGAGCCCAGTCTGCCCTTTCTTTTAAAAAAACAAACTGTGCATGGAGAGTCAGTTAACCAATAAAGAGACTGAGGATGAAGAAGGGTTGGTGACCAACCATGACCAGGGTTGGATAGAGTAAGTTATCTAATCGTAAAAGTAATCAGGAATAGATACTTAGCAAAGATGTAAGAGACTTTATTTCATTCTCCTTTCTCACTTCATAAAACTACTCAGTTGTCGTTTTCTTTATTAGATTTGTTCACAGGAAAGTTGTGTATGATACCATCAGGCATATAATCAGAATGTCGGATTCAGCGATATATAATTTTGATTTCCCAAGACCAAAAATAAAGCCTTGCCCAGGTCGGTTAAGGCTGCAGAATACACTGACTGCTTCTCTGCAGAGGGGTAGAGACACTCTCCCCAACGAGTGTCCTGGATATGACACTAAACAATCTGATGGTAAGGTTCTAGTAATACTGGAGCTTTGGGGAATGCAGAGTACCTCTTCATTGCCATCACTCCCAGGTCCAATCTGGTCCGCAGTGTTAGCACCTAATAGGGTCCTATCTATGGGTCAAATAGAACTAAACTGTGTATTTATGTTAAACTGAATTGTTTGAAATAGATCTGTTTTTGACTTTTAAACTATGTGCTTAGGCTAAACTGAATTGTTTGAAATAGAACTATTTTGACATTGAAACTGAACTGTTTTGAAATTTAACTGTTTGTAAACCAAAACTATAGTTATACTAAACTGAATTATTTGAAATTTGATTTGACATTAAATGACCCGAAAAGGGTTGATAGATCGTAAAGCAAAACAACCTACCAAAAATAAACCCAGTAAAAGATTCTTAAGAAAAAATAGTTTGAGTGTCGGACTTGGTAATTCTTAAAATCTTAGTTTAGTATTCAACTTTTAACGCCTATATCGTTTTGGAGTGAGTATTTTTTTTTTGTAAATGGCCAAATGGTTTAATGTATATATTTGCCCAACCACTCCACACAAGCAAGATTTGATTCAAGTTCAGTTTTTAAGTGGAGTGCAACTAGTTTGGATACAGGGTTTTCTTCCTCTTACACCAGTGGCCATAGCAAGTGTAGCAGCCACAGATCTATTTCCTTTCGTGAATCAATGCCCCTGCCAAGAGATTCGGTCACTCACTGACCAATCAACTGGCAGAGCACATTAATTCCTTCTTCCTCTCAAGAACTATTTTTTCTAGTCCCTTTTGGTAGAACGGACAACCTCAGAGAGCCATGAGCCAGCAGCACAAGTAGACCTCTCTCACATCACTGCTACTGATTCCACTTGGAACCCCATCGCTGAAGAACATGCTGCTGTTAGCTTCACACACGCTTCCTACAAACCAGGGACCAATATACTGACCAGCGACACAAAAGGGACCCTTTCTCACCCTTACTCCTTTACACCTGCTACGATGATAAACCTTTCTTTGTTGCGTTGTTTAAAAGAAGTCTCGTTATTCATTTGTGTTGCCAAATAATTTATAGTGTTAGAGAAATTAACCATTTCATGAAACATTAAACAAGGTTAAAGAGCCTAGTCTGCCCTACTATTTATGACATAGTACAGACACACACATATGCACATCACACTAAATAGACCCATACACTAACACTCATTAGCACATGGCTATTTGTGCACACACACACACACACACACACACACACACACACACACAAATACATATACATACACACTTAGATTTTACAATTTAAACTATTTCAATTCCTTTGTAGACCTGAAAACAGTAGTTGTTGACAGCCGAATCTCAAAAAAATGTTTTTTTTTATAACGTCTACATGTGCATAAAAAGAGAAGAAATAACTGATAGACAATTCGGTGGTACGTATATATAAGTATTTCATTCAACTAAAATAACACATTAATAAGAAATAAGACGAACAAAAGATTGTTACAACCAGTAAGACTCCCGGCCAAGCTATAACTGAAAATCTTTTTCTCGATGAAGCCCGTTTGATTGTCGACCAACTCATGTCCTTTTGACTAATGTCCCACCCTAACAGCACAGTGCCTCTATTTATATTATCAGGAGGCTAACCACTTCCATCCGCTGGCGATCAGTGTTCAATCCCCTATATCTCACTTTTTTTCCAATATGACAATTTTCAAAGATATTTTCTGTATGGGCAACTTGGATATATCAAGAACTTTGGTAGTTAACTTATACGATACAATGCAAATACACACATACACACACACTATATATGTATATATATATATATAATTTTATGTTAATAATATAGTTTATTATACTTATTAATATAAAGAATTCAATATTGGTGATAGATCATATATATCTCAGCTTTGTAGATCTTTATTGATGCTATCAATCTAAACTAATAAACTGCATGCTCTTAGGGCATTTACGCGTATTGATCAGCCTCTGTCGATTTATATGCATAGAAATTGAAAGATAGAATCTTATGCATGAGAGAGCAAAGTATTTAAAGACAGTTGTCTGCTATCGACAATTTTGCACATAAATAAATATACCGGTAGCAATTTTGAATAAAAACTTAATTTTCTTTCTAGCCAAAGATAACAGGACTTTATTATTTCTAGTGGAATCAAATCCAATCAAAATAGATATTATTTGGTGTCATATATATATATATATATATAACTGCCCATAAATAAGTGAACCCTCATAATTTTTCTGAAATGTTCATTTTCTTTTTAGCCAAAGACATCTAAATTGTATTATTTCATATGGAACATTATACAATCAAAATGGATATTAGTAGGCATTATTTATCACACATTACACATGATACAATCAAATCTCTTCGTGGACCTATTCATTTTAAAATATTTTTCTCTCTTTGGATATACAATGAAAAGTCTTTTAAAAGATATTATTAGGTATACATTATCGCTCATTACACATGATACAATCAAAATGGATATTATTAGGTATTGTTTTTGCCCAGTCAGCTGGGGCTGTAGAATACACTGACTGCACCTCTGCAGAGGGGTAAGACGAGTGTCCTGGATATGACACTAAACAATCTGAGGGTGAAGTTCCAGCAGTGCTGGAGCTTTGGGGAATGCGGAGTACCCCTTCATTACCATCGCTCCCAGGTCCACTCTGGCCCGGAGTGGTAGCACCTGATAGGGCCCTATCTATGGGTTAAATAGAACTAACAGCATACTTATGCTAAAATGAATTGAGTAAACTGAATAGCTTGAAATAGAAACGTTTTTGACAATTAAACCGTACTTACACTTAAACTGCGTGCTTATGCTTAACTGAATTATTTCAAATAGAACTGTTTTTCGACATTAAAACTGTATTTACACTTAACTGAATTATTACATATAACTGCTTAAATAGTTTGAAATGGAAATGTTTTTGACAATTAAACTGTATACTTATGCTAAACAGAACTGTTTTCAATAGAACAGATTATTTACATAAAAATGGATTTGGTGTTAAATAACCTACAAGGGTTGATATGCCATAAAACCAAACAAACTAAACCTAGGTATTGTTTATCACACATTACACGTTATATGAAAATCATCATCAACTTGTACTAATAGCATTGGCTCCCTTGACTATCTCATGCTATCCATCCCTTTCTGTTACTGTTCTTGGAAGGTCCTCTCCTTGGCATAGTGTGTCTGCACAGAACTGATGTCTGTATTTTGCTCGTCAACCAACACTGGAGTGTTCGTGTGTAAAAATCGATAAGAGAACCTTACTCAAGAGCTCATCATTGCTTCTCTAGCAGCGGCCAAGTATGTCTCGTTTTGTCTTACTCGGATGGTTTGTGAGATGGGGATTGAGTGACCATACAGCTGGTTATTTGTCGGATACTGTTTCCAGGATATGTTCCGGGCAACACGCACTATCCTTTTGTAGTTCTCACCTAGCTTTTTCTCCAAGTATTTTGTGAAAGTCTAGGTGGTGCCACCGTACAGTTGTACTGACACAGCTACAGCTTCTAAGAAGTCCTTTTTTATTTAATCTGGGAAATCAGATTTCCGTATGATTGATAGCCTGTCAATAGCACTCCATACCTTTCTTAAGCTTATGTTGACATCCCTTTCTGTAGATGAGATACTGCTGCCTAGGTATGTAAACTGTTCTACTTATTTCAGAGGCTTGCCATATAATGTGGAGATGAATTCTATTTTACCTAAATTCACATAGATGCCAAATGCTTCTTGATTGCTTGGAACAGGTAGCAAGGGTATATACAAATACATAGATTATATCATTTAATATCATCTATCATCAATAAACACATTATATCATTATACATCTACTCATAATAGATAATACTTAATGATATTAGTCATTGAATGAATTTATTACTAGTTACATACTATATAAAAATTGATAAATTTTTATATTGAATATTATCGATTATCATTAGAACATTATACAATCGAAACAGATATGATTTGGTGTTATTTATGACCAAACTCTGAATCAGTGTAATTCTCTAAGCAAAAATATCATCACCATTAAATCATACTAAGAGCATGGAGGTGCCTGACTTTCTTCTGCAATCCATCCCTAATGTCTAACAATCCTAGCAGGTCCTCTAGACTGCATCCAGCGTCCAGACAGAGCTGATGTATGTAAATCTTTGGTGGTCAGTCAACATTGGTGTGTCTATACGTAGGAGTCCATAAGAGAATGAAAAAGTTCAAAAATAAGTACACCCCAACACAAATTTCTATATAGAGTTTGGCAATAAATGATACCTAATAATATCTAATTTGATGACAATATCTACTGAGAAATAATAACTGCTTGATATCTTTGGTTTAGAAGAAGATAAACTTTTTATAAAAGCATTGTTAGAGGGTGTACTTATTTGTTAACAATGGCGTATTTTCACCTTCCCCTCTTCGAACTTCCATTCCTATGTCATGCAGTGATCATTAACATTGGGCAAGGAAAGTTCAGTATTTATTAATTCTTTTCTTTGTCCATTTTATTCATGTATTTCATCTGACAATTGTATCTTTTTAATACATGAAACTTTTAGTAATAAAGGTAACCTGAGGAGGGGAGATAACAATTTCTTGCTCTACTAGCGAGTATTTGAGCACTCTCTTGATTTAGGAAAAATATTTCTTAAGTAATTTGTTCATTCCTCTATATGAGATTTTGCTGAAAAGTTCATAGGCTAACCAAGATATTCTTCAGGAATGTGACCAAATGAGGTATTTTTCAATATAGTCTCCCTTATAGTCCACCCATGGTGTAAGGTTTTGGTTGGGTTTGGTTTGGTTTAGTTTTATAGCATATTAACCATTATAGTTTATTCAGTGCCAAATCAGGTTTATACATATATATTAGATATATATAATTTGTAAACATAAGTCAATAATATCAAATGATTCCAAGTATTGCTATATATAACTAACAATCCAATCCAAAGTCTTTGCGCAGTGGCGGTACCATGGCCCATGTTCTGGACTTTGGTCCGGAGCGGGGCTCTGCAAAAGAAACCTATGTATGGCATCAGACCTTGCGGTCTAGTTTAACCCATAACCTGGCATACGTGCCCGGACCCACATTTGGGTTTGTGAAACTGCTTGCCTCATCAGGCTCACATTGCAGTAAGTGAGCCGATGAACAGCATAGACCAGCAGGGTTCAAGTCTCGTCTCGTTCCCAACCTCCCCCCTCTTTATCCCCACTTTAATCAGCCTTCGGGCTTTTGACCTTGTGTCAAGCCTCGTCTGGTGGGAGATGTTGGCAAATATCACTAACAATTCAATCCAACATCAGTTATTTGTTTACACACAGTTAAGTGATCAAACTATTCAATTTAGCATATGTCATTTATTTGCTCTCAGTTTAAATGTCAAACAGTTCTATTTGACTCATAGATAGGACCCTCTACCACTCTGGGCCAGAGTGGACCAAGGAGCAATGACAATGAAGTGGTACTCCACATTCCCCAAAACTCCAGCAATGCTGGAGCCTCACCAATCGATTGTTTAGTGTCATATCAGGACACTCATAGTGGGGGGGGTGTCTTACTCGTCTGCAGGGATGCAGCAGGTGTATTCAACTGCTCCAGCTAAGGTGCTGCAGTGTTTGTTTATTTGTTTGGGTTTTATGGCATTTCAAACTTAGTTGTTTTTTTAATGCCAAACCCATTTTTATACAAACAAACAGTTCTATTTCAAACAATTCAGTTTAGCATACAAAAACAATTCCATTTCAAACAATTCAGTTTAGAATAAGTATGCAGTTCAATTATCAAAACTGTTCTATTTCAAGCAATTCAGTGTAGCAAAAGTACACAGGTTAGTTCTATTGGACCCATAGATAGGACATCAACAGGTGCTACCACTCAAGACCAGAGTGGATCTGGGAGCAATGGTAATAAAGGGGTACTCTGCATTCCCAAAGTTCCAGCATTACTAGAACCTCACCATCAGATTGTTTAGTGTCATATCTAGGACACTCGTTGGGGGAGAGGTCTTACCCCTTTACAGAGAAGCAGTCGGTGTATTCTACAGCCCCAGCCAACTGGGCAATATTTTTGCTAAGAATAAATACCTTAATCCAATATTCTTTCAAATATATATGGAACTTGATGCCTCCTTGTTTAATGCTCAGCAATATAAGGTACAACTCAAGAGTAAGTGGAGCAATCCAGGGAAAGGAGTAGCACCCTCTCTAACACCTTGGTGTTGTAGCCATTGAACAGGGAGCCTTCGGGTCATCCTCGACTACAGTCAGTCATTCAGTGTTTTTCATATTTCTAAGACTTTAAACTTTTCGCCCATTTTACTCCCCACATATGGCCAAGCAAAGTGATGTACTCCTATGGACCTACACATATGGCCAAGCAAAAGCAGGACGACCAGCTCAAACTTACATACAGCAGCTATGTGAAGACACAGGATGTAATCCTGAAGACCTGCCGGAGGCGATGAATGATAGGGAGAAGTGGCAAGAGATGGTCAGGGATATCCGTGCTGGTGGCACGACATGATGATGATGATGACTATTACAATGCTGCAGTCCAGCAGGTCAGCTACGATGCCATGGAGACAGGTCCCAACCCATTCTAGACTTTATTATTGTCTTTGATTTAAGTACTCTTTTTCTGTCTGTTAAGCAGTGTTTGCATCCTATTGGTAAAATATATCATCAACAGGTATATATATATATATATATATTAGTACGTTTGATAAAGTTAACGACATTGAAGAAATGAGTCTTGAATTTGGTCTCTGTTTTGATAACCATAAAAATATAATAAGGATAATTCTGATAATTTCACTGTAGTTAATCATTTTGATCAACCCAATCATAGCATAGATAATGTCAAATGCATTCTTCTTGCTACTTTGTTTATTTCATTATATAATCATTGAAAATTTGATTGTAAATGTATTCTTAAACTAAGTACACACACTTCAGGATTAAATAAAGATTTCAAAGTTCTTAACAAATAAACTTCTTTTTTTTATAAAAATACAGAATAAACGAGCTGGTTTTTTTTTTTTTTAAGATTTGTTTAGTTAAATATGAACTGGAGTTAATTCTTTTTTTAAAGTATGAATCTAAATGTAACTGTTCACATCAAATCCAACTTGCGTATTGCATGTCATGTATTTATTCATTTATTTATTTTACTTGTGCAGATGCTTAAATTCAAATTCTAATATCTAACAGTTTATACTAGTGAACGATATGGGAGTATCAGAAAATTATGTATTCATTTTCATGTGTATTATTACTATAATTATTCCTCATGGGAATCTCTGCTTTTTACTATCTTCTCACATAATGAGTAGAGTGTTCACTAATGGTCAGAGAGACTGGGGTTCAATCCCAGGTCACGTCATACCAAAGACTCAGAAAATGGTACTTGATGCCTCCTTGCTTAACACTCGGCATTATAAGGCACGGATCAAGGGTAAAGTGGAGCAATTCAGAGAAAGGAGTAGCGCCCTCCCCTACACCCTGGTGTAGAAGCTATTTAAAAGGGTGCCTTCAGGTCACCATCGATTACAGTCGCCAACTTTACTTTAATTACTTATATAGAACATATATACAATAAATACCATATCTATACATAAATCGGGAGGTCCCTCATGGTGTAATGGTTAAAGCAATGGACTGTGGAATTGTAGTTAGTTAGTTCAAACTCCAATGGCACTAACATGCTCACTTTCAGACAAATACCCAAGGGAAAGGTATGAACCCCCTTATTCTCCCAGCTATAAGTTCAATAGTACTACAACTGTTCTTCAAGAAGGATGGCTTTGGCATTATATAACTTATAAAGGTTGATATGCCATTAAACCAAACCAAACCCCAAACTATACATAAATCAAATTCTGTTTTGTAATTTCTTTGTCATGGGTGTCTCTGCTTTTTATTATCTTCTCACATCAACCTTAAAAAAAATAAAATTAACAATTTTAATAGAGAACCTAAACACTATAAATACCATATCTATACATAAATCAAATTTGATTCTGTAATTCTTCCAACAATCCCTAAAAATAAATTCCTAAATTCTTTTTCTTACCATTTTTTCCGAAATCATTAACTTAAATCCTAAATTCTTTTTCTTACCATTTTTTCCGAAATCATTAACTTAAATCCTAAATTTTTTTTACTCTATAACTGTTTTTGATTTGATAACACAATTTTTTCCAAAAATATATCATTCAATTCGCAAAAAGACCCAATTAAGTAGCATATCTAATTTTTTAAATCTGCCTTGACAGTAAACTTCCTGTTCAAGGAGAAAAATTTGAAAAAAATGTCTAGGATAATTAGAAATTTCATTTGTTATTTTAAAAGTTTCAGATTATCTCTCATTCTTCTTTTTTGTCAAGTAAGTAAAGTTGGTGACCATAGTCGAGGGCAACCCAAAGGCTCCCTTTTCAATAGCTACTACAATGAGGTGCAAGGAAGGGCACTACTTCTTTCTCTGGATTGCTCTACTTTACTCTTGATCCATAACTTATAATGCTGAGTGTTAAGCAAGGTGGTATCAGGTACCATTTTTTGAGTCTTTGATATGACTCAACCTGGGATTGAACCCAAGTGTCCTGGATCATTGGCGAATTCTCTACCCACTCATCAATGGGCATGATTTTTTTTCCTAGTCAAGTTGTTAACCCTAATTTCTATAATCTCTCAAGTAGCTGTAATCTTTTACTCTTTTTATCATTTTTGTTACTCTTCTTTGTATGCCTTCCCAACTCGCCATTAACCGCAATTTTCATATCTCAATTCTGGATTGCCCAGTTGGTTAGAGCTGTAGAATACCCCGACTGCACCTCTGCAGAGGGGTAAGACCTACCCTCAACAAGAGTCCTGGATATGACACTAAACAATCTAATGGTGAGATTCCATTGATGCAGGAGCTTTGAGGAGTGTGGAGTACACCTTCATCAACATCGCTCCCAATTCTACTCTGGCCCAGAGGGGTAGCATCTTGTGGGACCCTATCTATGGCTCAAATAGAACTAACCTGCGTACTTATGCTAAACTGAATTACTTGAAATAGATCTGTTTTGACATGTAAACTGCGTACTTATGCTTATGCTAAACTGAATTGTTTGAAATAGAACTGTTTTTACATTAAACTGTACTCAAGCTAAACTGAATTGTTTGAAATAGAACTGTTTTGACATTTAACTGTGTGTAAACAAAAACTATACTTATACAGAACTGAATTTTTTGAATTAGAACTGTTTGACAAAACTGAATAGCTTGAAATAAAAATGTTTTTGGTAATTAAACTGTGTACTTACATTTAAACAGTATACTTAGGGTTTTATATATTTTTAGCATGGACTCCTGTTGACTATATAGAAATGTGATTTCTCTGATAAAATAAGACAAATTCTTCCAAGCTGTAGCTGTGTCAGTACTATTGTATAGTTGCACTACTTAGACTCAAAGGAAATGCTTACAGTCAATTGATTACATACTTTCAGTCAAAAATTTTAAACAGTTAATTAATTGAATTGTTTTTGCCTCCCTATAAATCAAATTTCTTACCATCCAGTCAATCATTCCATTTGTGCTTGATACAGTAGAGAAAATATGATTGCTAGCTTTAGATATATCATCAAAGCTCACCTCTAGATTACTCTCTTCCTGTGATTGTTAGGTTTAAGACCGGGCCATTGGCTTAGTGGTAGAGTGTTTGCCAATGGCTCGGGAGACTGGGATTCAGTCTCAGGTCAAGTCATACCAAAGACTCTAAAAATGGTACTTGTACCTCCTTGCTTAACACTCAGCATTATAAGGTACGTTTCAAGGGTAAAGTTGAGCAATCTAGGGAAAGGAGTAGCATCCTCCCTTACACCTCGGTGTTGTAGCTATTGAAAAGGGAGCCTTCAGGTAGCCCTCGACTACGGTCGCCAACAACAAAATTGTACTATACATTTTTCTGTATCAAATCATAATTTTCAAATATCTTCCCAATATGACAATTTATTTAGATCTGTGATAAAAGTCTAACAAGCAGTTTGAAATTATTGTTGCATATTGACCTATGACTCGGCCGGGCTGTCAAAATAGGAAATGCAACTATGTAAATAACAGGTGCATCCGATCGAGGAATATCAGAATTATAACTTTGACCGTAGATGGGTTGAATGAGTGCAGTTGTGACGCCCACAAGAAGAAGGGGGTGTTGAACTATTATATAACTCGGTGAAGACAGGAAGTCAGTTAGTTTGGAGACCAGACCGGTTGGAGACAAGATGTGGTAGAGAAAGCCAGCACTCAGCAGAGTGGGCCCCCAGGTCCCCGGTTGAGCAGCCCAGGAGAACAGGAAAGAAACGCGGTTATGGCCAATAGAGTGGGGGTCAATATGTTGCAGTTCTGTTCGGTCTCCAACTCCCTCTCACACACAACCCTTTCAAATAAAGTGAGAGGTATGTGTATATTTCATTGTGTCGTTGTGTTCTGCATGCATATGTAGATGTATATGTATTATGTGTTTGTATAGTTGGTCCTAGTTATTGTGTGACTATACAACATTATCGGCAAATAGTTTTATTTCTGATTTTATATGATTTTCTTTGAATCCCAACTCTTCAGTGTGGCTAGACATGCAAGATGCTTGAATCTGGGATTGAAACCCACCTGACTTTTACACTAGCTGAGAATTCTACCACACAGCCACAAGGAAACCTAACATTTAGTTGGGCTCCTTTGTAAGAAAAGCTATAACAACATTTTAAATGTACCAGGGACGCTGGAGAGTATATCCCGTGTTTCAGAATAATCATAACTGATTTTACTTTTATGACTCTATCAAAAAAATAGTTTAATATTTATTCATTTTTTCTTCTTTTTTTTTAGAAATACCAAAGTTTTTCATTATCACGATTAAATGTTAATGAGATACTATATCAAATGCCTAACTAAAATTTTCATGTATAATGTCTGCATTATTCCCTTATATCAACTATTAATTCTTAATATTTAAAATTTTCTGTATTATACATATATTGAGTGCACTAACAGGCCCACAATATTGAATTATATTTTTGACAAATTATATAAAATAAACAAAAATATTTTTACCAACAACTTTATTTTCAGCAGAAGGGGTAAGACTCATTTAAAAATAACCTACAATGTTTGATATGCAATAGATTTTAAACCAAACCAAATCATATATATTTAATATACATGTATAAAGAGGATTTAGCATTAAATAACCCACAATGGTTGATATGCCATAGAATCAAATCAAACCAAATCATATATATCTAATATATATGTATAAAGAGGATTTGGCATTAAATAACCTACAATGGTTGATATGCCATAGAATCAAATCAAGCCAAATCATATATATCTAATATATATGTATAAAGAGAATTTAGCATTAAATAACCTACAATGTTTGATATGCCATAGAATCAAACCAAACCAAATCATATATATCTAATATATATGTGTAAAAGAGGATTTGGCATTAAATAACCTACAATAGTTTATATGCCATAGAATCAAATCGAAAGCAAATCATCTATATTTAATATATATGTATAAAGAGGATTTGGCATTAAATAAACTACAATGGTTGATATGCCATAAAGCCCAATCAAACCAAATCATATATATTTACTATATATGTAGAAAGATAATTTGACATCAAATAACCTCCAATGGTTGATATGCCATCAAACCAAACCAAATAAATACACACACACACACACACACACACACACACACACACACACACACACTCTTATTTGATATTGTAACTATATAATTTACAATAGCAAATTTATTTATTTCTATAGAAAGATGAGTTCACAAGAAAAATCCCTATAAGAAAAAGGATAAAATAACAAGGAATTTGACTGAGCAAAAACGTTTTGTACATCAATAAATATTGATTTAGTGCAATTCAAAAAAGTGGCACACCAACACCAAGATAAAAATATACACAAATCATTTTTATAGCTTTTCTTACAAAGAAGCCCAACTAAATGTTAGGTTTCCTTGTGGCCGTGTGGTAGAATTATCAGCTAGTGTAAAAGTCAGCTGGGTTTCAATCCCAGATTCAAGCATCTTGCATGTCTAGCCATACTGAAGAGTTGTGATTCAAAGAAACAGTCTGTCTGTTGATGATATATATGTATCTATTGTCATCCACAAACAGACTGTTTCATTGTATCACAATTCATATATAATTATTAGTTTTGTGCAAAACATTATAATGTCGGGTCTAAGAAATTGAGAGACAAAGAAATACATATAAACACACACACAAACATACATACATATATATATATATATATATATATATAGTCATCTAAAATAAATTATTTTCATCTGCAGTTTACTAAAAACAATCCTAATATATATAAATATACCAAAAAACACCAAAATAAAAAATGCACGCACTACTGTATAGTTTTTCTTACAAAGGGGAAGAAATAAACACACACACACACACACACACGCATATATACATATATATATATATATATATATATATATATATACTTAGGTGACCTTGTAACTGTATATTTTAAGCTCTTATTTAGGTCAGTATGTAACTCAGTGTCCAAAATATTTCAAGTGTCAACCTAAGAAAGAAAAAAGATTTATCATTTCTTAAAAAGCAATGTTCAATGTTAAACCTTTTAATCATATTTATTCTATTTTCCGCAAATGTTACTAACAAAATTTCATAGACCTTAGTTGTCCAAAATTTGGCATTCTGCACTTACAAGACATTGAAAAGAAGATGAATCATTCTTTAAATCTCAAACTGGCTACATTTTTTAAAAAAAATGATCATATTCAGTAAATATCTGTGACTGAAATTTGAAAACAGATTGTATGTATAGAATTAATTGACTGTTTGAATTTTATGACTGAAAGTATATAATTAATTGACTGTAAGCATTTCCTTTGAGTCTAAGTGGTGCAACTATACAGTTGTACTGACACAGCTACAGCTTGGAAGAATTTGTTTTATTTCATCAGATAGATCAGATTTCTATATAATCAACAACTTGCCAATCACAGTCCATCCTTTACTTGCACATACATTGACATCACTTTCAGTAGATGAGATACTACTACTAAGGTATGAAGACTAATTTTGTTGCATATTGACCTCTGACCCGGCCAAGATGTCAAAATAAGAAATGCACCAATGTAAATAATAGGTGGATCCAGTCAAAGATATCAGGATATCTAGGGACTGTTGAGGGGTTGAATTGAGTGCGAAATTGTGACGCTCACAGGAAGTAGGTGGGTATCAAATTATTATATGACCCCGGCAACAGGAAGTTCAGATCAGTTAGAGAGAAGATGCTGGAATGAGAACCATGTCCCAGCAGAGGCTGGGTTCCCAAGGCCCCCAGTTGAGCAGCCTGGAAAACGGGAAAGAAAGGCTGTGATAGCCAGAGAAGTTGGGTGGGGGTCAATATGTTGTAGTTCTGTTCAGTCTCCAACTCACCTCTCACATAATAATACCCTTTGTAACACTTTCAAACCCTTTCAAATAAAGTGAGAGGTATATTTTTCTAAAGAACTGTGTCTGTTCGTCTTTATTGTGTTGAATATGTTTCTGCATGCATATGTGTATGTATAGTTGTTCATGGCTTTACAACATCTGGAATACATTTTCCTTTCTTTTCTGAGTTGCCCATGCATATACTATCTTAATACTGAAAACATAAAACCTAGATCAAATATTTATCGAGTGTAAAGTTACTGAGTGTATCTGCTTCAGAATTTATCAACAAGCTGTGACAATGAATTAAGTTCTCAACAGACCTTCAATTGTTAATTACACTAAATTGACATCAATGGTTGAAATCTTAAAACTCATCTATACAACATGCAAAATAAAAGATTTGGCTAATCTATTAGTTAACATTTAAATTTCAACAATGCAGAACATTGTCATCTTGTCATATAATTGTTGGATGGCTTAGAACCACTTGCAGTTACACAAAGAGTAGGGCAGATAGAATTGGTTGGGAAGACAGGGTGGATGGTGAGATAGTCACTGTAATGTGGGAAATTGTAGAGGAGGTGCGACAGCAAGACCTGGTTTGAGGGAAATGGCATGTCCCCAAATCAGAGAAGGGCATCAAATAGTGTGATGCAAGCAGTATGGCCACTGGTGTGAGTGTTGAGATTGACAGCATGGTGGTTGAAGATGTAGCATGGTTAAAAAAGAAAAGAGATTATAACCATATCAATGTGGCCGAATTGGACTCTACAATAAAGGGTGTCAACCTCACAATGAAATGAGGACTGAAAGAAATTGAGATCTGAACTGATTCAGTTACTGTTTGTAGTTGGATGCATTCTATGATCACAAACAAGAAAAGGGTCTGAATGAAATTATTAGAACCACTTGCAGTTACACGAAGAGTAGGGCATGCATATGTGTATGTATAGTTGTTCATGGTTGTGATTATACAACAATTTCAGTGGTTTGCCATTAAATGAAAGGATGGCACCATCTTCATTAAAGTGCATGAAATCTGTTTTATGTGAGTTCTCATAGAAATCAATGCTTCTTGCTATCTGCCCATACTATGCAGCAGAGATTCAGCTTGAACAGATGAATATGCAAGAAGCGCCAGATCATCTGTGTAGTCTGCATCAATGTTTCTTGAATTTTTCTCACAAACCTTCCAATTTTTTCTTTGTTATTTGATGAAGCTATGCAATTGTATGTAGGAGGGCCTCCGCCTAAAACTTTCACCTTGTATTGTTGAGGAAAATATATATTGTAGCAAAACTAAGAATAAGTTTCTGTTCTTGCCCAATATATGAAAGAGCTTGGCTACAGGGCACTGTTGCTCCAGGCAGCACCTGACACCTTCTCTAGAAGGGTCAAGTCAGGTTCTTCACCTGATGCCTAGGGGGCTTCCCAATAGGGGAATTTCAACAAAGACTAAGCAATTTTGCAGGAGGTCTTCCACAAAAAATTTGACCATCTTTCCTTTAGTGAACAAGCTAGGTAAATATATATTTTTCCATTTTGCTTTAATGAGACCAGTAAGGGTCTCTCAAAAGAAAGATGGGGAAAATATGAAAATTTTTAAGAAAACTGTTGTCGAGTTGGCAGAATATGAAACATTCTTTATATATAAAAAGTAATGTTGAGGCTTTTATCATCAACTCACTTTTTGTATGCCTGGCTAATCTTGGAATGACTTCAAAGGAGAAGAGGCTCCCAGATTATTCAGTGGCTACATCTGCATAGATCTAGCATATAACAATTTAAAACCTTTTTCTTGTTTGTGATCATAGAATGCATCCAACTACAAACAGTAACTGAATCAGTTCGGATCTCAATTTCTTTCAGTCCTCATTTCCTTGTGAGGTTGACACCCTTTATTGTAGGGTCCAATTTGGTCACATTGATATGATTATAATCCCTTTTCTTTTTTAACCATGCTACATCTTCAACCACTATGCTGTCGATCTCAACACTCACACCAGTGGCCATACTGCTTGCATCACAATTTAAAACTTCCCATATAACAATTTTAAACTAACAAAACCTGGAGTTAGATTACAGGGGTATTCTAGGTTAGTGACAACAATGTTTCAACCCAAGAATGATATTTGAGTCTAAGATCATTGAAAAAATTTCACAGGAAGCATTCTTTCTATTGTGTATATATGTATATATATATATATAAAAAAAATGTCTTTGTTGGTCCGAAGAGAGAAAAAAGTAAATATTTAAAAATGAATAGGCCCACTAAGAGATTTATATTTTTTAAATAATTATTTATTTTGTTGTTACATACATGTATGTTTCCAGCTTGTTGCTTTTGTCAGAGAACATTTAGTAATTTATTTGGCTTTTTGCTTGTCTATGGCACAAGGCAATATGAATTGGCACCCAATGAGACTCAAACTCACTCACGTAGGTACCCCATTCATATAGAATTGTGTCACATCCAAGCAAAAAACAAGTAAATAACTAAGTGTCCTCTGATGAAAGCAACAAGCTGGAAACATGCACGTATATAAGAACTAAATAAATACATAATTCTTAAAAAATATAAATCTCTTAGAGAACCTATTCATTTTGAAATATATATATATGCTTATCATGATTGTCTTTAAGCTACAAAATTTCTGGTTTTATTGATTTGGCTTAGTTTGTATTCTAGGTGAGTTGTTTTTTGGTATGTTTTAGCTAGTCTTCTTTGGGCTTCCTTAAGTTTCTACACATGGGCATTTGATGGGTTTCTTTTATTGAGTAAGAATGCTTTTTTCATGTTATCTTGTTTTTCCCTGGCTGCTATTGCCTTGCAGAGAATTTTACATTTGACTCTTGGTTTGGTAGCCCAGTTGGCTGGAGATGTAGAATTCACTGACTGCGTCTCTCAAGAAGAGTAAGACCCCCACCTAGACAAGTGATCTGTATATGGCATTAAACACTCTGATAGTTTGGCTCCAGTCTTGGAGATTTGGAAACTGTGTGCAAACAAATCACTGATATTAAATTGTGACTGTCATATAGCAATCCATGAAACTATTTAAAAGTGTGCAAAAGAGCTCAGGCTTGTTTTAGAATGTTATCAACAAAATGAGTTTACGAATCATATAGATATTTAATATATATGTATAAGGAGGATTTGGTATTAAATAACCTACAATGGTTGATATGCCATAAAACTCAACCCAACCAAATTCTATATATTTAATATATATGTATAAAGAAGATTTGGCATTAAATAACCTAAAATGGTTGATATACCATAAAACCCAACCCAACCAAACCAAATCATATATATTTAATATATATGTATAAAGAGGATTTGGCATTAAATAACCTACAATACTTGATATACCATAAAACCCAATCCAACCAAACCAAATCATATATATTTAATATATATGTATAAAGAGGATTTAAATAACCTACAATGGTTGATATGTCATAAAACCCAAGCAAATTAAATCTTAGTTTGGTTAGTATGTACTACTTCCCATCTTAAATATCATCCAAGTAAGATGAACAAGACATGAAGGACACTGCTGAAGAAGTAAGAACAAACTTTCTTGTAATGTCCTCTTATGGACTCCTACACATGGACACACCAGTATTGAATGACCAGCAAAATCTTACATTCATCAGCTCTTTGCAGACACTGAATGCAGTCTAGAGGACCTGCCAGAAGCAATGGATGGTGAGGGAGAGAGTCAAAAGACTCTGTGTTATCAGTACAACTTGATGATATATATGTATAGTGAAAGAAACAAATTATAGAAACCATTTTCTTAAATCAGAAATTTGCTCAAATGCTGATTTGTAGGGTAGAATAAAACCTTAAATATATGAATTATTTTTTCACCCCCTCATGTCAGTCTCATGATGATATCTCTAATATCATTAAGACATATGATTAATATATATGTTAGAAATATATAGATATATATATGTTAGAAATATGTGGAAAGTAGGAAAATCAAACACTTAACTCAAATTTAGATTTGTGATATTTCATTTAGCTTCATTTCATCTTCATGAACTGAGTTTTCTATTTAAAAGCTTGTGAGAAGAGTGGAGTGGGTCTAGTTGAAGCAGGAAAAGTTGGGAGGAATTTAAAGTCAAATGCATCAGGTTTTATAAAAGATTTTTGTTTTGAAAGTGGAGATAGATTTTAGGGAGTTGATAAGACAGCAGTAGGGAAGGATTTGTGTGAAAGGGGTTTTGGCACGACTTGTTTCATGGAAAAGATATTGACTATAATGTGATGTCACAGAAAATTGTCTATATTGTGGTTTCTGGGTTGTAATTGGGGTGAGGAAAAGGACTAAGAGGCAAATGATTAGGTAAAGCAAAAGGAAATGATTCTCAAAAGTATGGTAGCTCAGACTGAAAAAAAAATTTTTTTTCCTATCCGTTTTCTATTCTGATTTTGTTTTCATTTAGTATGATGTTCGCCAGGTATGGTGAGATTTGGCAAAACCTTGGATGTTGTTTTGCATGGTTTGTTTTAGAGATAACTGCAGATTCTATTAGTCTTTGGGATGTTTTGCAGTGTATGGGTTTGATTAGGGTGGCTTGGGAAAAATTGAATATGTGTTTGAACTCTAATATGTGGGAGAAAAGGGCGTTCTGATCATCATTTGTTTTAATTGATCATTTATGTTCATAAGTTCTCTTCTCTAGATTGCATTGGGTTTCGCAGATGTAATGCTTGTTGCAATCTTTGCATGGGATGGAGTATATGCTGGCATGAGAGGTGTTTCGTCGTTGGTCTATTTTGTGATGTTTGTGAGTTTTTTAATGTGGTTCATGTGATTGGTATTCCTAACTTGGTTAGTTTATCATAGAGTGCTATGTTATGTGTGTTTGTGGGTAGAGAGATCAGTCTATGGGTGATGGGGATAGTGGGGTTGGTTTCTTTTGGTTTATTTGATGAGTGTATCTTAAGAGCTTTTTTTTCTAGCATTTGATATAAGAAATTTTTGGTATTTCTGGCTTTTGAGGGAATGTTTGATGTATTCAAATACTTCATTAAGGTATTGTGGGGTATATATTCTGAGTGCTCTTAGGTAAAAGCCTATTATAAGGCCTGTTTTGATTTTGTGGTTGTGGTGGGAGTAGAAATGTATGTAATTGTTTTTGTTTGTGGGTTTGCAGTAGACTTTAAAAGTTAAACTATAATATGATTTAATAATAAGGATGTTCAGGAAGGGTATGGTGTTATTAGATTCTTTTTCATAGGAGAAGTTGATGGAGGGTTCAGCATTGTTTAGTTTTTCTGCGACCTCTTCAATTTTGATGTTTTAGGGTAGGAGAATAAGTATATTGTTGATATATCTGAAATGTATGGTTGCTTGGTAGTCTGTATTTAAAAGGGCTGGATTCTAAAAATTCTTGAAATAGATAGGCTAATATTCCACTGAGTAGATTTCCCATAGGGAGGCCATATTTTTGTTTGTAGAATTTGTTGTTAAATTTGAAGTAGGTCATATTTGTCATGTGTTTATAGTTGTTGATTAGGGTGTTTATGGGTAGTAAGGAGTCAAATTTATTTTTCTCAAGTGAGTAGCAAGAAGGTTGAGACATTTTCTGATGGTTATGTTTGTGTAGAGAGAAGTTACGTCAAAACTGTTCATAGTTTTGTTTTGCATGTTAGTGAGTCTCTGGAGTTTTTGATATGTGAGGGGCTGATTGTGCTGAGTAGGGGGGGTTAATATTTTAGCCATGGTGGGTGGCACTACCGATGCTGGAGATAATGGGTCCTCCTCACATGCTTTTAAATAGAAAAACTCAGAAAATAGTCTCTGTTTGTTTGTGAAGATGAAATGAAGCTGAATGAAATATCACACATCTAAATTTGAGTTAAGTGTTTGATTTATCCAACTTTCCACATATTTCTATCATACTGTCAAGATTCACAACAAATCTATCTTTTCAACTTTTCGGCTGCCGCTCGCATAATGCAAAGCTCTTCGAAAGAATTGAGCACTCTGGTAGCCGATAGGGTATAAAAATGTAAACAAACGGCTGTTACTAGATAATACCTTAAAAATTCCCTTAGCCAAACGTGGTATGCTTGTTGGCCGAGCAGTCTGAGACTAAGTCGTAAAGTTGGATGGGTTTCGATCCTGGCTTCGAGCGTCCTGTGTGTCTAGCCACACTGAAGAGTTCTGATGGAACGAAACAGTCTGTCTGTGGATGACAATATATATATATATATATATATATATATATATTGTCATCCACAGACACACTGTTTCATTGTATTACAATTCTTCAGTGAGGCTAGACATATGAGACGCTCCAACCTGGGATCAAAACTTGCCTAACGTTACATCAGGCTGATGACATACCCCAAAACCAAACTTGTGACTCAATGACTCAATGTCAGTAAGAGAATTACTGCATATGGATCAAAGTTTTTGCTATTGGTTACTGAAGTGATCAATTCGTTAGAAAAACTTTACATTATGCGAGTGGTTACCATTATCTTCCTTCGCCATAGTGCTCAACCTCCTGAGAAGGGGAGCAAGTGAGAAAACAATTTAAGTTATTCATATATACATACATATATATATATATATATATAGTGGAGAGTGGTTTTCATCTGAAGATGGTATTTTTCCTAAATACATGAAACTTAGTTATGTGACTGAGGTGAAGAAGTGAGAAAACAATTCATTTTATTCATATATATATATATATATATATATATATATATATATATATATATACAGTGGAGGGTAATTTTCCTCAGGAGATGGTATTTTCCCCAAATACAAGAAACAATTTATCTTATTCATATATATATATATACATATATATATATATATATATATAGTGGAGAGTGATTTTCCTCTGGAGATGGTATTTTTCCCAAATACGCAAAACTTAATTATGTGACTGATATGAGGAAGTGAGAAAACAATTTATCTTATTTATATATATATATATATATATATATATACGAGTTATAACTTAGTTATGTGACTGATATGAGGAAGTGAGAAAACAATTTATTTCATATATACACACACACACAAATTGTTTCAGATAAACTTATATCATTTTATAATCTAATAAGTTGAACATTTCTCGTTCAAATGATCTCAAAGTCTCTGTTGAATATTTTATTTTTTTCTTTTCAGGTATAGAAATTCTATTTACTGGAAAAGAAAAGACATTAAAAAATTAAACATAGAATTTAGAGTTGTTTTTACACATCCTGTTAAAATTTGAGATAATTTCAGATGTAAACAGTGTTTAAAAAAAATCAATATCATTTCTAATCTTGACTATTTCTTGTTTGAATGATCTGAAATTTTTACTGCCTTTTAATTAAAAGTTAAAATTTTAATTTTAACTAACTCAAAATTCTATGCTTAGTGCTTAATTATTTTAGGTTAAGAATTGCCATTCATTGGAAAAGAAAAAATGTTTAAACATTAAACATAGAATTTTGAATTGTTTCAACACATCTGTAGGATTTGTCAGGTTGCATAGGGCAATTAGTTGCGATAGCCGAGAGTAATTAATTGCGTTAGCAAAGAGCAATCAGTCGTGAAGACATGAAACTCAATTCCCGATTGAGCAATGGGAACTATTTATGGTGCCTTGGGGCATCTCATTGTGCACAAGTGGACTATTCCATTGCATAGATCATTATTGGCTATTTGGAAGTAAGTGAAAGTATTTTATTATATAAACCAGCTTCAGTTTAGCATTGTAAGGAGGACAGCACTGGGCCAAGACCAGCTTTATTTTTTTCTGCAAGCTGGACGCTTTACGGAGCTATGTGTTATTGTTATTCTACAACATCCTATTAAAATTTGAGATCATTTAAAAAAGAATTGGTCAAGTTATTAGATTATGAAATAATATTGATTTTTCTGAAACAGCCTTTACATCTTAAATGATAAAATTTTTTTTTAAATGCCCTGTAGATACAACCTGAAGAATTAGACATTGCCTGGGGTAAAAATACAATACTAAAATACATTTTATGATATAAAAATTAATTCCGTTTCTTTTCTGTTCAAAACTCATTTATACAGAAAACAGAATTAATTTTTACTTAACAAAATGTGTTTAAATATAATATTTTTATCCCAGAATCATCAGTTTTCTAAATTTTTCCTTTAATAAGCTAAAATAGTAAGTAAGTAAGTTCTCGACCGTAGTTGAGGGTGACCAGAAGGCTCCCTTTTCAATAGCTACAACACCAAGGTGTAGGGGAGGGCGCTACTCCTTTCCCTGGATTGCTCCACTTTACCCTTGATACGTACCTTATATTGCTGAGTGTTAAGCAAGTACCATTTTTTAAGTCTTGATACCTCCTTGCTTAACACTCAGCAATATAAGGTACATATCAAGGAAAATAAACAGTCTGAATTATTAACATCTTAATAAAATGTGGAAACCAAACTATGAATCTGTGTTTATTCATTTCTTCCATCACAGAGATCAAGTGATAACCTGTATGAGAGAACAAGTTTCAAGTCTATCCTTGACATTAAATATACTTGAAGTTATAAATTGTTAAGAGAGCTTGAAATAATAAAGCAGGTGAAAACTTTTTTTTTCTCTGTGTGGAAGAAAAGCTGCCAATTGTAATGTATCCAAATTCTAAAAAATTGAAAATCAAAGATCTTAAATATAGAACAAATATAGGCACTGTGACACTAGGTGGTCCACCAAGCAAACGATCCGTTTGTCTGTTTTGGCGTGAAGCCAGACAAAGGGTTTGGACTCAAGATCTTGGATGAGACCGGAAGTGTGGTAGGAAAGGCAGGTCCGAGAGAGACGAGATGGAGTTGTAAAAATGAACTCAGAGAAGGCGGTTGGTGAAGGGAGACGCAGAGAGGCAGTCGACACCGAATATCAGAAGAGACCAGTCGGCATGAGATAGGGTCCAGGAGCAGTGAGGGAAGACCAGTCAAGATGAGTCAGTATTCCTCGTGGCTTTGTGGAAATTTTGTGAAGGATCGAGTCAGCGTTAGTCTGCAGATGCACAGGAAATGCAGTATCACAAACTTGTCCTTCTTGCACTTGAGTTAACCCAAGTCCATATTGTTCGTTTGTTCTTTTTCTCCCACTCCCTCAGTTGTATTTCTTGTGCCGTAAAGAAATGTGTGATACCCCTATCGGAACCACTAGATGATTCACCGGCCAAGATTTAAATGGTTTAAAGAAGTTGATGTATTCGGGGGGCTGAGGGGGTATTGTCACAGCACAAAAATAAATGGCTGCTTAAGCGTTAACTGTTTATTTATGTATTTTGTTCGTCCTTGATGCTAATTTTTACTGTCTTCTTATATATAATTATCTATTTGTAAGAATAACTTTCTGACAGATTTCCTAAAGATCCTTTTTAGTGAAACCTGGTCAGTAAGTTTCTGTAACTTATTCAGTTCTCTAAACTAAGTAAAAAGTAAAGTTGGTGACCTTAGTTGAGGGTGACCCAAAGGCTCCCTTTTCAATAGCTACTACACTGAGGTGTAAGGGAGGGCACTACTCCATTCCCCGGATTGCTCCACATTACCCTTGATCAATACCTTATAATGCTGAGTGTTAAGCAAAGCAGCACCAAGTACCATTTTTTGAGTCTTTGGTATGACTTGACCTGGGATTGAACACCAGTCTCCTGGCGAACATTAATTAACTTTTTTTTTTCACAACAAAGTTAGTATTGTGACTAGTTCTTTTTTTTCCCTCTTTCACACACACATATATATATATATATATATATATATATATATATATTGCATTTTCTTAACTGCCTGATGATTGTTGTTTTGCAAAACACTCCATAAAACCCAGGGGTCGCAGTCCATGAATTAAATATACATATTTAATATATATTTATTATTATTATTATTATTATTATTATTATTATTATTATTATTATTATATATTTATGTATATGTATTTAATATCACTCTTCATATTATTTTGCACTTGGTTTGAAACAAACCCACAAAGTGATTTAGTAACAACCAACACTGTTATAATATGATATATATATCTTTACTTAATTCCTCTGCACAAACACAGAGTGATACAAGGTCAATTTTTAAACGTTGTTTAACAGGTTTGAATTCTGAGTTTTACTTTACTAGACCAGTTACTATACCAAAGTTAAAGAGCCCAGTCTGCCCAACTATTTACCCATAGCTGGAAGGAGAAGTGACAGATTCCTGCTTTTTCTATAGTGCTAAGTGAAATGCAAACTTGGTTTGGTTTGGTTTTATGGCATATCAACCTCTGTAAGTTATTTAATGCCAAATCTTCTTTATACATTTATATCAAATATACATAATTCATTAACACATTTTATAAATAACATTCTTAAACAAGCCTGAGCTCTTTTTTTCACACAGTTAAATAGTTTTAAGTATTGCTATACAAGTCACAATTTAACATCAGTCATTTGTTTGCATACATAGTTTATTCTATTTGACCTATAGATAGGACCCTATCAGGTGCTACCATTTCAGGTCAGAGTGGACCTGGGAGCAATGGCAATGAAGGGCTACTCCACATTCCCCAAATCTCCAAGGCTGAAGCCTTGCCATTAGATTGTTTAACGTCATAACAGGACACTCATTGGTTGTCGGTGGGGTGTCTTACTCCTCCGCAGTCAGTGTATTATTCAGCCCCAGCTGATTGTGCTATGTAAACTTGGGTTGCTAGATCCATTTCTTATGACAATAACCATTACATCATATATATTATTCACACCTGTACATACAGGTGCAAATATGTGTTTGATTGGTATGTATGTATATGCTCTTACCCTTTCTTCTTCTACCTTTTCTTTTTCTTCTTCTTCTCTTCTTTTTCTTCTTTGTGATTTCTTTTTTTTTCTGCTTCTACTTTTTTCCTCCTCTATTTTTCTTCCTCTTTTCAGCCTTTCTTCTTCTTCTTCTTCTTCTTCTTCTTCTTCTTCTTCTTCTTTCCTTTTTTTATTTCTTTTTCTCTTTTTCTTATTTTTGATTTCTTTGCTGCTTTTTTCCTTTCTCTCCTAATAGGCTCCTCTCTTCAGAAATATAACTAAGGATGATAATTGATTATATTAGTTAATTATTTTATTTGTAGTGATAAATTGTACATTGGCAAAAAATTAGAAATGCAAAGGTCATGTAAAATTAGAAATGCAAAGGTCATGTAGAGCACTTGTCGAACGTTGTAGGCCAGATATTAAAAAGTAAACATTCAATCGTTTGACTCCAGATAAGATTAATTTAAATCAAATAAAAGTTGATGACAAGTGTTCTTATGTCATTAGAAGTTGAGGTAATTAATATATTATATAAGCAAGAATTTTTGGAAGTTAGAGGAGTTGGGCAGTCGAGTTCAGAGTTGAGGGTTGCTTGAATTCAAATATTCAAGCTCTCGAGAGGCAAGGTTGGTTGGGTGAGAAAAGCACAGTCGGCATTTTCTTTCATCTATCACCCAAGAACTAATATCTTTCATTCAGTTTTTCTCTCTCGTGTTTCAATGGCTGACTGTTGTATGAGTTGTTGTTGTCAGAAATAAACTTTTTATATTTAAAACAACGTGTCCATCTTGTATTTGAGAAGTGTAACACCTTTTGATATTCAAGATGGTGCTGTGTCAGTGAGGCAATTTTACACTCCTTCTCATGATCTTTTCCTCTTCCTCTTTTTCCATCTCTCTTCCACGTATTTCTCTTTTCTTTTCTTTTGTTTGGTGGGTTTGAAATCTCAGTGCTGCAATGGTTAAAGTGTTGAACTGTGACATAATAATGAGTTTGAACTCCAGATGTACCATTACATTTATTGTATTTTGGCCTTTGACCCAGCCAAAAATGCCATTCCAAGGTGATGCATCGGAAGGAAGTAACACATTCTAATGGCAGTTATGAGAGGAAATCGCGTGGGTGGAAATTGTCTAATGAAATGGGACGCGGTAAAAAGTTCCCATGGTACACTCATAGACTGATGCACCGGAAGAGAGTGACATGTGAACTGCATGATAATTATTTCCGCTTGATGACGATCAAAGATGCGATTTCAAAGATCGAGTGGGCGATCAAGTGGGCGTTGAACTATTATATAACTCAGTCAAGACAGAAGTCAAGACAGTTGCAGTTCCAGTTCCAGTTAGAGTTGGAGACGGAGTTATAGACGAGATGTGGTAGGTAAAGCCACACCAAGCCAAAGGGGCTTGGGGCCCTGATGAGTTGGGGTCCAAAGAAGATGCTGATAAGATGCTGTAAAGAAAGCCATCACCCAGCAGAGTGGGCCTCTGGGCCTCTGGTTGAGCATCTGGAGAACGAGAAAGACACAACGTTGACGGCCATAAGAGTGGGGGTCAAAATATTGCAGTTATGTTCGGTCTCCAACTCCCTCTCACACGCAAACCTTGAGTAACCTTTTCGAACCCTTACAATAAAGTGAGAGGTACATATATTTATAAAGAATCTTCACTCATCTTTCTTCTTCATTGTGTTGTTATGTAGATGACAATATAACACATTCGCTTTTGAACTAATGCCCTTGGGAAATGTATGAAACCCTTTACCCCTACCCAGCTATGAGTTAAATTGTATTACAGCTATTCATTACACAAGGATGGCTTTGGCATTAAATAACCCACAAATATTGAATAAAGAAACTGTTAGGACGATCTAACAGTCAAAGGGAGCTAAACCCTTTTCGGTTTCAGGCAGAGTTACCTCCTGCCTTTTGACCCCAACTGTTTTGAGTTCTCGTGTGGACACACAAGAACGGGACGAAATTACGAGGTAGCAGCGGGAACGAAGGATGACTTCAAATCCGGGAAACCAAATGTGGAATTAATTTACTTTTTCCCGAGGGAGCTGTGACGCACAGCTCAACCCATATTGATAAATGTATTGAGTACCATCCAATGTGTGTTTGTCCTTGTAAATAAATGTTCTAGTCAAGTCAACTGTGAGTACTCTATTCATTTTTCTACTATGTCTGTCATCGATATGTTACAAACACACACACCCACCATATTCGTCTTGGGATAGATCTTCTGTAAGACACATTATTAGTTATGGTGTTTTGACACCCGCAGATGTAACAGAAACCAAACCAAACCCAGCCTTTTCCTTTTTTTCTTTCTCTTCTTTTTCTTTCTGGTTTCTTCTCTTTCTTCACTTCTTATTTTTTCTTCTTCCTTTTCTACCTCGCCCAGTCAGCTGGGGCTGTAGAATACACTAACTGCTTCTCTGCAGAGGGGTAAGGCCCCCCCCCCCTCAACGAGTGTCCTAGATGTGACACTAAACAATCTGATGGTGAAGTTCTAGTAATGCTGGAGCTTTGGGGAACAGAGTACCTCTTCATTGCCATCACTCCTAGGTCCACTTTGGCTCAGAGTGGTAGCATCTGATGGGGATCTTAGTTATGGGTCAAATAGAACTAAACTGTGTACTTATGCTAAACTGAATTGTTTGAAATAGAACTGCTTTAACATTTTAACTGTGTGTAAACAAAAACTATATTTATACTAAACTAAATTGTTTGAAATTCAATTCGGTGTTAAATGACCCCAAGAGGATTGATACCCATCCTTTTCTACCTTTTCCTTTTCTTCTCTTCTTTTACTTCTTTTTTGATTTCTTCTATCTTCCTTCTTTCGTTACTTCTATCACTTCTTCTCCTCACTTGATTTTCTTTTTCTTCTCACTTTAATTTTTCTTTCCTCCCACTTCTTATTTCCATCAAAATATTTTTTCCTCTCTTCTTTTTTTCTACATTCCTTTTTTCATTCCTTTCTTTTCCATTAAAACTCTTTCAGGATCAAACTTGAAGAAGAATCGTACAGAGGCAAAATGCCAACATTCATCAACCACTCTTCATATGAGCATCTTTTTGAAGAATTTGCCAACATCTTCCAATTTCATCTGATACAAAAATGTCTCTCTTGCAGAAGATCTAACCATTCTTTGGTGTACTTGCTGGCTCAGGTCAATGCTTAAAGCGATTTTTCTTAAACATTTTCATAAGATGGAACACAAAGAACTACGTTTGGATTTGTAGTACACTTATTCGTTCTTTCATCAAAATTTGATATTGGTATATGTTAGGACATGATTAAAGCATTTTAGAATATTACTAAAAATTTTCATTCATTCAATCTATCTATCTATCTCACACCTTCTATATCTATCTACCCATCTCTCACTTTCCGTATCTATCTATCTATCTATCTATCTATCTATCTATCTATCACTTTCCATCTATCTCAAAGAACTTTTTACATTTTTGTTTTATTCTGTCTCTTTTTCTAGTACTAAAAGGGACTGTTAGGTAACAATTTTTTAGTTTTATACTGCTCTGCTTGCTGGAATTTGTGCACTTTTTACTGAATAATTTTTTTGAAAGGATTTTTTTTCCATATATATATATATATATATATATATCTTTAAGAAAAAAACCAAAGACAGGTTAATTCATGATTATAAATTTATAATCATGAATTAACCGGTCTTTGGTTTTTCTCTTAAAGAAATATTGCTCTGTAATCAATTACATTGAGCTCTCTACTAGGAAAATTTAAATGTTCAGCTCTTGAATGATTTTCTTGTCCTGAGGGAATTACTCCAAACTTTTTAACCTGACCGAATATTACCCATATATATATATATATATATATATTTACCGACCCTGCCACTTGGGCAGGATATGACACAAGGTCAATTTTAAGCAGAGCTTAACAGGTTTGAATTCAGAGTTTTTCTTCTCCTAGACTAGCTGCCTAACCAAGGCTAAAGAACCCAGTCTGCCCTACTATTTATCCATAGCTGAAGGGAGAATAATTTAATTCATACCTTTTCAAAGGGTATTAGTTTGATGTGAAATGCAATCAGCCGTGTCCTGGATTTGAACTTGTGTTTCCGTGTCCACTTCCTATAATGATAACCATTACACCATGGATACCTCCGTATATCCTTGGTAGGGAGGTTCTTTATTTAATGGAATATGAATCTTTGACGATTATTTAATGGCAAAGCCATCCTTGTAGAAGAACAGCTGTAATACCATTTAACCCATTGCTAGTGGGATAAAGACACCCTTTTTCATCTTTGCTATTTCTTATATATATGTGTGTGTAAGTGTGTTCATAACCCAGGAAAAATGGCAAATTATTACAAGACTTTTATGAGAATAATACAGTTAAAATATCCTTAGTGGATAAGCAATTTTTAATCCAATTTGCAAATCAGAGATAGTTCTTGGAGTTCACGACTCTTGCTGTACACCATTTTTTTGTTTTTTGCACACCTATGTGAAAGAATGATTTAATAGCCTCTCTTTGCTATACCTACCATATAATCTTGCACAATCAGTCGTATATTACTTGGAAAGGAAATAAGCATCACCAAGTAACTCTTATGGCCAGGAAATTTCATGGAGGAAATACTATCAATGGTATTTGTTAGTCTTGCTATATCATGGATCTGAGACAAGATCCTGGTGTAATCTGGAGCAAAGTTGTGTGGAAGACTAGCAGCTGCTCATGCAGCAATTCTCCCCTGTCAATGGAAAGGGCTGTCTCAGGGAATCCAGCTCATGGTTTTGATTTCAAAGTTGTGCCCTTCTCAAAATTTCTTCTCAGAAAAAGGGTTGGTGAGTCAAATTCAAATTTTGGTTGAAACAGCTTGCATTCACTTCACACTACTACCCTTAGGAAAGGCAGAAACCAATAGGTAAGTAGGGCAAATTGGGTTTTCTAGCCTTGGTGAGCCACTTCACATTCCACTGATATGCTTAAAAAGGCAGAACTCTATTGGCAAGTAGGACAAATTGGGTACTCTAGCCTTAGTGAGCCACTTCACATTTTACTGATATTCTTAAAAAGGCAGAAATCTATTGGTAAGTAGGATAAATTGTGTATTCTAGCCTTAGTGAGCCACTTCACATTTCAATGATACCCTTAAGAAAGGCAGGAATCTATTGGTAAGTAGGACAAATTGGGTACTCTAGCCTTAGTGAGCCACTTCACATTTCAATGATACCCTTAAGAAAGGCAGGAATCTATTGGTAAGTAGGACAAATCCGGTACTCTAGCCTTAGTGGGCCACTTCACATTCCAATGATACCCTTAGGAAAGGCAGGAATCTATTGGTAAGTAGGACAAATTGGGTACTCTAGCCTTAGTGGGTCATTTCACATTCCACTAATACCCTTAAGAAAGGCAGGAATCTATTAGTAAGTAGGATAAATTGGGTACTCTAGCCTTAGTGGGCCACTTCACATTCCAATGATACCCTTAGGAAAGTCAGGAATCTATTGGTAAGTAGGACAAATTGGGTACTCTAGCCTTAGTGGGCCACTTCACATTCCAATGATACCCTTAGGAAAGTCAGGAATCTATTGGTAAGTAGGACAAATTGGGTACTCTAGCCTTAGTGGGTCACTTCACATTCCACTAATACTCTTAGGAAAGGCAGGAATCTATTAGTAAGTAGGACAAATTGGGTACTCTAGCCTTAGTGGGTCACTTCACATTCCACTAATACCCTTAGGAAAGGCAGGAATCTATTAGTAAGTAGGATAAATTGGGTACTCTAGCCTTAGTGGGTCACTTCACATTCCAATGATACCCTTAGGAAAGGCAGGAATCTATTGGTAAGTAGGACAAATTGGGTACTCTAGCCTTAGTGGGTCATTTCACATTCCACTAATACCCTTAAGAAAGGCAGGAATCTATTAGTAAGTAGGATAAATTGGGTACTCTAGCCTTAGTGGGCCACTTCACATTCCAATGATACCCTTAGGAAAGTCAGGAATCTATTGGTAAGTAGGACAAATTGGGTACTCTAGCCTTAGTGGGCCACTTCACATTCCAATGATACCCTTAGGAAAGGCAGGAATCTATTGGTAAGTAGGACAAATTGGGTACTCTAGCCTTAGTGGGTCACTTCACATTCCACTAATACCCTTAGGAAAGGCAGGAATCTATTAGTAAGTAGGACAAATTGGGTACTCTAGCCTTAGTGGGTCACTTCACATTCCACTAATACCCTTAGGAAAGGCAGGAATCTATTAGTAAGTAGGATAAATTGGGTACTCTAGCCTTAGTGGGCCACTTCACATTCCAATGATACCCTTAGGAAAGGCAGGAATCTATTGGTAAGTAGGACAAATTGGGTACTCTAGCCTTAGTGGGTCACTTCACATTCCACTAATACCCTTAGGAAAGGCAGGAATCTATTAGTAAGTAGGACAAATTGGGTACTCTAGCCTTAGTGGGTCACTTCACATTCCACTAATACCCTTAGGAAAGGCAGGAATCTATTAGTAAGTAGGACAAATTGGGTACTCTAGCCTTAGTGGGTCACTTCACATTCCACTAATACCCTTAGGAAAGGCAGGAATCTATTAGTAAGTAGGACAAATTGGGTACTCTAGCCTTAGTGGGCCACTTCACATTCCACTAATACCCTTAGGAATCTCATCTATCCCTTCTCATATGTAAATACTACTATAAACTAGGCACTCTAGTTAAGTGATAAAAATGTGATAAAAATTGGAGGGAATGGCATTTTTGTTTGTTTTTAGATGAAACATGCTCAACCATTTTTACTTTTGACTAATATTTTCCTTTATCCCCTTAATTTTTCTTGCCTTTTATCACAACCTACTCTGGTCATTATTTCTATAACAGCAAGAAACCGTGTGCCTCAAAAACAACAATAAAGAATAAGCTCTTGATGAGAATTGAACTCACATTTCCTTTTGCCTTGGAAAGTTCTTGCAGCTTAGTGGATAAAGCAGCTGGAATGGTAAATAAGACTTTCTCAAAGTAAAAGGTGCTGTGAGTTTGTGTCTAACTGAGTGTTTATATTACCACTTCCATTGTCATAGAAATAACAACTTGAGTGAGTTGTAATGAAGAGGAAGGAAAACTAAAATGATGAGGGATGATACAAGTGAAACTTTGTTACTACAGACCAAGAAATAGCGGCTGAGTACATACTAACCAAAAAATCATTCAGAAACTACAGCATCCTAGTAAGCGGGTTCAAAATCTAATCACATACCACTAGTCCAGTCGGCTGAGGCTGTAGAATATACCAACTACATCTCTGCAGAGACACTTGACTGCCTCTTTCCTGGATAGAGACATTCAATTGCATCTCTCTAGGACAGAGACACTTGACTGTATCTCTCCAAGGCAGAGACACTGACTGTATCTCTCCAAGGCAGAGACACTGACTGTATCTTTGCAGGCCAGAGACACCACCTGCATCTATCCGGGACTGAGACACTTGACAGCATCTCTCCAGGTCAGTGACACTGACTGCATCTCACCAGGACTAACACTCGACTGCATCTCTCTTGGATAGAGACACTTGACTGTATCTCTCCAGGACTAACACTCGACTGCATCTCTCTTGGATAGAGACACTTGACTGTATCTCTCCAGGGCAGAGACACTGACTGCATCACTCCAGGCCAGAGACACTGACTGTATCTCTCCAGGACAAACATTTGACTGCATCACTCCAGAAAAGAGACACCGACTGCATCTCTCCAGGTCAGAGACACTGACTGTATCTCTCCAGGACAAACATTTGACTGCATCTCTCCAGAAAAGAGACACCGACTGCATCTCTCCAAAGCAGAGACACCAACTGTATCTCTCCAGGACACTAAACAATCTAATCACACACCACTACCCCAGTCGGCTGGGGCTGTAGAATATACCAACTGCATCTCTCTAGGACAGAGACACTTGACTGCATCTCTCCAGGTCAGAAATACTGACTGTATCTCTCCAGGACAGACACTTTACTGCATCTCTCCAGGACAGACCCTCGACTGCATCTCTCTAGGACAGAGACACTTGACTGTATCTCTCCGAGACTGAGACACTTGACTGCATCTCTCCAGGTCAGAGACACTGACTGCATCTCTCCAGGACAGACACTTGACTGCATCTCTCCAGAAAAGAGATACCGACTGCGTCTCTCCAGGACAGAGATACTCAACTGCCTCTCTCAAAAACAGAGACACTCAGCTGTATCTCTTCAGGAGTGCGACACCGACTGCATTCCTCCAGGGTAGAGACACCAACTACATCTCTCCTGGGCAGACACTTGACTGCATCTCTCCAGAAAAGAGACACTGACTGTATCTCTCCAGGACTCTAAACAATCTAATCACACACCACTAGCCCAGTCGGCTGGGGCTGTAGAATATACCAACTGCATCTCTTCAGGACAGAGACACCGGCTGTAACTCTCCAGGACAGAGACACTGACTGCATCTCTCCAGGGTAGAGACACCAGCTGCATCTTTCCAGGACAGACACTGACTGCATTTTTCCAGAACAAGGACATAACTGCATCTTTCCAGAGCAGAGACACTAACTGTATCTATCCATGACACAAAATAATTTGATGGTGAGGCTCCAGTAATGTTAGAGCCTAGGGGAATGTGGAGTATCCCTTCTCTGCCATTGCTTCCAGGTCCACTCTAACCTGGAGTAGTGGCACCTGATAGGGCCCTATCTATGGGTCAAAAAGAACTGTTTGACATTTCAACTGTGTGCAAACAAATGATTTATGCTAAACTGAATTGTTTGAAATAGAACTTCTTGATCATTTAACTATGTGAAAATAAAGTGACAGATGTTTAATTGAATTGCTATTAATACACAGCAATACTTGTAACCATTTAACAGTGTGTAAAAGAATGAGCTAAGGCTCATTTAAAAATCTAATCAACAAAATGTGTTTACAAATCATAGTTATTTAATATATTTGTATGAAGAGAATTCGGCATTAAATAGCCTACAATGGTTGATATGCCATAAAATCAAACCAAAACAAACCAAATCTTATATATTTAATATATATGTATAAAGAAGACTTGGCATTTAATAGCCTACAAAGGTTGATATGCCATAAAATCAAACCAAACCAAACCAAACAATTACATTCACTTTTGGCCTCAAAATTTTGGGAAAGGTATGATCCCTCTAATCTCTACCACCAGCAATGGGTTAAATAGTCCCATTACTATTTGTTCGCCAATGGTCCAGGAGACCTGGGTTCAATCCCAGGTCACATCATACCAAAGATTTTAAAAATAGTACTTGATACCTCCTTGCTTAACATTCAGCAATATAAGGTACGTATCAAGGGTAAAGTGGAGAAATCCAGGGAAAGGAGTAGCACCCTCCCCTAAACCTCAGTGTCATAGCTATTGAAAAGGAAGCCTTCTGGTCGCCCTCGACTACGGTTGCCAACTTTACTACTTACAAGAATGGCTTTAAATAACCCAAAAAGGTTGATGAACCATTGAAAATGTAAGCTAGAATCAGAAAGCAATAGCTAAAACATACAAAAAAAGCAACTTGAATACATTCTAGGTATTGTATACAGGAATATAGATTGTATCAGTATGCTAATATATCTGGATTAGTTGTAACAGAGTTTTTTGATGGTTCACTTAAAGGTCTCCAAAGGTATGACTGATTGTCTCTTTTGTATTCCTCTTGCCCTCTACTGCTCTAATGAACAGTAGATGAGTTGTCATGGACTAGTTTATCTATTAATGAAAAGAGGTGTGATAGGCCCATCCACAACACTAGGTCTAATCAATAAAATCAAAAAGTCTATTGAAGATAAACAATGCCAACTCGATTTTAAACTTTCAGAAAAACAAATACCAAATACATTCTTACATGACTTCTAACATGGATGACTTCAAAACAATCTGTATATATGAAAACTTACCTATCTTTCCTTAAAAGACGGGAGGATTTTCCTCGTCTCTTGAAAAATCCAACATTTTCAAATATCATTCCACGTGCCAAACACGTACTTAATACTTTAAAATTAAGAACACTCTGTGAACGTTTGTATCTTTTCTTTGTATACATTTTATTTGCTCCTGTTATTTCAACAAGCATCCATTGCTGTGGGAACAATTTTCCTGATATCAAAGTCCTGATGATGGTTATTAAAACCGAAACGTTTAACATTGACTTTGCATCACAATAAATTCACCTATTTGGATTATTCTGTTTTTCTACTTTCTTCATACTGTCGGATTTAGATCCATATTTACTTTCACACTGTTCTTTCGGAAAAATAAATACCAAATACATTCTTACACGACTTCTAACATGGATGACTTCAAAACGATCTGTATATATGAAAACTTACCTATCTTTGTGTATTTCCTTAAAAGACAGGAGGATTTTCCTCGTCTCTAAAAAAAATCCAACCTTTTCAAATATCATCCCACGTGCCAAACACATTCTTACTACTTTTATATGAAGAATGCTATGTACACGTTTGTATCTTTTTGTAGTATAAATTTTATTTGCTACTGTTATTTTGACAAGCATCCATCGCTATGTGAACAATTCTCCTGATATCAAAGTCCTGATGAAACCGAAACGTTTAACGTTGACTTTGCATCACAATAAATTCATCTAATTTGGATTATTCTGTTTTTCTGCTTTCTCCATACTGTCAGATTTAGATCCATATTTACTTCCATACTGTCTTTTTGGAAAAACAAATACCAAATACATTCTTACATGACATCTAACATGGATGACTTCAAAACAATCTGTATATATGAAAACTTACCTATCTTTGTGTATTTCTTTAAGAATGCTATGTGCACATTTGTATCTTTTTGTTGTAAACATTTTATTTGCTACTGTTATTTTGACAAGCATCCATCTCAGTGGGAACAATTCTCCTGAAGTACTGAGGAAGGTTATTGAAGTCAAAACATTTAACGTTAATTTTGTAATACAATAAATTCACCTATTTAGATTATTCTATTTTTCTGCTTTCTTCACATTAAACTTAGACATTTTACAGAAGATGAACCAATGTAATTCTGAAAAGAATTAAAAGCAGCAAAGCTGGAGAAAGAAAGCTCACCCACTTTACTTTGCTTAAAAGAAATAACCTTGTGTCACATCCAGCCAGTGGCAGAGTGGGAACAGGTAGATAAATTCGTAGATTAATTAATGTTGACTAGTATTTTACCTTCATCTTAATTTTCTATTCCTGAAAGTACTATGCAAAATTAACGGTTGGCAATACTTCAGCTGAAAAAAACTAGAAACAAATTAAGAGATATTAAGTTTTCTGATTTACTCTCAAATTATAGATCCTGGAAAAGTAATTATTTTTTCTTTTATTTATTTTCCAATTTATTTTTTTAAAATGTTCTCTCGGGAAAAAAATAATGATTGCCTATTTTTGACCTGCTTAATTTATTGTTCTGTTTACTTTCCAAATATGGCTTCATTAAAATGATAAGAATAAATAAATACTAGACACGTTTCTATTTTCGTTGACATCTCCATAAAAGTCTTTTTAAAAAATGAATTCTTGTGTACTTGATTCAGTGTTCCTGTTTTTCACAAATGGTGATAAGAGGCAAATATAGAAAGACTGAGGATGGGATAAATGATATATATTTATGTATATATGTATATATACATGTGTGTGTGTGTGTGTGCGTGTTTGATTAAATAGGATATCTATCTTCCTGTTTTTCACAATTGATGATAAGAGGCAAATATAGAAAGACTGAGGATGGGGTAAATGATATATATATATATATATATACGTGCACGTGTGTGTGTGTGTGTGTGTGTGTGTGTGTTTGATTAAATAGGATATCTATCTTGGATATATTCAAGTCTTCATATGAGTCATTTGAATTTCAGATGGAATGAATTCAGGAAGACACTGTACTTTTCCCCAGGTACTTTTGGACCCATCTGGAACCATCTTTGGGGAAGCAAATAATGAAATGATGAACGCAATGATGATTCATACATTTATATAAAGAGTAGGAGGAAGAACAAGTTGGTGGGGAATTTACTGGAGAAAAGAATTTAATTTGAGGTTAGATCAAGAATTGGTGAGAAAAGTGCAATAGGCATTTTAGAATTTGGCTGCTATATTTGAAGTTGGCTCCATTTGGCACGTTCCTAAATTCATTCCATCTAAAAGTCAAATGACGCCTATGAAGACTTGAACGAATCAAAGATAAAATAGGCAGATATGAAGTGTCTGTCCTTTTTAATCCTATTTAATCAAACATGTTTGAGAAAGAAAAAGCTGCTTTGATATATACAGGATGTCTCAAAACTGATGCAACCTATTAATATGATACTGATTTATTACTGAGACAAGTGCAATGGCGGTCATTTGGAATGTGTTCAGTAAAAAATGTACCCTTTGAGCTAGAGACATCAAATCAATGGGTTTTTTTTATTGTTATTATATCAGCCTCCAGGACATGCAATCTTTTTTAGAGTTTCTAGCCTCAGTAATAAATCATTATCATATTAATGGGTTGCATCTATTTTGAGATAGTTCTGAGTGATTTTGTCTCCAAATAAGTAGTGAGGCAAAATATTTTTCCTCTCTTGTCCAAGGCATTAATAGTTATTATATACTATATAGTTATTATATACTATATAACTATTTAATAGTTATTATATACTATTTTCAAACCTGAAACAAAAAAGATCACAACATTATTATTATTAGTAGTAGTAGAGTTATTTGCAGTCACATCGGTCCAGTGTTTCAACACCCTATACACACACACACACACACATAGAATAATTAAGATATTGTATAAGGAAGAGAATTTGGGCAGTTGGTCAGAAACAGTCAATTAATAAGTTAGGTGATTTTTGAGCGGCCCTCTTGAGGCCCCAGTCGAGGGAGAAAAATAAAGTTGTTATTTTGTTTTGTCTACCAACAATGAATCTCACTGCATGTCTATGTCATCATCATCATCATTATGTCATGTCGCTAGCACGGATATCCCTGACCCTCTCTCGCCACTTTTCCCTATTGTTCATCGCCACTGGCTGGTCTTCAGAGCTACATCCTGTATCCTCACATAGCTGCTGTATGTATGTTCTAGCTGGTTGTCCTGCTTTTGCTTGACTATATGTGGGGGTCCAAAGGAGTACATGACTTATGAGCTCATCTCTGCTTCTCCAGCAGTGTCCTGCATGTCTGGTTCATCTAACTTGGATAGTTTTTGTGATGGGAGGCAGGTGGCCGTATAATTGGTGCTTTGTTGGGTGTTGCCACCAGGACTTATTCAATATTGCTCGGAACATTCTTGTGTAATTGCCGTCCAGATTCTTCTTCAACCATTTTGTTAGCGTCCAAGTAATGCATCCCTACAGCAGTATCTACACGACCGCTGCCTGGAAGAAACTGCGTTTCATCTTATCGGTCAGGTCTGATTTCTATATGATCGATAGCTTATCGATAGCTGTCCATGCCTTTGTTAGCCGCGTGTCAATGTCTTGTATGTCTATGTAACAACTAATATGTTTCACTCTATCTTTTCTCTCTTGTTTCGATGGTGACTGCTGAGTAAATATTGCAGTTAGCTAGTCAACTTTTCATATTTGAAACAACTTGGTTCATTTTTTACTTTGATAAATGCAACATAAATTCATATTTATGGAGGTGCTCGTGGTGTAATGGTTATTGTCGTAGGAAATGGACACGGCGACACGAGTTCAAATCCTGGACAAGACTGATTGTATTTTACATAGCACTTGGGAAAGGTATGAATCCAATTATTCTCCCTCCAGCTATGGGTAAATAGTAGGGCAGACTGAGTTCTTCAGCCTTGGTGAGGCAACAAGTCTAGGAGAAAGAAAACTCTAAATTCAAACATGTTAAACTCCGCTTAAAAATTGCCTTTGTGTCATATCCTGCCCGAACGGAGGGGTTGGGTAAATAGGATCAATCCATATTTATGATCCTATAATATTACAGAAGGAAAACAGATGGATTCGTGCCTTTCCCAGGGGTATTAGCATAAAGTGAAATGGTAACAGCCTTGTCCAGGGATTGAACTTGGGCTGCTGATTACATTTCCAAGACAATAACCATTACATTAAGCTGGAAGTATAAAGTGATTATCAAGTAATAATCAGTTTGTATGGATTTGATCCAAAATTCTATAAAACTTTTCACCAACAACATTAATGACACAGGTGGTGCTGTCTAATATATACTGTCATTGGAAATGAACACAGGGATGCAAGTTCAAATCCAGGACAAGATTGACAGCATTTCACATAGCATTAATACTCTTGGAAAAGGTATGAATCCAGCTATTTTCCCTCCAGCTATGGGAAAATAGACTGAGTTCTTAAGCTTTGGTTTGGCAACCAGTCTAGGAGATGGAAAACTATGAATTCAAACCTGTTCAACTCCACTATAAAAATTGACCTTGTGTCACATCTTGCCCATGCGGAGGAGTTGGTAAATACATACATATATTAATGATGCAAAAGAAATCACCATCAACTTGTGCTGCTAACACGGAGTTCCCTTGACTCTCTCTTACCATCCATCCCGATCATTCATCACTCTTGGCAAGTTTCTCAACAGCATCCAGTGTCTGCACAGAAGTGATGTATGTAAGTCCTTGTTGTTCACTTGACTCTCTCTCATCAGCCATCCCTATCAGCAAGTCTTCTAGACAGCATCCAGTGTCCACATAAAAGTGATTTATGTAAGTCTTTGTTGTTCCTTTGACTCTCCCTCACCATCCATCCTTATCATCCATCACTCTTGGCAAGTTTTCTAGACAACACACAGTGTCCACACAGAAGTGATATATAGAAGTCCTTGTTGTTGGCTAACACTGGTCCATATGAGTGGAGGAGTCCATATCAAAACATTGTTTATGAGTTTGTCCTTATTTCACCTGCAGTGTCCAATGTCTTGCTTGTCTTACTTGGATGGTTTGTAAGATAGAAGGTAAGTGGCTGTACAGCTGTTGTTTTGATGGGTGTAGCTTCCAGGATTTGTTTAAAATGGCACTTATCATTTTTGTGTAGTTCTCTTTGAGCTTTTCCTTCATGTGTTTTATTTGTGACCAGGTGGTGCATTCATACAGTAGTACCAATACAGCCACAAAGGGGAAGAGTTTCTGTTTTATTTTATTGGAGAGATCAGACTTCCATATGATCCAAAACCTGTCAATAGCAGTCTCTGCCTTCATCAGGTACATGTCGACATGACTCATTCAAACCATACTCAAGAGGGGTGTCCTTGTAGTGTAATGGTTTAAGCGCTGGACTGCAGAATCGTAGTAAGCGAGTTCAAACTCCACTCATGCTACTAAGTTCACTTTTGGATGAATACCATTGGGAAAGGTATGAATCCCCTAATCCTTCCAGCTATGGGTTAAATAGTGCCACTACTGTCCTTCTAGAAGAATAGAGTTGGCATTAAATAACCCAAGAAGGCTTATATGCCATTAAACAACAAACAAACAAACAAACCAACCATAAACAAGAAAATATAAGAATCATATTTGACAAATATGTCTTTGGCTAAGTAGTTTTGATATTATAACTCCTTGTTATTTTTCCACACCAACATCAGTTGGTGGGTTTTCACAGGAACCTGAGTGGCAGCAAGTCTCCTTAGACTCCCAGGATTCTTCTGAGTATTCTGGACTGTCTTAACAATGCTGTTGTTTAGATGGTCTTGATTTACAATTCTTCCAATCCATTTTCTAAGCCTTTGGGGACTGTTTCAAGTTCATAAACTACAACTAATATCGCTACCACCCACAGGTTCCAAGCTTTTTTAGTTCTCTGGCAATCTTTTCACATTTTCACTCTGGTTATCTTTCCACTTTCTTTTATCTTCACTCAGTGATCCACTGGAACAGCAAAATCCACAAGATGGCAAGTCCTTTTCTTCTTGTTAATTAGCACTAATTCTGGTTTTCAGTCAGGGATTAGGTAATTCTTTTGTATCTCAAAATCTAGCGCCCTCCCCTACACCTTGGTGTAGTAGCTATCGAAAAGGGAGCCTTCGGGTCACCCTCGACTATGGTCGCTAACTTTACTTATTAGTTTGCAGCATTTGTTCATTATGTGATTAATTGTTTCATCTCTATCACAACTTGCCCAGTCGGCTGGGGCTGTAGAATACACCAACTGCATCTCTGCAGAGGGGTAGGAACCCCCACCCCCACCCCAATGAGTGTCCTGGTATGACATTAAACAATCTGATGGGGGGATTCCAGTAATGCCGGAGCTTTGGGGAATGTGGAGCACCCCTTCATTGCCATCACTCCCAGGTTCACCCTGGTCCAGAATGGTAGCACTTGATAGGGCCCTATCTATGGGTTAAATAGAACTAAACTGCTACTTATGCTAAACTGAATTGTTTGAATTAAAACTGTTTGACTAAACTGAATAACTTGAAATGGAAATGTTTTTGACAATTAAACTGTGTAATTTTTCTAAACTAAATTGTGTGAAATAGAACTGTTTATTTGTTTAAAAGAGATTTGGTATTAAATCACCTATAAAGGTTGATATGCCATAAAACCCAAACAAACATAGGGGTGTCCTCGTTTTTCTAGAAATAACCTATAAAGGTTGATATGTCATCAAGGAAAAGAAACAAAGCCAAATTCATTCATTCCCTCACTCATGAGTAACTGAATATGTGCAAAAAACACAAGCCAAAAAGAATATTTAACTTTTTTCTGATGTAAATACTTTAGAAACATCAGTGGCCATCTTAAATCCCATATATAATGCAGGTAAACTAATAGTTTACTGGGCCATTGGCCTAATGAGCAGAGTGTTTGCCAATGGTCTGGGAGACTGGGGTTCAATCCCAGGTCAGATCATACCAGACTCAAAAAATGGTACTTAATACCACCTTGCTTAATATTCAGCATTATAAGGTAAGGATCAAGGGTAAAGTGGAGCAATCCAAGGAAAGGAGTTGCACCCTCCCCTACACATCGGTGTAGTAGCTATTGAAAAGGGAGCCTTCGGGTCACCCTCGACAACAGGTCGCCAACTTTACTTTACTTACTAATAGTTTGGGATAATCTGTTGATTATTTTTGGTTAATCCTGTGGTTGCTGTTTTAAAAAATAGCTTCTCTTTTTGTCTAGAGCATAAAGATTTTCTTCTAGGATTCACTGATGAAATTTTAATCATTGATTTTCTAATGTGAGATGTCTGAATGTTGAAATTTTAAAAAGTGTTAGTTTTAACTGAAAACTCAAAATATATTTCAGAAAAACATTAATATATTTTCAGTGTATGATATGGACAGCATATTATTAAAAATTTAGCTCAAAAGTTTAGAACTTAGCCATCTTTGTAGAAGAATAGCAGTGATAATATTTAACTTATAGCTGGAGGAGGATTAGGGTGTTCATGCCTTTCTAAAGGGTATTTGTCTGAAAGTGAATATAACAGCATGACTGGAGTTTGAACTCACATATTTCAAGGTTGCAGTCCAGTTCTTTAGCCATTATGCTATGGGGACTTCTCTATAGGACTTTAACCCCTCTGCCACATGCTGTAATATAATGGCCGAGGGATTTCGTTTTATATATCTTGCTTTTGGGTTTAGTTAGGCTGAGAACCTTTCGGCTCAGTGCATAGGTTAGTTAGGTGCAAACATGAGCGCAGGTGTTCACGTGCTCGCGCGGAGCGGACATGTCATAATAGAAGCCCCAGATAGAAAATGTGACCGTGAGACGTGAATGACGTCATGCACTGGAAGCGTGGGCTGAGATTTGAGAAAAGTCAGTTAGTTGAGATTGAGACCTGGGTGAGGCCAGACGAATTTGTGTGTTACAGGTGCTGCATTTGATGGGGGGCAGATGGAAAAGTCAGCATAGAAAGATTGTGCCTCTCTCCTCATGTCGAAAAACCTTTTAACTCAAAGGTAATAAAAAAGTTTCATACCTGAACTAAGAAGTCGTAAGTGTTTTTCATGTTTCGGGATTCCTATGTTATATATATGAGTTATGAACATTATATGTACATTTCAATATTCATATCTGGCTATGTAACAATGCTAGATGCAACATGTCAGCTGTTAAGTTAAACTATAGCATCTCCAGTTGCATTATTACGTTCACTTTCAGACAAATACACTTGGGAAAGATATGAACCCCCTTATCCTTCCAGTTATGGGTTAAATAGCACTACTACTATTCTTCAAGGAGAATAGCTTTGGCATTAAATAACCTACAAAGGTTGATATGCCATTAAACAAAGAAACCGAAACCGAAACCATAAACTATAGCATGTTTCAATTCAGAGTTTTCTTTCTATTAGACTAATCGATATACCAAAACTAAAGATCCTTACTATTTACCCCTTGCTAGTCGAGGGAAGAAATATAGATCCATGCCTTTTTCCAAGGGCAATATCATGAAATGATATCCACATACAGGATTTGAACTTGCGTTGCTGATTTTATTTGTTACAGCGACCAACCATTATGCCATTCTTTTCTGCTACCGGTAATAAGTTTACATCTACATTCCCTACCTGAATTCTCTATTTCTCAGCCCCACTCCACAAACCTAATGAGAAAACCAGAAATTGATTAAACAGTAGATGTCATACTGTAACCCTCTCCATCCCATTTTCAAGCACTTTTAACTGCTGTCTGTGCGTTCAATACTGCACCAATGCACACTAAGTGACACTCATTATCCCATACTTGATGTACTTCTTACTCATATTACATACAGGTTTTTAAATTGTCACAATGCAAAAAAATATCATACTACTAATATCACATTATTAAAAAAATATCACCCACCTCACAAGTTTAAGTTTCCCAGTCTCTTGATCACCCAATAAGTGTTGTTGGCTAAATATGTATATGATGATAAAATTATTATAAGAAAATTGTGAGTTGGATGATGTTTTTCTTTTTTAATTATATATATATATATATATATATATAAGGACACAGGATGTAACCTTGAAGACCTGCCGGAGGCGATGAGTGATAGGGAGAAGTGGCGAGAGAGGGTCAGGGATATCCGTGCTGACGGCACGACATGATGATGATGATGATGATATATATATAATCAATCATATAGTTATATTATTTGCTATATTTATTAATAAAGGGAGCTCAATATTATTGATTGTTGTGGACTAGCTTATCATACCTTTTTCCTGAGTAAGTAAACTGGTCTATGATTACTTATTTACTGTTGGTTTGGTTTCTTTGTTTGGTTTCTTTGTTTAATGGCATATCAACCTTTGTAGGTTATTTAATGCCAAAGCCATTCTCCAAGAAGAACAATAGTGGTACTATTTCACCATAAAACCAACCAACCAACCAACCAACTTTGCTAATTCAGATATATTTGTGTACTGATACAATCTAGATCCCAGTATATCAGTGTGATAACGACAGCCTCTAAGCTCAGGGAATCACCAAAAGTCACAGGGAGCAAGGTCTGGACTATAGGGAAGATGACGAACTGTCTTGATGCTCATCTTGATCAAATAGTCTGTGACAAGGATGGAGTTGTAGACTGGCGCATTATCCTGCTGGAAATGCCACTGACCCAATTTGAAGAGTGCTGGCCTCTTCCCAAGGAATCTCTTCCTGAACTCCCTTAAAACCTCAACATAGTAAACCTAATCCTAACTATTTGGCCAATCAACTCTGGTCTATTGACTTCCTTTCTCTTCTCACAGCTCTCATTATCCCTCACAGACTCCCTGCCTTCCTTGAATCTCTTATGCCACTTAAAAACTGATGCTCAATTCATGCAAGATGCTCCAAAAGTAGTCTGAGGCATTCGATACGTTTCTGTGGCAATTTTTCCAAGTTTAAAACAGAATTTCATTGCATATCATTCTTCTAAAGTGTCCTCACGTCCAAATTGCATTTTTGAAATTCACCAGCTGTGACAATCAGGCTTTAGTAGGGTGTATTCCAATTGTTGCTGTAGCTGTTCATTTGAACCTGAAATCATAAAAATCAGTCAGTCATCTCATAAGATGTATAGCAATAACATACTGAATTTTCAAGAGTTTACAAAAATTTTAAATGCCAGTACAAAAAAATCTGGAAACTTATGGATGCACCACATATATCTGGTCTATTGCTCTTTAGTTTCTATCAGTTTAGATTACAAAGTCCCAGATAATTGTTGCTTCTTTCGCTTTTGACGTTGATTCTGATTGGTGTTTTTACTATTTTCCATAATTCAATATTCCAAAATATGTTCATACTTTCCAATGAATGTAATATCCAATAATTATTATTAATTTTCAGTTTCACTATTACTGGCATGGTAGTTGTTTTAAGTTGCTACATTTTCTTAGTTTCTACTTCCAGGTTTTTCTATTTACTTATTTTATGATATTCTTTGACAGATATGTTATCTGTTGGCACCGGTATATCAATTAGAAGGTGTTTTTCTTTTATAGTCCTTAACCTCTATATCTTGTCTATTGCTCTTTATTTTCTATCAATTTGGAAAGTCCAAGAAAATTTTAGCTTCTTTTGCTTCTTTTATTGGTTCTGATTGGTGTTTTAAACATTTTTCATAATCCAATATTCCAAAATACGTACATACTACTAAAAATTCTTGGGCACCTTGGGTGGCATAATGGTTAGCAAGATACTTGCAAACCTTCACGAGTGAGTTTGAATCTTATGGGGTACCCCATTTATTTGGCCTTGTGCCACATTAAAGTAAAAAGCTTCATAAATTACTACTACTAAAGATTCTTTACTGTTCAGTTTTTTTAGGATTTTTTTTACTAATTCAAACATTTTCTAAGTTCTTTATTTAAAAAAAAAAAAAAAAAGCCTAGTAAATGTTATGACTGGAAAAAAAAATTTTTTTACTTTGATAGTATAGTGATATTGGCCTAGTGGGTTCAATCCCAGGAAACATCATACCAAAGACTTTAAACATGGTACTTGATACCTCCTTGCGTAACACTCAGCAATATAAGGTGCGTATCAAGGGTAAAGTGGAGCAATCCAAGGAAAGGAGTAGCGCCCTCCCATACACCTTGGTGTAGTAGCTATTAAAAAGGGGGCCCTCTGGTCACCCTCGACTATGGTTGCCAACAACTTTACTTACAGTAGAGATAGTTTGCGACTGGAGGCAGGATTTACAGTTGCACCTTTTTCATGTCCCAGAAGATAATCAGCATGAACTTTGTTGCTGACTGCTGTGCCTAGAAATCTTTTTCTTTTTTGAAGGGTCAGTGTGTTTCTACTCCATGGACTGTCTCTGAATGGCTTTAGTATTACGTTTGGTTGGGTTTTTCTGTTTAATGGTATATTGTTGTACAGTGGCTTGTACCACGTGACTTCCGGTATCACTGACATAAAAGACGCCGTGTCTCTTAAGCACGCAGAAGCAGACAGAGAGCTCTGAAAGATCTCAGTCAGTAGTAGACCAACTTCAGATGTAACGCCAACAGCACGAGACATAATACTTGTTGGACTTCAGTTAATAAATAATTAATTCTATTTCACTGTGTATCTCTTCCTTACCACGATACAACATATATCAAACTTTGTAGGTTATTTAATGCAAAAGCCATTCATCCAGAAAAATAGTAGTGGTACTATTTAACCCATAGCTGGGAGGATAAGGAGGTTCATACCTTTCCCAAAGGTATTTGTCTAAAAGTGAACGCAATACCCCAACTGGAATTTGAACTTGCGTAATACGATTTTGTCCATTGCTTTAACTATTACACTGAGGACAACCCCCTGCTTTGGCATCAAATTACACACAAAGGTTGAGGTGCCATTAAGCAAAGAATCCAAACCAATTTATTTATGTAGTTAAAAATCATTTTAGACATTATTGCATATTGATCTGTTGTTACTTATTGACCTTTGACAGGCTTGTTAGTGTGTGGATTTTAAAAACAGGATGCAGCTGTGTCTTTAGATGAACAAAAGACAAGAGAATCGTATTGGTTGCGTGCTGGAAATCAGAATGTGTTGGCGTCCAAAAATATATACAATGACAGAAGTTTTCAATCCCAAGGAGTCGGCAGTCAGTCAGCAGAGTCACGCTGTTTTGAGCTCTCGCTTGTGGGGCCAGCAGCCCCACATGTAAGACTGCTCTGTATCAGTCTCCCATAAAAGAAGCACAAAGAAGTAAGGCTCTGTGGAGATGTATATCCACCTGGTGTAACTCTTATAGGTTTCCTGTTTGTGCAAGTCTCAATCTCATACAACCAATTTCAACCATTTGTAAATAAAAAGAGAGTTTAGATTTTTTAAGTGTTGTTGTCACTTTACTCCCTGATATACAACACTATTCGACCCACAGATGGAATCCTGACTGGTATTACAATTCTGATTAAAAATGGATTTAGGAGTAACAGCAAACAAAACGGTGATTCCACTCTCTTCTGCACCCTAGAATTGCAGCCTAACCACCAGATGCAGTTTAGTATGATGCCCAGAATACCCTTTAGGGGTCTTACTTATCTTCGGATTATACAGTTGGTGTATTCTTGGTCTCGCTAATAGGGCACCTGTAAAAGACTTTGTTTCTTTTTCCTACAGACCTGAATTCCAGCCTGTAAACATTTATAAAATATACAATGTGGCCAATGAAAAGTTTGGACCCTTAGACCATAATTCTATGGGTGTTAATAATGTAGATAAAACTTTTGGCAAGATTTGAACTCACATCACTTTTTTTCTCAAAAAGAACTGTCTTTACACAAAAACGGCTCTACTGTAAGAGCTACAAAAGAAAATGGCTGCAGTTCAAATCTAACAATATAGTCATATTTATTTTTCTTGAATGCTTGTTTTTGTCATCTTTGATATTGTTGTTACATTTACTATTATTCAAACAATAGGATTTCGATAGTGACTTTATTAAGGTTAGGTAGAGGGTAAAATACTCTGACTGATAAATAGGCAGGTAGATATAGAAGCTTATAGATTGATAGAATGAGAGATTGGTTTGGTTTGGTTTTATGGCATATCAACCATTGTTAATATGCCAAATCCTGTTTTTGCATATATATTAGATATATAATATGTAAATATATTTTTAGATACAAACACAGTTAAAGGATCAAATAGTTCTATTTCTAACAATTCAATTTAGCATAAGTCAACAAAGGTGAATGCTCCCAAGTATCGCTATCACTAAAAATTCGATTAAACATCAGTCATTTGTTTAAACACAGTTAAATGATCAAGCAGTTCTATTTCAAACAATTCAATTTAGCATAGGTCATTTGTTTACACTCAGTTTAAATGTCAGACAGTTCTATTTGATCCAGAGATAGGACCCTATCAGGCGCTACATCTCTTGACCAGAGTGGACCTTGGAGCAATGGCAATGAAGGGGTACTCCGCATTCCCCAAAACTTCAGAATTACTAGAGCCACACCATAAGGTTGTTTAGTGTCATATCCAGGAAACTCATTGTGGCGTTCTCACCTCTCTGCAGAGACTCAGTCGGTGTATTCTACAGTCCCAGCTGACTGGACTAGATAGATAAATAGATAGGTAGGTACAGAGTGATTGAAACACAGATATATTGATTGAAATTGATACAAACAGACTCTGATGAAGATATATAGATGCAGACTCTGATGAGAACAGATAGATATAAATGGAAGCAGATAGATAGATAGATAGATAGAAACATTCTACTAGGGATTGATAGATTGATAGATAAATAGATACAGAGATGAATAGATAGATACTGGGATAGATAAATGGACAAAAACAGATTAATAAGGATACGTAGATATATATATGTGTGTGTATATATATTTATATATACGTATATATAGTGTCATCCACAGACAGACTGTTTCGTTCTATCAGAACTCTTCAGTATGGCTAGACACGCAGGACGCTCGAAGCCGTGATCAAAACCCGTCCAACTTTACGTTAGATTAAGTCTCAGACCTCTCGGCCACCAAGCGGACCACGTTGGCTAAGGGAATTTTTAAGATATTTATTTTAACAGCAGCAGCAGCTGTTTGTTTACATTTTTTATACCCTATTGGCTACCAGAGTGCTCAATTCTCTCGAAGAGCTTTGCATTATGCGAGCGGTGGCCGACAATTCCTTAGCCAGAGTGCTCAACCCCCATGGGGTAGCGTATATATTGTCATCCACAGACAGACTGTTTCGTTATATCAGAACTCTTCAGTGTGGCTAGACACGTAGGACGCTCAAAGCCGGGATCGAAACCTATCCAACTTTACATTTGATTAAGTCTCAGACTTCTTGGCCACCAAGAGTGATATATAAATAGTGATAGATAGATAGAAATTGATAGATAAATAGATAGACAGAAACTAAAATGGATGGAAAGAAAGAAAAAGACTTTGAAAAGGACTGTTAGATATAAACAGAAACTGACTGATGCAGACTGACAGATTAAATAGATTGATAGTAACAGACTGGGATAAAAAGAAGCAAATCAGATAAACACAAATTTGAAACCAATGTCTATATGAAACATCGTGAGAGAGAGAGAGAGAGAGATGAAGAGTTAGATCAGGTAGATTTATTTCTATGAAGATATTTGGATCTTTTTTTGTCAGAATTTGTGAATTTCAGCAGCAAACAAGTTGTTCAGCGGCCAAAATGTCATTTGAATTTGGCACATGTCAAAAGAATAGCATTTGACAGTTTTTGCTAATGAGACCAGAAGGACCATCTGATGTCAAAGAATAACTCCTTGAAGACTTTTCAGTGAGAACTGACTTGTTTTAGATTTGGCATATATCAGTGATATTTTAACTGTTAGGATGCTTGGTGTTGAGCAATGATACATAACCTTGTTATGCAGATGGTATGATAACATATTAGTATCTTCAGTCATCACTACATTCTCCACAACCGTGTCCTTGTGCCAGACTTACCTTTTTATCTCTTACTATACCAGGTTGATCATTCAACCATATATATATATATATATATATATATATACACAGATAGTATGAATCCATTTGTTTTTCACCCAACAATGAGTAAAAAGTAGAGCAGACTGGGCTCTTTAGCCTTGGTATGGCAGTCAGTCTAGGAGGAAGAAAACTCTCAATTCAAACCAGCTGTACTCTACTAAAAATTGATCTTTTGTTACATCCTACAAATGGTGGAGGGGTTGGGTATATATATATATATATGTACATGAATATATTTACCCAATCCCTCCACCATATATATATATATATATATACACTCACACACACATACTCAGAGGCACATGGTATTATGGTTTTTATTTCAAGAAATAGATCGGTTGACCAAATTTCAAATTCTAGATGAAGCTGTCTGTGTTTCACTTTGCAATAATGTTCTTGAAAAAACTTGAAACCAAACAAGCTGTACTCCACTTAAAATTTTACCTTATATTGAATCTTTCCCATGGGTTGTGTAAATATATATAAACAAATATAATGAGAATTTCAGTAATATAGGGATTGTTAGGATTTGAGGGGAATTCTTTATATTGATCACCATAAACACATTTAAATAAACACATAAAACCATTAAACACATTTAAATAAACACATAAAACCATTAAACACATTTAAATAAATGCATTAAACATATTAAATCATTTCATCAAGATGCAAATCAGCAGCTATATCTTTATGGTTTGGTTTGGTTTCTTTGTTTAATGGCATATTAACCTTTGTAGGTTATTTAATGCCAAAGCCATTCTCCTAGAAGAACAGTGGTGGTACTATTTAACCTGTTGCTGGGGGATAAGGGGGTTCATACCTTTCTCAAGGGTATTTGCCCGAAAGTGAACGTAATAGCGCAACTGGAGTATGAACTTGCTTACTACGATTCTGCAGTCCATCGCTTTAACCATTACACCATAAGGACACCCCAATGTTTGTTTGGGTTTTATGGCATATCAACCTTTATAGGTGATTTAATACCAAATCCCTTTTAAACAAATAAACAGTTCTATTTCAAACAATTTAGTTTAGCATAAGTACACAGTTTAATTGTCAAAAACATTTCCATTTCAAGTTATTCAGTTTAGTCAAACAGTTTTAATTCAAACAATTCAGTTTAGCATAAGTAAGCAGTTTAGTTCTATTTAACCCATAGATAGGGCCCTATCAAGTGCTACCATTCTGGACCAGAGTGAACCTGGGAGTGATGGCAATGAAGGGGTGCTCCATATTCCCCAAAGCTCCGGCATTACTGAAATGCAGTCCATCATAGTCCATCGCTTTAACCATTACACCACGAGGACACCCCATATCTTTATGAATCCTTTTGAAAATAGGCATAAATAAAAAAAGTATATTACAAAGTACATCATAAACATCAGTGACAATGTTAAAAACCCATATGTAATATGCCAGTCAGCTAAGGCTGTCGAATACGCCAACTGCAGGCATCTCAGGTGGTATAATAGTTTGCAAGCAAGACTAGTAAACCTTCAACAGGTGAGTTCAAGTCTCCTTTGGTGCCCTATTCATGTGGCCTTGTGCTATATCTAAGCAGAAAGCTTAGTAAAATTATGACTTCATCTCTGCAGAGGGTTAAGCCCCCCCCCATGAGTGTCCAAGATATGACTTAAGACAATCTCATGGTATGGGTCCAGAAATGCCGGAGATTTTAGGAATACTGAGTACTCCCTTTATTGCCATTACTCACTGGTCCATTCTGGCCCGGAATAAAAGCACCCGACAGAGTCCTATCTATGGGTCTCATAGAACTGTTTGACATTTAAACTGTGTGTGCACAAATGACTTATACTAAGTTGAATTGTTAGAAATAAAACTGTTTGATCATTTAACTGTGTGTAAATAAATGACTGATGTTTAATTGAATTGTTAGTGATACATAGCAATACTTGGAACTATTCAACTTTGTTGACTTATGTTAAATTGAATTGTTAGAAATTTAACTGTGTGTATCTACAGAATGTGTTTACAAATTTAATATTTATGTAAAAACAGGATTTGGCATTCGATAACCAACAATTGTTGATATGCCATAAAACCAAACCAAACCAAATATAATGATAAAGTTATATTATACAAGGATCATTCAATAGAGAAGGGAATTTTTTTTGTAAAAACAAAATAATTCATGTAAACTCAGCATTTTCTAGAATTGGATAATAGTAAAAATTGTTTTAACCTCACAGAAATATTTCTTTTAAGGCTATTGAAAATGGTAGCAAATCAGAGGGCTCTGGACTTGAACAGCGATCTATCTTCAAATTCTTGCTGACTGGGTAGTGCAAACCATGTGAAATGTATTAAAGAATGAGTGATGTGCATGAAGAAGCATGTTTTAGGGGAAAAAAATCTTTACAAATGAGCTAATTTGCCACTATGAGCCTGTGTGGAAAACACAGACCATGGAGTGGAAGTACACTGACTCTCCGGTAAGGAAAAGTTCTGGTCAGTAAAGTAGGTCATGCTGACTTTCTTACAAGACATGAAAGGACTCATCATTGTTGATTTCCTTGCAAATGGTTTAACTGTAAACAGTGTTTCCTATTGCCTACTCCTTTGGCAAAATTTACCTTATTTACTGAATGACTCTTTCTTATATATGTGGTGCCTTCAATAAGTTTCCAGCCTATTTTGTACAGGCATTTAAAATTGTCGTAGACTCTTGAAAATTCATTATCTTATTGCTATACATCTTATGAGATGACAGACCTATTTTTATGATTTCAGCTTCAAATGAACAGCTACAACAGCAATTGGAATACACCCTACTAAAGCCTGATTGTCACAGCTGGTGAATTTCAAAAATGCAATCTGGACATGAGGACACTTTAGAAGAATGATATGCAATAAAATTCTGTTTTAAACTTGGAAAAATTGCCACAGAAATGTATGGAATGCATCAAACAGCTTTTGGAGCATCTTGCATGAATTGAGCATCAGTTCTTAAGTGGCATAAGAGATTCAAGGAAGGCAGGGAGTCTGTGAGGGATAATGAGAGGTGTGGGAGGAGTAAGGAAGTCAATAGACCAGAGTTGGTTGGCCAAAGGGTTAGGATTAGGTTTACTATGTTGAGGTTTTAAGGGAGTTCAGGAAGAGATTCCTTGGGAAGAGGCCAGCACTCTTGAAATCAGGTCAGTGGCATAAATGCACCAATCAAGAACTCCATCCTTGTCACAAACTATTTGATCAAGATGGGCATCAAGACAGTTCCTTAGCCTCCCTATAGTCCAGACCTTGCTCCCTGTGATTTTTGGTTATTCCCTAAGCTTAGTTACTGTCGTTATGAGACTATTGAGGAGATGAAAGAGGCTGTGACAAAGGTCATTGACACGCTCACACAAGAGGACTTCCCTGGGGCCAAGTTGTTGAACGGTATAACAAGTGCATTGCCGCCGGAGGAGATTACTTTGAAGGGGACTAGAGTTTCATGTGTGTACTATCAGTGAAAGCGCCCATACAAAAAAAGTCTGGAAATTTCTTTAATGGTCCTTGTAGAAGTTAGGGACTATAAAAGAAAAACATGCCTTCTCAATGATATGGCAGTACCAACAAATACTAACATTCAAGTCAAAGAATATAATAAAATAAGTAAATGCAAAAACTGGTAAATAGAAATTGAGAAAATATGGTGCCTTAAAACTATCACAGAGCCAGTAATAGTGGGAGCACTGGGCATGATCAAAAAATGGACACATAAACACATTAACATTGGTAGTCACAGCTTACAGGAAATATAAAAAATTGCACTTTCTGGAACTGCTCATCCCCAGAGGAGAGTATGATCATCTAAAAAAACTGAAAAAAAAAAAAAAAATTCATAGAAATCATATAATCACTACCTTCCCTCATCCAAGGTCTTGAGTAAAGACCTGGTGAAGGATTGTTGGTAAAGTTGGTAACCCATGGTCAAGGGCGACCTGAAGGCTCCCTTTTCATTAGTTACTGTACTGAGGTGTAGGGGAGGGCACTACTCCTTTTCCTGGATTGTTCCAGTTTATCCTTGATATGTACCTCATAATGTTGAGTTCAGCAAGGTGGCATCAAGTATTGTTTTTTTGAGTCTTTGTATGACTCAACCTAGGATTGAACCCAGTTTCCCAGGTTAGTGGGCTGTTCCTCATTTTTATGTATAAGATAAAAGAAGGATAGTAAGAAACCAAAAATAAAACTGAAAATTAAATAATAATAATAATAATGACGATAATGAAGTCAGAGATGATGAGAAGGATTAAGACTATCCAAACAAAATTGGCCTGGATACTTAAGAGTCTAGGAGAACTGAAGAAACTTGCTGTCATTTAGACTCCAGGGAAAAAAATATTAGTTAAAGCTGATGGGTAAAACTCACAAAGACTAAATGTTGCGTTCTGGTTAGTGAACACTTGTAATATTAAATAAAGGACAAACCATAATATGAGAGGAAATAGAGATATATTCTCAAGAAAAAGTATATACGGTTTGGTTTGTTGGATTTTATGGCATATCAACCTTTGTAGGTTATTTAACGCCAAATCCATTTTTTTGTAAATAATCTGTTCTATTTAAAACAATTCAGTTTAGCATAAGTACACAGTTCAATGGTCAAAAACATTTTCATTTCTAACTATTCAAGGAGTTGTATGTAACAATTCGGTTAAGGGTAAATACAGTTTTAATGTCGAAAAACAGTTCTATTTCAAATAATTCAGTTAAGCATAAGCACGCAGTTTAAATGTAAGTACGGTTTAATTGTAAAAATCATTTCTATTTCAAACTATTCAGTTTTACTCAAACAATTCATTTTAGCATAAGTATGCTGTTAATTCTATTTAACCCATAGATAGGACCCTTATCAGGTGCTACCACTCCGGGGCAGAGTGGACCTGGGAGCAATGGCAATGAAGAGGTACTCCAAATTCCCCAAAGCTCCAGCATTGCTGGAACCTCACCATCAGATTGTTTAGTGTCATATCCAGGACACTCGTTGGGGGGGGGTCTTACCCCTCTGCAGAGAAGCAGTCGGTGTATTCTACAGCCCCAGCTGACAGGGCAAAAAAAGTATATACAATAGAGAGACTATTAGTAGATAAGAACATAGGATTAGTGAATACAGAATAAAGATATAGTCCAATGATAGTATTGGCTTCCGTTATTACAGTAGCAAGTAAGGTGATCTAGTGCAATCTCCAGTCTCCAACGCTCTAATGCTATTCCTATAAGAAGCTGCTTTTCACCTTCTAGTCTGCCCTGGTATTAGTACTACTGCTATATATGGCAGATGTGTAATATAATGGCTGAGAGATTCTGTTTTATGCCTTTGGGTTTAGTTGGGCTGAGAACCTTTCGGCTCAGTGCATGGGTTACTTAGGTGCAATATTAATGCAGGTGTTCACGCGTGTTCGTGTGGAGCAGACATGTCACTCAGAGATGTCACAATAGCCCAGATGGGGAACGGGGCTAGGAAGTGTGAATGACGTCACGCACCAGAAGAGCGCAGAGGATTTTGGGAATTCTAAAATAGTCAGTGAGTGGAGTTGAGTCCTGCCTCAGGAGAAGACGGTTGACGTTTGCTTGCTCGTGGAGGCCTTGGGCAGGTGTCACATGAGATGGGGGGGGCAGATTAAAAAGCCAGAATAGAAAGAATGTGTATCTCTCTCCTTATGTCGTAGAACTTTTAAACTCAAAGGTAATAAAAAGTTTTGTACCTGAACTAAGAAGTCTTATGTGTTTTTCGTGTTTCGAGATTCCTATTCCATGTACATTTCGCACATTCATGCATATGGCTATGGTACAGATGGACTAGTTCATTGTGTGGAAAAAGGTGGGTGATACCCAACTCTAAAATAATATGTGAAGATGCATATAATAACAATGATAATAAGGGGATGACCACATAAAAAAGAGCAAAGAAAGACTAATTACAGCAACCAGAAACAACTCAAACACCTCAAGGATCAACAGAACGACAATAAATAGAAAACAAAAATGGGAAGAAAAGCAATGGTACGGACATTTCAAATGACAAACAAGTGAAATCTTTCGCGAGAAAACTTGGACATAGCTAAGAAAGGGAAACCTTAAGAGAGAAGCTAAATCTTTTCTAATGGCAGCACAAAACAATGCCATAACGACCAACGTAGTTGGGTTGTTAAAATAGACAAAATGTAACAAAATAGCAAATGTAGGTTATGTGATGATAGAGCTTGAATGATCAATCATATAATAAGTGAATGCAGCAAATTAGTACAAAAAGAATATAAGACTAGACATGACTGGGGGGGGAGTGATCAACTGAGAATTGTGCAAGAACTTTAAATTTGATCATACAAAACAGTGGTATATGCATTATAAGAAACAAGGGTGTTAAGAAGCGAGGTGTTTATTCGTAGACAATACCCTGTTTCTTATAACTCATTGGATTGGAGGTGCCCGTGGTGTAATGGTTATCGTCGTAGGAAATGAACACGGCGACACGAGTTCAAATCCTGGACAAGACTTATTGCATTTCACAAAGCACTAATACCGTTGGGAAAGGTATGAATCCAATTACTCTCCCTCCAGCTATGGGTAAATAGTAGGGCAGACTAGGTTCTTCAGCCTTGGTGAGGCAACTAGTCTAGGAGAAGGAAAACTCTGAATTCAAACCTGTTAAACTCCGCTTAAAAATTGACCTTGTGTCATATCCTGCCCGAGCGGAGGGGTTGGGTAAATAGGATTAGGTTATCCTAATGAGAGTAATCTAACAGTGAATATTCGGTAGAAAACAGAACAAGTCAATTAATATGAGACATTTAATTATACACAATATGAGAAGGAAACTCAGTTTCTTCCTTTGACTATATAAGAGTTACAAGCATTCCAGGAACAAACAGAAAAGTGGCAGAAAAGTGGAAATCATTTGCTTTTCTCATGTCTGGAATATAAAAGATGGTGGCCTCATGTGTTCACTGTGGAGGAGCAAACCACTATATCTATTCTTTTCAAGTCCTGTTCATGAGAGAGTAGATTCCTCAAGTTCACCTTGTCACATGACCAAAAGGGATACAGGATGTGAGAGAGTTCCTCAAACACTGTGACAAGGGAGATCACTATGTTCAGTCTCCCAGCACTGGAAAGAGTCTTGGAGACTTGAGGTCACTCGAACTCCAGCGAAAAAAAAACATCAGTTAACATAGGTGTGGATGAAAATACTGAGGATGGTAGTGGAGATTAGTGGAGACTTACTGTCACTCAATCTTCTACAACAACCACCAGATGTACCAACCATCGGCTTTCCTTGTTTTATACAGAATAAAAATGTTTGCCATAATTTCCTCATTTGATTAAAGTGTTTACAGATTTTTTTTTTTTCAAAGTGTTGATAACAAGATATCTTAGCAGAAAGGTAAAAATCAAGAAACAGGGTGTGTATGCAGTGGGCTATTGTGTGTGGGTAGGACCTGGGATAAGGTGGAGAGACATATAGAGAAAACTGATTGAAAGCCAAGCAAAAGAAAAAAAATATATTTGGACACAAATTTTCTCTTGTAAGAAAAAGATTAGTACTTTTTTTATAAGATGCTCTCTTATGTAAAACAAAGCCGCACCTATATTCTTTTCCTACTCATCAAGTTTTTACTGGTTGTATCTGGTGGCTCTAATTGAAGATCAAGTGACAGCAAGCCTCAAAATATGTCAGCCAGCACTCCTTTGAAAGAAAGAAAGTTTGAGAGATATAAACAGACTATCAAAGAAAGATTGTTTGATATACATGAATGAAGAAAGAAAGAAAGAAAGAAAGAAAGAAAGAAAAGAAAGATTGTTAGATAGATATCAATGAAGAAAGAAAGAAAGAAAGAAAGAAAGAAAGAAAGAAAGAAAAGAAAGATTGTTAGATAGATATGAACGAAGAAAGAAAGAAAGAAAGAAAAAGACTGTTTGATAGATATGAATGAACAAAGAAAGAAAGAAAGAAAGAAAGAAAAAGACTGTTTGATAGATATGAATGAACAAAGAAAGAAAGAAAGTAAGAAAGAAAGAAAAAGAAAGACTGTTTGATAGATATGAATGAACAAAGAAAGAAAAAGAAAGATTGTTTGATAGATATGAAAGAAAGAAAGAAAGAAAGAAAGAAAGAAAGAAAAAGTCTGTTTGATAGATATGAATGAAGAAAGAAAGAAAGAAAGAAAGAAAGAAAGAAAGAAAGAAAGAAAGTAAAAGAAAGACTGTTTGATAGATATGAATGAACAAAGAAAGAAAAAGAAAAATTGTTTGATAGATATGAAGAAAGAAAGAAAGAAAGAAAGAAAGAAAGAAAGAAAAAGACTGTTTGATAGATATGAATGAAGAAAGAAAGAAAGAAAGAAAGAAAGAAAGAAAAAGAAAGACTGTTTGATAGATATGAATGAACAAAGAAAGAAAGAAAAAGAAAGATTGTTTGATAGATATGAATGAACAAAGAAAGAAAGAAAGAAAATGAAAGATTGTTACATATGAATGAACAAAAAATAAATAAAGAAAGAAAGATTGTCCAATAAATATGAATGAACAAAAAAAGAAATAAAAATTATTTGATAGATATAAATGAACAAAGAAAGAAAGAAAGAAAGAAAGAAAAAGAAAGACTGTTTGATAGATATAAATGAACAAAGAAAGAAAGAAAGAAAAAGAAAGACTGATAGATATAAATGAACAAAGAAAGAAAGAAAGAAAGAAAAAGAAAGACTGATAGATATAAATGAACAAAGAAAGAAAGAAAGAAAAAGAAAGACTGATAGACATGAATGAACAAAAAAGAAAGGAAGAATGTTTAATAGCTTGATGTGAATGAACAAAAAAAATGAAGGAAAAAAAGATAGTGTCGTTTTTTTCTAAGGTTTTTTTTGCACTCAGTCCCATTGAATAATTTTTAAACAAATCTATTTCCCCCATAGATGGGACCCTAACTGGTAGTACCACTCCAGGTCAGAGTGGATCTGGAAGTAATTGCAATGAAGGGGTACTCTTCACTCTCTAGAGCTCCAGAACTGATGAAATTTAGTGCAATACTCAGGATAAGTCTGTTTTTTTTAGGGGGTCTTATCCCCCCATTACAGGGGACACAATCAGCATATTCGAGCCCTGCTGACAGGATGGATAAGCAACCTGAGTCCTGTGAGCCATATCTAAGCAAAGATAAGTAAATATCAAATATATGATCCAACAGCATAGAAAAGTCTGTCAATAAAAAACACCTCGTATTCAAATTTTATCTGCTTCAAAGTGGCTTTCATAGATGCTGTTTCTAGCATTACTTCTCGATAGCCATTGACAGCAGTTATGCTTCATTGAATTTTCATCTTTGACTGAATCTTGAAATAGTCTTTCGATGCTGTTTAAAGTGGTGAATGATTGGTTGGTTGGTTGGTTTTTACAGAATGTTAACTCTTGTTGGATTTGTCACTTAGTCACCAATGACTGCTATGTTGGTAATGTCCATTCATCAAATGGAGAGGCCAAAGCACAAAAACAACTAGTTATAACATTAGGATCTTTTTTTCTCTCTGTTCAGTTTCAGAGGCCATGGAAGCAAAAAGAAATGGACACAATGTGAAGATTAGCATCTTCATTCTTTTATCTTCTTGTATCTTTGATTCATTCCTCATTCACGGTTGGTGTTGTCCTCATGGTGTAATGGTTAAAGCACTAGATTGCGGAATTGTAGTAAGCGAGTTTGAACTCCAGTTAGGGTATTATGTTCACTTTCAGACAAATACCCTTGAGAAAGGTATGAACCCCATTATCCTCCCAGCTATAGGTTAAATAGTACCACGACTGTCCTTAAAAAGGGTAGATTTGACATTAGAATAACCCAAGAAGGTTGATATGCCATTAAACAACAAACAAATCAAATCAAAAAAATATTTGTCTCTGTGCACCCCAACCACCGAAATAGAAAAAGAGACTGAATCACAAAGTCTGTGATAGAACCCTCCAACCTCAACTTCTTCTTTGGGTGGGTGACATCCTCCTGCCTAAGGTGCAAGATCAAGCATATCTTGTTGCATCTAGTCCACTGGAAGAGATTTTGAACCCTGTCAATTTGTCTTTCTTTCAGCAGCTGGATTTTTTGATAAGCAATCTATTTGTTCACCAGTACAATTTTTTTACACTGTTACAAACTTTATACCAAAATCAGTTTAACAATTATGGTACAAAAATGAAGGCAGGGAGAATCCCCATAGTGTAATGGCTTAAGAGTTGGACTGCGGCTTTGAAGTAAACAAGTTCAAACTCCAATTGCATCATTACATTCACTTTTAGACTAATGCCCTTGGGAAAAGTATGAACCCTCTTATCACCATAGCTATTGGTTAAACAGCATCACCGCTATTCTTCTACAAGAATAGCTTTAGCATTAAATCAAACCTAAAATTTATCTTCAAACAGGTAAACCTTGTAAATAATCATGTTATATATTGACCCTCGACTGAGCTGTCAATCAAGAGATGCAACTGTGTAAATAAGTGGAAGAACAGTGGAAGCAAGTGGGTGTTAGACAATAATATAACCAGGTGCCCGAACAGTTTGAGTCAGTTGGAGACAGGATGCCGAAGTGAGAACCAGTGCAGATTGAGGGCTTTGGACCCTTAGTGAACCCTAGTTAAGCAACCCAAGCCAAGATGCAAAAGAAGTGCTGCTATGGTCAGAAGAATTTGGGTCAGTATAACAGTCTGTCCCTGTCTCCAGCTCATCTCTCACACACAACAAAGATCACCCTTTTGAGAATAAAGTGTGAGAGAAATATTATCATAAAGAAGTGTGTTCATTCATTCATTGAAGTTCATATATTATGTTTGATTATGTTTCTGCTTGTATTTGTATTATGGCTATACAACAATTACAATATCAATATTCTAAGAACCAATGTATTAAGGGGAGAGTCTCCATGGCACACTGGCTAACATGCTGAATGGTGATATTGCTAGACTTGTTTTGGTTTCTTTGTTTTATGGCACCTCAACCTTTGTGGGTTATTTAATATCAAAGCCATTCTTTAAGAAGAACAGTAGTGATACTATTTACCACATAGCCAGGGATTTGGTTTGGTTTGGTTTGGTTATATGGCACATCAACCATTGTAGGTTATTTAATGCCAAATCCATTTTTATACATATAAACAGTTCTATTTCAAACAATTCAGTTTAGCATAAGTATACTGTTTAGTTCTATTTGACTCATAGATCGGACCCTATCAGGTGCTACCACTCTGAACCAGAGTGAACCTGGGAGTGATGGCAATGAAGGGGTACTCCTCATTCCCCAAAGCTCCAGCATTACTAGAACCTCACCATCAGATTGTTTAGTGCCATATCCAGGACACTTGTTGGGTAGAAGGTCTTACTCCTCTGCAGAGAAGCAGTTGGTGTATTCTACAGCCCCAGACAACTGGGCAACATAGTCAGGGAGGGCAGATAAGTGGGTTAATACCTTTCCAAAGAGTCTTGAAAGTGAATGTAACAGTGTGTAACAGTTCAAACTTGCTTACTTTGAGGCTGTAGTCCAGCACTTTAGCCATTAAACCACATGGACTTCTTCCCGCAATATTGTAGTTAGTTGAAACTCCAGTTGTGCTATTACATTCCCTTTTGGACTAATGCCCTTGGGAAAGGTACAAAGCCCCCTATCTCTCAAGCTACCTGATAAAAGACCATCACTACCATTCTTCATTACAAACTGCTATGTCAAGAACCTTTTCTTTTACCATAGGATCAGTGTGTTTCTATTTCATGAACTGTCTCTCTGACAAACATGTTTAACCCATTTGTAAACATGTTTTTTTTACTAAAACATGCTTCTCCATACATATCAGACATTGTTCTATAAATTTCAGATGGTTTGCCCTTCTCAGCCACCAAAAATTTGATGGCAGACCTCTGTTCAAGCCTGAAGTACTCTAATTTGCTGTTGTTTTGAATAATCTCAAAACAAATATTTTTGCAAGATTAAAATTATTTTTTGCAATAAACTAATTCCAAACAATGTATTTATTAAAAAGAAATTCTGAATTTTGTTATTTTAGAACAATTTCACCTTATTTATTGAATGAGGTTCATTGTAGGGCAGACTTGTTTTTTTAGCTTTATAAACAAGCAAAAATTACAATATATCAATGAAGACAACAAACTCAGAATGTTTGAAGCATTTGTTTACCAAGATTTCAACTCTTAGACATCATTTGAGTGTTTATATTCCTAACTCCTTTCTTTATTATCATTATTATTATTATTATTATTTGTTTGTTCATATATCATTAACGTTATATTTGTTATTTTATTCCTTATGATTTTTTCACACCAGTCTGAGTGACAGCAAGTCTCCTTGGCTCTTCTAGGACTTCTGGCCGTGCCAAACAATGGTGTTATCTTGATGGTCTTGATTCTTCCTTTAATTTCCATTTATTATTATTATTATTATTATCATTATTATTATTATTATTATTTGTTTGTTCATATATCATTAACGTTATATTTGTTACTTTATTCCTTATGATTTTTTCACACCAGTCTGAGTGACAGCAAGTCTCCTTGGCTCTTCTAGGACTTCTGGCCGTGCCAAACAATGGTGTTATCTTGATGGTCTTGATTCTTCCTTTAATTTCCATTTATTATTATTATTATTATCATTATTATTATTATTATTATTTGTTTGTTCATATATCATTAACGTTATATTTGTTATTTTATTCCTTATGATTTTTTCACACCAGTCTGAGTGACAGCAAGTCTCCTTGGCTCTTCTAGGACTTTTGGCCGTGCCAAACAATGGTGATATCTCGATGGTCTTGATTCTTCCTTTAATTTCCATTTATTATTATTATTATCATTATTATTATTATTATTATTTGTTTGTTCATATATCATTAACGTTATATTTGTTATTTTATTCCTTATGATTTTTTCACACCAGTCTGAGTGACAGCAAGTCTCCTTGGCTCTTCTAGGACTTTTGGCCGTGCCAAACAATGGTGTTATCTTGATGGTCTTGATTCTTCCTTTAATTTCCATTTATTATTATTATTATTATCATTATTATTATTATTATTATTATTTGTTTGTTCATATATCATTAACGTTATATTTGTTATTTTATTCCTTATGATTTTTTCACACCAGTCTGAGTGACAGCAAGTCTCCTTGGCTCTTCTAGGACTTTTGGCCGTGCCAAACAATGGTGATATCTCGATGGTCTTGATTCTTCCTTTAATTTCCATTTATTATTATTATTATTATCATTATTATTATTATTATTATTTGTTTGTTCATATATCATTAACGTTATATTTGTTATTTTATTCCTTATGATTTTTTCACACCAGTCTGAGTGACAGCAAGTCTCCTTGGCTCTTCTAGGACTTTTGGCCGTGCCAAACAATGGTGTTATCTTGATGGTCTTGATTCTTCCTTTAATTTCCATTTATTATTATTATTATTATCATTATTATTATTATTATTATTATTATTTGCATCTTCACATGTTGTTATTGATGTTACTATTATCTTCATATATTACTATTATAATTTGCATCATCGTATATTATTATTTTGCTATTAGCTGAGGGTTTTCTACTGGAGTTTGAGAGACAGCAAGTTTCCTCAAGTCTCCAGGACTCTTCTTAGCATTCTGGTTCATATTATTATTATTATTATTTGCATCTTTACATGTTGTAGGTGTTATCATCTTCATACATTATTATTATACACTCGTTGAGAGTTTTTCACATCAGCTTTAACTAATTGTTGTTCATTGGAGTTTGAGTGACAGGAGTCTCCTCAAGTCTCCAGAACTCTCCTCAATATTCTGACCATTCTCAATTATGCTGTGGTTTAGACGGTCTCCACTCGTCCTCCAACTTCCAAATTATAATCATCATTATTATTGTTATTTGTATTTTCATATATTATTATCATTATTATTTGCATCTTAACATATTATTTTAATCATTATTGTTATCAATTTCATTATGAGCATCTTCACATTTAGTCATTGTTATTTCTTGTAAAGAGTTCAGTAAATTACAGTAGTTGTAAGATGTGGTGTTGTTGAAGTAATAATGACCTAAGAATAAGAATTTAGATGTTTATTTTAAGCTTTTATACGATATTTCCATCAACTTTTGCTTTTTTTTTTCCTTCCCAGAAAAGATAATAAAAAGATTTTTGAGTTCAGTCAGAATTTAATGAGAGAGTTTGCAAAATACACCCATTGTATCTTTAAAAAACTATTTTTGTTGTTGTTGATACAAGAACAATGGCTGATTATTTCTCTGTTTCTTACCTTCTTTTTTATTATTTTTTTTTTTTTACATCTTTATAACTTTTTATTTTCATATTTTATTTTTTTTTAAATTCTTTTCCTACTTTCCATTTCTTTTATTAACTTCACAATTTTATTCTTTTTCTCTACTTTATATTTTTTTTTATTCATCTCTTTGATTTTCTTTCTTTTTATTTTCCCATTTTCTTTCTTTTTGGGAAAAGAATAATCTTTTCCCAACTTTCTTTACATTCTAATTCTAACTTTCTTCTTCCTTTTTTCCTTCTTATTGACTTCATAATTTTATTCTTTTTCTCTACTGAAATTATTTATTCATCTCTTTGATTTTCTTTCTTTTTTTTTCCATTTTCTTCATTCTTTTTTCTCATTCTTTTCCCAACTTTCTTTACATTCTAATTCTAACTTTCTTCTTCCTTTTTCCTTCTTATTGACTTCATAATTTTATTCTCTTTCTCAAATGTATATTCTTTCTTTTTTCTTTTTCCAATTTCCTTCTTTCTTCTTACTTTTTCTCTATCACCCACTTAGAATATGCTGACTTTATCTCTATGGAGGAGGTAACCTCTTCCACTACAAGTTTCCTGGATATGACAACCATCAGACGATGAGATTCCAGTCTCGGAGCTCAGAGGAATGTGGAATAACGCTTCATTACCATTACTCCCAGGTTAACTAGAGTCCCATCTATGGATCAAATAGACTGTTTAACTATCTGTGTGCAAACAAATGTCTGATGTTAAATTGAATTGTTAGTGTTACATAGGAATACTTGAAACTATTCAACTGTGTACAAACAAATAAGGTTTAGCTTGTTTAAAATGTTACCAACAAACTATTTTTTAAAAATTATATACATATATATATATATATATATATATGTATATATGTGTGTGAGTGTGTGTGTGTATAAACAGCATTAAATAACCTACAAGGGATTATATGCCATAAAATCCAACCAACCAACCAACCAACTAATCTTTCTTATTTTCTTATTTCCTTCTTATTTCCTTCTTTATTTTTCCTTTCTTTCCATCTCATTTTATTCCCTTTTTCATAACCTTTCTTTTCTTCTTCTTCTTGTCACTCAATTTCACTGGCATGAGACTGAATAGATAGAGTACAGGTCACTCATTGAATATCATGTTCAATAAAGAATAATCTCTGATAATAGCTTATTTCTCATGATACATAAGTAGGCAACTTCTTTTTTCTCTTCTTTTTATCACCTTCCATATTTAGTATTATCCAAAAAAAAAAAAAATGGATATTATTAGGCATGATTTATAACCAAATTCTGCCGTACCAAAACTCTGTCACAAAAATAAAACTAAATAATATATTGAAGAGGTGTTCTTATTTTTGGACTGCTATATATTCATATTTTTTATTTCAGAATTTCAATATTGTGGCATCTTTAACAGATCTAAAAGTATCTGTTTTCATTGTATGATGTTTTACAAGAACTAATAAAATCCTGGTATCTTTGGTTTTGAAGAAAATTAAAATTTGATTAAAAAACTGGTCGGGGTGTACTTATTTATGGATGATACAGTGGTGGGTGAGAAAAAATAAAAATAAAACATGAAATAAAATAAATCCAAAAGTGTAGTAGCTCCCATAAAACCTCTGACTTGACGTAGGAGCTTCACAATCCAAAAAGACAAGACTAATTGGTGCTAAGGAGAAACTCTCTCTCATTCTGTTGGGATGCTGACAAAAGAAAGACACTGGAATGCAAAACGGTTGATAGAAAAACATATATATTCAAGTAACAGAAGCAAGATACAAGTGAACCTGGTTAAACAGTAGTTAGTTGATAGGAAGCTGAGAGTCCAATGGGGTAGTGACTACCTGTCCACTACACAAATGGTATCACACGTGATTATGTTACGCTGATTGGTGAACTCCGTCTGATGCTCTCATTGATGTGTATTTATGGAGGAGGGCAAGTCCATTATGTAGGGAGTACAACACATTCAGAAGTGAAGACTTTGACTGGAAAGACCTACTTCTCTCTTGTTGCTGGTGGGGAAAACCACGTGTCTGCTCACCAGCATGCTGGCTCACTCTTCCACAGGTAGCAGCCATTGCTGAATATATCTATTAGACACAGGACAGACCTTCAAGCTCAAAATTCACCAGAAATGACTCTTCTGATAGCAGCTATCTCTACTAACACACCTTACAAAAAACACCAAGAGGACATAACCACTAACCTTGGTTGGTAGTTATTTCTACTGAAAGTGACTTATACATTTCAACACCTCATTTAAGAGATGCAACGTTTCCTAATTGTCTAGGAAGATATTTCTTTGCTACAGAGTAGCCATATTAAACTCAAAAATAAAGTTGAAATTGAAAAGGTATCTCCTTCCTTCCTTCTTTCCTTCCTTCCTTCCTTTCTTCCTTCCTTCCTTTCTTTCTTCCTTTCTTCCTTCCTTCCTTTCTTCCTTTCTTCCTTCCTTCCTTTCTTCCTTCCTTCCTTCCTTCCTTTCTTCCTTCCTTCCTTTCTTCCTTCTTTCCTTCCTTCCTTCCTTCCTTTCTTCCTTCCTTCCTTCCTTCCTTTCTTTCTTCCTTCCTTCCTTCCTTTCTTCCTTCCTTCCTTCCTTCCTTTCTTTCTTCCTTCCTTCCTTCCTTCCTTCCTTCCTTCCTTCCTTCCTTTCTTCCTTCCTTCCTTCCTTCCTTCCTTTCTTCCTTCCTTCCTTTCTTCCTTCCTTTCTTCCTTCCTTCCTTCCTTCCTTCCTTCCTTCCTTCCTTTCTTCCTTCTTTCCTTCCTTCCTTCCTTTCTTCCTTCCTTCCTTCCTTCCTTTCTTCCTTCCTTCCTTCCTTTCTTCCTTCCTTCCTTTCTTCCTTCCTTCCTTCCTTCCTTCCTTCCTTTCTTCCTTCCTTCCTTCCTTCCTTCCTTCCTTCCTTCCTTGCTTCCTTCCTTCCTTCCTTTCTTCCTTCTTTCCTTCCTTCCTTCCTTCCTTCCTTCCTTCCTTCCTTTCTTCCTTCCTTCCTTTCTTCCTTTCTTCCTTCCTTCCTTTCTTCCTTCCTTCCTTCCTTCCTTCCTTCCTTTCTTCCTTCCTTCCTTTCTTCCTTCTTTCCTTCCTTCCTTCCTTCCTTTCTTCCTTCCTTCCTTCCTTCCTTTCTTTCTTCCTTCCTTCCTTCCTTTCTTCCTTCCTTCCTTCCTTCCTTTCTTTCTTCCTTCCTTCCTTCCTTCCTTCCTTCCTTTCTTCCTTCCTTCCTTCCTTCCTTCCTTTCTTCCTTCCTTCCTTTCTTCCTTCCTTTCTTCCTTCCTTCCTTCCTTCCTTCCTTCCTTTCTTCCTTCTTTCCTTCCTTCCTTCCTTTCTTCCTTCCTTCCTTCCTTCCTTCCTTTCTTCCTTCCTTTCTTCCTTCCTTCCTTCCTTCCTTCCTTCCTTCCTTGCTTCCTTCCTTCCTTCCTTTCTTCCTTCTTTCCTTCCTTCCTTCCTTCCTTCCTTCCTTTCTTCCTTCCTTCCTTCCTTTCTTCCTTCCTTCCTTCCTTCCTTTCTTCCTTCCTTTCTTCCTTCCTTCCTTCCTTTCTTCCTTCCTTCCTTCCTTCCTTCCTTCCTTCCTTCCTTCTGTCCTTAAAATAACAAATCTCCTTCTCCTCATAATACTCTACCTAATCTATTTTCATTGTATAATGTTCCACTAAAAATTATATTAAAATCCTAGTATCTTTAGCATAGCAGAAAATTGATATTTTACTAAAAGATTTAATGGTGTGTACTTATTTATGGGTGATACAGTACCTAATTTATTTCCTTTGTATAATGTTCAACTAGAATTAATAAAATCCTATTATTTTGGATTTTAAAGAAACTTAAAATTTTATTAAAAAATTAGTAGAGGTTATTATAGTTATTTATAAGCAATACAGTACATATACATGACCATACAATGAGAGGAGGGTCCCCATAGCGTAGTGGGTGGAATCCAGAGGCATAGTGGGGAGTGTGTTGGACTGGGGTATCCTAATGATTTAGAACTCCAGTCATGCTATTACATACACTTTCAGACTAATGCCCCTTGAGAAAAGTACAAATCCCTATTTCCCTAAGATGTGGATTAAGTAGTGCCGCTATAGTTATTCTACAAGGGTGGCTTTAGCATTAAATAGCCCATGAAGGTTGAGATGCCAATAAACAAAGAATCAAACCAACCAACCAACCAACATAACCACCTGAGTATCTTCATCCTATTGGTAGGGCTTAAAATACACCAAGCTCATTTTCTGCAGAGGAATAAGACCCACCTCAAATGGCAGTCCTGTTTATGGTGCTAAACTGTATCAGGTGGTAAAACTCAAGTTCTGGAACTCTAGAGAATGTAGAGTACTTCTTTATTGCCATTACTCTCAGGTCCACTCCTATCTGAAGTGGTAGTACCTGTTAGGATCCCATCTACGAGTCAAATAGATCTGTTCAAAAATTATTCAAATTAGGAATACTTGACATCATATAACTATGCGAACAAATGATTATAATTTAATAGAAATGGTTCCTTAAAACCAGATAATTGTATATAAATTATTAGTATTAGTTTCATGATTTCAAGTATTCCTATCTATGTGCAAATTATTTGTATTAGATAGGAATACTTGATATCATATAACTGAGCAAACAAATGATTATAATTTAATAGAAATGGTTCCTTAAAACCAGATAATTGTATATAAATTATTAGTATTAGTTTCATGATTTCAAGTATTCCTATCTATGTGCAAATTATTTGTATTAGATAGGAATATTTGATATCATATAACTGTGCAAACAAATGATAAGAAAAATTTTAAAAAGTTAATTTTAAAAAAATGCAAATTAACAGTGACAATGTAGTTATGATTACTATCAAACATGTACAACCTTCTCCCCCCCAGGTATAGGTTAAATAGTACCACTCATGATATTCTACAAGGATGGCTTTAAACATTAAATACTCCTGGGAAAGGCATGAACACCCTTTTCCCTTTAGCAATAAGTTAAATAGTTCCACTACTGTTCTTGTACAAGGATGGCTTTGACATTAAATACTAATACTCCTGGGAAAGGCATGAACACCCTTTTCCCTCTAGTGATGAGATGAATTGTTCCATTACTGTGAATTGAATTACGATGACCAGAAAAAAAAGAAAATGGAGTTCCACTACTGTCCTTGTACAAGGATGGCTTTGGCATTAAATACTAATACTCCTAGAAAAGGCATGAACCCCCTTTTCCCTCAAGCGATGATTTAAATAGTTCCACTACTGTTCTTGTACAAGGATGGTTTTGGCATTAAATAATGCATGAAGGTTCATATGCCATTAAACAAAGAAACCAAATGAAACCAAAGCCAAATATTCATATATGAATCAAATTTCAACATTATATAACCCATAAGAAGTTTGAAGTAACACTGCACAAAACAACTGCTGTAAGGCCACTTACCTCCCATCTCACAAACCATCTATATAAGATAAACAAGACATGGTGGGTACTGTTGGAAAAGAAAGCAGGAATTCATGAGCAACATTCTCTTATGGACTCCCCAGTATTGGCAGACCAGCAAGGACTTACATACATCAGCTCTGTATGGACACGGGATGCTGTCTAGAGGACTTGCCAAGAGTAATGGACAGTAGGGATTGATGGGAAGAGAGAGTCAGGAAACACCATACAATCAGCACAACTTGATCCTATTTACTCAACCCCTCTGCTCGAGCAGGATATGACACAAGGTCAATTTTTAAGCGGAGTTTTACAGGTTTGAATTCAGAGTTTTCCTTCTCCTAGACAAATTGCCTCACCAAGGCTCAAGAACCCAGTCTGCCCTACTATTTACACATAGCTGGAGGGAGAATAATTGAATTCATACCTTTCCCAAGGGTATTAGTGCTATGTGAAATGCAATCAGTCTCGTCCAGGATTTGAACTTGTGTAGCCGCGTCCATTTCCTACGACGATAACCATTACACCACGGGCACCTCCTGTAACAACTTGATGATGATAATAGCCCTGTTAAAATAAATGAAAGTCTTTTATGAATTACTTGATACCATATAATTGAGTGTAAATTATTAGTATTAGATAGGAATACTTGATACATTATTACTGTGTGTGAATTATTAGTATTAGCTAAGAACACATGATACTTAATAACTGTATGTAAATTGTTAGTATTAGCTAAGAATATTTGATACCATATAACTGTATGCAAATTATTAGTATTTATGGGCAATATTTGATTCCATATAACTGTGCAAATAATCAGAATTAGCTAGGAATGATTTTAGCATTAAATAACTCATAAGGAGTTGATATACGATTAGATAAACCAAACACTAGTATCTATACTTAGAAAGATCTAAAATATATAAATTTCACACATCTAATTCAGATCTATATGTATGGATCTATGTGTATGGATCTATGTATATGGATCTATTTATTTATGTATTTCTATAGTAACAGACCCTAATGATTCAGTGGTTCTCCTCATAGACTGTCGGCAACAGATAATGAATTTCATTGAATCATTTTTGTTTTTTGAGTCAGGAAATATTTCTCTGATTCAGCTAAAATTACATCACAGACTTTGCTTCACTATGTAAAGACAATAGTCATTCACAAGACTAGATACACAGCAAATTATAGGTTATTCTTACTTTCTTTTATGCTTCACCAATTTTTTCAACTCAGATCATCTTATATATCTACAGCAGTCCAAATCACTTACTTTTTTGATGTCTCGGTTGGTTTTGTTCTTTTTTCTGACAGAATTTGATGCAAAGAATTGATGGAGAATCACAGCTGTAAAATATCCCTGAAATAGTGTTTAAAACATCTCTGACTATGTAGATTTTTTCAAAAGTTTAAAATGTTCATTTCATTTTCTCTCCTTGTTGAATTCTTTGTGTAGCTTACAATGCCACAAAGAGAGTGACCAATTTGGAGAATTGACAGAGAAATGGGGTTTTAAAATATCCCTGACTTAAGTGCTATTCCTAGTAGATTGTTTTGACAAAATTTGAAATATTGGTTTTATTGTCATTTCTCGTAAAATATGATGTTTAGATTACAATGCTAACAAAGAAAGTGGATAAGTCAATAATTAACTGAGAAATGAGGCTGTGGAATGCATTGGGAAAAATATTATCTCGTTGGTTGCTAAGTTGATTTTACAGAATGTCAACACTAGTTCAGTTATTTTATACCAAAGTTACTTAAACAATAATGAGGTCTGATTATATGCAGTACAAAAATATATATTATAGTCTCTGGTTATATACATGACAAAAATATATATTATGGTCTTTGGTTATATGCAGCACAAAAATATATATTATGGTCTCTGGTTATATGCAGCACAAAAATATATATTATGGTCTCTGGTTATATGCAGCACAAAAATATATATTATGGTCTTTGGTTATATGCAGCACAAAAATATATATTATGGTCTCTGGTTATATGCAGCACAAAAATATATATTATGGTCTTTGGTTATATGCAGCACAAAAATTTATATTATGGTCTCTAGTTATATACAGTATAAAATTTATACTATAGTCTCTGGTTATATAGAGTACAAAAATATATATCATGGACTCTGGTTATATACAGAATAAAAATTTAGACTATAGTCTCTGGTTATATAGAATACAAAAATATATATTCAGAAATCATTTTAAACAGGTAAATATTTCACTATATCAAATTGATCTATTTGATCGATAGATAGGATTCTAATGGGTTCTATCTCTCAAGATGAAAGCTGACTTGCGAATAATGACAATGGAGAGGTTATTCCACACTTCCAAAGCTCCAAAATTGCTGCTTCATGATTGGATAAAGTTTAATGCTATAGTTTCATGCCAGGACACAAGTAACTATTCTAGTCCAAATAATTTATAAATAATTAAATAGCTTTAAGTATTCCTATTTATGACAAATTATTTGCAAGGACTTATTTAGTTTCAGGTAATTATTTTTATTAAGAAATAATTTGTTTGTATGCATCTATATGGGTCATGGAAGCGAATGCCAGTGGATCGCAGGTCAGCATCTTTTATGGTCGGAACTATGGCAGTATCTGATCATCTTTGAACCTCCAACTTTCGTTCTTGATCGAGGAGAATGTGCTTGCCACATACCATCACTATAGTTTGTCTTGCGATGATCCAAGAATTTCACCTCTAAGATCGCAATACGAGTGGCCCCTTTGGTAATTGCCTCGCTGTTGACAGAGACCGACAGATGTGGATGAGGCCCTCTTCTATCATTTCATGCTTATTGTATGCAAACTTGAACAGCTGCTCTGAGAATTCTATTCTAAGTATCTAATTCTAATAAAGCTCAGTCAGCTGAGGGTATAGAATACACTGACTGCATCTCTGTAGAAGGGTGAGACCTCACCCCCAAACGAGTGTCCTTTGAATGGCACTAAGCTATCTCAGCCTGGTTGGCTAGAGCTGTAGAATACACCAACTGCATCTCTGCAGAGGAGTAAGACCTCCCCCTCAGCAAGTGTCCTGGATATAACTCTAGACAATTTGAGGTTGAGGCTTTAATCTTGGAGCTCTAGGGAATGAGAGTACCCCTTCATTGCTATTGCTCCAAGGTCCACTCTGACCCGGAGTTGTAACACCTGAAAGGGTACTATCTATGGATCAAATAGTACTGTTTGACATTTATACTGACAGTAGAGAATTGACTTATTCTAAATTGAATTGTTAAAAATAGAACTGTTTGACATTTATACTGACTGTAAAGAATTGACTTATTCTAAATTGAATTGTTAGAAATTGAACTGTTTGACCATTTAGTTAACTGTGTGTAAACAAATGACTGATGTTTAATTGAATTGACAGTGATAAAGAGCAATACTTGGAACCATTTAACTGTGTGAAAAAAATGATATCACCTGCAGAAGTTCATATGCCATAAATCATTATCAAACTAGCCTAATTCTGATGATTTTTAAACAGATCTATTTGAATTATTGATGGACCCTAACAGATAGTACCACTCCAGATCAGAGTAGATCTGGGAGTGATTTTCCATTTCCCAAAGCCTCATCACCAGATGTATTTTCGTATCATATCCAAGTGTTGCATACTTGTAATATATCAACGTGACCTGCGGGTGTGAATATGGCGGATGTTGTTGACAGATAGATTGATAAGACTGGTGTGATCACCGAAATGTCATCATGTCCACAGGTGCTGTGTATCAGAGGATGTTGACAGGATTATATCCGCTCAAGGATAATATCAACAAGGCGATTGCCGAAATGTCACCATGCCCACAGATGTTATGTTGAAAACAGGTGCATCCGGTCGAAGATATCGGAAAATCACTTGAACAGTGGGCGTCGTTGAATTCGGTAATAGTGGCAGAACCGGGCTTGGGCAAGTAGCCAATCGGAAGCAGACAACATAACCAATGAAAAGCAAAGAAGTGAGATGTGGGCATAACCATGGTTAACAAAAAAGAGGAATTACTGCAAGTCACGTGAGAGTTGTAGACTATGTAAGTTCCCGAATTTCGGCTAAAGTCAGTTGTTCACTGGCTCGTCCGTCTCCCAACAGCTCCTCCATGTGCGCGAACTTTCTGCGATTGCTTTCTGCTCCACACAAGTATCATCGCCGAAAATAAAAAATATAATCTTATATTTTTATATACATACGTGTTCCTCGTTGTTAATAATGATACAGTGTACTATACAACATACTGACCCTTAACCGAGCAGTCAATCAGTGACACACCTGTATAAATAAGCGGAAGAAGATTATGTGATTGAATCGGAAGAAGATTATGTGATTGAATTGGAAGTTGTTGGCATTATGAAATAATATATGCAGGTGCCTGCAGTGGTTAAGTCATTTGGAGTCAGTAAGGGTTGAATTAGAGCCAGCTTGCAGTTACTAAGAGCACCATGCTGGGGCCTGTGGCTCACAACGGGCCTCCAGTTGTGCAACCCCGACCAAGAAGCTGAAGAAGTGCTAAGTGGGGTCTTGAAAATAACACAGCATGCTATGGTCAAGAGAAAAAGAAGATAGGGGGTCAATATAGCAATCTGTCTTAGTCTGTCCCTGTCTCCACCTGTCTCACACACAACAGAAATTCAACCCTTTTTAAGAATAAAGTAGGTGAGTATATTCTTATAAAGAAGTGTTGTGGTTCTTTCTTCATCACAGTATACAACACAGGATATTCCTTTTCTGGTGGGTAGGATCTTATAATAAAGGTATTGTTAATGGTCAGGATTTGATGAAAGCATTACTCAAGAATAACATATGAGGCAAATTCATTGCTGATGATTTTACTATTTTACTATAAAAATTTTCTAAAAATGATTTTTTCTATAAAAATGCATTATCATGATTATTACCATAAAATCCATTACAAATAATTTTTACTAAAAAAAATGCAATGGAAATGATTTTATTATAAAAATTCATTGAAAATGATTTTTACAATAAAATTTCATTGAAATGGATCTTTACAATGAAAATGCATTGAAAATGATTTTATTACAATATTGTACATTTAATCTTTTATTAATGTTAGTTATCTTTGATTCCACTTGCAAGATAATAACAGTAGTATTTTCTTAACCAAGCATATTTTTCAAGACACACCACTGATTTTTATTATAAAGTCAGTATCAATAACTTTTGAACAACAGTCTTTGGCAAAATATAGGATTGTCTTAGTGCAACTCTGGGAAAATTCAAGTTAGTTTTTAGTACTCAAAAGAAGTAGTATTTATCTCTGCCTCCCATTTGACAGGATTTGATACAAAGTCTTTTTTATAGTGAGGGATTAAGGGAGGTCGGGGCATGAGCTAAGATTCCAAACTCATACCCTGCTGGACTGTGCTGGACATAGGTTCACTAGGTTCAATGTGAATTATGCTAGCCTTTGCTAAGTCTCCTGGCACATATACCAGGTGACCTTGCAGGACATGGACTCACTAAGTTCAATGTGAGTCCATAGGCACATATGCCTTTGCTAAGTTTCCCTGCAGGCACGGCATGTACAAAGCCAGTTGACCTTGCGGGACATGGACTCACTAAGTTCAATGTGAGTCCATAGCCACATATGCCTTTACCAAGTCTCCCTGCAGGCATGGCATGTATAAAGCCAGTTGCCCTTGTGGGACATGGACTCACTAAGTTCAATGTGAGTCCATAAGCACATATGCCTTTGCTAAGTCTCCCAGCAGGCACAGCATGTACAAAGCCAGTTGCCCTTGCGGGACATGGATTCACTAAGTTCAATGTGAGTCCATAGGCACATATGCCTGCTCATAGTTTGAATCAGACCCAAAGGTCTAGTGTTATACTTTGCTAGTCATTGACTGTTTGTCCACCCTAAGGCTATCCAGCCTGAACCAGAGAGCCATGAGGTCAGAAAAAGATGTCTACTCAAAAGAAGCATATGAGAAAAAAAATTGTAAAAATAAGATATCATTTGATACACCTTAATATAACTCCGATAATATCATATAGTCATAGAGGATCTTAATATTTATAGAAAATAACTTTTAGACTAAAGGTCTGAAAAAAAAAGAAATTACTTTTGATACACCATAATACATATATATATATACATATAGGTACGTTCTCTTCAATGGAAGGGTAACTGAATTAATAGGCATGAAAATAAAATTTGAAATTAAAAATTTAAATTTTAAATTTTGAATTTAATTTAATATAAGTATTACTGTATCCTTACGTAAGGTTATTAAAGAAAGCTGTAATTCCCTAAATCATTATTAAATCTGGAGTTTTAAGTTGAAATGTTTTTAGATTTTAAAAAATTAAAAAATTTTAAAAATTCATTTACTATAATTCCAACCGACAATAAAAAAAAACGGAAGTGGGCTAAATGAGGAGAAAACTCTTCACCCCTCTTCTACCCCCTCCCACCCTTCTTTTCTGTGTCTATTCTGAATTATTATATCCATTAGATCTGAAGAAATCCTGTTATTTTTGGTGTTTTTGATTTATATCAAAACCCATAACAGGATGGAAATAAATTTATAATCTTAATATGACCAGTTTTTGTTTTTTCTTAAAGAAAAATATATATATATATATATATATATATATATATATGTTTTCTTTTACTGTATTAAATATCTATTTACCGGATTAAATACTGTCTTATATACATATATATATATATATATATATATATATATAACAGTATTTAATCCAGTAAATCTGGAGTTGGGAACAATTTCAAACAGAACAATTAAAACATTCAAAAATAGAATATTAAATTTAAGTAATCCTGGTCAAGAGCTCAATGCAAATGAAATCCACAGAGCAAATTATTTAAAAAAACAACAACACTCAGTCACATTAAGATAAAAAATTTATTTTCATCCTATTAAAAAGCATTGATATAAATCAATGCTCTAAAAAATTAACAGGACTTCTTCAGATCAAAATAACTCTTTCACATTTACAGCTAGACTTCTAAAAAAAATAATAAGGGTCCGAATAATAATTTTTTTTTCATATAAATGTTTGAATGTTTAGACATGTATTTTTGTAGCTGTAAATTTTTCCTCTGTTAAATTTGAAATATGATGAAACCAGATGTTTCTTTACATGCCAAAATAAATTGACACTTATTGCTACTTGAATTAGAAGGGTAACTTTTATATCAGAGAAAAAAATCTTTTTTTGTTTTTTTTTTTTTGCTTTTTTTAAAAGTCTGGTTGTAAATGTGAAAGAGTTATTTTCATCCATTTTCTTGTTTGATCTGAAAAAGTCCCGTTAATTTTTTTTGAGCATTGATTTATATCAATGCTTTTTAACAGGATGGAAATGAATTTATCATCTTAACGTGACTGATTGTTTTTTGTTTTATATATATATATATGACTGATTGTTTTTGTTTTATATATATATATATATATATATATATATATATATATATATATATATATATATATACAAATATTCATGCAATAATATTGATAATATAGTAGAGTCAGAGATATCCTTTCAGTGTAAATATGAAATAAGCTTTAAAGGTCTGTAAAAAACGAAAATACTTGGATATAACTTAATAAAATAAAATCAGACAGATGAAAAAATCTGAATCTTAGCATCACTGATTACAAGTTATTAGACATACATGGTTTCGGTTTGTGGACCGACAATGATGTGAGAAGAATTTATGGAAGTTGAATGTACATAAAGAATAAGCTTTAGAAAAAACTGCAAAATATTTAAGTGATGAAGGAATCGTAGATGAGAAATATTCAGATATTATTATTGGTACATATGAATTTAAAGAGGCAAATATTAAGAAACATATGCGAAATAGGGAGATTACAAAATTTTCCCCCTTTAAGTTCAAGGAGTGCTTGGGGTTTTGCTTGTATAGAGTTGGCCTGTAAAATAGAATGTAAAGGGCTTCCAGGACAATTAAATATTGTTTTGTCCTAGCTCTATGCAAGACACCAAAACATTCATCGTTATAATTAACCGCACAACTATTTAAAGCATTCAAATGCTAACAGATGGCAGAATATAGCTATTTTGAATGCCTGGATGTTGTACGGTGATGAATATCTCTTAGAACACGCTGTTTGACTCTAACTTCAAGATGTTGGGAAGTGTGCCCTATATATGAGGCATTACAGCAACATTGAAATTTATAAATCAAATTGCTTTGTTGAAAGATAGAAAGAAAATTTTTGCTTGACTCAGGGTGGTTTTTAATTTCTTTTTTCTCTCCTCCCCCTTGATCTTACTCTCATTCTTATTTCCCCCCCTCCTTTTAATTAATCTTATTTACATTGTTTTTAAACGACTTCTGATGGCTCTCGCTAGACAAATGTCAGATGAAATGGCTCTTGTGATTCCAATAAATTCCATATATTGTAATCTCCCTATTTTGCATATGTCTCTTAGTATTTGCCTCTTCAGATATCATTGTAAATACATTTTATGATTTTATGAGGTGATAAACCAGAGAAATACGATGAGGAAAAGTTTGACTTTTTTTCAGAAGAAATTCAACCAGAAAATCAAAAATGGTTAATGATTTACATGAGAAAAGAAAAAGAATCCTAATCAAAGATGGGTGTATTCATTAATAGATAGATAATGATAGATAAATATGAACTGATTGAGATAAACAGACAGGCATGAACAGACAGAGATAATTGATAATTAGAGGTGCCAGTGGTGTAATGGTTATTGTCGTAGGAATTAGACACGAAGATACGAGTTCAAATCCTGGACGAGACTGATAGCATTTCACATAGCCCTAATACCCTTGGGAAAGGTATGAATCCAATTATTCTCCCTCCAGCTATGGGTAAATAGTAGGACAGACTAGGTTCTTCAGCCTTGGTGAGGCAACTAGTCTAGGAGAAGGAAAACTCTGAATTGAAACCTGCTTAAAAATTGACCTTGTGTTATATCCTGCTCGAGCGGAGGGTTTGGTAAATATGATAAATATGAACTGATTGAGATAAACAGAGAGGCATGAACAGACAGAGATAATTGATAATTGGAGGTGCCCATGGTGTAATGGTTATCGTCGTAGGAAATGGACGCGGCGATATGAGTTCAAACCCTGGACCAAGCTAATTGTATTTCACATAGCACTCATACTCTTGGGAAAGGTATGAATCCAATTATTCTCCCTCCAGCTATGGGTAAATAGTAGGACAGACCAGGTTCTTCAGCTTTGGTGAGGCAACTAGACTAGGAGAAGGAAAACTCTGAATTCAAACCTGTTAAACTCTGCTTAAAAATTGACCTTGTGTCATATCCTGCCTGGGCGGAGGGGTTGGTAAATATGGATAATTGATCAAAACAGATATGAACACATTGAAATTGATATGAAACTGAAATAGATATGAATATACTGAAATAGATATATATATATAGAGAGAGATTAAGCCAGGTATCAACAGATTGGAATAGATATGAATAGATGATAATTGATGCAAAATTGATAGAGATATAAACAAACTGAAATATGAAAGTGAGATGTGAACAGATTGAAATGTTTACAATTAGCAAGTTAACTATTTAGATATGTATAAATTTGGAAGATCAATGGCTGCAGATTTTTAAAATTCCAAACCATTAAACTCTGGATTATATCATTAGCTTGGTAGATATTGCTTTGTGCCAGCCATTAATGGTTATATAAGCAGAAGGCTCTAATTGAGAGGCTAGGGGTCATGTGGTGATACAAAGCTATGAGGATTGATCAGTGAGGAACAAGGGTTTGTACAGTAGGGAGCTGTATGCTTCATTGGCTGATAGGGGTCACATGATAGGAAGAATACAAAACAAATAGATAAGTTAGCATGAATCTTAAGGATTTGAGTTTGAGACTCTGGTGGGGTCAGACACATTCTGACCAGCCCTATGGTTTGGTTTGGTTTAGTTTCATGGTACATCAACCATTGTAGGTTATTAATGCCAAATCCATTTTTATACATAAAAACAGTACTATTTCAAACAATTCAGTTTAACATACAAAAACGCTTCTATTTCAAATAATTCAGTTTATCATATGTACGCAATTTAAATGTCAAAACAGTTCTATTTCAAGCAATTCACTTTAGCATAAGTACACAGGTTAGTTCTATTTGACCCATAGACAGGACGCTATCAGGTGCGACCTCTCTGAGTCTCTGAGACTGAGTGGACCTGGGAGCGAGGGCAATGAAGGGGTATTCCGCATTCCCCAAAGCTCCAGCATTACTGGAACTTCACCATCAGATTGTTTAGTTTCATATCCAGGACACTCATTGTGGCGGGGGGTGTCTTACTCCTTGGTAGAGATGTGTTTGGTGTATTCTACAGCCCCAGCTAACTGGACAAGCAGCTCTGAGGGTAGTGTGCTTCCTATCATAATATTTAGTGTTAGTCAACAATTACAAAGAAAAATTGCCCAGTTGGCTGGGGCTGTAGAATACACTGACTGCACCTCTGCAGAGGGGTATGGCCCCCACTAATGAGTATCCTGGATATGACACTAAACAATCTGATGGTGAGGTTCCAGCAGTACTGGAGCTTTGGGGAATGTAGAGTACCCCTTCATTACCATCGCTCCCAGGTCCACTCTGGCCCGGAGTGGTAGCACCTGATAGGGCCCTATCTATGGGTTAAATAGAACTAACAGCATACTTTTGCTAAAATGAATTGTTTGAGTAAACTGAATAGCTTGAAATAAAGATATTTTTGACAATTAAACCATACTTACATTTAAACTGCGTGCTTATGCTTAACTGAATTATTTGAAGTAGAACTGTTTTTCGACATTAAAACAGTATTTACACTTAACTGAATTGTTATATATAACTGCTTGAATAGTTTGAAATGCAAATGTTTTTGACAATTAAACTGTGTACTTATGCTAAACTGAATTGTTTTAAATAGAACAGATTATTTACATAAAAATGTATTTGGCGTTAAATAACCTACAAAAGTTGATATGCCATAAAACCCAACAAACCAAACCAAACCAAACAAAGAAAAAGATTGATGATGGTCTTCTACCGGAGTTTAAGTGACAGCGAGTCTCCTCAAGTAACCAGAACTCTCCTCAGTATTCTGACTGATCTTAATTATGCTGTAATTTTGATGGTGTCCACCCATCCTCTTATTTCCAGGTCCTCCAGTTCCTTTACCAATCCTTTGGTAACTGTTCCAAGTACAATTGCAATTAGTATCACCATCACTTTCATGTTCCATTGTTTTCTATTTCTCTAGCAAGATCTTGGTACTTATCTCTCTTTTCAAAATCCTAGATATTATTATTATTTTTATTATTATTCAATATATTTTATATTATTATTGTCATTAATTATCATTTTCTTCTTTTTTCTTTGCAGGTGAGTACATTTCGTTTTGCTGCTGCCAAGGAAATTTCAAGACTTTATATCTAAATAAATGTGAATATGTGTATGTGTATATATGTTCTACTGTGTGACTGAGTGTATTTATATGAATTCATATGTATACATCTGTTTAAACATAGATTTGTATGTGTATGCGTAAGATCATTTACATCTGTGTATGTATGTGTTTGTATGCATATGTATATTAATACTGATTTGTATGAATGTGTATGACTGTGTATATGTGTCTTTGTAATATGTGTGTATTTATGTATGTGTTTGTGAACATGTACATTTGTATAAATATGTGTATGAATGTGTTTTTGTGTGTTAGTTTAAATGTGTTTCTGTGTGAATGTATGTTCGTGCCCAAGTGTGTGTCTATATGTTTTTATATATGCTCGTATGTGTTTGTATGTTGTATGTTTGTGCTTATCTTTGTGCACATGCGTATCCATATACATGTGTATTTGTTAAGGTATACCTGTTACTACATGTATCTGTGTCATCATATGTTTTTTCCACTGTGTTTATGCTTGTGTATATCAGGGTTTCTTAAACTGTTTAACTGATGCCCCCATAACAAAATTCCATTTCTATTCACCCCCAAATACATTTTGAGTATTAAGTTACAAACCATAACTAATTTACTGGGGCTGCAGAATACACTGACTGTAATCTCTGCAGAGGGATAAGACCCCCACCACCACCAACAACAACAACAACAAGTGTCGTATTGGCTGAGTCGGCTGAAGCTATAGAATACACTGACTGCATCTCTGCAGAGGAGTAAAGACCCCCTCCCAACGAGTGTCCTATTGGCCCAGTCATCTGGGGCTGTAGAATACACTAACCACATCTCTGCAGAGGGATAAGACTCCTCTAATGAGTGTCCTGGACTTGACTCTAAACAATCTGACGATGAGGCTCCAGTGATACTGGAGCTTTAGAGAGTGTAGAGTACCCCTTCATTGCCATTGCTCCCAGGTCCTCCCAAGTCCAGAGTGGTAGCATTTGATAGGGTCCTATCTATGGGTCAAATAAAACTTTGACATTTAAACTGAGTGCAAACAAATGACATACTAAACTGAGTTGCTAGAAATAGAACTATTTAATCATTTAACTGTATGTAAACATATGACTGACATTTAATTGAATTGTTAGTAATACATAGTAATACTTGCAACAATTTAACTTTGACTTAGGCTAAACTAAATAATTTGAAATAGAACTGTTTGATCATTTAACTGCGTGTAAACAAATGACTGATGTTTAATTGAATTGTTGCTATTAAATAGCAATACTTGAAAACTTTTAATTGTGTGTAAAACAGAATTATTCATATTAGATAGAAATAAGCAAAACCATTTAACTGTTGGCTAAAAAATGAGCTCAGGTTCATTTAAAAATGTTATCTAGAAATCATATGTTTAATATATGTATAATATGTATAAAATATGTATTATAAAATATGTATTAAAATATGTAATATGTATTAATAATATGTATAAAAAGGATTTGGCTTTAAATTATCCACACTGATTAATATGCTGTAAAATCCAACTAACCCAATTGGCCCCGCGGTTAGAGTGTTCGCCAATGGCCCGGGAGACCTGGGTTCAATCCCAGGTCGAGTCATACCAAAGACTTTAAAAATGGAACTTGATACCACCTTGCTTAACACTCAGCATTATAAGGTACGGTTCAAGGGTAAAGTGGAGCAATCCTGGGAATGGAGTAGCGCCCTCCCCTACACCTTGGTGTAGTAGCTATCGAAAAGGGAGCCTTCGGGTCACCCTCGACTATGGTCGCTAACTTAACATGGGAAAAGTGTCAGTAAATCATAAAGGCAAATGCACCTTTGAGTCTTGACTTTCCTGTCAAATATGTCAACTGCATCTCTGCAGAGGAAGAAGATCCCACACCCGAGAGCATCCTGGATATGACACTAAACTGCATCTGATTGTAAGACTTTAGTCCTGGAACTTTAGGAAATGGAGTACTCCTTCATTGCCATTATTCACAGGTTCACTCTGACCCCAAGTGGTAGTACCTGTTAGGGTCCTATCTGTGGATCAAATAGAACTGCTTAACTATTAAACTGCGTGCAAGCAAATGATTTATATTAAATCAAATTATTAATGTTACATAGGAATACTTGAAACCATTCAACTGTGAGCAAATAAAACTATTAATGTTTGATCCTATTTACCAACCCCTCTGCTTGGGCAGGATATGACACAAGGTCAATTTTTAAGCGAAGTTTAACAGGTCTGAATTCAGAGTTTTTCCTTCTCTTAGACTAGTTGCCTCACCAAGGCTGAAGAACCTAGTCTGTCCTACTATTTACCCATAGCTGGAGGGAGAATAATTGGATTCATACCTTTCCCAAGGGTATTAGTGCTATGTGAAATGCAATCAGCCTCGTCCAGGATTTGAACTCGTGTCGTCGTGTCCATTTCCTACGACGATAACCATTACACCACGGGCACCTCCAGTTTGATAGCAATACTGAAAACCATTTAACTGTATGCAAACAAATTAGTTCTGGTTTGTTTGAAAGGTTATCAACAAACTATTCATTTGTATATCATATATATTTGAACTGGATTTAGCATTGAATAACCAGTCAGGGTTGATATGTTATAAAACATATTCAACCAAACAACTAAAATTGCAGGCATTGTATTTTAATTTTACTTTTTCATTATTTTTCTTTCTTTTTTAAAGACAATGCCTTTATTCTACTTTGTAAATAATCTTTTTTTTTCTGAAGACATCTCATAACCTATAATGAAAAAGTAGCCCTGTTGACTGGGGCTGAAGAATACACTGACTGCATCTCTGCAGAGAGGTTAAACCCTCCCTCCTAAACATGTGTCCTGGATAAGTCACTAAACAATTTGAGGGTGAGGCTCTAGTAATGCTGGACCTTTGGAAAATGAGGAATACCCCTTCATTGCTATTGTTTTCAGGTCCATTCTGACCCAGAGTGGTAGCACCTGATTGGGTCCAATCTATGGGTCACAGAACTGTTTGACATTCATACTAAGTGCAAACAAATGACTTATACAAAATTAAATAGTTTGAAATAGAACTGTTTGATCATTTAACTATATGTAAACAAATGACTGATGTTTAATTGAATTATTAGTTATACATAGCATACTTGGAACCATTTAACTATATGCAGAAGAACGAGCTTAGGCTCATTCAAAAATGTCCCCAACAAAATGTGTTTACAAATCATTTATATCTAATATATATGTTTTAGGAGGATTTGGCATTAAGTAACCAACAATGGTTGATATGCCATTAAACCAAATCAAATAAAATCATATATATCAATATATATGTTTAAAGAAGATTTGGTATTAAATAACCTACAATGGTTGATATACCATAAAACCCAACCAAATATAAATCATACATATTAACATATATGTTTTAAGAGGAATTGGTATTAAATAATCAACAATGGTTGATATGTTATCTAAACAAACTAAAGCAAACTTATTATGAAAACAAATATTTTAAAATTCAGTATTCTTTTTATAAAACAATTCTCTTAAAATATAGTAGTTTTTAAATGTTTCCCTTTAGGCATATAACTATATGCATTGTTAATGATGCCAAAAAGGTCTACATCAATTTGGTCTGTGCCAAATCATTCATTCATTGAAATGACTCATATGTTTTGAATGGGTTTTACCACTCATGACAATCACACACAACAGGAATTCTATTAGATGTAAGATATCTGTCAACTTGTTAATATCTGGTAATTTTGGAGAGTGAGGAATACTTCACTGTTATTTCACTTCCGAGTCCACTTTGACTGTGAGTGCTCATACCTGTTAGGTTCCCATCCATGGGGTCAAATAAATCTGTTGAAACTAGATAGAATACTTGAAACTGCAAACAATAATTAAATAGAACTATTAAAGTTGGATAGGAATACTTGAAACCATTTAAGTGTCTGCAAATTATCTGGATTTGATATGTCAACCTTCATTGGTTATTCAATGCCAAAGCCATCCTTGTAGAAGGACAATAGTGGTTCTATTTAACCTATAGCTGGGGTAATAAGGCAATTCTTACCTTTTCGAATGGTATTAATTTAAAAGTAAGTGTAATAGTCCACCATATTTGCCACTTCACCATTGGATCCCCCAGTATAAGGTAGGAATAGTTGATATCATATAACTGCACAAATAAATGATTCTTGATAAATAGATGTGTAATTTTTTAAAAAATGCAATAAAATATTGAAAATAAAGTTGTGATCACAATCAAATATGTCCAAATGAATCAAATCTTGGCATTAGATAACCTGTAAGAAGTTGATATGCCATTAAATAAACCAAACCCTAACAAATGAATTTCACAGCATTAAATACCCCATTTGGAGTTGATATGTCATTAACTAAATCTATATGATCCAATGATTTCTGTTCTTCTCTTATGAAGGGATTTATAAATAAAAACCAGTAAATTCACTCCCACTGGATCCCTAAGTCCTGGAGGCAACATCCCACAAAGCACCAACTATACGGCCACCTACCCCCCCATCACGAAAACTATCAAAGTTAGACGAACCATACATGCAGGACACTGCTGGAGAAGCTGGGATGAGCTCATAAGTGATGTACTCCTATGGACCCCCTCATATGGCCAAGCAAAAGCAGGACGACCAGCTCAAACCTACATACAGCAGCTCTGTAAGGATAAAAGATGTAGCCCTGAGGACCTGCTAGAAGCGATGAACGATAGGGAGGAGTGGTGAGAGAGGGTCAGGGATATCCGTGCTGGCGGCATGACATGATGATGATGGTAATGATGGACCCCTATGCTTTTATTCACCCTACCAAAATTTTATTCATCCCCAGGGGGCTATACCAAGCACTTTGAGAAGCCCTGATATATATACAGGTGTATGTGCATATGGTAGTGTATATTATGTGTATATGTATTTGTATACATGTTTGTTTGTATACAAATGTATGGATTGGTGTTTGCGTGTGTGTATTTGCAATGACATTTAATCAAACTCTCACAGTTGTTCCTCCTATCAACAGAAACATATGTTGAAAAGGTTAAAGGTTAAAAAAAAACAGATAAAAATTTTGAATTGAACTTTGACATAAGAACGGTAAGTAAAAATGAATGTCTAAAAGGAACAATCATAAAATTTGAATTCTGTTCATATCAGTCAATTGAGT